>CM042077.1:3539438-4200192 GCA_023509865.1 Trypoxylus dichotomus
ATGGGAAATGGAAAGATCGACTTTATTAAACTTAAATCTAAAATATTTTGTGAAAATTCCTTCTGCAGACGTGACAAAGAAAAAGAAGATATTTATAAAATATTCGTTACGTCATCGCACTTTCAGTACACCTTACAACCGCAACCTGTGGCGTAAAGAATAGGGTTATACTAGTCTACGGCAAAGCTCGCCAGCGCACGACTCCATATACACCTATTTTAGCACAATGATGTCTGCTTCTAGTGTTACGTGTGGATATGGAAATGCGTTTTGAATTTTTAAAGCAGATAAAATCTAAAAAATTAGATCTTTCCAATTTTTCATACTTTTTTTTATTTTATTTACCTGATACACCCTGCATATCTTTTTCCAAATTTTCCTGAATAATTAGAAGAAATGAGATGCTAGTGAAAAGAAAATGCTTACTGTATCATGTATCTGTAGTTTAGAAAATAGTATACCTCTTATGGATAATCCTTCACATTATTCCTGTAGCAAGTATTTTTTGTGTCGATGACAAATTTTAATGCATTCTATACACATCAGGTAATGGTAAGATAACAATAAATTGTAAGGCCCTATACTTTTTCTTAACGGCGAACGGAGTACAAAATATGAATATTCCATTGAAGATATCGAAAATTTACTAAATATAGAAACAACGTAGGTATTTAAAAGTATTTAATTTGCTATTTTGGAAAAATAAACAATAAAAATACCTGTACGTCACCCTTCCCTTTGAACGCGTACAAAAATAATCTACGTCTTTAAAAATCGTAAGAAAAATTGACTCGTTTCACTTACTTTATTTTACTTCTAAATTATTTTCATTGGTTTTCATTGTTAGCTCATTATATTATCGATATTCCTCCCGAAGAGATTACGGAACAAGAATTATCCGATTTACATATGTAAAAGAAAGAAATCAGAAAACGAACATTAGAATGGTTAAGGTTGGTATGGTTTTGTATGGTTGTCATTCATAATGGTTGGTATACTTTCTCATCGTCCGAACGTAATCATCTGACTAGCGTTTCATATTTGGGGGGGTCTTGCCGGTTAATGATCGTGCCTGTTACCGTCATGACGGGCCTCAGGGTCCGCTCTTATTCTGCCTCTGACGATTGTGGGTATAGCCGTTATTCGTTGCGTAATAGGGCTGCTGGTTGTTCGAACGGGGTCCGTCTCGCCGCTTCGCAGAATCGCCAGACCGATACCGATTTTTTTCTTCGACACCGTTACCGCAGCATCGAGTGCTACGACGGTTGGAGGTGGCGGCTGCTGTAACGGCGGTGGTGGCTGCTGTTGCTGCGGCGGAAGCGAAGGCCGCTGCGGAAGCGGCCGTGGCGGGAGGTGGCTGATTTTGCGGAGGATACCTCTGGAAGTGCGGAGGTACTGGTATCGGCGGTGGCGTGGGCCTTGAACGTAGCTTTGGTTCGTGAACGTTTATCGGGGATCTGTTCCGGAGGGGTGTCTAATTCCGAATCCTGCGAATGCAAGGGAATTAACACTTTTAAATAGTAATTGTTCCTTCGTGATTTTCGAACAAAGACTAAAAATAAAAATCTGTGAAGGCAAAACGTGTAAAGGATCAACTAAGCAAAAGTAAATGATGATTGCAAGGACTGTGTGGATGTACAATTCACAGGTATAGCAGTAAACTCCACTCACACAAATTAATTAATTATGCGGAACCAGCGTTTCGAGAGCACGTGGGCTCTCATTGTCAACCGTGTTACTGACCGTTTGCACGGTGTGAGTGGAGTTTACTGCTATACCTGGTGAACTAAGTGTGTTGAAAATCGCGACAGCGCACATTCATATTTCTTGTGAGTATTTCTTGAATAATTTGCTGAATTCAATAACCTTCTTTCGCGTACAGTGATGGTTCATGATAGTTTCAATAACACTTATTGACTTTTAAGCTATATTCGTATAACTCCATACTTAGCACGTCAATAAAACATTTAGTGACGTCATTCAAAACAGTACCCGCATTTCGTCCGTTTCCAATATCTGGCAACAACTATATAATTACATCAACTAAAGTGAAAACGATATAATTTCATGATACTAAATCAGTAATAACAAATACAAATTCTTAATCTATTTGTGCAATAGTATTTTTGGCAAATTCCAAATTTTTCGCGAGCTGGAGTGTATATTACAAGTTAGAAAATAAACAGCTGAATTCTCTACCATTTTTTTTTTAAAGTACAACAAAAAAATCATGACTAGTATGTTTCAGTTGTAATAATATTTAAAACTTGAAAGCAAATTATCTTTGATAAACGATAAAATGACAGACGAAAAAGAGATACCGATTATTACTAACACACTGCAAACTAAGGATAAACAATGTATAGTTTGGGGCAAATTAAATCTTGGCATCAAAAAATTTCTAACTCATTTTGCAGAAATATGTTCAATTATTTATTTGTTGAAGAAACACTATACCCCTTCACAACTCTTGAAAGAGTACACATGTATCACTAAAGCTTATGTCACGATTAATGAGGTTGCACTCAAAAGGAACTAGATCAACTTGTGCAAAAGCCATGGCTATAAATCGTACGTCTTCTACCATATCGTTCTATTTCCAATCTGATAAAACATATCTGGTGCATATAGAAAAATTATATACACGATGTCCATGAAATAAAATAAAAAAGTGATGGAAAATGGGAAGATCGAATTCTACTAGACTTAAATCCAAAACATTTTATAAATTTCGTTCACAGATATGACGGTAAAATAATATTTACATATTCGATCGCGCCACTGTACTTTCTGTAAGTACACATTACAACTGTAGCCTGTAGCGAAGTAGAGTAGGGGCAATTGATGAGTAACGGCAATTCTAATAGTAATAAGACTCACAGATATCTGCAATAGCACAGTGATGCTTACGTGTAGATATTTCAAGTATGACTTACACAACGCGTCATCTGCTCCGATAAAATTAGATCCTTCCATTTTTCATACTTTTTTATTTTATTTTACGGACAACCTGTATAAGATTATTCAACTATACTCCATTCACGTTAAGAATGCAGACTTCAAATTGTATAGGCCTTAAAATACGGGTTTAAGCACATTGGCTAATGGATTGAGGCATAGACCAACAGGAGAAATTGATGTAATTTCTTGGCAATATGAAATTTCTGTCAGTTGTCAAACTTGCTTACGATTTTCGTATCATTGTTTCTTGCAGTTTTTCATTGTACTTTTTATCTATAAACAAGTTGTGGCAAAATAATTCTTTTTCAGAGTTCTTTTATCTCATCATTTCCATAATCTGCTGTACTATACAATCGATTATATAAACAAAATAATTTCTTTACTTTACTATTACGATTACAGTTTTGGTTTGGTATGGCTGAAGAAGCAATAGTAGATGCAATAGGGCCATCGAAGAACCCTTAAAATAAACATATTGGCAGTAGGCAGAGGCTAAATTGAAGAAATGGTTAAAGAATTTCCATTTATGAATACAGATACAAATTCAGATACATCAGATTCTGATTTTGCCTAATAAATTAATAATAAATGTGTATACACTTGTAGAATACTCTGATTGCTCATTTATATCTTCATGCATTTCTATACATTTTTTGACAATAACCAAATTGGTGGCATTTTAAGGATATTGTGTGTTACGCAAGGTAATTCTGAAATCCAATTGATGGACTTAGATACAGTCCTGTTGGAGCCCATTATGTATTGTCTATAATCAGCAACATTCTCTCTTGTTTGGCTTTTTCATTGAAATTCATGGAGATTACCAATGGAGAGATTTACTTCATGACAAATGACTTGGTATAATACTGTGTATATAACCATTCATGTGGGAAGTTATATTTTCGATTCAAGCTTATCCAGTTAAATATTGTTATTTTAAAACTTGTCTACAGGTATAGCAGTAACCTCCACTCACTCTCATAGCAGAACTGAACCTGCAAATCTCTACTAATGATCAAGCTTACTATTGAAGAAGAAGTGAACAATCGCCTTCACTTTCTAGATACTCTAGTCATACGCAACAACAATAAATTAGAAATAGATATCTACAGAAAAGAAACTAATTCCAACAGATTCATCACGTTTGATTCGTACCATTGCGAACGACAAAAACATGTCCGCGATTAGTTTTCTGGTCAATAGACTCGTCAGATTTCCGCTGTCAAGAGCAGGTAAGGGATAAATAATCAGCATATCAAATATGTAAAGCGAGTAATAATGTTTCTCTTCTTCTATGGATGTCGATCGTATTTTAAGGAAGGTCCAATAAGGGCAATATGATCAGAAATTCCACGACTTTGACATCAAATAAACACCGGTAATAAGAAATTTATAACTTTTCGTTTTCACCTCAACAGTAGTAAAGGGTTAAGTAAAATTTTCCGACTACTAAATATGAACGTGTCTTTTGTGTCAAAAACAACTTAAAGAATCTCTTAGGGAACTGCAGATAAACCGGAGATGGTAAAATATCTGGAATATACCAAAATCGTATGCAAATGATTGGGGAGAAAGCCATATTGGATAAACAAAAGTGACATTTGAACGAGGTTCAAAGAACATATTAGATAATTACTGTTTCGACAAACTCAAACTATCAATCGTAGCAGAGCATATGGCAAATCCGGACAGCAAGATTGATTTAAAAATATATATATATGAAAAAGAATGAAACTTATTGAAATAGAGAACCAATTCCCAATTGCACACTCGAGTTTGATGGATTTATTACCATAGGCCCTGTCAAGAAGATATTATTCGCTTTCGGTCCATCCCTTCCTGCAAAAGGCAAGGAGGCCACCCAGTAGATTGTAAAGTCATAAGTATAGAAATTTTAGAGCCTATGTAGAAAATAATTTGCGTGTGTGATACAGTTTTTACTTTCAGTCGGTAACACGGGTTGACAAATGGAGCCCACGTGCTCTCTTCGAAACGCACAATTAATTAATTTGTGTAAATGATTTAAACATTGAAAACAACACGTTTCCTAATCCGACTTATTATGTTTGAGTTAAAAATAGAACAGTGAACTAATCTTCTTAGGTGAAAAAAAATTAAATTTATATAAAAGAAACTTCTAAATTTCCCACAATCGACGCATCGTCCCAACATATAATTGTTAGGGCTTTAGTTATAACAAAACACGGCTACCTTAACACTTTCTCACAAAATCCTACAATAGCCTGTAAGTGTAATTTCTGCTTCAACTTCAATGTTATAGCTGTTACGAAACTTACTTGAAGCTGAATATGAAGCCCTCGGTCCAAGAACTTCAGTCAACGGCCTCGGTTGTGGTTGTGGTTGCTGCGGTGGCGGCTGCTGGAAATGACATTCGTTGCTCCTGTGGTATCTGCACCAGAGTGCGGCTCCACTGGTATGGGTTGAACTGGCGGTCGCGCTTCGATTGTCAGCGTTTCTATCGGATACCGCAGGTTCAGGAACGACGTTCTCAGGATTGAGCACTTCCGGAACTTGCGCCTCCGGTACGCTCTCGACGTTCTTCATCACCTCTACGTAAGCAGGTTCTCGTAATATCGATAAACCTGTGTTTTAGATAGAAAAAGGCGGGAATTCCTTTTCTTCGGCGCATACCTGAGATTGATCGAAGTATCCAGCTTTCGTGGATCCTTCCGATGATATCCTTTGATATTATTATAAGTACCGCCGAAAGCCTCCTTAGGTTTACCGTCGACTACGGCCAGGAATGCTCGAAGCGGCAGCCTGGATCTGCGCGCGCAGGCCATCTGGGAATCACCTGGTTCATGCTTTGGCGTTAGCCATGCGTAGAGATCATCTAATAGTCTAAAACAAAGTTAGAACGTGTGTTAATATGTAAAAAATAACAGGGTGAACATTCATGGGAATTTGTTTTTTTTTTTCCGGACTAGGTTAGTACTCGGCAATGGATGTAGTAACTGTTGATGACGTTATTCCCATGTACTTAAGTAACAATTTGTCTACTTCACACGCATTATATTTTATATAGCAAAATGCGCTTGCGCACATTACATTTTAATTGTGAATACAGACGCTAACAGTAACATATAGAAGACTGTTTGTGTAGTGTTACTTCTGGAAGACGTTATGAGATCTACTCCTAACTGAATAAAACTAAAGTCCCAAAAATAAGACCATTTTTACCATCAGCACTTTTAAATACACGATTAATGAAAATTAATCAGAAAAATATACAATTGAACCAGTACCTTCTGAGTTTTACTGCCTTCTCTTTAGCGAATGTACTTGTTACATTACACAAAAGTGCAAAAGCCTGCAAATGCAAAAATTGTATGATATGGATTCCTCATAGCTCTTGGAACTGAGATTTGGATATTCATTTTTGATTGATATACAAAACTCCATTATATCGAAAGATTCTAAATGGGCCCTTTCGACGTTTTCTCGTGTAGCGCGTTAACGACGCCGTTCGGACGGACGAATTAGACGGTTTCCGATAGAAAATGTCCGCGGAATCGATTGCGACCGCTGCGGACGCCCTATCTCTAACCGTTTAGCGGCTACGGCCCGTCAAAGTTGAAAAAGATAGAAAAAATCCCAACTTTGAAGCGCTGTAGCGTCGGAACGCGTTGAGCTAGGGCGTCCTTCTTTCGCCTGTTTAGAACCCTCGTAGGGTCCTTACGACGCGCCGATAAGCGAACGTCTAACTCTTCCCGTTAACGCGCAGCAGAAACGTCGCATTTTTTCTGACCAAAACGATGAAATTTTTTTCGACCCGAAAAATCGAGGGTCGGAATTTCGGTGTTTTGACCCTACCGGAACGTGGCCATATATGGGTGTATTACGCCTGAGAAATTTCAGCCCCCTAGCCCTAACCGTTTAGGAGATATGGACGTTTGAAAGTTGAGGGGGTGCAAAACTCAACTCCTTAAAGGAGCTCCGAATGGGGTCGAGTGATATATCAAAAGACGCGTATTTTCGCGTAGATTACGATAAAAAAAAGTTTGCCTCTCTATCTCTAACCGTTAAGGAGAAAATCGCGTTTAAAGTTAAGAAATTTCCAAAAATGCTTAACTCCGAAACTTTGAAGCGCCGTAGCTCCTAAACGGTTATAGATAGAGGATCCCGGTTTGCGCCGTTCGAAAGTACGCGTCGAGATCTTTCAAATGAGCACCGAACGGTCGCGCTGCGGCCACGCATAACCGAGATACGGAGTTTCGGTCGAGAAATTTCGGTAAAATATCGAAGTCCGAAAATTACCGTTTTTATCATCCTATCCGATAGATTTTTACGCGCCGAACAAGAATTTTTTTAGCACGCTTCGATATCTCTAACCGTTTAAGAGATACGGGCGTTTGAAGTTTCGGGACTTTCGAAAAAACGCGACAAAATAGACCCCGAAAAAGACATCTTTCGTCGTTTTCTCGTGTAGCGCGTTAACGACCCCGGTCGGGCGGACGAGTTCTACCGGTTCCGATACAAAAATGTCCGCGGAATCGATTGCGACCGCTGCGGACGCCCTATCTCTAACTGTTTAGCGGCTACGGCCCGTCAAAGTTGAAAAAGATAGAAAAAAAATCCCAACTTTGAAGCGCTGTAGCGTCGGAACGCGTTGAGCTAGGGCGTCCTTCTTTCGCCTGTTTAGAACCCTCGTAGGGGTCCTTACGACGCGCCGATAAGCGAACGTCTAACTCTTCCCGTTAACGCGCAGCAGAAACGTCGCATTTTTTTCTGACCAAAACGATGAAATTTTTTCGACCCGAAAAATCGAGGGTCGGAATTTCGGTGTTTTGACCCTACCGGAACGTGGCCATATATGGGTGTATTACGCCTGAGAAATTTCAGCCCCCTAGCCCTAACCGTTTAGGAGATATGGACGTTTGAAACTTGAGGGGGTGCAAAACTCAACTCCTTAAAGGAGCCTGAATGGGGTCGAGTGATATATCAAAAGACGCGTATTTTCGCGTAGATTACGATAAAAAAAAGTTTGCCTCTCTATCTCTAGCCGTTAAGGAGAAAATCGCGTTTAAAGTTAAGAAATTTCCAAAAATGCTTAACTCCGAAACTTTGAAGCGCCGTAGCTCCTAAACGGTTATAGATAGAGGATCCCGGTTTGCGCCGTTCGAAAGTACGCGTCGAGATCTTTCAAATGAGCACCGAACGGTCGCGCTGCGGCCACGCATAACCGAGATACGGAGTTTCGGTCGAGAAATTTCGGTAAAATATCGAAGTCCGAAAATTACCGTTTTTATCATCCTATCCGATAGATTTTTACGCGCCGAACAAGAATTTTTTAGCACGCTTCGATATCTCTAACCGTTTAAGAGATACGGGCGTTTGAAGTTTCGGGACTTTCGAATAAACGCGAAAAATCGACTCCCGAAAACGACATCTTTCGACGTTTTCTCTCGTGTAGCGCGTTAACGACGCCGTTCGGACGGACGAATTAGACGGTTTCCGATAGAAAAATGTCCGCGGAATCGATTGCGACCGCTGCGGACGCCCTATCTCTAACCGTTTAGCGGCTACGGCCCGTCAAAGTTGAAAAAGATAGAAAAAATCCCAACTTTGAAGCGCTGTAGCGTCGGAACGCGTTGAGCTAGGGCGTCCTTCTTTCGCCTGTTTAGAACCCTCGTAGGGGTCCTTACGACGCGCCGATAAGCGAACGTCTAACTCTTCCTGTTAACGCGCAGCAGAAACGTCGCATTTTTTCTGACCAAAACGATGAAATTTTTTTCGACCCGAAAAATCGAGGGTCGGAATTTCGGTGTTTTGACCCTACCGAACGTGGCCATATATGGGTGTATTACGCCTGAGAAATTTCAGCCCCTAGCCCTAACCGTTTAGGAGATATGGACGTTTGAAAGTTGAGGGGTGCAAAACTCAACTCCTTAAAGGAGCTCCGAATGGGGTCGAGTGATATATCAAAAGACGCGTATTTTCGCGTAGATTACGATAAAAAAGTTTGCCTCTCTATCTCTAACCGTTAAGGAGAAAATCGCGTTTAAAGTTAAGAAATTTCCAAAAATGCTTAACTCCGAAACTTTGAAGCGCCGTAGCTCCTAAACGGTTATAGATAGAGGATCCCGGTTTGCGCCGTTCGAAAGTACGCGTCGAGATCTTTCAAATGAGCACCGAACGGTCGCGCTGCGGCTACGCATAACCGAGATACGGAGTTTCGGTCGAGAAATTTCGGTAAAATATCGAAGTCCGAAAATTACCGTTTTTATCATCCTATCCGATAGATTTTTACGCGCCGAACAAGAATTTTTTAGCACGCTTCGATATCTCTAACCGTTTAAGAGATACGGGCGTTTGAAGTTTCGGGACTTTCGAAAAACGCGAAAAATCGACCCCGAAAACGACATCTTTCGACGTTTTCTCGTGTAGCGCGTTAACGACGCCGTTCGGACGGACGAATTAGACGGTTTCCGATAGAAAATGTCCGCGGAATCGATTGCGACCGCTGCGGACGCCCTATCTCTAACCGTTTAGCGGCTACGGCCCGTCAAAGTTGAAAAAGATAGAAAAAATCCCAACTTTGAAGCGCTGTAGCGTCGGAACGCGTTGAGCTAGGGCGTCCTTCTTTCGCCTGTTTAGAACCCTCGTAGGGGTCCTTACGACGCGCCGATAAGCGAACGTCTAACTCTTCCCGTTAACGCGCAGCAGAAACGTCGCATTTTTTCTGACCAAAACGATGAAATTTTTTCGACCCGAAAAATCGAGGGTCGGAATTTCGGTGTTTTGACCCTACCGGAACGTGGCCATATATGGGTGTATTACGCCTGAGAAATTTCAGCCCCTAGCCCTAACCGTTTAGGAGATATGGACGTTTGAAAGTTGAGGGGTGCAAAACTCAACTCCCAAAGGAGCTCCGAATGGGGTCGAGTGATATATCAAAAGACGCGTATTTTCGCGTAGATTACGATAAAAAAGTTTGCCTCTCTATCTCTAACCGTTAAGGAGAAAATCGCGTTTAAAGTTAAGAAATTTCCAAAAATGCTTAACTCCGAAACTTTGAAGCGCCGTAGCTCCTAAACGGTTATAGATAGAGGATCCCGGTTTGCGCCGTTCGAAAGTACGCGTCGAGATCTTTCAAATGAGCACCGAACTGTCGCGCTGCGGCCACGCATAACCGAGATACGGAGTTTCGGTCGAGAAATTTCGGTAAAATATCGAAGTCCGAAAATTACCGTTTTTATCATCCTATCCGATAGATTTTTACGCGCCGAACAAGAATTTTTTAGCACGCTTCGATATCTCTAACCGTTTAAGAGATACGGGCGTTTGAAGTTTCGGGACTTTCGAAAACGCGAAAAATCGACCCCGGAAAACGACATCTTTCGACGTTTTCTCGTGTAGCGCGTTAACGACGCCGTTCGGACGGACGAATTAGACGGTTTCCGATAGAAAAATGTCCGCGGAATCGATTGCGACCGCTGCGGACGCCCTATCTCTAACCGTTTAGCGGCTACGGCCCGTCAAAGTTGAAAAAGATAGAAAAAAAATCCCAACTTTGAAGCGCTGTAGCGTCGGAACGCGTTGAGCTAGGGCGTCCTTCTTTCGCCTGTTTAGAACCCTCGTAGGGGTCCTTACGACGCGCCGATAAGCGAACGTCTAACTCTTCCCGTTAACGCGCAGCAGAAACGTCGCATTTTTTTCTGACCAAAACGATGAAATTTTTTCGACCCGAAAAATCGAGGGTCGGAATTTCGGTGTTTTGACCCTACCGGAACGTGGCCATATATGGGTGTATTACGCCTGAGAAATTTCAGCCCCCTAGCCCTAACCGTTTAGGAGATATGGACGTTTGAAAGTTGAGGGGGTGCAAAACTCAACTCCTTAAAGGAGCTCCGAATGGGGTCGAGTGATATATCAAAAGACGCGTATTTTCGCGTAGATTACGATAAAAAGTTTGCCTCTCTATCTCTAACCGTTAAGGAGAAAATCGCGTTTAAAGTTAAGAAATTTCCAAAAATGCTTAACTCCGAAACTTTGAAGCGCCGTAGCTCCTAAACGGTTATAGATAGAGGATCCCGGTTTGCGCCGTTCGGAAAGTACGCGTCGAGATCTTTCAAATGAGCACCGAAACGGTCGCGCTGCGGCCACGCATAACCGAGATACGGAGTTTCGGTCGAGAAATTTCGGTAAAATATCGAAGTCCGAAAATTACCGTTTTTATCATCCTATCCGATAGATTTTTACGCGCCGAACAAGAATTTTTAGCACGCTTCGATATCTCTAACCGTTTAAGAGATACGGGCGTTTGAAGTTTCGGGACTTTCGAAAAACGCGAAAAATCGACCCCGAAAACGACATCTTTCGACGTTTTCTCGTGTAGCGCGTTAACGACGCCGTTCGACGGACGAATTAGACGGTTTCCGATAGAAAAATGTCCGCGGAATCGATTGCGACCGCTGCGGACGCCCTATCTCTAACCGTTTAGCGGCTACGGCCCGTCAAAGTTGAAAAGATAGAAAAAATCCCAACTTTGAAGCGCTGTAGCGTCGGAACGCGTTGAGCTAGGGCGTCCTTCTTTCGCCTGTTTAGAACCCTCGTAGGGTCCTTACGACGCGCCGATAAGCGAACGTCTAACTCTTCCCGTTAACGCGCAGCAGAAACGTCGCATTTTTTCTGACCAAAACGATGAAATTTTTTCGACCCGAAAAATCGAGGGTCGGAATTTCGGTGTTTTGACCCTACCGGAACGTGGCCATATATGGGTGTATTACGCCTGAGAAATTTCAGCCCCTAGCCCTAACCGTTTAGGAGATATGGACGTTTGAAAGTTGAGGGGGTGCAAAACTCAACTCCTTAAAGGAGCTCCGAATGGGTCGAGTGATATATCAAAAGACGCGTATTTTCGCGTAGATTACGATAAAAAAGTTTGCCTCTCTATCTCTAACCGTTAAGGAGAAAATCGCGTTTAAAGTTAAGAAATTTCCAAAAATGATTAACTCCGAAACTTTGAAGCGCCGTAGCTCCTAAACGGTTATAGATAGAGGATCCCGGTTTGCGCCGTTCGAAAGTACGCGTCGAGATCTTTCAAATGAGCACCGAAATCTGAATGCGCTGCGGCCACGCATAACCGAGATACGGAGTTTCGGTCGAGAAATGTCGGTAAAATATCGAAGTCCGAAAATTACCGTTTTTATCATCCTATCCGATAGATTTTTACGCGCCGAACAAGAATTTTTTTAGCACGTTTCGATATCTCTAACCGTTTAAGAGATACGGGCGTTTGAAGTTTCGGGACTTTCGAAAAACGCGAAAAATCGACCCCGAAAACGACATCTTTCGACGTTTTCTCGTGTAGCGCGTTAACGACGCCGTTCGGACGGACGAATTAGACGGTTTCCGATAGAAAATGTCCGCGGAATCGATTGCGACCGCTGCGGACGCCCTATCTCTAACCGTTTAGCGGCTACGGCCCGTCAAAGTTGAAAAGATAGAAAAAATCCCAACTTTGAAGCGCTGTAGCGTCGGAACGCGTTGAGCTAGGGCGTCCTTCTTTCGCCTGTTTAGAACCCTCGTAGGGGTCCTTACGACGCGCCGATAAGCGAACGTCTAACTCTTCCTGTTAACGCGCAGCAGAAACGTCGCATTTTTTCTGACCAAAACGATGAAATTTTTTCGACCCGAAAAATCGAGGGTCGGAATTTCGGTGTTTTGACCCTACCGGAACGTGGCCATATATGGGTGTATTACGCCTGAGAAATTTCAGCCCCTAGCCCTAACCGTTTAGGAGATATGGACGTTTGAAAGTTGAGGTGCAAAACTCAACTCCTTAAAGGAGCTCCGAATGGGGTCGAGTGATATATCAAAAGACGCGTATTTTCGCGTAGATTACGATAAAAAAAAGTTTGCCTCTCTATCTCTAACCGTTAAGGAGAAAATCGCGTTTAAAGTTAAGAAATTTCCAAAAATGCTTAACTCCGAAACTTTGAAGCGCCGTAGCTCCTAAACGGTTATAGATAGAGGATCCCGGTTTGCGCCGTTCGAAAGTACGCGTCGAGATCTTTCAAATGAGCACCGAACTATCGCGCTGCGGCCACGCATAACCGAGATACGGAGTTTCGGTCGAGAAATTTCGGTAAAATATCGAAGTCCGAAAATTACCGTTTTTATCATCCTATCCGATAGATTTTTACGCGCCGAACAAGAATTTTTTTAGCACGCTTCGATATCTCTAACCGTTTAAGAGATACGGGCGTTTGAAGTTTCGGGACTTCCGAAAAACGCGAAAATCGACCCCGAAAACGACATCTTTCGACGTTTTCTCGTGTAGCGCGTTAACGACGCCGTTCGGACGGACGAATTAGACGGTTTCCGATAGAAAAATGTCCGCGGAATCGATTGCGACCGCTGCGGACGCCCTATCTCTAACCGTTTAGCGGCTACGGCCCGTCAAAGTTGAAAAAGATAGAAAAAAAATCCCAACTTTGAAGCGCTGTAGCGTCGGAACGCGTTGAGCTAGGGCGTCCTTCTTTCGCCTGTTTAGAACCCTCGTAGGGGTCCTTACGACGCGCCGATAAGCGAACGTCTAACTCTTCCCGTTAACGCGCAGCAGAAACGTCGCATTATTTTCTGACCAAAACGATGAAATTTTTTCGACCCGAAAAATCGAGGGTCGGAATTTCGGTGTTTTGACCCTACCGGAACGTGGCCATATATGGGTGTATTACGCCTGAGAAATTTCAGCCCCCTAGCCCTAACCGTTTAGGAGATATGGACGTTTGAAAGTTGAGGGGTGCAAACTCAACTCCTTAAAGGAGCTCCGAATGGGGTCGAGTGATATATCAAAAGACGCGTATTTTCGCGTAGATTACGATAAAAAAGTTTGCCTCTCTATCTCTAACCGTTAAGGAGAAAATCGCGTTTAAAGTTAAGAAATTTCCAAAAATGCTTAACTCCGAAACTTTGAAGCGCCGTAGCTCCTAAACGGTTATAGATAGAGGATCCCGGTTTGCGCCGTTCGAAAGTACGCGTCGAGATCTTTCAAATGAGCACCGAACGGTCGCGCTGCGGCCACGCATAACCGAGATACGGAGTTTCGGTCGAGAAATTTCGGTAAAATATCGAAGTCCGAAAATTACCGTTTTTATCATCCTATCCGATAGATTTTTACGCGCCGAACAAGAATTTTTTAGCACGCTTCGATATCTCTAACCGTTTAAGAGATACGGGCGTTTGAAGTTTCGGGACTTTCGAAAAACGCGAAAAATCGACCCCGAAAACGACATCTTTCGACGTTTTCTCGTGTAGCGCGTTAACGACGCCGTTCGGACGGACGAATTAGACGGTTTCCGATAGAAAATGTCCGCGGAATCGATTGCGACCGCTGCGGACGCCCTATCTCTAACCGTTTAGCGGCTACGGCCCGTCAAAGTTGAAAAGATAGAAAAAAATCCCAACTTTGAAGCGCTGTAGCGTCGGAACGCGTTGAGCTAGGGCGTCCTTCTTTCGCCTGTTTAGAACCCTCGTAGGGGTCCTTACGACGCGCCGATAAGCGAACGTCTAACTCTTCCCGTTAACGCGCAGCAGAAACGTCGCATTTTTTTCTGACCAAAACGATGAAATTTTTTCGACCCGAAAATCGAGGGTCGGAATTTCGGCGTTTTGACCCTACCGGAACGTGGCCAGATATGGGTGTATTACGCCTGAGAAATTTCAGCCCCCTAGCCCTAACCGTTTAGGAGATATGGACGTTTGAAACTTGAGGGGGTGCAAAACTCAACTCCTTAAAGGAGCTCCGAATGGGGTCGAGTGATATATCAAAAGACGCGTATTTTCGCGTAGATTACGATAAAAAAGTTTGCCTCTCTATCTCTAACCGTTAAGGAGAAAATCGCGTTTAAAGTTAAGAAATTTCCAAAAATGCTTAACTCCGAAACTTTGAAGCGCCGTAGCTCCTAAACGGTTATAGATAGAGGATCCCGGTTTGCGCCGTTCGAAAGTACGCGTCGAGATCTTTCAAATGAGCACCGAACTGTCGCGCTGCGGCTACGCATAACCGAGATACGGAGTTTCGGTCGAGAAATTTCGGTAAAATATCGAAGTCCGAAAATTACCGTTTTTATCATCCTATCCGATAGATTTTTACGCGCCGAACAAGAATTTTTTAGCACGCTTCGATATCTCTAACCGTTTAAGAGATACGGGCGTTTGAAGTTTCGGGACTTTCGAAAAACGCGAAAAATCGACCCCGAAAACGACATCTTTCGACGTTTTCTCGTGTAGCGCGTTAACGACGCCGTTCGGACGGACGAATTAGACGGTTTCCGATAGAAAAATGTCCGCGGAATCGATTGCGACCGCTGCGGACGCCCTATCTCTAACCGTTTAGCGGCTACGGCCCGTCAAAGTTGAAAAAGATAGAAAAAAAATCCCAACTTTGAAGCGCTGTAGCGTCGGAACGCGTTGAGCTAGGGCGTCCTTCTTTCGCCTGTTTAGAACCCTCGTAGGGTCCTTACGACGCGCCGATAAGCGAACGTCTAACTCTTCCCGTTAACGCGCAGCAGAAACGTCGCATTTTTTCTGACCAAAACGATGAAATTTTTCGACCCGAAAAATCGAGGGTCGGAATTTCGGTGTTTTGACCCTACCGGAACGTGGCCATATATGGGTGTATTACGCCTGAGAAATTTCAGCCCCCTAGCCCTAACCGTTTAGGAGATATGGACGTTTGAAACTTGAGGGGGTGCAAAACTCAACTCCTTAAAGGAGCTCCGAATGGGGTCGAGTGATATATCAAAAGACGCGTATTTTCGCGTAGATTACGATAAAAAAAAGTTTGCCTCTCTATCTCTAACCGTTAAGGAGAAAATCGCGTTTAAAGTTAAGAAATTTCCAAAAATGCTTAACTCCGAAACTTTGAAGCGCCGTAGCTCCTAAACGGTTATAGATAGAGGATCCCGGTTTGCGCCGTTCGAAAGTACGCGTCGAGATCTTTCAAATGAGCACCGAACGGTCGCGCTGCGGCCACGCATAACCGAGATACGGAGTTTCGGTCGAGAAATTTCGGTAAAATATCGAAGTCCGAAAATTACCGTTTTTATCGTCCTATCCGATAGATTTTTACGCGCCGAACAAGAATTTTTAGCACGCTTCGATATCTCTAACCGTTTAAGAGATACGGGCGTTTGAAGTTTCGGGACTTTCGAATAAACGCGAAAAATCGACCCCGAAAACGACATCTTTCGACGTTTTCTCGTGTAGCGCGTTAACGACGCCGTTCGGACGGACGAATTAGACGGTTTCCGATAGAAAATGTCCGCGGAATCGATTGCGACCGCTGCGGACGCCCTATCTCTAACTGTTTAGCGGCTACGGCCCGTCAAAGTTGAAAAGATAGAAAAAATCCCAACTTTGAAGCGCTGTAGCGTCGGAACGCGTTGAGCTAGGGCGTCCTTCTTTCGCCTGTTTAGAACCCTCGTAGGGTCCTTACGACGCGCCGATAAGCGAACGTCTAACTCTTCCCGTTAACGCGCAGCAGAAACGTCGCATTTTTTCTGACCAAAACGATGAAATTTTTTCGACCCGAAAAATCGAGGGTCGGAATTTCGGTGTTTTGACCCTACCGGAACGTGGCCATATATGGGTGTATTACGCCTGAGAAATTTCAGCCCCTAGCCCTAACCGTTTAGGAGATATGGACGTTTGAAACTTGAGGGGTGCAAAACTCAACTCCTTAAAGGAGCTCCGAATGGGGTCGAGTGATATATCAAAAGACGCGTATTTTCGCGTAGATTACGATAAAAAAGTTTGCCTCTCTATCTCTAACCGTTAAGGAGAAAATCGCGTTTAAAGTTAAGAAATTTCCAAAAATGCTTAACTCCGAAACTTTGAAGCGCCGTAGCTCCTAAACGGTTATAGATAGAGGATCCCGGTTTGCGCCGTTCGAAAGTACGCGTCGAGATCTTTCAAATGAGCACCGAACGGTCACGCTGCGGCCACGCATAACCGAGATACGGAGTTTCTGTCGAGAAATTTCGGTAAAATATCGAAGTCCGAAAATTACCGTTTTTATCATCCTATCCGATAGATTTTTACGCGCCGAACAAGAATTTTTTAGCACGCTTCGATATCTCTAACCGTTTAAGAGATACGGGCGTTTGAAGTTTCGGGACTTTCGAAAAACGCGAAAAATCGACCCCGAAAACGACATCTTTCGACGTTTTCTCGTGTAGCGCGTTAACGACGCCGTTCGACGGACGAATTAGACGGTTTCCGATAGAAAAATGTCCGCGGAATCGATTGCGACCGCTGCGGACGCCCTATCTCTAACCGTTTAGCGGCTACGGCCCGTCAAAGTTGAAAAAGATAGAAAAAATCCCAACTTTGAAGCGCTGTAGCGTCGGAACGCGTTGAGCTAGGGCGTCCTTCTTTCGCCTGTTTAGAACCCTCGTAGGGGTCCTTACGACGCGCCGATAAGCGAACGTCTAACTCTTCCCGTTAACGCGCAGCAGAAACGTCGCATTTTTTCTGACCAAAACGATGAAATTTTTTCGACCCGAAAAATCGAGGATCGGAATTTCGGTGTTTTGACCCTACCGGAACGTGGCCATATATGGGTGTATTACGCCTGAGAAATTTCAGCGCCCTAGCCCTAACCGTTTAGGAGATATGGACGTTTGAAACTTGAGGGTGCAAAACTCAACTCCTTAAAGGAGCTCCGAATGGGGTCGAGTGATATATCAAAAGACGCGTATTTTCGCGTAGATTACGATAAAAAAGTTTGCCTCTCTATCTCTAACCGTTAAGGAGAAAATCGCGTTTAAAGTTAAGAAATTTCCAAAAATGCTTAACTCCGAAACTTTGAAGCGCCGTAGCTCCTAAACGGTTATAGATAGAGGATCCCGGTTTGCGCCGTTCGGAAAGTACGCGTCGAGATCTTTCAAATGAGCACCGAAACGGTCGCGCTGCGGCCACGCATAACCGAGATACGGAGTTTCGGTCGAGAAATTTCGGTAAAATATCGAAGTCCGAAAATTACCGTTTTTATCATCCTATCCGATAGATTTTTACGCGCCGAACAAGAATTTTTTTAGCACGCTTCGATATCTCTAACCGTTTAAGAGATACGGGCGTTTGAAGTTTCGGGACTTTCGGAAAAACGCGAAAAAATCGACCCCGAAAACGACATCTTTCGACGTTTTCTCGTGTAGCGCGTTAACGACGCCGTTCGGACGGACGAATTAGACGGTTTCCGATAGAAAAATGTCCGCGGAATCGATTGCGACCGCTGCGGACGCCCTATCTCTAACCGTTTAGCGGCTACGGCCCGTCAAAGTTGAAAAAGATAGAAAAAAAATCCCAACTTTGAAGCGCTGTAGCGTCGGAACGCGTTGAGCTAGGGCGTCCTTCTTTCGCCTGTTTAGAACCCTCGTAGGGGTCCTTACGACGCGCCGATAAGCGAACGTCTAACTCTTCCCGTTAACGCGCAGCAGAAACGTCGCATTTTTTTCTGACCAAAACGATGAAATTTTTTCGACCCGAAAAATCGAGGGTCGGAATTTCGGTGTTTTGACCCTACCGGAACGTGGCCATATATGGGTGTATTACGCCTGAGAAATTTCAGCCCCCTAGCCCTAACCGTTTAGGAGATATGGACGTTTGAAAGTTGAGGGGTGCAAAACTCAACTCCTTAAAGGAGCTCCGAATGGGGTCGAGTGTTATATCTAAAGACGCGTATTTTCGCGTAGATTTCGATATAAATTAGTTTGCCTCTCTATCTCTAACCGTTAAGGAGAAAATCGCGTTTAAAGTTAAGAAATTTCCAAAAATGCTTAACTCCGAAACTTTGAAGCGCCGTAGCTCCTAAACGGTTATAGATAGAGGATCCCGGTTTGCGCCGTTCGAAAGTACGCGTCGAGATCTTTCAAATGAGCACCGAACGGTCGCGCTGCGGCCACGCATAACCGAGATACGGAGTTTCGGTCGAGAAATTTCGGTAAAATATCGAAGTCCGAAAATTACCGTTTTTATCATCCTATCCGATAGATTTTTACGCGCCGAACAAGAATTTTTTAGCACGCTTCGATATCTCTAACCGTTTAAGAGATACGGGCGTTTGAAGTTTCGGGACTTTCGAAAAACGCGAAAATCGACCCCGAAAACGACATCTTTCGACGTTTTCTCGTGTAGCGCGTTAACGACGCCGTTCGGACGGACGAATTAGACGGTTTCCGATAGAAAAATGTCCGCGGAATCGATTGCGACCGCTGCGGACGCCCTATCTCTAACCGTTTAGCGGCTACGGCCCGTCAAAGTTGAAAAGATAGAAAAAATCCCAACTTTGAAGCGCTGTAGCGTCGGAACGCGTTGAGCTAGGGCGTCCTTCTTTCGCCTGTTTAGAACCCTCGTAGGGTCTCCATGACGCGCCGATAAGCGAACGTCTAACTCTTCCCGTTAACGCGCAGCAGAAACGTCGCATTTTTTTCTGACCAAAACGATGAAATTTTTTCGACCCGAAAAATCGAGGGTCGGAATTTCGGTGTTTTGACCCTACCGGAACGTGGCCATATATGGGTGTATTACGCCTGAGAAATTTCAGCCCCCTAGCCCTAACCGTTTAGGAGATATGGACGTTTGAAACTTGAGGGGGTGCAAAACTCAACTCCTTAAAGGAGCTCCTGAATGGGGTCGAGTGATATATCAAAAGACGCGTATTTTCGCGTAGATTACGATAAAAAGTTTGCCTCTCTATCTCTAACCGTTAAGGAGAAAATCGCGTTTAAAGTTAAGAAATTTCCAAAAATGCTTAACTCCGAAACTTTGAAGCGCCGTAGCTCCTAAACGGTTATAGATAGAGGATCCCGGTTTGCGCCGTTCGAAAGTACGCGTCGAGATCTTTCAAATGAGCACCGAACGGTCGCGCTGCGGCCACGCATAACCGAGATACGGAGTTTCGGTCGAGAAATTTCGGTAAAATATCGAAGTCCGAAAATTACCGTTTTTATCATCCTATCCGATAGATTTTTACGCGCCGAACAAGATTTTTTTTAGCACGCTTCGATATCTCTAACCGTTTAAGAGATACGGGCGTTTGAAGTTTCGGGACTTTCGAAAAAATCGACCCCGAAAACGACATCTTTCGACGTTTTCTCGTGTAGCGCGTTAACGACGCCGTTCGGACGGACGAATTAGACGGTTTCCGATAGAAAAATGTCCGCGGAATCGATTGCGACCGCTGCGGACGCCCTATCTCTAACCGTTTAGCGGCTACGGCCCGTCAAAGTTGAAAAAGATAGAAAAAAAATCCCAACTTTGAAGCGCTGTAGCGTCGGAACGCGTTGAGCTAGGGCGTCCTTCTTTCGCCTGTTTAGAACCCTCGTAGGGGTCCTTACGACGCGCCGATAAGCGAACGTCTAACTCTTCCCGTTAACGCGCAGCAGAAACGTCGCATTATTTTCTGACCAAAACGATGAAATTTTTTTCGACCCGAAAAATCGAGGGTCGGAATTTCGGTGTTTTGACCCTACCGGAACGTGGCCATATATGGGTGTATTACGCCTGAGAAATTTCAGCCCCTAGCCCTAACCGTTTAGGAGATATGGACGTTTGAAAGTTGAGGGGTGCAAAACTCAACTCCTTAAAGGAGCTCCGAATGGGGTCGAGTGATATATCAAAAGACGCGTATTTTCGCGTAGATTACGATAAAAAAGTTTGCCTCTCTATCTCTAACCGTTAAGGAGAAAATCGCGTTTAAAGTTAAGAAATTTCCAAAAATGCTTAACTCCGAAACTTTGAAGCGCCGTAGCTCCTAAACGGTTATAGATAGAGGATCCCGGTTTGCGCCGTTCGAAAGTACGCGTCGAGATCTTTCAAATGAGCACCGAAACGGTCGCGCTGCGGCCACGCATAACCGAGATACGGAGTTTCGGTCGAGAAATTTCGGTAAAATATCGAAGTCCGAAAATTACCGTTTTTATCATCCTATCCGATAGATTTTTACGCGCCGAACAAGAATTTTTTAGCACGCTTCGATATCTCTAACCGTTTAAGAGATACGGGCGTTTGAAGTTTCGGGACTTTCGAAAAAACGCGAAAAAATCGACCCCGAAAACGACATCTTTCGACGTTTTCTCGTGTAGCGCGTTAACGACGCCGTTCGGACGGACGAATTAGACGGTTTCCGATAGAAAAATGTCCGCGGAATCGATTGCGACCGCTGCGGACGCCCTATCTCTAACCGTTTAGCGGCTACGGCCCGTCAAAGTTGAAAAAGATAGAAAAAAAATCCCAACTTTGAAGCGCTGTAGCGTCGGAACGCGTTGAGCTAGGGCGTCCTTCTTTCGCCTGTTTAGAACCCTCGTAGGGGTCCTTACGACGCGCCGATAAGCGAACGTCTAACTCTTCCCGTTAACGCGCAGCAGAAACGTCGCATTTTTTTCTGACCAAAACGATGAAATTTTTTCGACCCGAAAAATCGAGGGTCGGAATTTCGGTGTTTTGACCCTACCGGAACGTGGCCATATATGGGTGTATTACGCCTGAGAAATTTCAGCCCCCTAGCCCTAACCGTTTAGGAGATATGGACGTTTGAAACTTGAGGGGGTGCAAAACTCAACTCCTTAAAGGAGCTCCGAATGGGGTCGAGTGATATATCAAAAGACGCGTATTTTCGCGTAGATTACGATAAAAAAAAGTTTGCCTCTCTATCTCTAACCGTTAAGGAGAAAATCGCGTTTAAAGTTAAGAAATTTCCAAAATGCTTAACTCCGAAACTTTGAAGCGCCGTAGCTCCTAAACGGTTATAGATAGAGGATCCCGGTTTGCGCCGTTCGAAAGTACGCGTCGAGATCTTTCAAATGAGCACCGAACGGTCGCGCTGCGGCCACGCATAACCGAGATACGGAGTTTCGGTCGAGAAATTTCGGTAAAATATCGAAGTCCGAAAATTACCGTTTTTATCATCCTATCCGATAGATTTTTACGCGCCGAACAAGAATTTTTAGCACGCTTCGATATCTCTAACCGTTTAAGAGATACGGGCGTTTGAAGTTTCGGGACTTTCGAAAAACGCGAAAAATCGACCCCGAAAACGACATCTTTCGACGTTTTCTCGTGTAGCGCGTTAACGACGCCGTTCGGACGGACGAATTAGACGGTTTCCGATAGAAAAATGTCCGCGGAATCGATTGCGACCGCTGCGGACGCCCTATCTCTAACCGTTTAGCGGCTACGGCCCGTCAAAGTTGAAAAAGATAGAAAAAAAATCCCAACTTTGAAGCGCTGTAGCGTCGGAACGCGTTGAGCTAGGGCGTCCTTCTTTCGCCTGTTTAGAACCCTCGTAGGGGTACTTACGACGCGCCGATAAGCGAACGTCTAACTCTTCCCGTTAACGCGCAGCAGAAACGTCGCATTTTTTTCTGACTAAAACGATGAAATTTTTTCGACCCGAAAAATCGAGGGTCGGAATTTCGGCGTTTTGACCCTACCGGAACGTGGCCATATATGGGTGTATTACGCCTGAGAAATTTCAGCCCCCTAGCCCTAACCGTTTAGGAGATATGGACGTTTGAAAGTTGAGGGGGTGCAAAACTCAACTCCTTAAAGGAGCTCCGAATGGGGTCGAGTGATATATCAAAAGACGCGTATTTTCGCGTAGATTACGATAAAAAAAAGTTTGCCTCTCTATCTCTAACCGTTAAGGAGAAAATCGCGTTTAAAGTTAAGAAATTTCCAAAAATGCTTAACTCCGAAACTTTGAAGCGCCGTAGCTCCTAAACGGTTATAGATAGAGGATCCCGGTTTGCGCCGTTCGAAAGTACGCGTCGAGATCTTTCAAATGAGCACCGAACGGTCGCGCTGCGGCCACGCATAACCGAGATACGGAGTTTCGGTCGAGAAATTTCGGTAAAATATCGAAGTCCGAAAATTACCGTTTTTATCATCCTATCCGATAGATTTTTACGCGCCGAACAAGAATTTTTTAGCACGCTTCGATATCTCTAACCGTTTAAGAGATACGGGCGTTTGAAGTTTCGGGACTTTCGAAAAAACGCGAAAAATCGACCCCGAAAACGACATCTTTCGACGTTTTCTCGTGTAGCGCGTTAACGACGCCGTTCGGACGGACGAATTAGACGGTTTCCGATAGAAAAATGTCCGCGGAATCGATTGCGACCGCTGCGGACGCCCTATCTCTAACCGTTTAGCGGCTACGGCCCGTCAAAGTTGAAAAAGATAGAAAAAATCCCAACTTTGAAGCGCTGTAGCGTCGGAACGCGTTGAGCTAGGGCGTCCTTCTTTCGCCTGTTTAGAACCCTCGTAGGGTCCTTACGACGCGCCGATAAGCGAACGTCTAACTCTTCCCGTTAACGCGCAGCAGAAACGTCGCATTTTTTCTGACCAAAACGATGAAATTTTTTCGACCCGAAAAATCGAGGGTCGGAATTTCGGTGTTTTGACCCTACCGGAACGTGGCCATATATGGGTGTATTACGCCTGAGAAATTTCAGCCCCTAGCCCTAACCGTTTAGGAGATATGGACGTTTGAAACTTGAGGGGTGCAAAACTCAACTCCTTAAAGGAGCTCCGAATGGGGTCGAGTGATATATCAAAAGACGCGTATTTTCGCGTAGATTACGATAAAAAAGTTTGCCTCTCTATCTCTAACCGTTAAGGAGAAAATCGCGTTTAAAGTTAAGAAATTTCCAAAAATGCTTAACTCCGAAACTTTGAAGCGCCGTAGCTCCTAAACGGTTATAGATAGAGGATCCCGGTTTGCGCCGTTCGAAAGTACGCGTCGAGATCTTTCAAATGAGCACCGAACGGTCGCGCTGCGGCCACGCATAACCGAGATACGGAGTTTCGGTCGAGAAATTTCGGTAAAATATCGAAGTCCGAAAATTACCGTTTTTATCATCCTATCCGATAGATTTTTACGCGCCGAACAAGAATTTTTTAGCACGCTTCGATATCTCTAACCGTTTAAGAGATACGGGCGTTTGAAGTTTCGGGACTTTCGAAAAACGCGAAAAATCGACCCCGAAAACGACATCTTTCGACGTTTTCTCGTGTAGCGCGTTAACGACGCCGTTCGGACGGACGAATTAGACGGTTTCCGATAGAAAATGTCCGCGGAATCGATTGCGACCGCTGCGGACGCCCTATCTCTAACCGTTTAGCGGCTACGGCCCGTCAAAGTTGAAAAGATAGAAAAAATCCCAACTTTGAAGCGCTGTAGCGTCGGAACGCGTTGAGCTAGGGCGTCCTTCTTTCGCCTGTTTAGAACCCTCGTAGGGTCCTTACGACGCGCCGATAAGCGAACGTCTAACTCTTCCCGTTAACGCGCAGCAGAAACGTCGCATTTTTTCTGACCAAAACGATGAAATTTTTTCGACCCGAAAATCGAGGGTCGGAATTTCGGTGTTTTGACCCTACCGGAACGTGGCCATATATGGGTGTATTACGCCTGAGAAATTTCAGCCCCTAGCCCTAACCGTTTAGGAGATATGGACGTTTGAAACTTGAGGGGTGCAAAACTCAACTCCTTAAAGGAGCTCCGAATGGGGTCGAGTGATATATCAAAAGACGCGTATTTTCGCGTAGATTACGATAAAAAAAAGTTTGCCTCTCTATCACTAACCGTTAAGGAGAAAATCGCGTTTAAAGTTAAGAAATTTCCAAAAATGCTTAACTCCGAAACTTTGAAGCGCCGTAGCTCCTAAACGGTTATAGATAGAGGATCCCGGTTTGCGCCGTTCGAAAGTACGCGTCGAGATCTTTCAAATGAGCACCGAACGGTCGCGCTGCGGCCACGCATAACCGAGATACGGAGTTTCGGTCGAGAAATTTCGGTAAAATATCGAAGTCCGAAAATTACCGTTTTTATCATCCTATCCGATAGATTTTTACGCGCCGAACAAGAATTTTTTTAGCACGCTTCGATATCTCTAACCGTTTAAGAGATACGGGCGTTTGAAGTTTCGGGACTTTCGAAAAACGCGAAAAATCGACCCCGAAAACGACATCTTTCGACGTTTTCTCGTGTAGCGTTAACGACGCCGTTCGGACGGACGAATTAGACGGTTTCCGATAGAAAAATGTCCGCGGAATCGATTGCGACCGCTGCGGACGCCCTATCTCTAACCGTTTAGCGGCTACGGCCCGTCAAAGTTGAAAAAGATAGAAAAAATCCCAACTTTGAAGCGCTGTAGCGTCGGAACGCGTTGAGCTAGGGCGTCCTTCTTTCGCCTGTTTAGAACCCTCGTAGGGTCCTTACGACGCGCCGATAAGCGAACGTCTAACTCTTCCCGTTAACGCGCAGCAGAAACGTCGCATTATTTTCTGACCAAAACGATGAAATTTTTTCGACCCGAAAAATCGAGGGTCGGAATTTCGGTGTTTTGACCCTACCGGAACGTGGCCATATATGGGTGTATTACGCCTGAGAAATTTCAGCCCCTAGCCCTAACCGTTTAGGAGATATGGACGTTTGAAAGTTGAGGGTGCAAAACTCAACTCCTTAAAGGAGCTCCGAATGGGGTCGAGTGATATATCAAAAGACGCGTATTTTCGCGTAGATTACGATAAAAAAGTTTGCCTCTCTATCTCTAACCGTTAAGGAGAAAATCGCGTTTAAAGTTAAGAAATTTCCAAAAATGCTTAACTCCGAAACTTTGAAGCGCCGTAGCTCCTAAACGGTTATAGATAGAGGATCCCGGTTTGCGCCGTTCGAAAGTACGCGTCGAGATCTTTCAAATGAGCACCGAACGGTCGCGCTGCGGCCACGCATAACCGAGATACGGAGTTTCGGTCGAGAAATTTCGGTAAAATATCGAAGTCCGAAAATTACCGTTTTTATCATCCTATCCGATAGATTTTTACGCGCCGAACAAGAATTTTTTAGCACGCTTCGATATCTCTAACCGTTTAAGAGATACGGGCGTTTGAAGTTTCGGGACTTTCGAAAAAACGCGAAAAATCGACCCCGAAAACGACATCTTTCGACGTTTTCTCGTGTAGCGCGTTAACGACGCCGTTCGGACGGACGAATTAGACGGTTTCCGATAGAAAAATGTCCGCGGAATCGATTGCGACCGCTGCGGACGCCCTATCTCTAACCGTTTAGCGGCTACGGCCCGTCAAAGTTGAAAAGATAGAAAAAATCCCAACTTTGAAGCGCTGTAGCGTCGGAACGCGTTGAGCTAGGGCGTCCTTCTTTCGCCTGTTTAGAACCCTCGTAGGGTCCTTACGACGCGCCGATAAGCGAACGTCTAACTCTTCCCGTTAACGCGCAGCAGAAACGTCGCATTATTTTCTGACCAAAACGATGAAATTTTTTCGACCCGAAAAATCGAGGGTCGGAATTTCGGTGTTTTGACCCTACCGGAACGTGGCCATATATGGGTGTATTACGCCTGAGAAATTTCAGCCCCTAGCCCTAACCGTTTAGGAGATATGGACGTTTGAAACTTGAGGGGTGCAAAACTCAACTCCTTAAAGGAGCTCCGAATGGGGTCGAGTGATATATCAAAAGACGCGTATTTTCGCGTAGATTACGATAAAAAGTTTGCCTCTCTATCTCTAACCGTTAAGGAGAAAATCGCGTTTAAAGTTAAGAAATTTCCAAAAATGCTTAACTCCGAAACTTTGAAGCGCCGTAGCTCCTAAACGGTTATAGATAGAGGATCCCGGTTTGCGCCGTTCGAAAGTACGCGTCGAGATCTTTCAAATGAGCACCGAACGGTCGCGCTGCGGCCACGCATAACCGAGATACGGAGTTTCGGTCGAGAAATTTCGGTAAAATATCGAAGTCCGAAAATTACCGTTTTTATCATCCTATCCGATAGATTTTTACGCGCCGAACAAGAATTTTTTAGCACGCTTCGATATCTCTAACCGTTTAAGAGATACGGGCGTTTGAAGTTTCGGGACTTTCGAAAAAATCGACCCCGAAAACGACATCTTTCGACGTTTTCTCGTGTAGCGCGTTAACGACGCCGTTCGGACGGACGAATTAGACGGTTTCCGATAGAAAAATGTCCGCGGAATCGATTGCGACCGCTGCGGACGCCCTATCTCTAACCGTTTAGCGGCTACGGCCCGTCAAAGTTGAAAAGATAGAAAAAAATCCCAACTTTGAAGCGCTGTAGCGTCGGAACGCGTTGAGCTAGGGCGTCCTTCTTTCGCCTGTTTAGAACCCTCGTAGGGGTCCTTACGACGCGCCGACAAGCGAACGTCTAACTCTTCCCGTTAACGCGCAGCAGAAACGTCGCATTTTTTTCTGACCAAAACGATGAAATTTTTTCGACCCGAAAAATCGAGGGTCGGAATTTCGGTGTTTTGACCCTACCGGAACGTGGCCATATATGGGTGTATTACGCCTGAGAAATTTCAGCCCCCTAGCCCTAACCGTTTAGGAGATATGGACGTTTGAAACTTGAGGGGGTGCAAAACTCAACTCCTTAAAGGAGCTCCGAATGGGGTCGAGTGATATATCAAAAGACGCGTATTTTCGCGTAGATTACGATAAAAAAAAGTTTGCCTCTCTATCACTAACCGTTAAGGAGAAAATCGCGTTTAAAGTTAAGAAATTTCCAAAAATGCTTAACTCCGAAACTTTGAAGCGCCGTAGCTCCTAAACGGTTATAGATAGAGGATCCCGGTTTGCGCCGTTCGAAAGTACGCGTCGAGATCTTTCAAATGAGCACCGAACGGTCGCGCTGCGGCCACGCATAACCGAGATACGGAGTTTCGGTCGAGAAATTTCGGTAAAATATCGAAGTCCGAAAATTACCGTTTTTATCATCCTATCCGATAGATTTTTACGCGCCGAACAAGAATTTTTTAGCACGCTTCGATATCTCTAACCGTTTAAGAGATACGGGCGTTTGAAGTTTCGGGACTTTCGAAAAACGCGAAAAATCGACCCCGAAAACGACATCTTTCGACGTTTTCTCGTGTAGCGCGTTAACGACGCCGTTCGGACGGACGAATTAGACGGTTTCCGATAGAAAAATGTCCGCGGAATCGATTGCGACCGCTGGGGACGCCCTATCTCTAACCGTTTAGCGGCTACGGCCCGTCAAAGTTGTAAAAGATAGAAAAAATCCCAACTTTGAAGCGCTGTAGCGTCGGAACGCGTTGAGCTAGGGCGTCCTTCTTTCGCCTGTTTAGAACCCTCGTAGGGTCCTTACGACGCGCCGATAAGCGAACGTCTAACTCTTCCCGTTAACGCGCAGCAGAAACGTCGCATTATTTTCTGACCAAAACGATGAAATTTTTTTCGACCCGAAAAATCGAGGGTCGGAATTTCGGTGTTTTGACCCTACCGGAACGTGGCCATATATGGGTGTATTACGCCTGAGAAATTTCAGCCCCTAGCCCTAACCGTTTAGGAGATATGGACGTTTGAAAGTTGAGGGGTGCAAAACTCAACTCCTTAAAGGAGCTCCGAATGGGGTCGAGTGATATATCAAAAGACGCGTATTTTCGCGTAGATTACGATAAAAAGTTTGCCTCTCTATCTCTAACCGTTAAGGAGAAAATCGCGTTTAAAGTTAAGAAATTTCCAAAAATGCTTAACTCCGAAACTTTGAAGCGCCGTAGCTCCTAAACGGTTATAGATAGAGGATCCCGGTTTGCGCCGTTCGAAAGTACGCGTCGAGATCTTTCAAATGAGCACCGAACGGTCGCGCTGCGGCCACGCATAACCGAGATACGGAGTTTCGGTCGAGAAATTTCGGTAAAATATCGAAGTCCGAAAATTACCGTTTTTATCATCCTATCCGATAGATTTTTACGCGCCGAACAAGAATTTTTTAGCACGCTTCGATATCTCTAACCGTTTAAGAGATACGGGCGTTTGAAGTTTCGGGACTTTCGAAAAAACGCGAAAAATCGACCCCGAAAACGACATCTTTCGACGTTTTCTCGTGTAGCGCGTTAACGACGCCGTTCGGACGGACGAATTAGACGGTTTCCGATAGAAAAATGTCCGCGGAATCGATTGCGACCGCTGCGGACGCCCTATCTCTAACCGTTTAGCGGCTACGGCCCGTCAAAGTTGAAAAAGATAGAAAAAAAATCCCAACTTTGAAGCGCTGTAGCGTCGGAACGCGTTGAGCTAGGGCGTCCTTCTTTCGCCTGTTTAGAACCCTCGTAGGGGTCCTTACGACGCGCCGATAAGCGAACGTCTAACTCTTCCCGTTAACGCGCAGCAGAAACGTCGCATTTTTTTCTGACCAAAACGATGAAATTTTTTCGACCCGAAAAATCGAGGGTCGGAATTTCGGTGTTTTGACCCTACCGGAACGTGGCCATATATGGGTGTATTACGCCTGAGAAATTTCAGCCCCCTAGCCCTAACCGTTTAGGAGATATGGACGTTTGAAAGTTGAGGGGGTGCAAAACTCAACTCCTTAAAGGAGCTCCGAATGGGGTCGAGTGATATATCAAAAGACGCGTATTTTCGCGTAGATTACGATAAAAAAAAGTTTGCCTCTCTATCTCTAACCGTTAAGGAGAAAATCGCGTTTAAAGTTAAGAAATTTCCAAAAATGCTTAACTCCGAAACTTTGAAGCGCCGTAGCTCCTAAACGGTTATAGATAGAGGATCCCGGTTTGCGCCGTTCGAAAGTACGCGTCGAGATCTTTCAAATGAGCACCGAACGGTCGCGCTGCGGCCACGCATAACCGAGATACGGAGTTTCGGTCGAGAAATTTCGGTAAAATATCGAAGTCCGAAAATTACCGTTTTTATCATCCTATCCGATAGATTTTTACGCGCCGAACAAGAATTTTTTAGCACGCTTCGATATCTCTAACCGTTTAAGAGATACGGGCGTTTGAAGTTTCGGGACTTTCGAAAAAACGCGAAAAATCGACCCCGAAAACGACATCTTTCGACGTTTTCTCGTGTAGCGCGTTAACGACGCCGTTCGGACGGACGAATTAGACGGTTTCCGATAGAAAAATGTCCGCGGAATCGATTGCGACCGCTGCGGACGCCCTATCTCTAACCGTTTAGCGGCTACGGCCCGTCAAAGTTGAAAAAGATAGAAAAAATCCCAACTTTGAAGCGCTGTAGCGTCGGAACGCGTTGAGCTAGGGCGTCCTTCTTTCGCCTGTTTAGAACCCTCGTAGGGTCCTTACGACGCGCCGATAAGCGAACGTCTAACTCTTCCCGTTAACGCGCAGCAGAAACGTCGCATTTTTTCTGACCAAAACGATGAAATTTTTTCGACCCGAAAAATCGAGGGTCGGAATTTCGGTGTTTTGACCCTACCGGAACGTGGCCATATATGGGTGTATTACGCCTGAGAAATTTCAGCCCCTAGCCCTAACCGTTTAGGAGATATGGACGTTTGAAACTTGAGGGGTGCAAAACTCAACTCCTTAAAGGAGCTCCGAATGGGGTCGAGTGATATATCAAAAGACGCGTATTTTCGCGTAGATTACGATAAAAAGTTTGCCTCTCTATCTCTAACCGTTAAGGAGAAAATCGCGTTTAAAGTTAAGAAATTTCCAAAAATGCTTAACTCCGAAACTTTGAAGCGCCGTAGCTCCTAAACGGTTATAGATAGAGGATCCCGGTTTGCGCCGTTCGAAAGTACGCGTCGAGATCTTTCAAATGAGCACCGAACGGTCGCGCTGCGGCCACGCATAACCGAGATACGGAGTTTCGGTCGAGAAATTTCGGTAAAATATCGAAGTCCGAAAATTACCGTTTTTATCATCCTATCCGATAGATTTTTACGCGCCGAACAAGAATTTTTAGCACGCTTCGATATCTCTAACCGTTTAAGAGATACGGGCGTTTGAAGTTTCGGGACTTTCGAAAAAACGCGAAAAATCGACCCCGAAAACGACATCTTTCGACGTTTTCTCGTGTAGCGCGTTAACGACGCCGTTCGGACGGACGAATTAGACGGTTTCCGATAGAAAAATGTCCGCGGAATCGATTGCGACCGCTGCGGACGCCCTATCTCTAACCGTTTAGCGGCTACGGCCCGTCAAAGTTGAAAAAGATAGAAAAAATCCCAACTTTGAAGCGCTGTAGCGTCGGAACGCGTTGAGCTAGGGCGTCCTTCTTTCGCCTGTTTAGAACCCTCGTAGGGTCCTTACGACGCGCCGATAAGCGAACGTCTAACTCTTCCCGTTAACGCGCAGCAGAAACGTCGCATTTTTTCTGACCAAAACGATGAAATTTTTTCGACCCGAAAAATCGAGGGTCGGAATTTCGGTGTTTTGACCCTACCGGAACGTGGCCATATATGGGTGTATTACGCCTGAGAAATTTCAGCCCCTAGCCCTAACCGTTTAGGAGATATGGACGTTTGAAAGTTGAGGGGGTGCAAAACTCAACTCCTTAAAGGAGCTCCGAATGGGGTCGAGTGATATATCAAAAGACGCGTATTTTCGCGTAGATTACGATAAAAAAAAGTTTGCCTCTCTATCTCTAACCGTTAAGGAGAAAATCGCGTTTAAAGTTAAGAAATTTCCAAAAATGCTTAACTCCGAAACTTTGAAGCGCCGTAGCTCCTAAACGGTTATAGATAGAGGATCCCGGTTTGCGCCGTTCGAAAGTACGCGTCGAGATCTTTCAAATGAGCACCGAACGGTCGCGCTGCGGCCACGCATAACCGAGATACGGAGTTTCGGTCGAGAAATTTCGGTAAAATATCGAAGTCCGAAAATTACCGTTTTTATCATCCTATCCGATAGATTTTTACGCGCCGAACAAGAATTTTTTAGCACGCTTCGATATCTCTAACCGTTTAAGAGATACGGCCGTTTGAAGTTTAGGGACATTCGAAAAAAAGCGAGAAAATCGACCCCGAAAACGACATCTTTCGACGTTTTCTCGTGTAGCGCGTTAACGACGCCGTTCGGACGGACGAATTAGACGGTTTCCGATAGAAAAATGTCCGCGGAATCGATTGCGACCGCTGCGGACGCCCTATCTCTAACCGTTTAGCGGCTACGGCCCGTCAAAGTTGAAAAGATAGAAAAAAAATCCCAACTTTGAAGCGCTGTAGCGTCGGAACGCGTTGAGCTAGGGCGTCCTTCTTTCGCCTGTTTAGAACCCTCGTAGGGGTCCTTACGACGCGCCGATAAGCGAACGTCTAACTCTTCCCGTTAACGCGCAGCAGAAACGTCGCATTTTTTTCTGACCAAAACGATGAAATTTTTTCGACCCGAAAAATCGAGGGTCGGAATTTCGGTGTTTTGACCCTACCGGAACGTGGCCATATATGGGTGTATTACGCCTGAGAAATTTCAGCCCCCTAGCCCTAACCGTTTAGGAGATATGGACGTTTGAAACTTGAGGGGGTGCAAAACTCAACTCCTTAAAGGAGCTCCGAATGGGGTCGAGTGATATATCAAAAGACGCGTATTTTCGCGTAGATTACGATAAAAAAAAGTTTGCCTCTCTATCTCTAACCGTTAAGGAGAAAATCGCGTTTAAAGTTAAGAAATTTCCAAAAATGCTTAACTCCGAAACTTTGAAGCGCCGTAGCTCCTAAACGGTTATAGATAGAGGATCCCGGTTTGCGCCGTTCGAAAGTACGCGTCGAGATCTTTCAAATGAGCACCGAACGGTCGCGCTGCGGCCACGCATAACCGAGATACGGAGTTTCGGTCGAGAAATTTCGGTAAAATATCGAAGTCCGAAAATTACCGTTTTTATCATCCTATCCGATAGATTTTTACGCGCCGAACAAGAATTTTTTAGCACGCTTCGATATCTCTAACCGTTTAAGAGATACGGGCGTTTGAAGTTTCGGGACTTTCGAAAAAACGCGAAAAATCGACCCCGAAAACGACATCTTTCGACGTTTTCTCGTGTAGCGCGTTAACGACGCCGTTCGGACGGACGAATTAGACGGTTTCCGATAGAAAAATGTCCGCGGAATCGATTGCGACCGCTGCGGACGCCCTATCTCTAACCGTTTAGCGGCTACGGCCCGTCAAAGTTGAAAAAGATAGAAAAAATCCCAACTTTGAAGCGCTGTAGCGTCGGAACGCGTTGAGCTAGGGCGTCCTTCTTTCGCCTGTTTAGAACCCTCGTAGGGGTCCTTACGACGCGCCGATAAGCGAACGTCTAACTCTTCCCGTTAACGCGCAGCAGAAACGTCGCATTTTTTCTGACCAAAACGATGAAATTTTTCGACCCGAAAAATCGAGGGTCGGAATTTCGGTGTTTTGACCCTACCGGAACGTGGCCATATATGGGTGTATTACGCCTGAGAAATTTCAGCCCCCTAGCCCTAACCGTTTAGGAGATATGGACGTTTGAAAGTTGAGGGGTTGCAAAACTCAACTCCTTAAAGGAGCTCCGAATGGGGTCGAGTGATATATCAAAAGACGCGTATTTTCGCGTAGATTACGATAAAAAAGTTTGCCTCTCTATCTCTAACCGTTAAGGAGAAAATCGCGTTTAAAGTTAAGAAATTTCCAAAAACGCTTAACTCCGAAACTTTGAAGCGCCGTAGCTCCTAAACGGTTATAGATAGAGGATCCCGGTTTGCGCCGTTCGAAAGTACGCGTCGAGATCTTTCAAATGAGCACCGAACGGTCGCGCTGCGGCCACGCATAACCGAGATACGGAGTTTCGGTCGAGAAATTTCGGTAAAATATCGAAGTCCGAAAATTACCGTTTTTATCATCCTATCCGATAGATTTTTACGCGCCGAACAAGAATTTTTTTAGCACGCTTCGATATCTCTAACCGTTTAAGAGATACGGGCGTTTGAAGTTTCAGGACTTTCGAAAAACGCGAAAAATCGACCCCGAAAACGACATCTTTCGACGTTTTCTCGTGTAGCGCGTTAACGACGCCGTTCGGACGGACGAATTAGACGGTTTCCGATAGAAAAATGTCCGCGGAATCGATTGCGACCGCTGCGGACGCCCTATCTCTAACCGTTTAGCGGCTACGGCCCGTCAAAGTTGAAAAAGATAGAAAAAAATCCCAACTTTGAAGCGCTGTAGCGTCGGAACGCGTTGAGCTAGGGCGTCCTTCTTTCGCCTGTTTAGAACCCTCGTAGGGTCCTTACGACGCGCCGATAAGCGAACGTCTAACTCTTCCCGTTAACGCGCAGCAGAAACGTCGCATTTTTCTGACCAAAACGATGAAATTTTTTCGACCCGAAAAATCGAGGGTCGGAATTTCGGTGTTTTGACCCTACCGGAACGTGGCCATATATGGGTGTATTACGCCTGAGAAATTTCAGCCCCTAGCCCTAACCGTTTAGGAGATATGGACGTTTGAAACTTGAGGGGTGCAAAACTCAACTCCTTAAAGGAGCTCCGAATGGGGTCGAGTGATATATCAAAAGACGCGTATTTTCGCGTAGATTACGATAAAAAAGTTTGCCTCTCTATCTCTAACCGGTAAGGAGAAAATCGCGTTTAAAGTTAAGAAATTACCAAAAATGCTTAACTCCGAAACTTTGAAGCGCCGTACCTCCTAAACGGTTAAAGATAGAGGATCCCGGATTGCGCCGTTCGAACGTACGCGTCGAGATCTTTCAAATGAGCACCGAACGGTCGCGCTGCGGCCACGCATAACCGAGATACGGAGTTTCGGTCGAGAAATTTCGGTAAAATATCGAAGTCCGAAAATTACCGTTTTTATCATCCTATCCGATAGATTTTTACGCGCCGAACAAGAATTTTTTAGCACGCTTCGATATCTCTAACCGTTTAAGAGATACGGGCGTTTGAAGTTTCGGGACTTTCGAAAAAACGCGAAAAATCGACCCCGAAAACGACATCTTTCGACGTTTTCTCGTGTAGCGCGTTAACGACGCCGTTCGGACGGACGAATTAGACGGTTTCCGATAGAAAAATGTCCGCGGAATCGATTGCGACCGCTGCGGACGACCTATCTCTAACCGTTTAGCGGCTACGGCCCGTCAAAGTTGAAAAAGATAGAAAAAATCCCAACTTTGAAGCGCTGTAGCGTCGGAACGCGTTGAGCTAGGGCGTCCTTCTTTCGCCTGTTTAGAACCCTCGTAGGGTCCTTACGACGCGCCGATAAGCGAACGTCTAACTCTTCCCGTTAACGCGCAGCAGAAACGTCGCATTTTTCTGACCAAAACGATGAAATTTTTTCGACCCGAAAAATCGAGGGTCGGAATTTCGGTGTTTTGACCCTACCGGAACGTGGCCATATATGGGTGTATTACGCCTGAGAAATTTCAGCCCCTAGCCCTAACCGTTTAGGAGATATGGACGTTTGAAAGTTGAGGGGGTGCAAAACTCAACTCCTTAAAGGAGCTCCGAATGGGGTCGAGTGATATATCAAAAGACGCGTATTTTCGCGTAGATTACGATAAAAAAAGTTTGCCTCTCTATCTCTAACCGTTAAGGAGAAAATCGCGTTTAAAGTTAAGAAATTTCCAAAAATGCTTAACTCCGAAACTTTGAAGCGCCGTAGCTCCTAAACGGTTATAGATAGAGGATCCCGGTTTGCGCCGTTCGAAAGTACGCGTCGAGATCTTTCAAATGAGCACCGAACGGTCGCGCTGCGGCCACGCATAACCGAGATACGGAGTTTCGGTCGAGAAATTTCGGTAAAATATCGAAGTCCGAAAATTACCGTTTTTATCATCCTATCCGATAGATTTTTACGCGCCGAACAAGAATTTTTTAGCACGCTTCGATATCTCTAACCGTTTAAGAGATACGGGCGTTTGAAGTTTCGGGACTTTCGAAAAACGCGAAAAATCGACCCCGAAAACGACATCTTTCGACGTTTTCTCGTGTAGCGCGTTAACGACGCCGTTCGGACGGACGAATTAGACGGTTTCCGATAGAAAAATGTCCGCGGAATCGATTGCGACCGCTGCGGACGCCCTATCTCTAACCGTTTAGCGGCTACGGCCCGTCAAAGTTGAAAAAGATAGAAAAAATCCCAACTTTGAAGCGCTGTAGCGTCGGAACGCGTTGAGCTAGGGCGTCCTTCTTTCGCCTGTTTAGAACCCTCGTAGGGGTCCTTACGACGCGCCGATAAGCGAACGTCTAACTCTTCCCGTTAACGCGCAGCAGAAACGTCGCATTTTTTTCTGACCAAAACGATGAAATTTTTTCGACCCGAAAAATCGAGGGTCGGAATTTCGGTGTTTTGACCCTACCGGAACGTGGCCATATATGGGTGTATTACGCCTGAGAAATTTCAGCGTCCTAGCCCTAACCGTTTAGGAGATATGGACGTTTGAAAGTTGAGGGGGTGCAAAACTCAACTCCTTAAAGGAGCTCCGAATGGGGTCGAGTGATATATCAAAAGACGCGTATTTTCGCGTAGATTACGATAAAAAAAAGTTTGCCTCTCTATCTCTAACCGTTAAGGAGAAAATCGCGTTTAAAGTTAAGAAATTTCCAAAAATGCTTAACTCCGAAACTTTGAAGCGCCGTAGCTCCTAAACGGTTATAGATAGAGGATCCCGGTTTGCGCCGTTCGAAAGTACGCGTCGAGATCTTTCAAATGAGCACCGAACGGTCGCGCTGCGGCCACGCATAACCGAGATACGGAGTTTCGGTCGAGAAATTTCGGTAAAATATCGAAGTCCGAAAATTACCGTTTTTATCATCCTATCCGATAGATTTTTACGCGCCGAACAAGAATTTTTTAGCACGCTTCGATATCTCTAACCGTTTAAGAGATACGGGCGTTTGAAGTTTCGGGACTTTCGAAAAAACGCGAAAAATCGACCCCGAAAACGACATCTTTCGACGTTTTCTCGTGTAGCGCGTTAACGACGCCGTTCGGACGGACGAATTAGACGGTTTCCGATAGAAAAATGTCCGCGGAATCGATTGCGACCGCTGCGGACGCCCTATCTTTAACCGTTTAGCGGCTACGGCCCGTCAAAGTTGAAAAAGATAGAAAAAATCCCAACTTTGAAGCGCTGTAGCGTCGGAACGCGTTGAGCTAGGGCGTCCTTCTTTCGCCTGTTTAGAACCCTCGTAGGGTCCTTACGACGCGCCGATAAGCGAACGTCTAACTCTTCCCGTTAACGCGCAGCAGAAACGTCGCATTTTTCTGACCAAAACGATGAAATTTTTTCGACCCGAAAAATCGAGGGTCGGAATTTCGGTGTTTTGACCCTACCGGAACGTGGCCATATATGGGTGTATTACGCCTGAGAAATTTCAGCCCCCTAGCCCTAACCGTTTAGGAGATATGGACGTTTGAAAGTTGAGGGGGTGCAAAACTCAACTCCTTAAAGGAGCTCCGAATGGGGTCGAGTGATATATCAAAAGACGCGTATTTTCGCGTAGATTACGATAAAAAAAAGTTTGCCTCTCTATCTCTAACCGTTAAGGAGAAAATCGCGTTTAAAGTTAAGAAATTTCCAAAAATGCTTAACTCCGAAACTTTGAAGCGCCGTAGCTCCTAAACGGTTATAGATAGAGGATCCCGGTTTGCGCCGTTCGAAAGTACGCGTCGAGATCTTTCAAATGAGCACCGAACGGTCGCGCTGCGGCCACGCATAACCGAGATACGGAGTTTCGGTCGAGAAATTTCGGTAAAATATCGAAGTCCGAAAATTACCGTTTTTATCATCCTATCCGATAGATTTTTACGCGCCGAACAAGAATTTTTTAGCACGCTTCGATATCTCTAACCGTTTAAGAGATACGGGCGTTTGAAGTTTCAGGACTTTCGAAAAACGCGAAAAATCGACCCCGAAAACGACATCTTTCGACGTTTTCTCGTGTAGCGCGTTAACGACGCCGTTCGGACGGACGAATTAGACGGTTTCCGATAGAAAAATGTCCGCGGAATCGATTGCGACCGCTGCGGACGCCCTATCTCTAACCGTTTAGCGGCTACGGCCCGTCAAAGTTGAAAAGATAGAAAAAAATCCCAACTTTGAAGCGCTGTAGCGTCGGAACGCGTTGAGCTAGGGCGTCCTTCTTTCGCCTGTTTAGAACCCTCGTAGGGTCCTTACGACGCGCCGATAAGCGAACGTCTAACTCTTCCCGTTAACGCGCAGCAGAAACGTCGCATTTTTTCTGACCAAAACGATGAAATTTTTTCGACCCGAAAAATCGAGGGTCGGAATTTCGGCGTTTTGACCCTACCGGAACGTGGCCATATATGGGTGTATTACGCCTGAGAAATTTCAGCCCCTAGCCCTAACCGTTTAGGAGATATGGACGTTTGAAAGTTGAGGGGTGCAAAACTCAACTCCTTAAAGGAGCTCCGAATGGGGTCGAGTGATATATCAAAAGACGCGTATTTTCGCGTAGATTACGATAAAAAAGTTTGCCTCTCTATCTCTAACCGTTAAGGAGAAAATCGCGTTTAAAGTTAAGAAGTTTCCAAAAATGCTTAACTCCGAAACTTTGAAGCGCCGTAGCTCCTAAACGGTTATAGATAGAGGATCCCGGTTTGCGCCGTTCGAAAGTACGCGTCGAGATCTTTCAAATGCGCACCGAACGGTCGCGCTGCGGCCACGCATAACCGAGATACGGAGTTTCGGTCGAGAAATTTCGGTGAAATATCGAAGTCCGAAAATTACCGTTTTTATCATCCTATCCGATAGATTTTTACGCGCCGAACAAGATTTTTTAGCACGCTTCGATATCTCTAACCGTTTAAGAGATACGGGCGTTTGAAGTTTCGGGACTTTCGAAAAACGCGAAAAATCGACCCCGAAAACGACATCTTTCGACGTTTTCTCGTGTCGCGCGTTAACGACGCCGTTCGGACGGACGAATTAGACGGTTTCCGATAGAAAAATGTCCGCGGAATCGATTGCGACCGCTACGGACGTCCTATCTCTAACCGTTTAGCGGCTACGGCCCGTCAAAGTTGAAAAAGATAGAAAAAAAATCCCAACTTTGAAGCGCTGTAGCGTCGGAACGCGTTGAGCTAGGGCGTCCTTCTTTCGCCTGTTTAGAACCCTCGTAGGGGTCCTTACGACGCGCCGATAAGCGAACGTCTAACTCTTCCCGTTAACGCGCAGCAAATAAATAAAAAACCACACCAATACCGTGTACTTCTTCTCGATTCCGGAAACATTTCAGGTTTTCCTCATAGATTTCTGTTATTTTTTTAGATAATGACATTTCAGCTTTTTCAACCCTGACCAAATGCGATTTTCTTTATATTGTAATGGTGGGCGATATTATTTGCACATTGGAGTATTTCCAAAAAAAAGAATAATCTCCACAATTATCGGGAATATTTCCAAGCTATACGTTTATATTTACTTTCATTAGATATGTATATACAGAATAAAATGTTCTATAAAATATACATTGTAGGGCTCGTCTTTCGCACACGGTATATAAGAGAAAATTAACCAACATATTAAAAACCGCAATAGCGGAAGTACGTTAATAACAGTTCCAATATCATGATACTACAAATTATTAATTCTTTATTAAGTAATAGGTATCAAGTGATTAAATTCATAAACAACACAGTTATAAATGCAACCTACATTAACATTCAACCTTAAACACACAGCATTCCAACTGATAAGCAAAAAACAATACAGGCTTTGCAATTTATTTGATTAAAAACAGTTACTGTATGATGAAATATCAGATAGGACACCACGTCAATATTGTTACACTTTCGAAACTCCCCGAATTTCACTAACCTATATGAGATATCTCTTAATTTTATCATAAATGACCTACTTTAAAGGATCGTACTTACTTTAGATCACTTTCACTAAGTTGTGCCGCTCCATTTCTTCCATTCAGAAAATCCTCCCTAATATTCTCTTGACCCATTTGTGCTAAAGCATCCTGTACCAATAAAACTTCCCTTACCTTGAAAAATAACCGAAATAACACACAAAAATACCAATTTACAGGTAAATATAAGTTACCTTCGCTAATTCAACTTGACTCCTTACAACGGCATCCTTTCTAGCCTGCTTCTTCGCTTCCTTTTCCGAGGACGTCGCAATACTAAGGAACTGTTTGTACTGTTCGCGTGCAAACTCCAATGTTTGTACTACCTCATCGTACTTAGCTATCGCAGTCTTCTGGTCCTGGTTCAGATCCTTACCGGAATTTTGCAATTCCCGATAAGATTCTAGTTTAGCCTGATTTTTTTTTTCGCGTGCAACAAGGAAAAACAGTAATTTAGATAATTTCGTGCCGGTTAGTTTCGCTCAAATTAACCTAAGTTACTACCTTTCGTTTCTCGAGATTTCGTATTTTATGTTCTATCGTGGTAATCGCCTGTCGTAAAGGTGTTACCGCAGTTTGATTCGCTTCGTTCACCGAGTTCTCTGCTGATAGTGGTTTGTCGATTTTCAAGTTCGCCGCAGACGGCATCTTAACCGTTCCTTCGTGTTTCGATGTGCGGCAAAACGCTTCCTAACACCTTCCACCGCTAGGAATTTATGGGAACCGATGCGTTTCGGGACAATGGAGAATCTTGGCGAGGAATATCTTGACAGCACTCACGATTCGACATCAAAAAGCCGACAAACGACGGAAACGTCAGGACTCAGTCGGTTGCGGAAACGGCAAATGTCACGAGGTTGCGGGCTATTCAAGATCGGTGCCAATATTCGAATAATCGAATTCGTTATAAGTAATTAGAAATCCACGTATATTTAGACAGATTTAATTTTTAATCAACTAAGTAGAAAAAATGAATTATAACTACACTTTATTTAAAAACATTCTTGTTAGCACAAGAAAGTAACACGTCCCAATTTTGAGCGCTTAATCCGGATTTTTGAGTAGGAAATTCTAATGATTTGCAAATTTGATTAAATTTTTAGTAATAATATTTTGGTTCTATAAATGCTTTTAATGTTAAGTTTTTAATGCTTTGATATAGATTTTTTAAATTGAAAACTTTACGTTTCAATTTGAAATGTTCCATACACTATATCTATTTCTACTTCTACATCCTTTTTTATTACACTGATTAAAGTTAATTAGCGTTAATTAACTTTGATCAGTGTAAGACATCTACAAATAGACGTAAAATATAATAAATAAATTGAATTAAATTTTTGCACTATGCATATTATCCGGTCTCTAGTTATAATTAATTTTATAGAAATCTATATATATTTCGAAGGCTTTAGTTTCTAAATAAACAGACAAAAGGCCGCGGATGAAGAGGAGTTGAGTAAAGAGGTAAGGTAACAAACCGTAAAATATATTAAAAAAAAAAGCATAAAAGACAAGATTAATGTGTATATTTAAATATTGCCTAATAAACAGGTGAATAGATAAAGTATCAGAAACCAGAGGATAGTAGGATTAAAATGATATAAAAGAAGTTAAAATCAGAACAAGTAGAATTTAGAAAATTGGCCAGTAAAGACGGGACAATATAAAACGTCACTACATGAACGTAAAACAGCTAGAATTATTCTTTAATCCGATTACAAGAACTTTATTCAAACATCTATTTCCCCAACAAACTGCAATTTCATTGTCTCAATTTTCTGATTCATCTAAACCTCAATAAACATACACTTAAATATGATTCTAGCTAGAACTGGCCCTAGCTGTAAGTAGACCGCACGGTATAAGACCGAACATAAATACACTCGGCAAAAATGATTTTATGACTAAATGAACTTTTAAATATATTCTCATATACTCTAAGAACCAATTATTATAATTATTTAAATAATGTAGAGACCAAATGAAAATAGAAACCTATATTTGAAACTTTTATTAAGCAGATATGGTAAAAGAAATTATATTTTTGGAAAAAAAATTATAGACATTCTCGATAGGATTCAAGTCTGGACTCACTGCAGGCCAATCTAAAACTGAAATGCCAACCTCATCAAGGACAATAATCGCTAGATGGGGTTGTGGATTAACAAAAAGTCGTTATCTATTACTGGTGCATACGGTACTACATGATCTTGTAAAATATCTGTTATATACCTGTAGGTAGTCATTGGTACCTCTCTTTACTGATACTAACTTTGTATGGCCTGCTAAAGAGATGCCTTTCCAAACCATGATAAAGCCACCACCAAAATTTGGCGTATGATGTTGCAGTGGGAATAACGGTCACCATCTCGTTTATACACTGGTATACATCTGTCTGAGGTGTAAAGACTAAATCTTAACCCATCTGTGAAGAGTATGTTGGTCCAATTATTTATTTCCCAATTAACATATTCCCTAGCAAACCTTAAGCAGGCCAGTCGGTGATTCCTAGTAAGACGAGGAGCTGTAATGGCTACTCTGGCTTTTATTCCACTCTGACTGAATCTATTATGAGGGAATATGAATACTTATTCGAGTATTTCTCTAGCCACTTCGATCAATAATTGCCTTGCAGTTACATGTCTCCGACGTAATGCTTGTAATCTTAAAGACCGGTCATCTTAGGGATTAGTACAGCTTGGACGACCTGGCACCGGTCTTTGTATGTATCTTCCTGTTTCTCTATATCTGGCTACTGTCCTAGATACACTTGACTGACTAATATTCAATCAAATTAGCCATGTATGTTTGAAATCGCCCGTCTTCGATTAAAGCAACTATTCCAGCCACTTATTCTGGAATTAGATTACTCATTTTGCTTCTAATAACGTTCGTACTCTAACAGTGGACTTTAAAATTTGTCCGTATAGGAACACTTTCATTAAACAACTAAATAAAACATGTATATATACACTTTTCTGAAAGGTTTTTGCAACTAAAAAAAGAAGAGCTTCTTCAGAAGCTAGTTGAATAATTTTCTGTGGATACAGTGGGGGCACACGTGGAAAACATATTGTGATAGTATACAAGACACCTCCAACTTCTTTTAGAAATCCCTGTGCTGTCATTACCAAAGGTCAAACTATATATATGTAGCATATTCGCATGGAATCTGACCCAATGTGATATAAGCTATTTTAGCTTGTCAGAACCTCAGAAACCTTAATGTGTTGAAAAATTTGTGTTAAGTGTTCCATGGTCTTGTTACTACACCCTCCCGAAAAACCTGACGGACATTGGTTTAACGCACGACACCTGAGTGGTAAAATTCAACTGCAGGTCTTCTTACCACTGGACCACAGAGCTGTTTTACATATTTTCTTGGGTGTACTGTATTTATTGTTTCAATTCAGTACACTCTTTCTAGTCTTCATTTTTGTGTCTAGATCTGTTATAGTTCCTTTAGATTTATTGCAACTATATTTAGCTATTCGTATTTGCCTTTGGATTCAGTCGTTTGTTGGGACCAGTCTCGCACTTATTAGATCGCCAGGTTCATAGCAAGTACGTATCATCATCTTGATGTGAGGTAGTTGATCGTCTAACCATCGTGATTTTTGCGCTTTATAAATATGCACCCAGGGACATGAATATGAGGCACGCTTTAGATGTTTTAATATAGCGGTATTAACAGACAAATAGTCTTTACCAGCCGCTTCTTAGAAGCACCCGTAGTATAAATAGAAGGGTTGGGGGAAGAAATATCGTTGTTAATCCATTTATTGCTATATTTGCGGAACTAATTGTATTTTACACTTAATATAGTTCGGTAGAGTGACCGGTGAACATCAGTATGTTTATTTTAGATTATATGTGCGTTTGTTATTGGCAAATAAAAATATTTATTCGTGATTAGTTTATGTGTATGTAACTGAAAATGCCGAAATCTAAAAAACTTTCCAAGTTTCAACGTGCCGAGGAATTATCGCAAGTGATGATCAGTAAAAAGTAAAATGTTCACGGTGCGCCGTATAAACAACTTTAAAGTGTTACCAAGGAACAGGGAATACTAAATCAAGACCGGGAGGACGTCCAAAACGTAAAACGACAGAAAGGAAGGACCGGTGATTACAACGACACTCTACAAAATCGACGTCAAACGATAACAGATTTGGCTGACGCGTTAAATCGACAACTCCACGTTAATTTAACGCCTAAAACATAAGTACACGTCTTAGAGAAGTTGGTCATAGAGAAAAGCTAGAAAGAAACCGTGGCTATCGGACGTAAATAAAAATAAACGATTAGCATGAGCTCATAAACACAAATCGTGGACAGAGAAGGACTGGGCGAATGTGATTAGGACAGATGAGCGTAATATAGAGGTAAATATAATTAATCGTTTTATATTCAGTACAAGGTAACTATTTTATAGAAATTTAAACGAATTGTGTCAAGAGAAAATCGAGAGTTGAAAGAATTAACTGGATAGGTTTATTACAGATTTTTTGTGTCATGATATGGAGGTGCATGACGTCGACAGGGGTTGGAGAGATGTTCGTGTGCACCGGCAGAATGAACTCGGGGACCTACGCCAACATGTTAGATTAAGTTTTACTGCCCTCAATTGAAAAATTATTCGGAATGAATACTAACGAAGTTTTGTTTCAATAAGATAATGCACCATGCCACACTGCGGCTGCAAGCGTGGTTCCGGAAAGCGAACATTGACATCTTGGAATGGCCACCCCAAAGGCCGGATCTAAATCCGATCGAGCATTTGTGGGCTATCATTAAGCGAAAAGTATGCGAACACAAATGCAAATCCAAACAAGAATTAAAAGCAATACTTACAATAGAGTATGGGGATAACATTTCAACTTGAACCTGACATATGTTAGTGGCCAGTTTACGTAAAAGGATTGAAGCTGCCATAAAAGCCTGCGGGGGGCCAACAAAATATTGAATTTCTAGTTTTTAGTAATAAATATTTCCTTTTATAATATTAGTTTTATTTGTTCATTGTTTATCTTAAAGATGATTGAAAAAAATGGGGGTGCCTAATAATTGTGTCCCTGCCTGTAGAAGCTATTCTACAGGCGATTGTGTGTCTAATGTATGATTCGATATACCATCTCCAATCCGCGGAATGCTTTCGCTATCTAATGGTATTCTCTACCCTTGTTTAACTACTACTACAAAATGCTATCCCCACATCGATCTTTTTAATTTGAATCGATTCAATAAAGCACACACATGGGTGTTGGTGAGGGGGACGAATTGCTAGACACGTGGAATTCTTTTCAAGTCAATCCATTGATCGATTCATTTTCCAGTCGCCCAGAATGCAACCCATAGCTTGCAGCTTTCCACTCGGTATACACTAGGGTGATAGAATAAAATAGACACCAGATAAAGCGGTATAAATATGTAAACAACTAAATTCTAAGAACGAATTAAGAACTTTCTCTTGTCATTATGGTAGGGGTAGATGTATCGGAAGGAATTCGTCATAGTTTAGTATCGTTACAACTATGCCTCGCTTACAAGGTTCGAGCGATATTAGCGACTTCACCCGGCGTCGCATCGTTGACCAGAGTGAAGACGGCGCTTCGCAACGTGAAATAAGTAAATTTTTTAATATTCCGTTGTCCACAGTTAACCGTGTGATTACACACAATTTAAACGCAAGAAAAAAACAACAGTGGAGCCGAGACCAGGTCGTGCCGGACCTTCTGAAAGAAGTAAAAGGGTGCTTGTGCGCGAAGTGTTAAGAGAACCGCGAAAAAGTACAGCTGAACTTGCGGCAACTTCACAGAAAAGTCAGCGCACCGTTCTGCGATACCTCCACAGTGTGGAGATGTATAAAAGGATGGCAAAGAAAAAACCTCTCCTTACGGCGTTTCAAAAACGGCGCCGAATGGCTTGGGCAATCGAAATGCGAACGAAGCCCGAAGAGCTTTGGCGGTCCGTCATTTTTTCAGACGAAAGCAGATACTGCCAATTCAGTGATAGTGGTCGTACGTGGGTATGGAGACGTTCGTCACAGCAACTGGACGACAAATTTTTGCATCAGACGGTGAAATACGGCGGTGTGAACATCATGGTGTGGGGCGCGATATGGTATGGTGGAAGATCGCAATTAGTAATCTGCGACGGAAATATAAATGCGGCAAAATATATCCAAATATTAACAGAAGGACTACTACCGATATTCGACAACGCCATTTTATCTAAAGAAGACGCCACTTTTATGGAGGATGGAGCACCCTGCCACAAAGCAAGAACAACAACCACATGGAAAGAGGAACAGGGGATTCGGATTTTACCATGGCCAGGCCAATCATCAGACATGAATCCGATAGAGAATGTTTGGCACATAATCCAGACAAATATGGCGAAACGACCCCGAAAACCGAGCAATAAGGAAGAACTCGTGGCAGCTGTTACAGAAGAGTAGTTAAATATTCCAGAAGCCACGATTAATCATTTAATAGATTCTATGCCACGACGACTCGCAGCACTTCACGCAAGTAAAGGTGGATCGACAAAATATTAGTCTATTCTAAAAATTTTAAAATATTTTGTATATATAACGAGAATAGAATCTTTTTTTTAATTAGTAGGTGTCTATTTTATTCTGTCACCCTAGTGTATATATAGGTGAGGAAGACGGGGAGGGGGGCGAACAGAATTCGACATGTAGGCGGCTAAAAGTATAAGAAAAAATGTCCCACGTGTTATTAATTTATTACATTCGAGTTTGGAACATTTTTGTTTAATACACCTATGTAACGTTCATAACTGTATGTTTCATACCTGTCAAAAAATAAGGTTACAAGAATAGGAAGAATACAAAATCAAAACTACATGTCATATTGGAATGATTTATTTTTTTAATTTTTTTTTTATTTATTTTCCTGTTTGTTCGCGCTTATTTACATATATCAATAAAAAACGTAAACTTTAACCAATTCTTATGTCAATATTATATTCAATAAAACTTTAATTACAAATATGTAATCCTCTTTTTTTTATCTCAATTTCTTTTTATATAAACTCTTATTATCTGACGAACTATTTATACAAAGGATTATCATCCGGCAATTGTTTTACATGTTCACATTTTGTTTCGATAGCGCCGCCTCTTTTTTGCGTTTATTTTTATTTTTCATCGTCGAAAAATGTTTTTATCCATTGTCTGAATAAACCTTTTGATATTCAACTCATATAAAAAGTCTCTAGGTCCGTCCGGTTCTCACAAGTATTTAATTTTGTTTTTAAGCAATAATTACATTATTGTTTCTCTTATCGTCATTGTTAGATTATTCACAACACAAGTTCACTGACTTTTCGCGTTTCTCTGTTTGTAATTGTGTTCGAGACTGTCCACCTCACCCCACGAGTTGCGAACGTCCAGAAATAGCTGAAATTAAAAAAGATACGAAATTAATAACGAAATGGAGTGGAAGATGGCGCTGCTAATGCTAACATTTTTTTTACTGATTAAATGACTATCCTTTATTTTAAGCCTTATTTCGTCTAAGTATCAACGACATACCTGATTTAACCAAGGTTCGTCAGCTAACAATTCGTTAAGTATACAAGTGGTATCCTTGTGCGGATCCGTTGTACGTTTCTCGGCAACCCTCTTGGCACACTCTATGTACATTAGATATTTCTGATGGGAGATCTTATTCAATAGTTGAACCCTATTTGAGCATATCCTACACATTAAGAAATCCTGCAACGATATCATAAAAATGTTATTCGTTACTAGACAACACGTAAAATGGTCTAATGGTAGAGTACTATTAAAATCGGAAGACTTGTGTAAAAACGAATTTGCTCACTAAAAAGAGATGGCATTATAAAATCGAGTGAAACAGATATACGCTTCTCTATTTTCAGTTTTTACCAGCGTCATTGCTTTGTGTCGTATAAGTTAAGACAATATTCAACCCTTAAGGATGAACTTAAAACCAAAGCCATTGTTGAACTATGTAAACAATCGTTCAGTCGATTGTTTGTGCGAATTGGCTTCAAATATGGAAAAGAAAACAACAGAGGAGCATTAATTGAAGAAATACGGCTAACCACATGTCAATTTCTGCAAAACTAGTGGTATTCTTGGATGAGACGTGGATTTATTCTAAGGGTAATAAGATTAGGTCTTCGCAAGATGATACCATTAAAAGTGTTCGTAAACCTAAGGGTTACGATTGCAAACGTGGTAATTTAATAAGCAATTGGCATGAACGAAGAAGAAACATAGTGAAGATGGACATCGAGCCCATATTAATTGCCAATGCCAACGAATGGTCAAATTCTGAAGAAGAAATAAATGATTGAAATCTTCAATGACATTCTTTATATTAGAAATTCATAATTGAGTGTTTATTTAATGTTTACTTGTTTATTATGAATATTATTTCAAATTTGTTCTCTTAATACCTTAAAATATCAATAAATAATGGAAACGATGTACGTTGTTTTATTAATAAGCATGGTTGTTTGTTACATAGAATGTGGAGGCAGTGGTTAGATAACTTCATTGGAAATTTCAGATATTGGTCTATATTTCTTACTTAAAATTCCTAACCTATTTCAGGTCATATGTTAGATATTCAAATAAATATATTTTTTCATTAAATAGTTATTGTAAAACATTAATAAATCAAAAGATAATTTTGTTAAAATAAAGTAATGTGCTCTACAATACATTAACTTTATTTTCAAATTAACTGTTCATACGGTATTTAATTTGACTCAGAAGTATCGATTTGTTTCATACGGATATAAAATCGATGACGTAGGTAAAAACTGAAAATAGACGAAGTATACATATTTGACATTAAACATGTTGCGTATCCAATATTTTTAGAACGGTCTTTACATTAGTTCACGCAGATTAGTTTCTTCTGAAGGGGTGTAGATTCAAATACTATCGGGGGACCGACATTTTTTCGAAAAATTTTAACGTTGGCAAAGAATTTATCATTATAAAAAAAAAATAACGGAAGCTTCATGTTAATATAATCGAACTAAAACTTACTTTTTCATTAGCAGCTTGCGGATCAGGCTGGCAACCTTCCAACGTAGTCGAATTGTACGGTTGTCCGTACATAAGTACCCTAACCGAGACCCCCGACTGTGTACAGGCCGCGCAGTTTCTATTTTGGAAGTCTGGGGTGCTCAGTTCGCGGATTATATTAAAACAAGGCCACGTACTGACGGCGATTTGGACGGGGTGTGGCCACCTTAGCAATGTCAGCAGCTTCTGTTTTTTCGAGCGAGTGATATCGTCGATGGTTTGAACGTTGGATAAGAAGTAATCATCTGGAATTAGGGAAAAATTTGTTTATTTCCATGGAGGATTTTCAAAATTATATGGTAAAAATAAAAGTCGATTTTATGAAATGAATACGTAGGCTTCCACAGCCAGAGTCAGTAATAAAAGGACAACTTCCGGAATTAGACCGTGTCATGATGAGATATATAGAAATGAAATAAGAGTAAGAGAAAGAAATATAAAGGAATAGAGATAAAGAGAAGAAAAATTTAAAGGGGGGAGGGGGGGGGGGGGATAGAAGAAAAGGTGAAAACCCTCCTAGTGGTATAAACAAACACTATTTTTAATAGCCTTCTACAGAATTAAGCACACACAATCAGGGTTGCGTATAGGAACTAACAACAAATAAATAAATAAATAAAAGATAAATGCAATACCTTGTTCTTGAAATATCTCCGTCAAGAAATTACTATCCAAAGCTTGAGATATCAAAGTCTGTATGTACACCTCGAAATTGTCCTGATAGACTTCGTTTTCCTTCATGACCTTGTCCAAGAAGGCGTGGTCGACGACGGTCATCTCGTTTCGCAGAAATTCGACGATCGTCTCTAGATGGCTCTGAGATCGGTATTTCACAGGAACTGACATGTATTGCTTTTTGCTTTCCGGTGTCCACGATGTATACTGTAAAGATACAGAGTAATTAAAACAATCGCAAATTATTACGTTGTATTTCTTCTTCTGTACTGTGTTTTTTATCTCTTAACATGTACGATCGAGGTAATTCGAGCGCACTACACAGACCGAACTTGTGCACACTCAAGATAATTCGAACGGCTTTGTATTTTATACTGCTGTAATTTTCACATTTGAATATAATCGATGATTGAAAATAACAATATAGGAAACGGCTTTGAACTTTTTCAAGTGAATTAGAATGAGTTTTATAAAACGGGGACCAGATCAAGGAAAGATACTCTAATTTAGAGTGCACATAACAGAAATACAACGTATTGTGGAATGTGTTAACAAAAAGTGCTTTGTATTGAAACCTAATGATTTTAGAGAAGTTGAGATAATATTCCCAATGGGTTCGTTGAATGTAAGTTTGTAATCGAATATCACTCCTAAATCCTTTATAATATCACAACGATTAAGTGTAACACTAACTCGATATTGATTGCGTGAAAATGAAGCAATGTTACACTTCTATAACACACGGGCTGAAAAGTCCCCGGCCTAACACATAGATGACGCTAGTTTTATTGCAGTCACCTTTCTCTCAGTTAGTACTAACCTTCAAAAGACAGCTCTTAAAATGTCATGATATTCTATTCATTAGTTTGTGAGTTATTGTGCTAAGAGTCACGCTACTTTTGTTATTTTCAAAACAATGGATCAAAAACAATTTCGTGTTTTAATTTTACACTGCTTCTTGATGGGAAAAAATACCGTTCAAGCGAAGCAATGGCTTGAAAAGTTTTATGGGGACTCCGCTCCATCAGAAACAACAATAAAACGTTGGTTTGCCGACTTGAAACGTGGTCGTAGAGACACCGACGATGCAGAACGCAGTGGACGTCCAAATGAGGCGGTAAAACCAGAAAACATCAAAAAAATCCATAAAATCGTGTTGAATGATCGAAAAGTGAAGTTGCGTGAGTTAGCTGACATCGTAAAGATATCAAAAGAACGTATTGGCTTTATATTGCATGAGCATTTGACTATGAGAAAGCTCTGTTCAAAGTGGGTGCCGCGTTTGCTCACTGTTGACCAAAAACAAGAACGTGTTGATGATTCTGAGCAGTGTTTGGCCATGTTTAAACGTAACAAACCGGAATTTTTGCGTCGATATGTGACAATGGATGAAACATGGATCCATCACTTCACTCCGGAATCAAAACGATCGTCACCTGAGTGGACAACAACTGGTGAACCTCGTCCAAAGCGCCCGAAAGCACAACAATCGGCTGGAAAGGTTATGGCCTCGGTATTTTGGGATGTGCGTGGTGTAATATTCATCGACTATCTTGAGAAAGGAAATACCATCAACAGTGAATATTATATAGCGTTAATGGAGCGTTTGAAAGCCGAAATTGCAAAGAAACGACCGCATATGGCAAAGAAAAAATTTTTTTCATCAAGACCGCGCAACGTGTCACAAGTCAATCAAAAGAATGGCAAAACTACATGAATTGAACTTCGAATTGCTCCCACATCCACCGTATTCGCCAGATTTGGCTCCCAGCGACTACTGGCTGTTCGCAGACCTCAAAAAAATGCTCGCCGGGTAAGAAATTTCGCACGAATGAAGAGGTTATCGCTGAAACTGAGGCCTATTTTGAGGCAAAAGATAAATCGTTCTACAAAAGTGATATTGAAATGTTAGAGCGGCGCTGGAATGATTGCGTTGCTCTTGATGGAGATTACGTTGATGAATAAAGCTAATTTTGAACCAAAAAAACCGTGTTATCTTTGTTAGGCCCGGGACTTTTCAGCCCATGTGTTATATTAAGATCGAGATCTAGCTGACTTTGTAAATGCTGGCAGTCCACGCGAGTACTTACAAGAGTAAGTAGTAGTAGTTTTAATATCGAATAATAGTTTACCGCAGTCTGGAATTGGAGGGAGATCATTTATAAAAATTAGAAGGAGTAGTGGACCCAAGTTTCTACCCTGCGGTGCTCTAGATGTAGGAGAGAAAGGATTTGAACAATTGCCTTTATAGCTAACAAATTGTATTCTATTACAGAAGTAGGATTTAAAGATGCCGATGATTATCCGCCAAAGACATATCACATTTTGTGAGCAGCAGTAACTCGCATCACTTTCCATACATCAGAAAAGATACCAATGAACAAAGATAAATTAAAAAGGATGCTTAACGGCTGAGCTAAGGCAAAAGAACAATTCCTGTTTATTTCATTCTACAGAGAATTCTGCGAACTATGTTTTTGAAATTAAAGAGCTTTATACACAGATATATACGCACGGGGAGGTATCTACAATCCCGCATTCCCCCACTCTAGCTATAGTTATAGTACAAGCGAAGTGTGTGCCGTACTATTAGTAGAGGTAAAATTATTACACTTTAAATCGCACGCTATACAGTAGAGGAAAGAGCTGAGTTGATGAGGTGGTATTACGCCAGCAACTCATTTCAAAGAGTCTGCGATATTTTGCGGTTAGTTTTTCCCACGTATGTATTATTACAGTTTATTTGCTATGTATTGACAATTTTATTATGCTCTACGACCGTATAAGTAGGTGGGAAACAAATTTACATTCCTAGTGTTGCAATTCGGTACTCGGGTGATTTTCTTCTTAGCGATTCAGGGCTCACCGACTGTCGGTAACACGGTTGACAATGAGAGCCCACGTGCTCTCGAAACGCTGCGTTCCGCATAATTAATTAATTTGTGTGAGTGGAGTTTACTGCTATACCTGTGAATTGTACATCCACACAGTCCTTGCAATCGTCATTTGGTCTATCTTACTAATAAATAGAGAATACTCACTGTTGATATATTTCTGTATAAGGTCTGCCCGTTTTGTTCGAAAGGCTCGTATTTTTGCAATAAGGTCTTTCCATCCACCCTCCAGATCGCCGGCCAATCTTCATTCAATTCGGATTTTATCACAACAAATTCGCCCGGCTGTAAAAGAAGAAATCGAGTAACTATAAACGCCCTGCAGAAAACTGAACGAAGGTGTATCTTTTGGAAATGGTATATGAGAAATATTAGCATAAACTAACCTGATGGAGCTTTTCCCTTAATCTGTTTGACTACAAAAATAAACTATATTTGTATTTCTGAATTGAAATGTGGATTGCCAATGATCAATGAGAAAATGAAGGTGATAGTTCCTTTAAATGTTAATTTTTTTACAAAACAAATGAATTACTCAACGTAAAATGCGAGAAGGGAAAATGATAGAAGCATACCTTAAAAAAGTTATCTTCAGGCATCGTTGGAAGATTCTTTTGGGAAAGCGATTGACTTATATTACTTTCGTTCGTTTCATCCGACCCTTGCTTTTGATTCTCCTTCTTACCTAAAAACGAATCGACATCGTACAACTTCTAAATCAAATCAAATCGATACCAGATAACTTACTCGAAGCTTTTTGCTTCTTTATTGGTATAATATCGTTGGAATTGTCACTAATGTCATGCATTCCAGCACCTTCAGCAGCGGTAGACAACAAATTACGTAAATTACGTTTCCTTCCGGCTTTATTTAACAAAATTTACGATACACGAATTAAAATAATAACAACAAAAAGGGATATATAAAAAATATTCTTCTTTATTACCGAATTTGTTACTTACGTCTTCCTCGTCTGGTTTTCTTTATCATAACGTCAGGTTCGGGATCATCCTTGAGTTGAGGTGTCCAAGCTGGATCAGAATCCGAATCCACAAAGTCATTTTCGTCGCCTTCCTCTTCTCTTTTGGCTATTAGCTTGATGTTGCTTCTTTCTTTCGCCGCCCTTTTCGAGCTTTCACGTTTCGGGACAGATTCAGAACGCGCTAAAAGTATTCTTAAAATAATACTATAATCTAAATCAAGTATAGTACGGAGGTTACCTTCTTTTCGGGGTTTTGCACCGTCAGAATTTGTCTGCTTGCTCTGTTTCGCTGCTTTAGGCTTCTTTTTCTTCTCCGTTGTAGCTTCTGCGGATCTTGGTGGTCTGCCTTTTCTTTTTTGTTTTTCTTTCTCCTTCGGGGGTTGTACAGGTGGTGGATTTTCTACTTTTGCTGGTGGTGGTGGTGGAGGTTTTTTATGGTGAAAAAATTCATCATCCGAGCTAACCCCGTCATCTGAACTATCGAACGAATTCTTTTTTCTTTCCTTAGGTAAAGGGAAGTATCTGCAACAGTTACGAGCAAGATGATTTTCCCTTGTCTATTGGTTTAAATGACGCTTTTCGTTCATCAAGAGTGAAAATGGTCTAATAACTTGTTTCAAAATTATTATCAGCCAGAAATTGAAGTATTTGTAGTCCGTTCGAACCTTAAAATTCAGTATGGCTCTTATGGGAAAAATTGCATTCTTAGAATGTTTTAAACTCTACAGTTGGCTGTATAAAAAAATGACAAATCGAACATGTCCAATATTTCTCATATACATCTATTATAGTATTATACTACATGATAGTACTTCATATAAATATTACAAGTTATTTTCCAAATTATACAAAACAGCTTTTATTAAAACATAATCTATGAATGTGACATTTATTTTTCTTTTAGAATTGATTCTACAATTGGCTGTAATAAGATTAGGAAAGACAGACATAAGGTTTTCCGAGTTAAAGCAGAACAGCTGACACCAATAAATAAAATGTAAACGTCAATTTATTTGTTGGTAATGCAGGTGTCAAAAAAGTGCCCAGGTTGAAAAGAGATGTACATACATAAACTCTCTGACTACAGAAAGAGAGGATAACTTTCCATAAGAACCATAATGAAATTTAATTCTTTCTTTTCATAAAATTGCTCGATCACCCCCTTTCTTCTTGTTTTTTGTTAAATGTTATCTTCCACCGGAGAAATAGCATTGGTGACGCAATTACATTTATTTTTTCAATCAGAAAAATGTTAAATATGGATTTATTTATTATATCAAATGTAATAATATAATCGGAACAATCTGATACGCATATTTCCGCCTTCATGTGGCAAACACATTGTGACGTAGCATCTCATATCTGTTGTCTCCCTTTTCTAAAATCTTCAAAGCGTTTTTCTTACAAAAAAATAGTTAATTTCATAAATCAAAACGCAATTTTAACAATAAGCCAATACGTTTTCAGGGAAAAATTATGTGATTTAGAAAGTATTTGCAAGAACTACTTTGGGACTAGTAGAGTAAATTAAAAAAATTACAAAATGATTCGATGTCGTTTGTAGATTCTGTTCGAATTGTAGATAATATTCACTCACACCTATGTACGGTGGAAGGCGCTAAAAATGAAAGTGTAATATGAAAAAAAAAATAGATACCACCCAATTTGTGATTTCGTGGAAATTTCTTAAAACAGTAAGTATTTCAGCAGGTTATATATTTTTTATAATTATTTTATGTGTAAACATGAAGGCCACGATCATAAACGATGCGAGTACGAAAACGTCATTGAACACTCGCCTGGATACGGCCTCTCGGCCCCTCCACGTTGTTCTCCGCACTGCACTGTAACTTGCCCCGCTTTGCCGAGACTAGTGTTTCATCGATAACGAAGATAAGCATACGTATACACAAACGAGATGGAAGTACACTAGGGTGACAGAATAAAATAGACACCTACTAATTAAATAAAAATATTCTATTCCCGTTATATATACAAAATATTTTAAAATTTTTAAATTAGACTAATATTTTTGTCGATCCACCATTACTTGCGTGAAGTGCTGCGAGTCGTCGTGGCATAGAATCTATTAAGTGTTTAATGGTGTCTTCTGGAATATTTAACCACTCTTCTGTAACAGCTGCCACGAGTTCTTCCTTATTGCTGGGTTTTCGGAGTCGTTTCGCCATATTTGTCTGGATTATGTGCCGAACATTCTCTATCGGATTCATGTCTGGTGATTGGCCTGGCCATGGTAAAATCCGAATCCCCCGTTACTCTTTCCATGTGGTTGTTGTTCTTGCTTTGTGGCAGGGTGCTCCATCCTCCATAAAAGTGACGTCTTCTTTAGATAAAATGGCGTTGTCGAATATCGGTAATAGTCCTTCTGTTAATATTTGGATATATTTTGCCGCATTTATATTTCCGTCGCAGATTACTAATTGCGATATTCCACCATACCATATCGCGCCCCACACCATGATGTTCACACCGCCGTATTTCACCGTCTGATGCAAAAATTTGTCGTCCAGTTGCTGTGACGAACGTCTCCATACCCACGTACGACCACTATCACTGAATTGGCAGTATCTGCTTTCGTCTGAAAAAATGACAGACCGCCAAAACTCTTCGGGCTTCGTTCGCATTTCGATTGCCCAAGCCATTCGGCGCCGTTTTTGAAACGCCGTAAGGAGAGGTTTTTTCTTTGCCACCCTTTTATACATCCCCACACTGTGGAGGTATCCCAGAACGGCGCGCTGACTTTTCTGTGAAGTTGCCGTAAGCTCAGCTGTATTTTTTCGCGGTTCTCTTAACACTTCGCGCACAAACACCCTTTTACTTCTTTCAGAAGGTCCGGCACGACCTGGTCTCAGCTCCACTGATGTTTTTTACTTGCGTTTAACTTGTGTAATCACACGGTTAACTGTGGGGACAACGGAATATTAAAAAATTTACTTATTTCACGTTGCGAAGCGCCGCGTTCACTCTGGCCAACGATGTGACCCCGGGTGAAGTCGCTAATATCACTCGAACCTTGTAAGCGAGGCATAGTTGTAACGATACTAAACTATGACGAATTCCTTCCGATACATCTACCCCTACCCTAATGACAAGAGAAAGTTCTTAATTCGTTCTTAGAATTGAGCTGTTTACATATTTATACCGCTTTACTTGGTGTCTATTTTATTCTGTCACCCTAGTGTATATAACATAAATCGTAGCTACTTAAGCATACGTCATAACTAACTATGACGTAACTACAAAGTTTCGTGGTTTTCAGTATATATAAATACTTAGGTAAGTGAACTAAAAATAGTTTTTCATCGCTCTCAAGCAAAACGGATTAAATGAAATAAGAATTAGATGTGAAATGACGGTAATAAGAAACATGGTGAACGTAGCAACTAGTACCATTGCTATTAACAACCTAACAACCACTACAACCATCTCCATAAAAATAATCCATCCAATAATTACCTTGGATCATCTTGCGGATCTCCTTGAGATAATCTCGGCGTTAAAATAGGCGCCGCTATAGGCGGCGGTCTTGTCACGATACCGTTAGTGTTAGAGTCACTAGGTTTAATATCCGGAGCCGTCGTAGTCGGTGTTACAATGGTTTTCGTCTTAGTCCACGACTGTTTCCGATTACCCCTTGACGCCGGCTCCGGCGAACTATCCTTTTCGCCCTGCAAGAATTTAAGGTAACTGTTCATGAACCCGATCCCCGGTCCCGACATCTTGTTATTCTTATTGACAACCGTATTCGGACGCACACAAGCACTGTTCGGGTTGGAGGAGGAGCTCGCGCTCGGAGCCTTATAGGCGACATTGTCTTGGGCAAGATAGTTCAGCTCCTCCTCGATGTTCGGCACCACCACTTTCGGTTGGTCGTCTTGAGGCGGGAATTGCGACGTCGTAGGTTGAGGCGACTGTTCGCTGTAAGTAGATATCGGCGTCAGTTCCACCGATGACGGATACTCGGCGGAATGATGCGGTAAATGAAAGGGCGGGAAATATGGTAAAGGTGGCGGTGGGTGCGAGTGCGGATGCGGTACCATCAGACCTTGATGCTGCTGATGGAGACCTTGCGAACCGAATAGCTTCGTATTGGGATTCGGAAGATTCCATCGATCGAAATCGAAATAGCTTCCGTTCTGTTGCTGCTGGTTCGCGGCCGAACTATGCGCCGGAGGCGGTATCGGGCTAGGAAAGTAATCCATTGGCGGACCGGCACCAGGTGGACCGCTCTCGTTTATCGCAGCAGCGCCGCCTTTATCGCCACTTTTTCTCCGTTTAACATTAACCTTCTCTTCCTGCTTGATCTCGGGTAATTGCACCTGGCAGCTTTGCTGTAGATTCTTCACTATACTCATCGGATCCCCCCTGCAACTAGACAAATCGGCCATCGTAACCTGGTGATTGTTATCGAAATAGGCCTGTTGTCTATCGGTAACGTTCACTAGCGTAGGGCGATTCGGTTGTTGCGGGTCGGTATTTCGATTCGGCATCTCCATATTACCCGAGATGTAGTTATTCTGCGCGTTTTGAGGTTGGTATTTCCTACGCTCGTCCCAACAGTTTTGATTATTGCCGCCTTGGTTCCCTGGCCTCTCGTATCTCTCTCCGTAATTCTTTTCGTTATTTAAAGCTCGCGTTATCACCGACGGATAAGCCACGCTACTCGTCTGCGAGTTGCCCCTAGAAACGGAGACATCTAGGGGCGACGGTGGCGTTACTTGATTGTTGCTCTGTTGCGGGGAAGAAATCGAATTCATTGGACTATTATACATCGGATAAGCCGGACTTTGCGCATGCCCAATAGGGGACGCTTGAGAATGCGCCTGCAACGGACTCTGTTTCCGGGGAATAGTAGCGGTATCAGGTCCGTTAGATAAGGCATACTCCGACCCCGCTTTCGGTCGTTGAAAATCGGACTCCGATCCTTGCTGTTGATAGTGTCTATAATTAGAATGCTGGAATTGGTTCCGCTTATTCCCGACGTTGTTCCCGGCGTAATTTAAGCGGGAGTTATCCATCGTATAGCTAATCGGGGACGATTGGCTTTGATTATCCTCGCTGTTCCTCTGTCGTTCGGTCTGATTACCTAATTCCGGGTAGATCTTCGTCTGAGCCTTCGTTTGAATCTGCGGCGGCGGTTGCGGCTGCGCTTGCTTCACGTTCGCGGCCGCAGAGAAGGATTTCTCCACCGTTCGCGATGGACTCGTTGACGGGAAGACGGATCTGTTGGGGACCTGAGGCACCCGGTAATCTTTCGATACCGAAGTATTGGTTGGTGATGTGACGATACAGGTTTGCTGGAGGTTTGCCGTGTTCGCCGTCGAGAAGGTTTTTGTGTTGTTTGTCGATTCGGCAGAGTATGTTGACGGGCCCTTAAATAAAAAAAGATAATTTAGGTAAGGTCTTATCGGGACATCCTGTAGAACAAAAAAAATACTTTACACGACAACCGACAACAATTTTTTCAACTTTAAACTATTTGAAAACGGTTGCATATGAATATGGGGAATCTCATATAAAAAAATAAATAAAAAGAAAATTCAAATACGTACAGTAATGGACAAAAATTAAGCAACTCTACAAAAAAATTTAACTTTTTAAGGAATTAACAAAGATATCAAACTAAAATTGAGAAATATCATTTTATGCATTTCAAACATTATAATTGTCATATGAAGACTTACTTTTTTTAAGTACAAAGTGATTATCTTACAAAAAGTCGAAGTAACAAAAGTTAAGAAACCTGATATGTAGAACTTCTGGAAACCCCCTATTTGTATGCTTTATACTTGAAGATGAAAATCATTAAACAATATCAAAACGGTGTATCACAAGCAACTACAAGCAAAAATTTTAATGTAAACAAGTCCATAATATCGAGAATGATACAAAGATATAAAGCTGCGGGAACGATGGCTAGTAAATTTCGCTCTGGACGACTGCGAAGAACAAGTTCGAGAGAAGATACATTAATTCTTGGTCAATGGTAAAATAAATTCCTGGATAACAGTTCAAGAAATAGAATTTTCGCTAGATAGCAATCTCAGCACACGCACCATGCGAAGACGTATAGTAGAAGGCAGACTTTATTTTCGAAAACCAGGGTGAAAACATTTGTTATCAGATAAGCAAAGGGCAGCGAGAATACGTTTTGCGAAGGAGCACGTATCATCGTCTGTGCGACAAGTCTCGTATGCGCTTTCCTTATTTTGCTATTCAAAGCAAGCTGTCGTATTTCGTAGAGTTGCTAAACTTTTAACCGCTACTGCATGTCAAAACATTTGGCTCATATTATGACTCTATCTATCCTTAAAGCAGTTCTCAACCTTTCCTTATCTGCAGTACAGCTGGGAACATATTTTTGACGATATCCCAATCAGTTCTTCCGTTTTTTTGACTATGTATCTTATTTAGGTCTTGGGTATTTTTTGATAGATTTAATTATTTTTTTAAACTGTGTAAATATTTATACTTGGAATAAATAAATGCAAAGATAAGTACCAAAAATTTATTACTAGAATGAGGTAGCTATGACCCCACTTCGCCTAGAAAATCCATTGCCGATCCAGCTGGCGTCACGCTGTTGCAATGGGTGTGCGCACGGGGGATCAGCTTTTAACACGTAAAGGGCAGGTGAGAAACAGGTATTAACAAGTAAGCTAGACTGTTAATGAACTGTCTGGACCGAGTGAGACCGTACCTACTTGAATGAGAATATAAAGGTGTAATTTCAAAACAATAGACATTTCAATAGAGCTTATACACATTCCATCATCAATATCCTTAAGTGTTGGTAGTGGATTTGGACTTCATAATTTTCATTATAGAGAAAGCAGATTCGGATAAATATGGGGCCATAAATAGAAGTCATACATCTAAAACCTTTCTTGGATGGGAGAGTAACCCCTTCTTAGGCCTCGAGATATCCAAAACGAAGTTGTTTTGGATATCTCTTACAATTCCAAATTTGGTGCTATCTTTGCAACAGACCAATTTTTGTCGCGGCAAATACGATTAAACCCATTTCAGTGTTAGTCAATTGTTGTCCACATGGCATCTTGATATGTAGAAAGCAAATTAACACACCAACATTTAATACACCATGTAAAGACTTTATTATAAAATATTTTCGTTATCTGCACTGTACCCACTAAAACTGATGACATGGCCTATACTTTTATCGTACTTGGATGTGTGGTTTTCCCCGAATATTTTTGCTCATCACCACTTTTCGCAATACCCAGTATCAGAAACTACTACAATCAGCCTTATACGTTTGGAATACGGGTTGCCTATTCGAATTTTTCAATACAACTCTTATTTTCCTAAAAATTTATAGGTGGGTTATACTATTGTCGAGGGGTTGTATTTCCTTTTTGGATTTCTAGGATCAAAATAAAAACGAATTTCATTAAAATAACTTAAACCCAACGGTTCTCGAAATATTTTGCATTTTATAAAAACGTAATACTAACTTTAATACGAAATTCACACTAGAAAGTACTGATTAATTAAGTTTCATGTTACACTTGCGTAAAATTTACTAGCGCATACAAAGTGTTGAGAAATTAAGACTAAATAATTGTAATAAAGCTTTAAACATGAACAACTTGCTTAATTTAAATGGAACAGCCTGTATTTTATATCAATAGCAAGCGTAGAATTTAATTGTCTACCGAGTAATTTTGTTCTCTCCTATAGCTAACTATTGTTGTTTTATACTTGTCATAATAATATATTTGGATCGTCGAAACCGAAAATAATATACCGAGTGTTCCATTTATAAAAATACACTTTGATATGTTTTATATTTTTGAGACATCCTGTATATTACGATGTGATGCAATTGAAATTTTAGCACCATTAAACGAATCTAATCTCGATTGTTACAAAACGTACCTGAAAGAATGTACTCGAATTCTGCTGCGTCGAAGAAGTCTTCGTAGTCGCCGTAGTAACCTGAGGACTTCTAGGCCTAACATTCTTCGAATTGGTCGCCACCAATTGGTTTAGGCTCTGAGCGGCGAAATGAGCGTTGAAATTCTCGTACGGGCCCGCCTTAGTGGTCGTTACGACGCTCTCATGAGGTAGAATCCCGAACGGGCTGTTCTGCTGCCAGGGCGTCGGGCCCTGTTCGAAGAAGGTCTGCGCCTGGCCGTGGTACTCCCCGTCCGAGCCTTGTTTCGAGGCGGAAGCGGCCGCGGCCTGAGCTTGCGCCAGCGCTTGTCGATGCTGGTTGACATAGTGTGCGGCGGGTTTCGTGGTAGGATGGAATAGGGGGCTGAAGACCTCGTAGCCTACCGGCGGCGGGGATAGGAAGCCGCCCGGTAGGATTTGGGTGGTCGTCGTTGCAGGCGAACCCGTGGTGGTGCCGCTGGCGAGGTGATGGTGAAGATCACCGGTACTTGCACCGGGTTGCACGCCTGCTAGACGATTATAGGAAGCATATGCCGACCATGGCCCGACAGGATCCATGTCTGGTATAGGTTAGAGCAAGCCATGTAGCCATAACATCTGAAAAGGAGAGTATGATGAAGCGTAGGTATTCTATTGGTATCGTTTCTAACCAAACAATTACACAGTTATTTTCCCAAAGTAAATAATATAACAGAAAATTGTTACTCTAAAGTAATATGCATCTGCCTGACGCAGCTAACAGATGCAGTAGCAACAATTGTTGAATGTTGCGTCATCAAGTCGTTATATCCCAAATAACGTTTATCATTATTGCTTACATTGGGATAATTTAATCATTTGGTGTTTGTGATGTGTTTTGAATTGAATTGAAAAATTCTCCATGAACTTCCAACTATTAAAAAAAAGTCTTTGCTGTAATACGTGAAAATAAAGATCTTTTTAATTTTAAAATGACTTCTCTCAGATTGTTGTTAAAAGATTTAAAACTTCACGAAACGAAAATGAAGATATTTGTCATAAAACTTTTACTTTTTACGCAGTCACCAAAAGAGGAATCAAAATGATATTTTTGGAGAATAAATTATTAAATATCGCAAGAATGGAACACCAATCTACTATTTAAATGAAACATGGGTAAATGCTGAATGTACTTTAAACAAAGTATGGATAGATGTATCAGTTGCTGTAGCAACAGAAGCTTTCGTAGAAGGTTTGTCAACAAGCCTTAAGAGTCCTTCGGGCAAAAGAAACCCCATAGGCTCTGATAAGGGATTTGTTTAGAACAGATTACTTCTTTTCAAATCAAAAAGAACAGAGAATTATCATCGATATATGAACCCATAGAGATTTGAAGAATAACTACAATATATCCTACCAGATTTGAAGAGATTTGAAGAATAACTACAATATATCCTACCAGATTTGAAGAATAATGCAGTTATTGTTGTCGACAATGTTAAACCACCTATAGTCAACAAATAAAAAATGGGATGAAACAAGACCATATTGAATACGAGGAAAACATCGTTGAAGCAGAATAGATATACATCAATTAAAGAAAACATAACCAACCCGACAAAATATGTTGCTGACGTAATAATAGAGGAAACCAACAGAAAAAAAAACACTGCGAATTAAATCCAGTTGAGCTAATTTAAGTTTAAGCAAAAGGGTATGTTGCCAAGCAGAATACAATATTGTAAAAGAACTATTCGAACAAGCTATCACTAAATTGAAAAATGGCAACATATTGAAATGAAGAAAAAATGTGGGAATTGGACAATTCAATACTTATTTATGTAGAACCAATTACCAATAACGATGATTCAGTTACCTCATCTTCTGACGAATGTGGCCCATGAATGTGAGGCTATCACCAATAAGAAGATATGTTTTGTTTGATATATTCTTTTTGTGAAGAATTGATTGTACATGAATACATTTTTATGATTTTTGATGAAGTTGCAATATATTCAAATTCTATGAATGCATCGTGCTTGTCTATATGTTAATTCTTTGTAATTATGTTGTTAGGAATAAATTGTTTGATGGTGTATATATCAACGTGTGTATTATTACGCAAAATTTTTCAAATTTCTGTTACTAATTTTCGAAAAATCATCCGTTCGATGATTCTAGTATAATTACATGTGTAACAATTCAATTCATTCAGTCAATTTCGGATTCCCCAATCACCAAATTCCCAATACTACCATCCCCACCATAGCACGTTCTTACCGACAACAACAAAGCAATGCGCATGCAAAACTGTATACCGCGCATGTACTTAGCAATCATAATACCAGCAGTTACATAACCGTTTGTGTAGTTTGAAGACTACATAACACATTTAGGAAATTCATTAGAACGGAAGTGTTAGCAAAATCACATTGTAATTCCAGATGTGCAGACGCGGAGCTAAGGTATGCCGGACCCTAAGCAAGGTCATTTTTTAAGAATTCATTATTCATCTATATGTGACATAACTGACTATTTAGATCTCTAATTTTCATGACATATTTCAAATGTTTAATTCAAATGTATGGACTTGGAATTTATACATTACAAGTAATAGGAAATTGTGGAAAAATCAAATTAGAGTTAGTATTCCGATTTTCTAAACTAAAATATAAGGAAAAAACGCAAAAAATTAGTAATGATTCTGTTCCATATGTGATTATTTACTTTTCATAGATGACTTGCAAATTTTTTCTAGCTAATAAATAATGTTATAATATAAAAAGAGATAGCAATTAACAAGTCTATTTCAAAACGAAATTTTTATATTTGAAGTGTTAGACAGCACAATCTCCCTTCAATACATCTAAGCTTTCTTTCCTTTCAAAAGAAATTAAATAACTATCAGTGCAAGATTAAATTGGCTCCAATGCAAGATCAAGAGCAAACTTCCAAAACGTGGGCGTTAAAATTAAACCCTGAAGTACTCTAAGTTCTCAGATATTGCATGGTATTTCATCATTGATTATCGATTATTTTTAAGGAATAAGAAGAACATAATGTTTGCGATATGTATTTTTCCATTACAATGTAGTTATGCACAAAATTTTGATTAATAGACAAAGAAATCGGTTAGAACGTTGTAATTTTTTAAGTAATAAAATTTTGCGTAAATTCACAAGAATTCCATTACACCTATAAAAATAACAATAAAAAAGGAACCAAAAAAAAAGACTCCTTTCGTTGCACGTTACAAAGTAGACAAGTAGCCTCTGACTGATTATAACAATATTGGTCATAAATTATGAATTATGTATTTGCTAAATGTAATGAGTAAATTATAGCTTCATTAAGGTAAATATTAAACATTAGGCTTTGCTCGAGCTACCTGGAAATATTGCCAATGCAATTACTTTTTTCATTGCTTCTATGCATAAACAGATACGTTATTCCTCAAATCAATATGAATTCATGCACATCGCACATATTTCACACACATGTTGTAATACACTGAAAATACGTACAATGTCATATATTCGCTTGAAATTTGTTTTTGAGGTTTACTCGATGCAAAATTAATGATGCCTTACACCGTATAGCCGTCGGTAATAATTGAGTTATCGCATCGAATAAAGACGAAATAAACTTTACGCGTATCGTACCAATCGAGAGAAAAAAACATATTCACATATTACAATTGCTACATTACATATACATACGTACGTTAGCGTGTAATATAGAATAAATTCTGTCCTTGTACGGATCAGGTGCTTTCGCGTATAATTGCCGATTTCTACTCTCCCCCTTAATCCGATCAAAACGGGTCTTATTTTCACCTAATCGACTTACTTCTTTTCGGTGAATTATGAATTTTTAATTCGCCTTCGACTACATATTTCGTAAATATGGCTCCATCCTAGCACATACACACATACACACGATTCACTTGTTTTGAAAGACAACACAGCTCACTGCAACGGCTACGGTTTCCTTCGGTTTTTCCGTGCAACGCGATCGTCAATCAATCTGAACGAGTGTCCGTACCTTCGTTTGAACGTTTTCCACAACTTTTCGCAACGACGACGCATCGAATGAACCGTTTTCGCAACGTTTCCAACGCATAACTTTACAAGATCAAACTTTAGGCCGCCATTTTAATAATTCCGATTTCGGCACAACAATAGAAACTTACCGCCATCTTTCGGCCGCCAAACACTTGTAGCTCTTGAATAATTGATTAACGAGGAACGTAATCGGGACTGAAGAAGTTTCGTCGAAGTTTAGGAATTTATTGCAACTCATTAATAATGAATTAACTTTATTATCGAGAAACTGGGCCAATAGAATATTCAAAATAAAATTCAAATAGAAACGGTTGATAGGCAAAAAGTTCGAAACTTGAATTCAAAAAAAAATTATAGAGCGTAGGAATTCTTAAGCGAATTTAAACATAAACTATTATAGAATTGTTAAACCAATGAAAATAGGAATAAAAGTGAATAAAGTCCACTTTTATTCTTCTAATTTCAAGTTCTAATCAAGTTTATCAATGCAAAGAATAATTATTTCGTATAGAAAGTTATATTCTATCCAAAAACACCTTCTTAATAACAAAAATTGATTTATTCCTTCCTTTATTAATAATTTCAGCAAAAGCAGAGTAAAAGTAATTTATTTTCTTTGTGAATAATCCAAATAAATATTTAATTTATATCCAGCGCCATCTGTATGTGAACAGTTCACTTTAACTCGGTTGAACCGAAATTATTCATTAAAATGTATTCTTTTAAATACGACACTATTTCAACGCAAATACTTTAATTCTATAAACTTTTCCTTATTTTTCAAAATAAAATCAAATAAATGCCTTAAATAAATTAAAGAGACCTGTAATCATCAGCTTGCCATCTATTATATGCAAATATAAATCTCTCAGTGACATCATCAACTTCAAAAATTTATATTTCTGCCTGTCAGCGGGAGAGTGACATTTGTTAAATATAGTTTGTAAGGAAAATACGTAGAATTACAAATGCGGCAGCTTGTTTTAAAATAATCTAGAAAATTGCTTCGAACGTCTAATAATTTACAATACAAAACTAACGATGTCTGAGGTACGTATTGCATGCATTATCATACAAAATATTTGTGAATTTTCAGGATCACCTTTTGTTTAAATGCTACAATATGTTTACGAACATAACACTTTTAAAATAATATATTTACTGAGAATTCTATTTCGATATTTTTATTAATCCTCAGAAACATATATATGGCTTTGTTGTAAATATGTTTCTAGTGTAAGTATTTTTATGGTGTTTTATACTGAATTGCTTAGATTACTTTGCCTTATCAGAAACATTAACAATGAAATAAAAAACTTATCGCTGTTTTGAAATTGTTTCCTGCATCGTACACAACTTTTTTCATTCTTTACATTCTGAACCAAACTAAAATTTTCTAAACGTTAACGAGGTTTCATTTAGAGTACTGCATTTGAATTAGATTGGATAAAAATAAAGCTTTTAATTAAATCAGTTTAATTTAGATAAAAAACGACAATAAACTAAACATGTTCCCATCAGATAAAGTACGATTTTTAACGGTTCCAGTAAGTTAATAAAACCTCTTTTGTTTCCAGGTAAAAACTCATGAATACCATGTAACAATGACCTGCGAAGGTTGTTCGGGGGCTGTGCAAAGAGTTTTAAATAAATTTCAAGGTTTTAACATATCACTTGCTAAAACAATGCAGACATAGTCTTAAGTATAGTAAATATTGCAGGTAAGGGGGTTGAAAAGTTCGATATTGATTTGAAAGGACAGAAAGTGGAAGTAACATCATCGCTAAGTTCGGATGAGGTTTTGGACATTATAAGGAAGACTGGGAAAGAAGTGGTGTATGTTAAGTCAGTATGAACCCTGAGATATGTATATGGTAAACTAATCGGTTAAGCACTCTTATTTACAATTTAAATGCTTTATTTTATTTGTACTATTTTAAACAATTTATAACTACATTATTAAAATTATTTATTATTTAAAGACACTTTTTTTTGAGTATTGGTGTATGTACTTTAGTTTTGTTCATTCTTATGAAGTGTAAAATTTCAAATCGTAAGTATTGTAAATGGTACGATATAACTAGAGATGTTTTTTTTTCCGCGTGCCAGTATCGTAACAAGGTAAGTGTATAAACAAATAGGCGATACATGACACTTTATAGACATGACACAGAGTTTAGATTTCGGTACGAGTACAGTCATAGACAGATGCAGTGATAAAACTGGAGTTTTTAATTAACTGATCAAATTCAATCATTTTTAATAATTCGTTCCCTAAAACACATGCAAACAATTCTTTCTCATTTAACCATATGTGGATTGCCTTTCTAAGCGTACAGTGGTGTTTTCTACTTTTGTGTAATATTTTGTAATGTATGATTTGTCCAACTAAATTTGCGCGATATTGTATTGTTAGTTGTTGATGAGTGCCCTGTTTTTTTGGAGGAAAGCCAAAATTGTAAGTCGAGATCGCTCCGATTGTATAAAAAGACTGAAGAAGCTATCAAAAGAATGAAAAAAACTACGACAAAGCAAAAGTTTCGATAGCAAATTATGTAGACAAGGAGGCAAGCAACATCAATATGATTTGAATGAGTTGTTTTATATTATTCATAAAAATGTAATGAAAATCCAAGAATCTAGGGACTTCTTAGTAGCTGAGGGACAAAAAGATCACCTGATAAACAATGATATGAATTTAGCGGGGACTAAGAAGCGGAAAGATTTATTCCATCAGTAGAGAAGGAAAACTGTATTTAGTTGACATTGGTGTTACAATTCTTTAACTTTAATTTCAATGATACCTTCGAATCAAATACATCCTATCTTTTTGTGGAAGAAAATGATATTGAAAATCTTCAGAATAGCACTTTAGTCCAAGCAAAAGAGACCGTTTATAATTAAATACCTTAACATGAGAGCTTTTTGTAGGTATAAGCTGAAGCCCCAATTTCACAGGAGAAACAAAAAAAATTGTTTTATTGAAAACTATTTCAAGAATGTCACGTTATTTTATTTGGAAATGGGATATGGATCTAATTACATAAAATGTATTCAGCAATGATTGAGATGTGTTTGAATCACCCGCGTTTTTTTGTGTCTGAAGGTTAGCGCTTCTACAAGCCATAGTGATAATAATCAGTAGCGTCCTTTGGTAGCAGGATAGATGCTACCAAAATGTTGTTTCGACTTGCTGTAGGACCTTCTGAAAGAAATAAAAGGGTGTTTGTGCGCGAAGTGTTAAGAGAACCGCGAAAAAGTACAGCTGAGCTTGCGGCAACTTCACAGAAAAGTCAGCGCACCGTTCTGCGATACCTCCACAGTGTGGGGATGTATAAAAGGGTGGCAAAGAAAAAATCTCTCCCTACGGCGTTTCAAAAACGGCGCCGAATGGCTTGGCCAATCGAAATGCGAACGAAGCCCGAAGAGTTTTGGCGGTCTGTCATTTTTTTCAGACGAAAGCAGATACTACGAATTCAGTGATAGTGGTCGTATGTGGGTATGGAGACGATCGTCACAACAACTGGACGACAAATTTTTGCATCAGACGGTGAAATACGACGGTGTGAACATCATGGTGTGGGGCGCGATGTGGTATGGTGGAAGATCGCAATTAGTAATCTGCGACGGAGATATAGATGCGGCAAAATATATCCAAATATTAACAGAAGGACTACTACCGATATTCGAGAACGCCATTTTATCTAAAGAAGACGCCACTTTTACGGAGGATGGAGCACCCTGCACAAAGCAAGAACAACAACCACATGGAAAGAGGAACAGGGGATTCGGATTTTACCATGGCCAGGCCAATCACCAAACATAAATCCGATAGAGAATGTTTGGCACATAATCCAGATAAATATGGCGAAACGACCCCGAAAACCGAGCAACAAGGAAGAACTCGTGGCAGCTGTTACAGAAGAGTGGTTAAATATTCCAGAAGACACCATCAATCATTTAATAGATTCTATGCCACGACGACTCGCAGCACTTCACGCAAGTAAAGGTGGATCGACAAAATATTAGTCTAATTTAAAAATATTAAAATATTTTGTATATATAACGAGAATAGTATCTTTTTTTTAACTAGTAGGTGTTTATTTTATTCTGTTACCCTAGTCTATATTCAACGTTCATTTTCAGGTTAATTATCTTTATGTTACGCCTGTGGATATGTATTCATAGGCGTTCACCAATACTTGGCACCCATTTAAAGCAAAAGAATAGAAAGCGGGAAATTCAAACGCTTTAAATCATTTATATACATCCTGTAATTTTAGATCGCCATGCGTATGCAACTGAAGATTTTAATGACTAAATTATAGAAAAATTATCTATCATAGCGAAATATTTATATTTCTAAAATTAGAGAAGGATTTAGCAATAGTTATTACACTGTTCAAATGTCTTCAAATCTTTAGAAACGAATACCATCTAGATTAGTCCTCTTGTGCCAACTTTGGTTTTAGAATCGTATTCTGTATGATTGGGGATAGCATTCGGTGAGTCTTGAACCAAATCAAAGTTGGACGAAATTTCAAAATCCTACTATGAAATAGGCTCTACAAAAACCTTACTTATCAAGAAAAGTAGTAAGATGTGAAGAATGTTTACAGTTTTAGATCGATTTTGACCTCTGAATAAATAAAAATACGTTTCCAAACATAATTACTTTATTCTTACATTACTAAAGAATCACAATAAAATTATTTCTTTTCTTCGCTTTCATGCTCTAGTTTCTCTAGAGGTGTCACGCTTATAATATCATCTATAAGCTTGTCCTCCTCTTCGATTGTACGTTGCTTCATCAAATCCATGTATTTGATTACCTTCTGCTTCATCAACAGCTGCCTTAGTTTCTTCAACTTTTCAAAATCTATAACCTCCCCGACACCATCTTCGGCATCATCTTCTTTAGAGGACTGGGGCGTATTCAAACTCGATTTTGTTTTGGGGGTGGTTTGATCGATGACGTCCCTACCTAGCTTGCTCTCAGAGGTCTGAAATTTGCGAGCACCTTTACGTAAAGGTGTCTCGAGTAGATGCAGAAACTATACAAACCTGACACCAGTGAGTAAAAGCTTATGGGTGGGGTTAATTTTCGTAACTTAAAAAAAAGTGTCTAAAAGCCAGCGTTTTGGGGCGGATAATTCTGATTATGTCTTGGAAGATTGCGGATGAAATTGATCGCATATGTGTTTATGAAGCGTTTGTGTTGGTGTAACACATCGGCTGAAAAGTTCCGGACCTAACACATAGATGACGCTAGTTTCATTGCAGTCACCTTTCTCTCAGTTAGTACTAACCTTCAAAAGACAGCTGTTAAAATTTCATTATATTCTATTCATTAGTTTGTGAGTTATTGTGCTAAGAGTCACGCTACTTTTGTTATTTTCAAAACAATGGATCACAAACAGTTTCGTGTTTTAATTTTACACTGCTTCTTGATGGGAAGCAATGGCTTGAAAAGTGTTATGGGGACTCCGCTCCATCAGAAACAACAATAAAACGTTGGTTTGCTGACTTCAAACGTGGTCGTAGAGACACCGATGATGCAGAACGCAGTGGACGTCCAAATGAGGCGGTAACACCAGAAAACATCAAAAAAATCCATAAAATCGTTTTGAATGATCGAAAAGTGAAGTTGCGTGAGTTAGCTGACATCGTAAAGATATCAAAAGAACGTATTGGCTTTATATTGCATGAGCATTTGACTATGAGAAAGCTCTGTTCAAAGTGGGTGCCGCGTTTACTCATTGTTGACCAAAAACAAGAACGTGTTGATGATTCTGAGCAGTGTCTGGCCATGTTTAAACGTAACAAACCGGAATTTTTGCGTCGATATGTGACAATGGATGAAACATGGATCCATCACTTCACTCCGGAATCAAAACGATCGTCATCTGAGTGGACAGCAACTGGTGAACCTCGTCCAAAGCGCCCGAAAGCACAACAATCGGCTGGAAAGGTTATGGCCTCGGTATTTTGGGATGTGCGTGGAGTAATATTCATCGACTATCTTAAGAATGTAAATACCATCACCTGTTAATATTTTATAGCGTTATTGGAGCGTTTGAAGGCCGAAATTGCAAAGAAACGACCGCATATGGCAAAGAAAAAAAAATTGTTTCATCAAGACAACGCACCGTGTCACAAGTCAATCAAAACAATGGCGAAACTACATGAATTGCTAAATTTGGATCCCAACGACTACTGGCTGTTCGCAGACCTCAAGAAAATGCTCGTCGGTAAGAAATTTCGCACGAATGAAGAGGTTATCGCCGAAACTGAGGCCTATTTTGAGGCAAAAGATAAATCGTTCTATAAAAGTGGTATTGAAATGTTAGAGCGGCCCTGGAATGATTGCGTTGCTCTTGATGGAGATTACGTTGCTAATTTTGAACCAAAAAAACCGTGTTTTCTTTGTTAGGCCCGGGATTTTTCAGCCCATGTGTTACATGTATGCGGATATGCGGAAGTAATATCTAAGTGTGTATTACTCGCTCACAGCGATTCGAAATAATCAGAACTACGACAGTAAAACCTATAAAGGATTTTTCCCCTAAAGCAAATCTATGCCTGAGCCTTACCTCTTCACTGATTACCGTTGTTAGGGGATAGGTATTCTTCGTAGTTTGATTCTGATGGTGTTCCCTCTGGGAGCCGAATAATCGCCTTATTATGGAAGCTGGAAGAAATAATTTCGACTCCGATCGAATTAACGGTTAAAACGTTACTTACGTGCCCTTTTTCTGAAAGAATCGCCTTCGTTACTTCTCTGAAACATCACATCTCAATTAACAAGAAATTACAGGTTTTCCGTAGACAACTAACAAAATCTTCAGGTAATACTTCCGCATCCACTTCCGTAATACTCATCTTTGCCGTCGAGGATTGCGGACAATCTTCTCTGTATTTCTCTGAAGCAACCGTGAATGGAAGTTGTCTTGGTACTAGGGTGTTCCAGTATTGATCTTGCATGAGTTTAGGGTAGTCTTCATGGATCTTGTCTACTATTAAGTAAGTCACCTGCAATTAGAAAGGAAAGTTTCTTTTTCGGCATGAATCTACAAGACCAATCGCTGTAGCTTTACTTGAACATGTCTATCGATCATCCACACAACATCAAAATCATCATCGTCTTCTCCAAATGGATTTATCAACGTCTCTGCTACTCTAACCCAACCCATATAGAAGAAAAACTCTAATACTGCTAAGAAGGGAAAATATAGGATGTTTTCTTTGTCTTTTATTAGCTGTCTACCGATCACAGATGTCAAGAAGTAAGTGTACACAGCAATGGTGATTACCTAAAATAATATCTGAAGATTGGAGTTCCGCAGGGTAACAAACTTAGCACCTTTATCGTTTCTTATTTACCTGCGTGTAAACTAGAGGTATATTAATCCAATCATAATTTAAAAGACCTCCGCACTTGGTCCTAAAAGCGTTGATTTCTTGTAAAATACTATTCAATCCGACGTCGGTCCTGATGATACCTTCTTGACGAGCTCTAGCGGCTATATTGGATGCCCAAGCTAACGGTAACCTATTCAAACAAAATCAGAAGGAATATGTCTAGTTTTAAGGGATCAAATAGGATATATTTACCAGAACTGTGGATAGTTCGGGTATTCGTCCTTCAAGTCCTGCATGATCTTCATTTCGTCCTGCATCATCAAACCAGAGTCGACTAGATGTTGTAGCGTTGGGAAGCGTTTCTTAACTTTGGGCGAGATGAGAGTTAACGTCGCTGCGAAGCTAAGACAGACATATCTTCCGAGAGTCCGCCTTATGATTCTACAATGTTCGTCCTGTTACAGAAATGAGGTTTGATACATGTTATGTTCATAAAAAAAACGTGTGCGAGTGTTGAAGAAGTTATTCATCATGTACCTAGTTTAGCCATAAATATTGCTACGTCCAGATTTTTTTATCTATGTATATTCTTGCAAAAACCTAATCATCAGCAGTTTGAGCAAAAATCCTCTCCCTAACTGCTTTAGTGGCGTTTTTGATACATACCAGACGTGGATAACTGGATTTTTGACGATCAAAAGCATCTGAAGATTTCACAGATCGAATAACAGCATTTTCATTTGTTTTTTCACACCAGTTCATCAGAATGTTGTGTTCGTAAATTTAGCAAGTTATATTAAAACAAAAGGAGTGACGACCAAGCAATATTTCGGGTTAAACTTCCATAATACCATTTATGGCTGAATTAATTCCTCGAAAGATGATGTAAATAAATTACCAAGATTTACTTACGTTTCCTTTTACGCTTGCGCTAACAAGTAAAGCCATATTGTCAGGATACGGTATTGTTTGAAACTGATCCCACCATCTTGACATTACTAAGCTCACGTAGAAGCCCAGGACGAAGCCCAGCGGTACTTGGCTTATATTATTCTCGCAATATTCGACGATTAATTCGAATGTCCTTTATCCGAAAAAGAAAACAAACGGATTACTAACTTGGTTAGTTACGTTACAGAATTTCTCTTAAAATGTGACATTAAGATGTGTATCCAATTTTTTTATCTTGAGCTCTAGAACTTCCCGACATCAATACTAACAAAAATCTATAAGTATTTCGCTATTCTGTTGTATTTTTTAATGGCAAATAAACCGAAGAAATCTTTGATATTTATTATTAGTATGGCGTAGATTTTGGGACAAAAAAATCGGCTGAAAACGTGAAACACGTATTTTAAGACTCATGTTAGAGTTCAAATAATTTTCTGTATAGAAAATTAATATAAAATTGATTTTTTAAAGATTTATTATCAACATTTTATCATTCGTACAAAATCTATTCAAGTTCAAAACCAAATGGCCAACCTGACAAAAATTTAGCAAGGGGGGAAATTCAGCCTATCGACAATCATTTACAACAACGCTGTATTCTATTCGTACGTAGTCTGTAAGATAGCTTGCAAACAGAAATAGTAAATACCGAGTAAAATATATGTTTATGCATGTAGTTGCAGATACAGACTGCTTATTAGAGACAGCAGCCTAAAAGAAATATGGCTACAAGCAACCTAGCCCTCTACAAGCAGAAACAAAAATAATTAGTCATAATAGTACTTACGCTATAGTATAGAAATCTGTATTATCGATAGAACAAATTAAAAAATATCAAAAGAACCATGCTTTATAGTATACTATACTTAAGCGAACTACTTCCGGAATTAAACCGTGTCATGGTGAGATATATAGAAATTAAATAATATTAATTAATATTGAACATTTAAGTTTAAAATAAGATATAACTTTAAATGCTTTAAAATTTAACATGTTTTTATCTCAAAATCTCACGCTAATTTCACTCAGATGTATGTGATAATATACAGATATAATCTGTGCAAAGTCAACCACGGGAAGATATCTACAATCCTACTTTCCCCCACTATAGCTATAACTATGATGTAGTAAGGCAACAGCGAGATAGATTGATTATAGGGAAATACTGCAGCGAGGAAGAATAACGGGGGACGCGCATGCGTATTATAACCATTGACTTTGCTTAAATTATATCTGTATAAGAGAAAAAAAAACACTATAACTTACGCTTGCTGTGTTTCATTTAAAGCGAACCTGTAGACAAAATTCAGCGTATAATAGAGCAGTAGATATATGATGAGATCGGCCCATATCAATTTGTAGACGCTACCTTTCCATCTAGAACAAAAAAAATAGATAAGAAGATGTTAAAAAATACTCTAGTTCCCTGGATCTTTTTTTTTTCCAAAATTTCAACTTTACCGCTTTAGCAGCTTCAAAAAGACACCGTAACCAGAGGAAGTGGCCACAGTACTTCCGTAAGTTACCGTCATGGCTATTAAAATCTCTCACGTTCACTCTCCATACAAAATATTCTATCGCAAAGCCTTTTATTTTAAAATAAGTTTAAGCATGGGTTCTTTGTGTGGTATCTCGTTAAAACTGACGATAATTTCGATAAGATATAGAAAAATCATTTTAGTCGATAAAAATTGTAATACCAGGCTCAGAAAGGTACAAAAAGATAAACTAAAGTAAGTAGATTATGAGTAAATAGTGGGGTAATATGGTATTTATCACTACCACCTTGGATTTAGGTCAATTCATATGATTAATTATTTTATATTATGCACCTGCATCTAGAAATATCTGCTGGAGAAATAAACACAGATTTATCTACTACCTATTCTTAGAATTCTTAGAATTTTATTTACAAGGAGGATGTTTAATATTCAATCTTTGCCTTACTATCTATTTATTTGATAATTTTTCAAGTGGTTAAGTATAAAAGGTATTTGGACTTTTTTGTGGAAATTTGAAGATTTTTTTTGTAATTGAAAATACGATACTAAACAAACAAACAGGCATAAAAATATTATGTATAAATTAACATAAAATCAATGAAATTCAAATTGATTAAATACGTGCGAAAATAACGTACGTAAGTGACAGCGTTATATAAAAATTGACGCCTGTTAGCGCCATCTATTCAAATTGCTTCATCGTTTCAGTATACTATGTAAATAAAATAGAAAGGCTGTATAAATTTCATAGAAAGGCTATATAAATAAAATAGAAAGGTAAATTATTAGTATTGTCCAATGCCGAAGTGTAAAAGTACATGGATTAAAACTCTATAACAAGAAAATTTTACGATTAGGATTATTGAAAAGGGATTATTGGTTCGGAGTTATATTAGTTTGTTTTGATTTGTTTTAAATATGCGATTAATGTGATAATTATGTTATCACGTAAGACCCTCTTGAAAAATCTGTATCAACGTTTAATTAACATCAAAATAATGCATTTTTCACGGGAAGGAATACGTATATTTGCTACAGGGTGCATACAAATTATAAGCTGTTTGAATTTCCCGCTTTCTATTTTTTTTCTTTTGCTTCACGCTGGTGCTAAGTACTAGTCAAAGACTCTGAAGCTGTAAACAATATATATCATAGGCATAACATAAAAATAAGAGAACGTTGAGAATATTTATATTATGAATTGTGACTATTTCTGTAAAAAAGTGGCAATAAGAAAAGCCTTTCTAGTAATAAACAAGTAAATGAAAATGTAAATATAAAAAATCAAAACAACAATAGGATAGACGCTACCAAAGGATGCTACTGATTATTATCGCTGTCCTACAGAAACGCCAACCTTCCGGCCCAAAAAACGCGGGTGATTCAAAAACCTTTCAATCATTGTTGAACACATGTACAAATTATAACACTAAAACGGGGGTGATTGTACTACAAGAAAGTGCACACACCATCGGCCAAAATTATATGCCCACATATATTTTTGCTTGTTATTTAGAGGAAAAAAATATTTACCTACAAGAAAATACAAGTAAAAGAATAATATCACATTGAATGATTCCGCGAAACACTTATTTGCTGTTTACAATAAAATAATTAAAGAATTACATTTGTCACACAACAGGAGAATGACAAAAACGGTTAATGTTACACATTTTTACTAACAATACTAGTCTAGTAATTGTAGCATATTAATATAGGAGGCTAGCACTACATAAATATCCATCTTTAAAAGACATTATTTGATTATTACTATAAAAATAGAAAAGGACAGAAAAACGTAATCTATATTTTTATATATAGATATGCATTTGCATCATAACATTTACCGTTATACATACAAACTATAAAATGAATGTAGCAACGTAATAAAGAGCTATATAATTCTTAAAATCAAATATTACTAATTTTGCCGCATGTAGTTAGGGAGTTAGGTGTTGAATTAAACGAAGTATATGTTGGTTTTCGGCAATAATTGCGGGCAATAAAAATGATGATTAAAATATAATTAAATTAAACTACCACCTAAATGCTACCCAACTAAAAAGGTTTTATAAAATTGATTGAAGACATTCCTTACAATCACATACAATTTGGAGAAATGCAGATGTTAAATTAAATTTCGACAAGTGTATAGGTAAAATGTCGAAGAATGTATACGTACACATTAAAACAAAGAAAAATGTTTACTACTATGATGATGTTTTAACTTTTTACTATTTTTGGATCAATGACCTTAAATTTATGAGCGATAGTGTATATAATTTAATATCTAATTAACACCTACTTAAAGAATGGATACAGATGAATATTGTTGTTTGTTTTGTAACGGATAAATAATATAGATAGCTTTGTATTGCTTCAATTTTGATTTAAGAATTATATCATGTACAACATATAAATATATGAACATACACTATTCATCAAATTTTTGTGCTTTGTTGGAATGAATATTAAACATGTCACCTTTTCTATTAAGAAAAGGATTCTAATAATCCCTTGTCTTCACAAGTAAAACAAGAAATTCAATTTTAATTCACTTTGGTTACCTGTATACAGCATGCACCAAAATTAAATGAGCAATAAACACGTTTATCGCCTGTAAGCTATAAAAAAGTATGAAAGAACGTATATCTGGCAATTTTTGATTAAAAACATTCGTAAAACGTCACAAACAAATATTGTAAATAAAGATAGAGTATTTATAGGGTTTTATCTTTATAGTATCTGTATTAAAACATTAAGTATTATATCACTTTACGATAATACATTTTTAAGTAGGTATTAAAGAAACGCATAAGAAAGTTTTATAAAATTATTGCATTGAGTATATGATAATTGAAAGTATGATAGTAAATATGATGTCATTGCCATTTAAATTATAGCTATGAGTAAAATTATTTAACAGAATATATTGGATATTTATTTAAACTTATTACAATTTATTTTAAAATAATTTATGATAAATTTATTTCGTTAAAAGTTAATAAAGTAGATCAATTTATGTGAAAATATTTTGCGTTTAAGAAGTATTTGGGAGTTGTGTAAATTATATAAAAGTTAATTACCTAGCCAATAATCTTAAGAAACAACCTACTCCTTTATTGGTGGTAACTTCGCTGGCGTAAGAAACAGTCATATCACAGAAGCACGTTATAATCCCTTGAACCGATGCGAACCTTACGCGAACAATTAAACCATTTTTTTCGTCCAAAATTATCAGAGAATACAAATCTAAATTATCTTGAATTTATAATCGCGATAAAGTTTGTCACTCAATTTTAACGATACCTAAAACTAAAGCACCAAAAAAACCAATACACAAATGATTAATCCCACTATTTAAAGAGCTGACACCACTTTTTAGATCGGAATTAGTGATTCTGATCTACCGGTCGAATCGAATGACCTTTAAAGCTGGAGTGGCTTGTTCGCGCTCGAACGCTGATGAAGAGAATAATGCCAAGCTCGAACATGAGCACGCATCAATGCAAAAAAAGAGACTTAAATTCCGCTGTGCATATGACGAAACAATTTGGCGATTATGATACATTACGTACTTGAGAAGATCCATTTAATCCAGGGGCCGAGACACTTAACTGCGATGAATTAGGATTAAGCTAGAAATGACGGATGCAATTTCATGCTTTACTCCTACACTTTTTTTGCATGATTTTTTTAAATAAACGTTTCTTTCATCCTCTTGTTACAAAAAAAAATAAAAATACATACAAAAAGATATTTATAGGTGAGAAAAGGAAAATATCTGGAGGTCGATACACCTTTGCGAAACCAATCCAGCTCGTGTATTTCATAAATAGTAAAACTATGCCCGATTAATATGCATGAACATGTTATTTCGGTGTTGCTACATCCAAGGTTCTTTTGTATTCTTCTCAATAACACCAGTGATGTAGTAGTAAAAACTATCAAGGTTATTCATTCATTTTTAATTGCCTAACGTAATCCGTTAAAATCTTTCGGAATTAAACTGTGGATATTGGAATCTACTACTAATTCTAGAGTCAATCCGAAGACAATTCTCTTTTTTTATTTTTAATGACAAATAACTTTGTTAGGTATATTGGTTCTTAATTTCTTTAGAAGCGGGATGTCAAATTTGTAACAGGCCAATCGCGATCTTCCTTTGGAGATGATGAATAAGACTGTAATATTTTCAACAATTCTTTTGCTTTAAAAAATAATTAATAAAATGTAGTACTGAGGTAAGTAGAGAAGGGGAACTTAATTATTGTAATCAATACGGATAAAAAAATAAAATATCAGCAATCGTGTAAAATTAATAAAATATTCATTGTTAGAAATCTCTGAATCTTTGGAGATATTTCTCAAAAATGAATGCGTATACTGTTCATACGAGGGTTCCTATTTAACAATGGTCTTAAAACGACAGTATATCACTCATTTAGTGAATTCAATCGTGACTGTTGTTTACTCAGTGACGCGTTTAAATTAGGTCGTCCAAAATCGATTGCTGTCCCAGAAAACATCGATGCTGTGCGCGAAGCGATAAAGCAAGATCGTTATGTGACGTACCGTGAGACTGAGGCATCCCTGGGAACTAGCATGACAGTCATACAAGATTTGACAATCGCTCAAAAAGAGGCTCGTGTCGACTAGTGCAAAGAAATGCTCAAAAATACAATCTTGGTGTGTCAAAAGTCGTGTATAATATGCGTGTGAGCCCGAAAGTAAACAGCAATCGACTGTATGGATTTTCTAAAATGAACCAACGTCGAGCAAATGGTCGCCTATTCTTTTGGGATAAACAAGCATAGTGCAATAGTGCCACTGGAGAATCGTAGAACGGTAAATTTTGAATGGTACATAGCCATTTCTTATTTAACAATACAAAAAACAAAAGGTAATATATAAATACTAAAAAAATACTCTTAAAAATAACTATCATTCTTTTCGTCAAAAAAAATGTTGCATTGGTTCCGTGAAAGTAGGACCGACATTTCGAATTCTTCTATCAAGTTCATTCAATAGAGTTGAGATCTGGACTCTGTGGTGGACATGTCATAACTTAGTTGCAGCTCAAAAGGAATGGCATGAGTTTCTGCATTATTCCTTCGATTCGATGTAACGTTCCTGTTCATGAGTAAGAAAAACAATCCCAAACTGTAACTGAGCCATCACAGTGTTCGGTATAATGCAGTCCGGAAGCATCCTTTCATTAGCGAAACACCCCATTTTAAATATCGATCCTTCAGTCCATAAAACATTTTACCATTGTTCTACAGTCCAATCCCGATGTTCACGGGCCCACGTAGCCTTTTCAGTCGGTTACTCCGCCGTAACAATGGTTTACGAAGTGCCGCTCGGTCGCGTAAATTTCCTTCGGCCAGCCAGCGTTTGACGGTGGTAACTGAAGCCGAACGCTGACGTCCGCGATTAAATTCGCTTGCTGTTTCTGGTGCTGCTTTTCTACGATTTCGCTTACTTGATAATTGTAGTAGGCGATTGTCCGCTGGGGTGGTTATTCGTGAGGCACCTGGACGATTATGGTCATCTAAGTCACCTGTTTCTTCATCGGTGACTCGTGTATTTATCGACGCGGCTAGATTTAATTTCTCATCGATTTCCCTGCTGGCAAAACCTTCGTTATGCAAAGTTATTATGCTGGATCGTTTAACAACACCTATTGGTTTACCACGAGGCATTTCTAACAGTGTTTCAGTGTTCACTTACTGTACCGTTGATCACAAAAATATTCAAACTGAACTGCTGTGAGTTGGGTAATCGCAGTAAACGTTCGAGCTGGGCACGTGTTTGGTGTCATCGATACAACTTATCTAATAAATATATTAGAAGAAACCGGTGTAAATGAGGGTAATTGTTCCGGGCCATATAGTACTTAATTACTTCTTTTCCCCGTAATACTTTCATTATTTGAATTGCAAATGTTCCTAATGTAGATATTTATTATTATCATTGAATGCAGTAAAGCTTATTAAATTAAAGTATTGTAAAACTTTCTCTATCGGCCAAACTTCTATGGACGATAGTGTATATATACCGGGTGGAAAGCTGCAAGCTATGGGTTGCATAAAAATACTGATGTTCACCGGTCACTTTACTGAACTATACTAAATGTAAAATACAATTAGATCCGCAAATACAGCAATAAATGGATTAACAATGGTATTTCTCCCACCAATCCTACTACTGAGTGATTTTAAATGTTTGAGGACAGTTTAAATTTCGCGCCTTGCTAAATTTTTGTCACGTTGGCGATTTTGTTTCGAATTCGTAACCAGTAGCGTAGCAAATAGATTTTGGATGGGTGATAAAGTATTGACAACAGATCATCAAAAAATCAATTTCATATTGATTTTCTAAGCAGAAAATTAATGTAAATCTGATAAAAAAATGGAAATAATAACGAATAAAATGAATATAAATAACGAATAAAATGAATATAAATAACGAATAATAAATAACGTGTCGCACAGGCAGTTGACAGGACCGATACTCAAGATGGCCACTCTTAACATGTCAAATCCCCTAGAATCCACCGCGCGAAATTTAAACTGTCCTCAAACATATAAAATCACTCTGTATCTAAGAAACGGCAGGTAAAGACTACTTGTCTGTTAATATCGCTATATTAAAATATCTAAACGGCGCCTCATATTCATGTCCCTAGGTGTATAGTTCTCGACTTTGTTAACTTATAGGAACCTTACTTCATTCTTCTTTGTCATAATTACGGCCATCGTCAGGTTAAAAGTGCACTAATGGTATAATAATGATCATATTAGGTAATTTTTTAGGGCAATGTATGCAAATATGATTTTTCTACCAGAATTGCCAACTTTGTCAGAGAAATTTAAAAAAGATGTTTACTAGGAATTAGGGTGTTTTTTCTACAAGATCCAATCCTTATTAGAATTATAATCGAATGAAAAACCATAACGTAAAAAGATCGTTTAATAAATTAGTATCAATAATATACATTGCAGGTAAGTTTTTCACTTATTATTAACACTATTTTGGTTTATTGAAGTTTTTATTGGTGTAAGGTCTATTCCCGCCTCTTCTAAACTCCATTGTGCTAGTAAACTGCCTCTTGTTAAAGTTATTCTGCTCGCTTTGCAATGGTAAACAGTCAACATTCAAGACCTCCTCGAAATTACCATAATCATTAAATTGGACAACACAAGTTCGATTGGTCAACGCCGTTATGGTCGCCTTATAGAACTTATTGTCCTCCCAATATTTAGCCATGCATTGGTCGCCTATTTTCCAATTAATGCTAGCACCCGATGCAAGTGCTTGCGGTTCTGCGTCTTGTCTTTCCAGCACTTCTTCGGAGGTTGGATTCCTTCTATTTTCCTTAAATTGCGTAGCGTTGTCTACGTTCTGGGGCCTCCTTGGCGAATCGGGTTTTATATTCAGATGCATCCTAAAGCTTCGGCTTGCAAATTCACTGTTCATATTGATATTACGTTCAGGTGGGATCTTCTCATTCGAACCCCTATTCGCGAATTGGTTATGCACTTTCTCGTACTGCTTCGGTTTGGATTGGTTGCTGTTGTCATTGGTATCGATAGAAATTTGCTGGAAATTTTCTACAAGAGAATTTGCACTCCTCTCGTTACTTCTATTAGTCGAGTATTGCGGTGGATTTGGTTTATTGTATTGTTGATATCGAGGATTGCTATTGTAACTATTTGCCATTGGGTTATTATAGTTATATTGGTTCCTCCTATTTTGTTGATAGTAATTACCATAACTATTTTCCTGGTGGTAATGTGGTTGGATGTAGCTATTACGTTGCTGCCAGTTATTTGAATTCGTCTGAATAGGATATGTATTTTTTGTTTGATTATATTTCGGCTTCTCATTATTCTGTATATAACTATTTTTGCTACTTACTACGTTGCTAGAGCTATCTTTTATCTCGATATCCTCAATGGGTTTTTTATTCGCAACATTACCAAAATGCTGTTCTTCACTTGTTGGCAGTTTATTTTCGAGGAAATCAAATAAAGATACTTTCTCCGGAGGCTTCGTCTGTAATCTCTCCTCCTTCTGCAATTCCTTTTTAACCCTCTTTTCCTTCACCTTCTCCTTAGAATTGTACGGTTTCTTCTCCCTCATCTGATTAACATTTTGAATCTGCCGCACGCCACCACCGAATACTTTCTTGATGGCACCGCTCGAAGCTTCAGCAATTGCATCCTGCCGCTGTGCATCGAACTCGGTACTTTCTTTCGTCTTCTGTTTGTTATTGTCCAACGATTTGAATGACTGCTCGACGTTGATGGAAGACTGGATTTTCTGTCCGAAACTAACCCATGGTGGTGGACCCTCACCGTCATCTAAATGTTTATTATTTATTTACTATCAATGAAATCATATAAATAAGACACACAAACTTACACGTTATTCGATTATGCTTCGCTATGCTTTTATTAATTTCCCATTTCTCATATAAGCTGAGAACTTTCCCTCCTAACAACACGCAACTGTTCTCGTCTAAGAAAATATATCCGGAATTAATACTGGCTTTCTTGATTAGTAACTTCGAACCAGGTGGAGTTTTATTATGATTCAAAGAAGGTAAAGCACCGATCTCAATCGCTTGACAATGGTTGTGTCCATCAGTTAGAATAAGTTTTAGCATACGTGGTGCAGCTTGTGAATCTTGATTGCTCTTAGGCGCAGAAATATTTTTTATTTTTTGTATCTGCAAAACTACCTAAAATACGTAAGCAATGTTAATATTTTTTACAGTTGCTATAGTTTAAAACACATCTAAAAGAAATGCCTAGAAAATTACACCAAAGATAAAAGCACTGTTAAATACAGCTTTTCTCCAATATCATGAGAAATGGCTGTATTTAACAGTGTTTTCATCTTTGTTGCTAGAGTTACAACACTTGCCTTGCTTATTTCGGAGTTATTTAAAGCTGCATTTAGTATCGGTTTACCGTAATCCTTAATATCCGCCTGAAATAGCCCAAAAACTTAATTATTTACATTAGGCACCTTCATCAATATAACCTTACATCTAATAATAGCTGCGTTACCGTTTTTGGATCGTTTTTAGCACCGCATTCGGAGATAAGATCGTATCCATCTTTCGTTATGTTCCTAAGAGAAATGTTAATTTCAAATTAAACGCCAACGTTCAGGATATAATAACCTTAAAATTTAATCGTTAAAGTAGGACTTACCATCCTTGATCGCTGAGGATTTTAAGCGTTTGCTCTGCCATTTATTTGCTTTGCAATACATGAAATACGAAATACTTTAATAATTCCACGTATTAGCTTAGCATAGTTAAATAGTTAAAACTATTTTTGAAAGAATCTCAATCGCTCAATTTTACAATTTGTGAACAAGCAGGATGGTTATATTAGCCGTTGCACAGCTGCGCTTAAGTGGTTGCCTAAGTCAAAGGAGTAACTGTTTAATTAGTTGCCTACGTGTTTACACATTTAAAACCTGTTTTAACATTTATGTCTTATTTTCTTTCTCTTTATGTTAGCATTAAAATATCAACTATAGACTTTTCTGCTCGTTTTTTATTGTTAAATCTACATTTCTCGTACTTATTGATTTTTTTTTAAAGGTATTTCCATTGACGCATCACTTCTTTTATAGTTTGGTCTTTCTTTGCGTTTGAGGTAATTTTTTAATTTAATACTTGTATTTTCCTTCGTAAACTCATAAAACGTTTATTGAAGAAAGCTTGAGTAGCATTGTTTATACTTTAGTGGGAGGGGCATATTCACCTACAATTAAAAGACGTCTAATGATATTTAACCGTAAGTATATAATGCGACCATTGTTTAGATTAAAATTATCGGCTATGTAATGAATAATGATCTAATTAGCTAACGATACAAACAGGATATTGTGATTAAAATCGCACAAGGATTAACTCTCTTAATAATGTGCGGTGCTAAACGCCCAACAAACAACTGAAAACCTTACTTTAAGGACAAGGTCTATTGGCAAAAGTAGAACAAGATAGAAAGTAAAACTTTATTCGGTAGGTGCTGCACCAGCAGAAATCACGCTAGAATATAAATTGTATTTATTATGCATACGCTAATAAATACAATTTAAAGTTAATAAAGTGATCGAGTAAATAGTGTTAAACTCAAAAAATTGAGTTGATTCATTATTCATACAAAGTTAAATTTAGTGCGGCGTACAGTTACTATTCAATGTTTGGTTTTCTTTTAGTACTTGATTGTATTCCGCAAAAATGGGGTACGGAAGATATGACGGTGTTAAAGATTTTCTAAAGTTTTTCATGGTTATGACAAATGGTCTCGTATTCGTAAGTATTTTATTATTTTTATTACTATTTTCACTGAGTGCTGTAGTTCGGGGAAAACTAAAATCACTAGATTCAAATTCTTTTTGTTGTACAGAGTTAGGATAAAGTGTGAAACCACAGATATTCCTCCAGACTGGAATTGATAGAGTTTATGAAATTTTATAAGTACGTGTATGATGGGTATAATTTCGTTTCCTTAAACTTCCGGTCGAACCGGACGTGACCCCAACTTTATTTTTAATGGTATCTTGTAGAACGTTAATATGTCCTTTTGAAATCATTCAATTTAAACTTTCAATTTCTTTAGTATGGTTTCTATTTTATCAAGAAAATGGTGTTATCTGAGCCTCGTAAATTGAAAATCCAAAAATATACAAGATGGAAAATTAAATGGATGATCAATGATCCAATGCTTGAATTTCAGACTTCAATTCAAGCAACTCTATCACGAAAGTCTTCTGTATAAAGCAGTAAAGAAACGTGAAGGCTTCAAAACTCTTTATAAAGTGTATGAGAATTTGTAGCATGCATATCTAGAAAATTTATAATTTTTATAGCATCGGTTAAAGTTCCGTCCAACTCTAAAGGAACACGCTTAAATGCTAGTGCTTGTTTATGATGATCTTGTTTGTGATAAATTTGCACCATTTGTACACACACCCAAACAAAAAGACCAGTTTATTCAATTTTTTCAAACTAGCTAACACCATTGAACCGAACAATACTTAGCAATACCTGCACCTACGCACAAAACCTCAAAACACCACTTAATCTTCATAAAAATCATTTACAGATAGGCGGAATAATCTTAATTGCTGTCGCATCATGGACATTGGCTTGCAGATCCTTCGCTAATGAACTCTTGGGAACCAACCTATACATAGCATCCGTTTATGTTACCATCATAACAGGTAGTCTTGCTGTTATAATAGCGTGCGTTGGTTGCATCGGCGCCTTACAAGAAGTCAGGTGTCTGTTAGTTGTAGTAAGTGTCTCCACCCTTAAAACAACTCAAATACCAATATTAACCTTTAACTCTTCTAGTATTGGCTAGCCATGTTCCTCACATTCGTAACGATGGTTGTCGGATGTGTATTGGGTTTCGTTTTTCGCGGGAAAGTCGAGACCACTGTGGAAAACGCCATGTACGCCTCACTGAGGTCTTACGGAACGCACAGATCGGCGACCGATGCCTGGGACGATACGCAGAGAAATATGCTGTGCTGCGGTGTGCACGGCCCCCACGATTGGCAGGGTCGCATTCCGGATTCTTGCTGTCGAGACTCGATTCCTGGAAAGAGTCAGGGCTGTCAAAACGTCGCGCAAAAGAACAGCTCGATTTTATATACCGACGGTTGCCTGGAAGTTACCAAGCGTTACGTCCAAAGCCACATCATCGCTATAGCTGGATTAGCTGAGGCATGCGTAATGGTAAGTTACGTAATTCTAAATAGTTTGAACATTTTAAGATCTGGTAGTTGACGCAAAAACCTTGGAGCATTCTTACTGATAACTGCACAAAATTGGGAGCTTTTAAAGATGGCGATTTGCATGCACATGTTTGTAAGTTGTACTTTTTCTTTGTTTATAGTTGCTGGCAATGGCGTTCACGTGTGGTTTGTATAAAAATATGGAAAACGATTGAACATAAAATTCCAATATGGCGTTAGAAGCAACGATACGAGCACTTTTTTTATTTTTAAAGTTTATATTAACAAGATAGTGAAATAATAATTTTATGTAACAAATTAAATGTTGATCAAATGAATTTTATTTATTGAAATATATTTTTTAATAAAGTGATATTTATTTTGTCCATAATAACGTTAGAATACACTTCATTGACTAAATGCGGTTTCTATCACCTAAAACTTTCTGTTACGTTGCTATATATTAATATACGAGCCTGTAAACAGTCACGCGAGTTCTGGAAGATGAGAATGCCCAGAAAGTGACTGCGTATCTCCCCCACTATAACATCTGCCACTTGCAACGTCATTACGCCATCTTCAGCTGAGTTGAAGGCACGTAAACATGGCTGCTACAATTAATTCTCCCAACAAGTGCGAGTTGCGTAGTGTAATTCGATTCCTTCAAGCAGCCGTTTATTGTCAGACTTTCCAACGTTTGCGGTGAGTCATTTGAAACAAAGGAAAGGGCATGGTTACTTGTGAAGTTCTTCTCATTAATGATAGTGGCTACCCTCACACTGCTGCTGTAACCCAACGTTTTCCTGAACCATTTTAATGGGAAGTTTTTGAACACCCGAATTAGCGCCAAGACTTCCGTCTCTCGTGAACTGAAAAAGTGGCTAGGAGGACATAACATCCATAGTATAGAGGAACTTAAAAACAACGTAACATATTTTAAATTTAGCGGATAATTTATGTTCAAGATTCTACAAATAATATATTCGCTAGTTTAAAACTACCAACTTAAATTGTCAGTGGAAAAAATATTTTATTGGGTTACTATGCATTAATATATTTTTAAAATCTAAATAGTTTATGTAGTTGAATAAGTAAAAGATGATATAAACTTAGATACTTTAATTGTTTAAAGAATGAATGCAGGTATTAAGTGACAATAGTGTGACGTATCATTATCAATCAGGTAGATTGATTCTTCCAAAAATAAATAGTAAATTTTGTTTTTTGACGTAATGTGATGTTTTCATATTGGATGTACTCTGTTTGTACCTAGATACAGAGTCTTATGGAGTAACCTTTTTCTGGTTATCAGCCATGTTACAGTGATCGAAAACAATTTGAGCTGAGTGAGGTCAGTTACTCTTTTCATATACGGAGTGATTTTAAATGTTTGAGAACAGTTTAAATTTCGCGCCTTGCTAAATTTTTGTCACGTTGGCGATTTGGTTTTGAATTCGTAACCAGTAGCGTAGCAAATAGATTTTGGACGGGTGATAAAATATTGACAACAGATCTTCAAAAAATCAATTTCATATTGATTTTCTAAGTAGAAAATTAATGTAAATGTGATAACACTGATAAACAGTAGCTCTAAGAAGAACAGATTACAAGTAAAAATGAAGCAAATAACGAATAAAATGAATATAAATAACGAATAATAAATAACGTGTCGCACACGCAGTTGACAGAACCGATACTCACAATGGCCACTCTTAACATGTCAAATCCCCTAGAATCCACCGCGCGAAATTTAAGCTGTCCTCAAACATATAAAATCACTCTGTACTTACACTAGCACTTTGAATCATTATAGATCAGTTAAACATTTACAATTTGGTTAACTACACATGCAAATTAAGAATTATTGTATATTTTTATTCTGACATTTAAAAAATATATTTCATTAGATTGATCCCAGTAAACATTTTTTTAAAATTCAGCGTATGATTTAAGTTGATACTTCCGACATTAAATTCATATTTGGTAATTTCTATATAACTATCAACTCATGGTAAAATTTAAAAATGTTTACTGGAATGGAAGTCCACACTTTTCTGGGCAACAGTGTATACATATACGGAATGTTCTATATAATGATGATAAAGAAAGTTCTTTTCAACAAAATAAGCACTATATTTAGCTATTGAATTCTTTATAGTATTCTTACATAGGTCTTTTTGTATTATATCTGATTGAACTTATAAAATCAAATTGTGTTATAAAACTTGAAAGCCATAAAGAATTGGATAACTATATTTTATGTCTAAAATTAAGAGTTCCATCATCGCTAACTAGCTATTATTATACTCTATTTTTTAATTCGGAGGAGTAAAATGAAAAGACGCATATACACAATGCAATTTTTCAAACCCATCTTCTAGCGGCAGTTTTAAAACTAGCTATAATTATTATTACAACGCAAATTTAGGGAGAAAAAATTAAATACAAACGCACTCGGAGAAATACACGATCTAAACGTCAGTTAGTTGTTATAACAATATGGCGGCCATATTGCTGGTGAAATTTTTAGCCGAAAACTGACCAACAGCTAGCCTATTTTTTTGCACTTCAATTTAAAAATACTCCTCCGAATTAAAAAAATAAAGTATAGAGCTATGAAGTTCGCTAGATTGGCAATTTTGTGACAATCAGTTGGATATAAATATTAATAACTGATACGGAAACTTTTACCAAAATAAGAATATTTGCCAAAATGACATAATAATCGTAAGGCGTACCAACTTATTATATGAAATAACTTTTTAACAACGTTAATGCTATCTTCGTAATAGCAATACGGAGTGATTTTAAATGTTTGAGGACAGTTTAAATTTAGCGCGTTGCTAAATTTTTGTCACGTTGGCGATTTGGTTTTGAATTTGTAACCAGTAGCGTAGCAAATAGATTTTGGACGGATGATAAAATATTGATAACAGATCTTCAAAAAATCAATTTCATATTGATTTTCTAAGTAGAAAATTAATGTAAATGTGATAACACTGATAAACAGTAGCTCTAAGAAGAACAGATTACAAGTAAAAATGAAGCAAATAATAACGAATAAAATGAATATAAATAACGAATAATAAATAACGTGTCGCACGGCAGTTGACAGAACCGATACTCACAATGGCCACACTTAACATGTCAAATCCCCTAGAATCCACCGCGCGAAATTTAAACTGTCCTAAAATCACTCTGTACTTCGAAGCTTAGATGACACAGGCTATATACTTTGGAAGAAATATGCCTGCGTTCTAAGAATTTGGAATATTTTAGAAAGAGTGAAACTGTAATCTATCTCTCTGTGGTTTCAAATTCCCTCATTAATTCTATTCGTTCGATAAAAGATGCTAAGATTGTTTGGTTTAAGACAGAAAGAATTTAATCACTATCAACACATCTTCAAACTGACAAGAGCTATCGTTAGGATTCTAAACACTTAAATCTTTGAGAATTAAAAAAATATATATTGTAAAATTTATTTAAATAGAAAACATAAATACACAACAATTATGATAAATTTTCGTAAAGGCGTATCCAAACTGCGATCATATCTCTTGGCCAAGCATAGATAGTTGTTTCAAGAACTGTCTACCGTTGTTCAACGTAGAACAGCCATAAACGATTCTTTTTGCGTTCCCGGTCGATGTTTTTTGCTAAAATCCAATTACAACGTTTCGTATAAATCATATTAAACGATAAAACACATCAATCAACACCGTACCTTAGCGTAATCCGATAAATTCTGATACTCAATATAATTACCACCGCCAACTACAAAGACGATCGCTTCCTGGAATGGTGAACGATTTCTTGGAATGTCCGTCAATTTCAATTGCTTAGGGTCTAGATAATGGTACTCCTCCATCTCCTGACTGTTCTTGAACTCCATTAAATGATCCACTATTCTGGTTACGGGTAAATTCTAGATCCAAGAAGAAACAATGGAATAATTCCCAGAATCCTGATGTGTATATGATACTTACATGTCTCTTAACGACAAGATTTTTAACTCCTTCCATTACGAAGGAGGAACCTTGCGAAACGAGCTTCGAGAACATATTAACTGTCTTCGTACCACCTCCCTCGTATTGACTGGGTGCTGTAGACATCTTTGTGAAAGATCTAGGATTGTACAAATATATATACATTTTTAAATCTGTTAATAGTAAATGGAATAAAAAGAAAGGGACCTAAATCAGGGTCTTGCAGCACCCCACAGACTAACGCTTATTTTTTTTTCAATAATTCCATGTAAGACAAATTAAACGACCCCTACCTCCATCTCTTAATATATGCCATAGCCGACAAGTCACATCCAGCTTCGTTCAAGGCATTTTCGAACCTTTTTAAGTCAGCTTCCGATAGATGAGGAGTGCATATATAGTATATAATAAATAATCGCATCTTATCCTCAGGTGTTCCTATTTCCGGATCCGAGATAATGTCCAACAAATTCTTATCCGTCGTCATCCTACTCATTATCTTCTCTTCGAATTCAAAGAAAGTATCTAACTTTCTAGATTTGATGCAATTCAAGATCTCTGTGGCAACTGTCGTATGCATATCGATCAAGCGTTTCTTTTCGATCAGTTGAGGAAGGGAATTTACTGCGGAGGTTATCTTGGCTGTATTGTCGGTTACCATCGATAAAGCCGTATCAGTTTCGTTGTCGATACCCATTGAACTTTTCAGCTTCTTTACTTCTTCTTCGGACGATCGATACTGTTCTAATTCTTCTTGTATTGCTTCGGCAACGGTTGGAAATGGGGAACCTTTATGAGTCACCCAGAATTTATCTTTGGAATCAAGCTCGTAAGGCTTCGTCTTAGATTTTGTACCTATAGTTAACGCAATATTATTAAAGGCGTAGAATTAGATTTTAAGATTTAGACTTACCTCCTACAATAGTCTGTTCCTCAACAACCACTCTATTAAGCGTTAAATCCAATACATCATGAGTTAACGCCTGGTAAGTCCATGTGTGATGTAACGGCGTAGCCATATCAATATTTCTATCAAGTACGATTAGGAGGGGTCTTTGAAAATTAAAATTACCTGTTTGTGCATCACTATGAAATAGATTATTCCGAGCATCAAACAGATTCTCCCGTAGTTTCTTATCCAGCTTTTTTGCTACCATTTCCGCAGCGTTACCTTTGGGACTTCTAATAATCGGGACGCTTCCTAATGTTACAAATACCGAGAATAAACTATCAACAATATTATCCATAATCAATTCCATTTCTGTGTCTTTCATATCGCCACGATTAATTGCTATAAAGTAATCATGATAACAACCTCCCACTTATTACCAAATTTAAACATTCTTACCGTAATATGATAAACTATCACTATTTTGGTGCTTAAGTATAAACATATCATCCTCTAATGAAATAAAATTAATGTATTGATCATAAACCTAAAACAAATAATCTAATATTTGTTTATATGCTAAAGGTAAATTACCTTGTGAATATTAGCTACACAACTTGATTGAATAGCAGCCGAAGCTAAATCTTCTAATTTTTGTCTAGTAATTGGCGAAATAAAATTCAAATGGTAAATATCGTATATTCCTTTCTGAAAATCCTGGCTAATCCTACCCAAATTCTCATCGCTCGGTACACAAAAATATATTGCTGGCACTTCTGGGATTGGATCTCGATCTGAATGTAATTGTCTGTAATCACAACAGAGATAAAGAAACTTCTCTCTTGGTTAATAGAAACTTACACATGAAGCGTGACACCTAGTTCTCGTAGTTCTTTTACTGATATCAATGGAGATATGATATCCTGCCCTATACGATCATAAATTAGTACTTTCCACACTGGTTCTGAGGCGTTTATTTTGCTGAGAGATTGATTTAAATTTAACATTTGCTTAAGAGCATCTAAAAATTTAAAGGGGTAGACTTGGAATTATTATATTGCATATTCTTACTTATTTGCTTTTGCCTCATAGACGTCATTTTAACAGATTTGTGGTAGTTTAACTTTAATATGTTCAAAAAAATGCTCTGTATTGTAGTTATACTACGTGTACATGTTTTTTATTTTAATTATGAATTGTCATAATCGTATTACTATGAAATGTCAAGGGTAGTGACATCTTTAAATTAATAACAATATTATACAGTTTCTACCTTAAAAAGAAATCTTTTTCTAAAATATTAGTGTTATCTTGATTTATATAAAATTTAATTACATAACATTTTGTGCAATCATAATCATTTTGTAAACAATTTAAATAAAAATACGTTGCTTTAGGATATTGACTTTTCAGAATTGAAATACCACACCGAATAGTATAAATTTATAAACCAACTTATAAAGCATAAAAATTTATTAGTTTATTCAAACGTACTAAGTAAATTATATTCCAATAAATTCTATTAAAATCGCCATTTGAAACACCATTTAAGACAATTCCCGTTTATATATTACTTAATTATTCAAGCATTTAAAAGTACCAACGAGTGTCTCCTAGATGGCGCACAATGCCACTGTAAAATCGTACTTGTTTCATGCGCCATCTATAAGACGCCCAAGAGCACTTCTTAACGGTTGAAGAACTAAAATGAACATGTAAACAAGGCTATAATAGTAAATCGGTTGAATTGTACTAGGTTTATCCCCTTAACTAAAGAATAAGAAGACAAAATAAGAAACCACTACGCGTTTTCTGTATTGCATACATATAAACTCCATCTAGTTGGGAATATCTCATAGTAAATGTTGCGACATTAAGAGATGGTATCTCTTGGTTTGACATCAAAGTCTTTCTGGAGCCCGCTGTCCAAAATCGTGGTTTATGGCAGGAGAATCAAAATATTTTTTTATGGAATAAAATTATTTATTATTACCCAATAAAATACATTTTTTTATAATAGTATTACAATTATATTTGACTTGTACTATTTGAGCCTTTTGCACATGCCTCCTCTTTAGCATTGAGTCTAATCTGAAAATAATTCGGCGATATGTTTTCCTAAATTCATTGTGTGGTACATATTCGCTGTATATTTGATAATCAAATTTTAAATGCTTATCATCTAATAACGAATCATTTCTGTTAATAAAACTTAGGCAAATCTCGTTTACGTAAATGAATTATCAATAAATGAATGCAATGAATCATCAAAGTTGTCAGCACTGCCTTAAGAGTGACGTATCTAGTGACATTTTCACTGGTCCAACCTGTCCTTAGACGTGTACGTTGTGACATTTCTTATTCATGTTTAAATTTTATTTTACGTGTATTTAATTTATTACCGTATATCTAATTACCATGACTGCCTAATTAATTAAGTTTAAGTATCGTTAGTATATAGTGCACATTGTGATAATTTTATTATACGAACTATTTTTATCAGACATATGTTTATTAATTAGGAAAAATTAGATTGTATTACATGTTGTAATCGTTGACGACGATGCAATGCAAGCTAGAAGACGCCGAACGGGCTCCGAATCTGAACCACTTATCGTGGTAGATCAATACACCAGGTCCCCTGAAAGGTACCAATTCGTTCAGGAACAAACGAACAATGTACAGAGTTATTACATAGAGGAAGATTGCATTGAAGATTACGCAGAGCCAGAACCAATAATGACGGCGAGAGACAGAACAAGCGAGTTTGCAAACACCATACAATCCCTCCAGGGAAGGAATATTGCTAGGGCAATCGCTGTTAAGGATCCAAAGAAATCGAGGGCTATACAAAGCCATACGGAGTTTATGATGGTTGCGAAAAGTATTGGGAGAAATATAGCTAGTACATATACAAAATTAGAGAAGCTAACTTTGTGTATGTGTCCGTTTTTTGAATTTACTACAAGTATTCTATTGACTTGCTTATTTTTCAGTGGCTAAACGAAAATCACTATTTGATGATCGCACATCAGAAATTCAGGAGTTAACCTACATAATTAAAGGTGATCTGAGCAGTTTAAATCAGCAGATTGCACATTTACAAGATATTTCAAAAAGACAGAAGCATACAACCAATGGAAAGCATTTACATTCGCATTCAAGTAGTGTTGTTCTCGCATTACAGTCGAAATTGGCTACGATGTCAACAGATTTTAAGCAGATATTAGAGGTTCGAACAGAGAATTTACGATATCAGAAAAATCGTTTGGATAAATTTTCACAAGGTGCCGTAAATAGTTCTATACCCCCATCGTATTCAGCAAATAGACAAGGTTTGTGGTAAAATTCTCTTTGAAAATTTGAATTTTTATAGCATTATGTGATTTTAAACTTTAGGGAATAGCGATTTAATGTATGAGCAAGACCAAGTCAGTATAAATTTGGAATCATCAGCTTTAATACCGAAACAAGAAATGCAAGCGAGCCTGGTTTACGATCAAACTGATAACTACTTACAAAGTCGTGCCGAAACTATGCAGAATATTGAATCTACAATTGTCGAATTAGGTGGCATATTTCAGCAACTTGCTCATATGGTAAAGGAACAAGAGGAGATGGTTGAGCGAATAGATACAAACGTCCAAGATGCCGAATTGAATATAGAAGCAGCACATACACAAATTCTCAAATATTTCCAATCGGTTACGTCGAATCGTTGGTTGATGATTAAGATCTTCGGTGTACTGATATTCTTCTTTATATTCTTCGTTGTATTCCTAGCATAATAATGGAAGAGAATTTATTTGGGAATGTCGTATGCCTATAACTAATGAAATTATGATGATGTAATATAAATCGCTAATATACAGTATGTCTACCGTTTAAATTACATTGCAAAAGTGTTGGGGAATGTAAAGAGGGGAGATGCTTTCGTGTTTCTATTAATGTTAGTCAAATGTACTTCTGTGATATACATCGTTGTTTCAAAATTATCTTATTGCGTATTAGATGGCTGAATATGTCGATTTGTGCTATATCAACGAAAAGTGGACGTGCTGTATATTAAGTGCTACATTTTATGGAAATAATTTAGAGGTATTTGATAATATATTGTTATTTAAATTGAAAGAATCAATTGTTTCACATCGTATCAAAGAAATAAAACTATTTTTAATGATTTCTTGTGTTTTAATCGTTTGTATGTCAAAACATTAATAGCAAATACAGGTTGTTTTAAAAGTATGTGCAAGTATTTTGGGAGGTGATAGTAATTACTATTTTAAGTAAAAAAGTTCCTATAAATATGTGATAAATTCTTAATAGTTACGAGGATACAATCGTTTAAATTTTTGATGGTTTGAGTACGGTTAGTGTTTTAACATAAACATTACGTATGTCAAGTTTCATTTGAATTGCAAACGATTTGATCAGGTTTGTTGATAGAATAAATAAGTAAAATTAAGAACAAAAAATAGAAGGTAAAATTCTTATCTGTCAACGAGCCATTTGATTGTAGGGATTTCGCAATCTATGCTCCTAGACCAAAGCATTATTGAAAATTTAATAAGCTGTGGAACTTTTAAATTGGTTGCTACAGCTGTGAACACAAACTACAAGGATGGAAAGGCTACAAAAGCCTTAATACATTTATATAAAACATATTGGGCGAAAGTGGGGAAATTCGAAATTTTAAGAGAATATGGAATGTTGTGTTTGAAACATCAAAAGAGGAAGAAGAGCAGAACAATATACAGCCTTGGCCAATTGTATTAGGCCCCCTCATAAAACAATAAATGAACACCGAATTGATAATTAACTTGTATATTTAATGGGGTTTTTATGAGGTAGCTTCCTACTTTGCGACAATAGCTTAGCACGCAGCAATTTTACAGTATATACTATCAATATTAAATTCACAATTCATATGCACATGAGAAAGAGTATTCAAATTGCAATCTGCAGTCTTTTATAGCATTTTCACGTTGTGTGTATGTTACAATTAAGAAAATGGCCGTCAATTCAGTGGAAACGAAGTTGTAATGGCTGTAAAGGTAAGAGGAGGGCGTAAACATACTGAAATTTAATGCGCTACTGGTGCTTCTCGAGACTGGCTCCCGTATTAAAAAAAAATATGACCTTGCCCTATTAAGAGATTTCCGGGTTGTTAGTAACAGTGATGAGGAGATAGACAATCCCTAACTATTAACGGTACTATGTTTAGCGCTATCTGCGCGGTTTGGAAGATACTAATAATCATAGCATTAGTATTAAATTTAAATCGAATAATGTTTAAAGAACAAACTATACATAATATAGCAACATTTTATGTTAATATTACATAAAATTTTACTATGTTACTTGCAGTATGTGTTTGAAAAATATAACGAATAATTATAGTATTGTGTTAAATAAGTATTAAAAGAAAGTATGTTTGCAATCAAAATCGTTTTGGCATATTTACATAAAATAGGATAAACTATATACTCCATTCACGTTAAAAATGCAGACTTGGAATAGATAGGCCTTAAAATACTGGCTTGCCATTGGCTAATGGGCGAGGCATATTCACACAGGAGAAATTGATGTAATTTCTTCATATGAAATATTGAGTCAGTTGTCAAATTTACTTACGATTTCCTTGTCGTTGTTTCCTGCAGTTTTTCATTACTTCTACTTTATTATTGCGGTATTATTTTACTTGGTCATATAACCATAATGAAGTACACATAAAATATGAAAAACTTTGCTATTTATTATACAAAATTTTGATAACCAAACTTTGATGTTGTCATTTGACAGTTTCATCGGTTAAATTTCATCAGTGTAATACAGCCGCCGATCGTAGCGCCACCTACTGCGTTCTTAACGTGAATGAAGTATACTTTTAACTTAGTTATAACTACTGAACCAGGATTGCCAACCTGACATGATCGCTAAGTCAGCAATCTCGCCAAGAGATTAAGGCGGATAATTTAAAATCATTCACCACGCTATATAGGAAGTTTAACTTCTCCATCTTCATCCGTATATAAAAATAAAGTGCATACAGCGTTCTTTTTATTTGAAAATTCCTACTTCTATATAGTTTATTATTGCCATTAATGGAGTGTGTCAACAAAATACCTTACTTACCTATAGTTTACCTCCCTCTACATAGATAAAGCAAATAACACTTCTCACTACAGTTAAGAGAACTATAACAACGTATAAAATGCTTTTTGATGTAATGAGGTATAAAAGACCAAACAAAACAGATGTTTCATATTTTCACACTGACGATACGAGCACTGTTTAGTTTCTAAACCTACAGTGCCATCTGTTATCCTGTAAGAAACTAAGAGATATAAGAACAGCATTGTATAATGGTAATGTCAATTCGGTGGGTAGCAGGGTTATTAAAATTGACATTATACTTGGACTAAATTAAAAGACCAAAAATAATTTTTTTTACGAGATTTTATTAAAAAAAAGGAAATAACGTATCTTAGAAACTAAATTATTCACTATATCTAACACTAATTCTTTCTTTTCGCATCTTCAGCACTACTACTACTACTGTTGCTGGTTAATTGTCCGGAAGGCTTATTAACTTTCGGTGGAATTTTGTAGTCAAAGGGCTTATTCAGCCTTATGTATATATCCTTTACCCTAAGAACCGCAGTTCTATTAATGGTATCGATTGGAATTTCTTTAATAGCGGTTTCGAAAGTTTTGACTAGTTCGTCGTCGCTCTCTTTAACGACGAGCACATCCAGTAGGCAGCTATACGCGTTGCCGATAGCGCCCTCTGTCACGTTGCTGGTTTTTAAATGCGCAATTAATTTCCTTATTAAGGATTCGTCTTTTGTTTCACGGGCTACTTGGACGACTCTCTGGAACATTATGCGTGGCGCCCCCTGTAGGTACTGTTTCCATATCTCTTCGGCTTTTTCGTCCTCGCCTTTGATGAAGTATTGCGCCCATAAAACGTTTACAGCACTGATGATGCCTTGATCGGCGTATTTTTTGGCAATAGCTGCATCTGTAGATTAAAAAAAAAAGTGGATTTATAAATTAAGAAGGGTATAAATATAAAAATTAACTAACATTTTTCCGTATATTCCGGATGCTTCTCTAAAATACCAACAGCGCCACCTCGCGGGAATCTCTCGGCGAGTAACGGTAAATCTTCGGGTTTAACGTTATCTATATCCTTCTCCAATTGCTCTAGATATTCCCCGGAATTACCACTCACTAAATTCGCGTGGCATATCCTGTTATCGAAAGAAACTAATTTCTTCATCTCCTTATTTAGGTAACTGCCAAATTCTTCTATGGTTTTTACGTCCCCACTGTTCGCCAACCTATTTAACAGGAATCGGAACACCCTGGTGATAGGGGCTTGGTTTTTCTGGAGCATATCGCGCGTTAGATTCGTAGCTTCTTGGATTCGGTTCTCTTGGATCAGTTTCTCGATCAATACCGAGTCATCGTTGATGGTGAAGATGTCACCAGATCGTTTTCTTATTCCTAAAGCGGCGTCAACATCGCCGCTTTTAAGAGTCTGCCTGAAGATGACGATATCCCGTTTGATTGCTGGCGCTGGAGCTCGTCTTTGGATCTGTTGAGGCAATGAGCTTTCCGCACCTGCGATAAAAAGAAATTAATAAATTGTACTTTATTCCGCAAAGAGAGAGATAAAATTCTGAAGAGACCTCCAGCTCAAATTACAACCTATAAATTTTACGCAGTAAACTTAAATTGGAAGATCTGTCTGAAATATAAGATCTGTACCAAATAAAATTGTATATAGATTCTTCAGAGATAATTCCACAATTAAGACAACAGAATGGTAAATCTAGTAGTTACAACACACTAAAGTAAATAAATTTGTCTAGGAAACACGTATTTCATTTATTTGTTGGAAAAAGTATAAATAGTACAGGATGCGGCAAAATAAACAATATTGAAATTATGAAACGTATATTATTTATTATTCATGTATTTACTTTATCGTTGAATGACTTAAAGTATTGTAAAACTTTCTTCCTTGGCCAAACTTTTATGGACGGTAGTGTATACACCAAGGGACATGAATATGAGACACCCTTTAGATGTTTTAGTATAGTGATATTACAGCAGTTTACTAGCACAATGGAGTTTAGAAGAGGCGAGAATAGACCTTACACCAATAAAAACTTCAATAAACCAAAATAGTGTTAATAATAAGTGAAAAACTTACCTGCAATGTATATTATTGATACTAATTTATTAAACGATCTTTTTACGTTATGGTTTTTCATTCGATTATAATTCTAATAAGGATTGGATCTTGTACAAAAAACACCTTAATTCCTAGTAAACATCTTTTTTAAATTTCTCTGACAAAGTTGGTAATTCTGGTAGAAAAATCATATTTGCATACATTGCCCTAAAAAATTACCTAATATGATCATTATTATACCATTAGTGCACTTTTAACCTGACGATGGCCGTAATTATGACAAAGAAGAATGAAGTAAGGTTTCGATAAGTTAACAAAGTCGAAAACTATACACCCAGGGACATGAATATGAGGCGCCGTTTAGATATTTTAATATAGCGATATTAACAGACAAGTAGTCTTTACCTGCCGTTTCTTAGATATACCCGTATAAATAGTAGGATTGGTGGGAGAAATAACATTGTTAATCCATTTATTGCTGTATTTGCGGAACGGTATTTTACATTTAGTATAGTTCAGTAAAGTGACCGGTGAACATCGGTATTTTTATTTTAAATTATATGTGTGTTTGTTATTGGCAAATAAAAATATTTATTCGTGATTAGTTTATGTGTATGTAACTGAAAATGCCGAAATCTAAAGAACTGTCTGAGTTTCAACGTGCGCAAATTATTACACTACATGCCGAGGGATTACCCCAAGTGATGTTTAGTAAAAAAAAGTAGAATGTTCACGGTGCGCCCTACAAACAACTCTAAAGCATTACCAAGAAATAGGGGATAGTAAATCAAGAACGGGAAGAGGTCCAAAACGTAAAATGACAGAAAGGGAGGATCGGAGATAACAACGACACTACAAAATCGACGTCAAACGACAACAGATTTGACTGTCGCGTTAAATCGACGTTAATTTTAGTCGAACAGCGTTTTTGACAGCCTCCTCAATACTTGTGGTCTACCAATTATGTTTTCTGGCGCTGAAGTTTTTCTTTCTCAAAACCGACAGTATGATTTTAAAATCTCTACAATCACAATATCTTGTAAGGGGTTGATATGTTACACTCAATAAGGTTACTTGGTACTTGGGAAATCTGCTTTATCATGTCACCTTTTTACGTTCGGTGTATCAGTTACAATTTTTTTGTAAATATTCAAAATTGTCTGATGAAAAGCGTTACTCGTTTCTTTGGAAGAGAATAGACACCTGTACATTTATCAGTATTCCTGGTAGGTTCTGCATCCATAATTGAAAGCAACATCTATAGAATTTCAGTATAACTAGTTCTCTGTATTTCCAATTTCCTTACGTAATCTATTAATTTTTAAATCAAACCTCTGAGAACTAATCTATACTGAAAAATAGGGTAATATAATAATTATGAACAAAACTGTCGAAATGCAAACGTGATATAAATAATGTTAAGGATGTCAAAATCTTTGGCAATTTACAGCAAAAAGGGAATTTTGTACGGTGTGATTTTGCCTTGCTTTCAACCAATAAGAAATCTCATTTGGGTATGTTCAGAAATTTGTCTCTCTCTTTTTGGAATATATAAAATGTTTGTATTACTTTAAACTTACCTTGCTCAATGCTCTCTGGTACTGCAAAAGGCACTTCCATCTTGTGTTTCTTCAAGAATTCACCTAGCTTAATCAAAAAGCCATCAGTTGGCGCCAGATCTTCCTCTTGCATCTGCGTCCACAAATTCAGCGCTTTTTCGGCATCGTCTTGTTTGATATAGCTTAATAGCAATTGATAATAGATGTCTGTTCGATCGATGTGATTCAAATCTTTAGTAGCGTCCTTTAATCCTTCCAAAGGCTTCACCATTCCTTCCATTTGGTAACGTTGACAGGCTGAATTGATGCGCTGAGGTCTTGTCTGTAATCCCGGGGTTTCTAAGATCTTCCTTGCTTGTCTTACCCTTCCGCATTCGACGAAAGCAAAAACAAGATCGTAGAGACTGTTAATTTCACCATGAACCGACGTACTTAGATCGGTTAATTTCTGAAGTTTTTCAGCATCTTCGCTCTGAATTAATTTGCAAGCAAGCTCGTTCTTCCACGGTGTCGCCCTGAATTGGTTGCAACACCATTCGAAAGTGTTCAAGGCCTTTGTAATGTCTTTGTTTACGAGGTGCACCTTAACCAGAGGTCCTAAGATGATGTTATTGACTTCAATGAAATCCCTTTTGACTAAAACGTCGAAGAGTTTATTCAGATCTTCAGCTTTACCTTCATCGGCGAGATAATTCAACATTTTCCAGCAGAGGGCGCGGTAAACGAAAGATTTCTCTTCGGATTTGGTATCTCTTTTAATACTAGAAGCTAGCTCGATCGCTTCATCGATTCTCCCATGTTTTATTAGGCAGTATAGATATCGTATTGCCTTAGTTTCATCTAGCTTCAAATCGGGCTCTATTTCCTTCAATTTATTAAAGTACATCTCAGCTTCTTCGAGTTTATCGTGATGCGCGTAAATATCCATTAGTTGGGCGAACACTCCTGTAGTATAGGTGAAGGAAGAATCCTGTTCTAGACTCTTTAAAAGGCCTTCAAGTTTCTCCAATTCTTTTTCACGATGGTACAGGGTTAACAATTGCCTTTTTAGCCCTCTTGTATCTTGTTTTTTAGCTTCTAAATTGTGAATTAACCTTTCCAATTGCGGGATATTCATTTGACTAGATGGAGTGTACGTTGGTAATTTCTTAGTCGTTAAAGGAGCAGGGATTAGTTCACCCGAAGTCAATTTCCCTAAAAGATCTGATATATTTGGAGTCATTTTTTCACTTAACTTGTCTTGAATCTTCTCCGCAGTACTGGTAGAGAGACTAACCCCTTCCTCGACAAGAGCTCTCAAAACGTTTTCAGCAACAACGCTAAAGTTCTTGATGGAGAATGTCAGATCGTAAATCAATGAGCCCAGAACTTCAGTTTTATCCAACGGTGACTTCATATCTTCGGAGGTGTTCTTGACCAGATCAATTCGATGGGCATTCTCAACTACGTGCCTGACTATCGTGATGTAGGACTTCAAATCGTTAGTTGCATAAAATGAAGATGTTAAAGGTCTCTTTAAGACTTCCGGGAAGTAATACGCAGGAATCTTGCTTATGATTAATGCGGCTTCTTGAATATCGTGCTTCTGTAGCAGAGTGTGAACTATACTACAAGCAGCGGATCCTATTGAGATGTTAGCTTCACGTAATTTAGCTATGATATCGCTGCTCTTCCCTTTGATGTTGGGTATGACGTAATCTCTTATTGTTTCAGCTGACGGTGTTACACCGTAAGCATTCATTTTTAATAAGACATCAATTATGGCATTCCCTGATGGATCGGAAGCTTTCCCTACAATTAACGGCCAGAAATAGTGTTGGCGGAGTGGAAGGCCTTTCTTTCTTAGTTCGTTTAGGAGATCGTAAGTTAGTTTTTCATTACCTAACTCGAGGCATACTTCAGTAGCCAACAGCAAGCCATTTTCATATAACTCATCCTGTTCTAACTTTTCGCAATACTTAGATACTTCCTCGATTGGTCTATCGGCTTTTATCATCTGCTTAATAAAAAATGCTCCAATTGGCCACTGTGAACCGTCTGGTTTTGTTCCTCTTGGTATCGATTGCAGAATTGTGTATGCAACGTCCTCATGACCTTTATTAATTAAACGTAAAATGAGATTAATCGCATCTTGACTATATCCGATAGCTTTACGCGTTTTATTGAGAATAATCGGAACATGCTCACTATGGCCATTAATTGCGAGGGCATATATTGTGTCAAGATAATCCTTATCCAATAAGAATACCTCCTTTTGTTCGCATTCGTTTAGTATCGTGTTAATTGTTTCGATATCACCCTTCTTCGCATAACCACATAATAAGGTGGTGTAAGTATCGGCGCTAGGTTCTAAACCAGCTTGTGTCATGACTGTTAGGATGCCCTGTGCGGAATCCATGTCACTGCAAATAAATAACTTTTTTCAGCAAAATTTTCAATAATTCCATTGCGCTTTGATATTAACACTAATTACAAATTATATATAAAATAATACTTACCCAGCTTCGGAATGACCAGTAATTAGAGCATTAAATACATTCTCATTAACCGGCAACTGTTTCTCCCTCATAAATTCTAAAATCTTAGTGGCACCTTCGATATCCCCTTGTTGACAATACCTGGCGATTAGTCTTTGGTACGTTACTCGATTCGGATCAATTCCTTTACTTTCCAACTCAGCGAGAAATTCTGTTGGTGAAAATTCATGTTCGTTCTCTAAATAGACTCTCAACAACGCATTGTAATGCGAGATATCCATAGGGACGTTTAATTTCTTTAAAGTATTCCATATTTCTTGAACGAGCTTCGTTCTGACTTCCGGCTGCTCTTCCGGCACCAAATTCCCGCAGCATCTTATCACGAGTAGCGATTGAGAGCTCGTCGCCGACCTGTTATTTCGAATTTCTTCTAGCACATCCTCTATATCCCTTCTAGATATTCGCCCTGATCGACGCACATCTTGGTCGATTCTACGTAGGCTCCTTTCTAGATTCTGATCGTGTTGTACGGAGGCTTGAGCAGATAATGATCTGGAAACGTTAATTGATTAACATTGCGTAATTTCGATTATAACACCGGTTTGTCGTTATTTAGGTTAAGTTACCTTGGAACTGCACCGCAAAGACATTGCGTATTGTTCACGAAGTTCCCATCGAATTCTCTTGGTGTATTTACGACGATGTTACGGGCGAATCCGGCGATGTATCTTACGAATTTCGATGATCGCAGAATTGAAGCCATGCCGATCTTTCTAGATTTTAAACTGGTGGTTAGGGAAGTTCTTCACGCGTGTATTGGTAGTGTGGCTTATCACATGATGTAATGTTTATTTAGATTAAGTTTGTGAAATTTTAAAGGTACGCCAATCAATTTGTACCCAATGTGTTTAAGTTCTTATAATTTTCAAAAATATAAGGAAATACGTCAATTTGAAATTATTTGATTTTGAAATTAAAGAAATCTGCAATATTTTAAACAAATGTCAATAGATGCCTCCGTAACGCACAATGAATGAATTTTTTCCACTAATCCTTTTTATAAGCATTAAATTAAATAAACAGAGATAGCGAAGTATATTTATGTTTATCTAAGAATAATTCTGGTAGTTGTTTTTGTTATAGACAATTTGTACTCAATGTTTAAGCTTTTATAACTTTCAAAATATAAGGAAATACCTCAATTTAAAATTAATTTTGAAGTTATAGAAATCTGCAATGTTTTAAAGAAATGTCAATAGATATCTCCGTAACGCACATTGAATGAATTCTTTTCACTAATCCTTTCTATAGGAATATTACATTAAAATAAATATAAATAACGAAGTATATTTATATTTATCCACGAATAATTCTGATAGTTTTTTTCTTTAGAGATAATTTGTACTCGATATTTAAGCTTTTATAATTTTCAAAATATAAGGAAATACCTCAATTTGAAATTATAGAAATCTGCATGCTTTGAAGGAATGTCAATAGATGTGAATATTAAATTAATAAATAGAAATAACGAAGTATATTTATCTACAAATAATTCTGGTAGTCTTTTTTTTATAGATATTTAATTTCAATTAACGATTCTAACGATTAAATTTGTAATTTGTGAAACACCCTTAAAATGAATTTAAAAACGGCATCTCCTTTCAAAAGTATATTTTACCGCTAAATTAATCACGATGAACGTGTTCCTGCGGGCATGTCATTCGAATTATTTCGCACCCTCTCGTCAAGCATCTCTTGAACACCTGTGTTTAGTGGCGCGTATTGTAAAATACCGTATCCACTGTCATTTGATGCTATACGCCCTTCTTTGTTCCACACACCTTTTAGTATATTGCTTGCCCTTTTAAGAAGTGCAGGTGAGGGCATATTTAAACCAAAACTGCACACCCATTCTCACCTCAGGTACGAACAAATCCGTTTGAATTGTTTCGAGGGCGAGCTGAGGGAGATTGCTGGTTTGAGAAAGGTTTTATAGTTTACCACGACAAAACGAGAATGAACACGTGATGCTGTAGATATTAAATTCCTTTGCAACATATAGAGTCTGTTAAGAAAGAGCTGAATAAAATTATCTGATATTTTAGTTTAAAAACAAATTATTCACCGCGACGACAAATTTGATCTAGTTAACTACTTTACAAATTCGAATTAAGGAAAGGTAGAAGAAAGAAGTAGTCTTTCTAATTGTTACAACCTCCTACAACCACAGAACAATCCACCTACAGCTTCCAGTTAAATGTCAAAAGGTTGAATCTTTAATGTGTAGTTTAGTGAAGAACGTAATAAATTTTATATTAAATTGAAACATTTTCCACTTATATCACAAACAATTATTGCTAATGATTAAATTTTCAAAAGCCAAGAACTAAGACACGTTCAAACATATTATACTAATAAATAATCTTGAATTTCTTTCAACGTATTTCTGTTTCGCAAATATTGACATGACAGAAGCGAAAAAGAATTTTTAAAGAAATTGTGGACATGTCAAACTTTGATTAATTTTTAAATGAGTATCCCTGGATTTCTTTTACAAAAAAATCGGAGCCAACAACTAGAACATGTTTAAATATTAGGGTCAGTTTTAACATTAATTAGTAGGCATTAATTTAGTTTTCTTTTCCTTTATTTCTAATATTCTTGGTTTCAAAATGTCAATAAGCAATTTTTTGGAACTAATTGGCACAATTTGAAAAGAAAATAGTTGACAGTTAATTATCATTATTTGTATTAGGAACTCGGCATCCTCATAAAATCAAAATTGATCAATTATTTCTAAATTCTCATTGATCTTAAATTATATGTGGAAATCAAACTTTGTTGAAAGATCTTGTATACATTACTATGCATATATGTACATTTAAGGCGATCTAGAATCAGTCGAATATACCCTTCACTCGTACAGTATTCGTGGAACAGATGCATGTACCGAGTGTACGTGAGCGTGTCTAATTCACTCCCGGTTCTTAAAGGAATTGGTTCGCGAAACGTTCGGCAAAAGCATTTGTTTTCCGACCGTGAAAATAACGACGGAATAGGTTTCAATATTCGTTTTTTCTTTTCCTTTTTTGAGACCAAGCGAATGAGTTTGAAACATAAATTCATTGCTGCGAAATTCCCTTGGTTGATGTGTTCTTTTACCTAATAAATGTTTGCGATGTTTTGTTGAAATTTAACATCTATTTTTCTTAAAATCAGATCGATAAATCGGCACTATCTCCTTTGGTTCACGGCAAAAGTTAAAAAACTTTTAAATATGAAAGAGTTCTACTCTTCAAAATGGAAAAATACAAGATTGGGTTATTATTTGAATGAGTTTAGAAGACTTCGTTTAGATTAGAGGCGGATAAGGTCTAGTCTTCATTATCAAGAGCTGAAGCGAATATCAAAGTTAACCCTAAGGCGTTTTGATCATTTATTGGTAGTTGTAACTTCAAGGATTCCTGTCTGCATACTCTGTAACGATGAACAACTTACTCAAGCTCAATACGCAGTTAATAGTTTTGTGCATCATTTTTCTAACGCATTTGACGTTACTGCATAGACCTCGCAGACTATAAATACCAACTATGCTTCTTTTGCTGTTTTCTTTGTTACTGAGAACAAGGTGCTGAAGAGTCCTTCAACACTCATGAATGATATGACATCTCTTGTTCGTGGAATTTGGAAAAATAGTAAAATAGTGCCGGTATTTAAGAGATTGTGAAGACCTATAAGCATTTTAGAGAACTTAGAAGTATTTGAACATATTTTATATAACAATATTTACCATTTTTGTCACTCCATCAACGTGAATTTATACCGGGCAGATCCACTGTAACCAACATCACCCAATATCTGGAGCTGTGCTGTATACTGACTTTGACTTTTTGATCGCATTAACCACAATTTGCATTGTGTTAAACTAGAGGGTATTGGTCCTTCATTAATGAAATTGATTTCTTCTTACCTCTTCGGAAGGAATGTCTTTTATAATGAATACTCGTTGGCTTGCTTCAGAATATCATCTCGTGTTCCGCAGGGTTCTAATCTCGTACCATTATTTTTTTAAATGATTTAGTTAATAGATATCGGTGTGAATTTTGAACATATGCGGACAACCTCAAGATTTACAATGTTATCGATTCGCTAATGGAATGCGTCAAGTAGCAGACTTAAATTATCTTCATTAATGACTGGTGTACTATTCAATCTGCATTTATTACAAGAATATGTAGAAAAAGTAAGGGATTTGGGAGCACTTTTCGATTCAAAACGAAGCTTCTCTGATCATGTATCTGCTACACGTCTTTCTGCTTATCGATCATTAGGCTTCCTAATAAGAACTTGTCGTGGTTTTCGCGATATCTCGGCTATAAAGACTCTATACTATGTCCTTGTTCGGTCCAAATTGGAGTGTGATGACTTAATATGGTATCCTTACTACACCTACTAGATTATTTAAATAGAACGTGTCCAAAAGAGATTCCTCAAATATCTTAGCTATAAGGTTAGTGGTATTTATCCAGACCGTCGTTCGGATTATGTGACGTTACTGTAGCAGCACAACCTAAGTTCACTGCAAGATCATCGTAACAAAAATAGTGCAAGATTTTTACTTAAATTATTTTCTAGTGAAGTCGATTCACCATTACTCCTAGCTTATGTGGATTTCGGAGTGCCACCATGCTACACACGGTCAGTTGACTTTCTCGTGACCTATAGGCGTGGTACAAATATTTTGGCCAAGTTGCATGTGTTTCGTATGGTCACTAATTTCAATAGAATATATTCGCAGAATATTTAGTGAATCTTAAGATTTTGTTTACGTTTGTGACATGTATTGTGCGGTGTGGAAGTGTTTGTTAATTTGAATTGTATTGCACATGATGTAACTTCAGGAATTGTTTGTATATTGTCCTGTAAGTGATTAATTAGACAATTAGGAAATAGTAATTAAGTTGGACAAAGATAGATTATTATTACCCTAACTGAAAATAGGGCAATAATGGACAGGTGGAAGCAGCACTTTCAGGAATTATTAAGTAGGAAATGTACCACACAACTTCGTATTAAATTTAGCTATGAAGATACTAGAACAGATAGTAGACAAAAGAATAAGGGCACTATTAGAAGATATACAGTGAGATTCCCCTTCGCGGACACCCCTCTTACACGGACACCTCCCTTAAACGGACAGTTTCTCATGGTCCCGATCGGCTCTCATATAATTTCCATTGTAGTAACTCTTCCTTGGACGGACATTCACTTGAACGGACGCGGACGCGAGTAAATGTTCTTTTAACCGGACAAAAAATAAAATCAAAAGAAACGCCTTATCTTATTTTTATATCGAGAGTATTGCCATTGCATTTCTCAATCGCGCCGCGTGCCAATTTCGCTGGTACTTCCCCGAGTAAACCGGAGATTTACCGACTTTAATCTTTCGGTACAAACGCAACCTATGTCGTGCATTTCTGCTTGGCGTGAATTAGGGACTTCCCCAAGTTGGTCGGGGATCTATCGTTCTTATTCTTTGGGTGTACGCTTTCAATTGAATCTGCTTTCAATATTAGTCTGATGTCTATGCGGAAAAGACACAGTGGGCGACACATTATTGTAGAAATGGCTCCAAATACAAAAATTCTCACGCTTAAACAAAAAATTGAGATTGCTGAAGTTTACAGTAAAGAGAAATTAAGTGTAAGGAACTTATCCAAGCGTTTTAATATTGGAAAAACACAAGCTACCGATATAATTGAAAAAAAGAAATCTTTCTAAACAAATGGATGTCGAACAGCAATTTGAATGAAAAAAGAAGCTTTTTGACGGATGATGGTACTAAAATTGACAAATTGTGTTATGACTGGTTTACAGCACCTCGGCATAAGGGGATTCCTTTAACAGGTATGCATATGATAGGTTAGGATAAGGTTTTCTTGTATTAATGCATTGATTTTCTTTTCATATTAAATTCCCAAAATAGATAAAGAAGGTGAGATTGCCAATAGGTTTGTCGTGACAAAAACGCAAAAAACTTATTTTTTTTTTAGGTCCGCTAATACGATATAAAGCAAGAGAAATAGCCGCTTCTTTGGGACATTCTACATTCAGTGCTTCTTCTGGTTGGCTCAATAAATTTAGAATCCGCCACAATATAAGTTTTAAAGCGATTTCGGGAGAAAGAGCTTCGGTTAATGCTGAAGATGTTTCATCGTTTTTAAAAAAATGTCCTTCTTTGATTAAGGGATATTCACCGAGAGACATCTATAATGCCGATGAGACAGGCCTGTATTTTAGGGCTCTACCCGACAAAACGCTCACATTAAAGAAGGAAAAATGTGTTGGGGGTAAGTATTCCAAAGAGAGGTTTACAATTTTGCATTGTGCAAATATGGCGGGTGAAAAAGAAAAACTCCTAGTCATTGGTAGGGCAGCTAAACCCAGAGCTTTTAAAAACATTAATATAAATAACCTGCCTGTAACTTGGAAATACAATAAGAAAGCTTGGATGACAGGACAAATTATGACAGAGTGGTTGCAAGACCTAGATTGGAAAATGGCTAAAGAAAACGAAACATTTTGTTATTTTTGACAATGCGGGATCTTATCTGAAAGACGTTCGCTTAAATAATATAAAAATGTTATTTTTACCCCCTAATTGTACATTAGCTTGTCAATCACTTGACCAGGGGATTATAAAGAATTTTAAAACTTATTACCGAAGTCTAATACTCAAACATCTGCTAGTAAACATTGAAACTGCTGGTACAGCTTTTGAATTAATAAAGAAAATTACACCACTGGATGCAGTTTATTTGGCAAAAACCGCTTGGGACCAAGTAACCAAAGAGACAGTTCAAAATTGCTTCCACAAAGCAGGATTTAATCATGTAAATACGCAAAGTGAAGACCAGTTAACTGAGGCTGATACATCTGACCTAGAAGATGATTCGCCTCTTAGTGTACTTTCAGATATCCTCAAAAATAAGAATTTATTGAAATTGACGGATAATGAAAACCTTAATGATTTTTTGAACGTAGATGAAGATTTCTATGTTGAAGATCCAGATTGATAACAAGAAATTGCAAATCCAGTTGAAATACAAGAACTTTCGGAAGATTCTGGTGTCGATGAGGTTCCAGTGCCAACAGAAGCTATCCCCAATTATGGTAAAGCTATTACCCCGACCAAGAAGCTCAAAAGTTTTGTCGAAAATCACGGAGATACAGAGTCTTTGGAACTTCTTTCTAAATTAGAAATACGATTTCAGGACACCATTTTAAAGAAAAAGAGAGGACAAACAACAATATATGAATTTTTGCGTCCTTAAAGTGACTATTCATTTCATTGTTTTGTATTACATACTACATCTATGTATCTATGTACATATATTATACTTTGTATGTATATATCTAAAGGAAATAAACTTTTTTTTCTTAAATTTAAAGTTTTTTATTTATTTTAAAAACATTTATATACATACACGATTTAAATGTCCCAGTTTCTTTAATATATTCATTTCTCGTTAAAACACGTGTTGTTGTATCTACTACATATTTCCTTTATTTAAAATTATTTAATCTTTTTAGAACCTCTCTAAATCCAAGTCGCACTCAATAGAAAATAACGCCATTTGTACAGCTTTTCAGAGATTTATTACTCCGATATAATCCATCAGATTTTTATTTTTATTCAATATAAGTCGTTTTTCCCAAGACGTTGCAATCAACAGCTGCCATATACATTCGGTAACGTTCATCAGTAATTTCTAGAGGATTATATCGATAAGTCCTGCGCGAAATAGTTTCGCAAGTTATATCTCGCATTACGACTGCAACATTATAGCGTGTACCCGGAAAATTAAAGCGGCGTTTTATGGGAATTACTATTTTGATTGCTAAACGAGCTACGAGTCGTGTGGAGCGTACCGCAGGTTGTTAAATTAATCAAGCGATACCGACGGACTTAATTGAGCATTTATTTGAGAGAGTCGGTCGTTCCGGTGCGGCCGATCTAATAATAAAGAATGTGGTGGTAAATTGCTAATTTCAATCTGATATTTGATCGAAAGAAATTGAGCGAACTACAGTCTTTGTGTGCTATTGTGGTGTTATTGGAGAGAGCTTGCCATGTTTGTATTAGTTTATGAAAGTTGGCGATTGTTAACGCGAATGGTGTTAAAGATTCATTGGATTGGTTATCGTGGTGTTGTTATACTTACTATATGTAGTTTATTTCAAAAAGAGAGAGATAAAATTCTGAACAGACCCCCAGCCAAAACTACAACCTATAAATCAGATGTTTTTTTCCCCTCAAACAGCAACAAACCATTTTCGACGAAGCCATCTATACCGCCAATGTGTAATATTATAAGCCGTCGTCCCTTACCAGATAGATTTCTTGATCTGTGGTAAGTCCTTCCACAACTGCCTGGCTACGACTTAAAATATTTGTGTCTACCAGGTTTCATCTAAATAGAAAATTGGTCTATTCTGAGATCTATATAATGCTATATCTTTCAAATATTGTCTCCATCTAACGACATCATATCTCTCCGTAAGAATGCTGCTCCTGCAACGTTTAAGATATCTACAACATATGGCAGCATTATATTTAATTACATAGATATAATAAAAATATTCTTACTTAGTTTTGTATATACTATTGCACATTACTTTTCTTTATTTGAGCCAAGGCTGTATCTAATGTTGGCAGTCCATTTTGACGAAGCATTTCGTGAAGTATTAGACGAACAGCAGTTTTGACGGCCTCATCAAAAGATTCCAATTCCAGATGGTCTACCAATTATCTTTTTTGGCTCTGAAGTTTCCCCTTTTTTTAGAAGAAAAAGAATCAGAAACACGACAATTACTAATAGTCTGGGTATCAAACCAGTAGAAGTGGTCATAGAAGAGAGACAACTGGGATGGCTTGGACATCTACACAGAATGGAAGAAGATCGAATCACAAAGAGGATATTTGAAGCCAAAACAGAGGGCAAAAAGAGAATAGGTAGACCCCGAAACACCTGGAAGGAGCAGGTGTATAGAACATTGGAAAAGAGAAGTATGGGATGGATTGAAGCCAAACAACTGGCTCAGAACAGGAACCTGTGGAAGATAAAAATGAGAAATAAATAGTCCGACACCGCAAGGTATAAAGGACATAGGATTAAAAAAAAAAGTTTTCCCTTTTTTTATATTCGCTGGTAACTCGGTATACAGTCGGTTTTAAAATCGCTTCAATCACAATATCTTCTAAGGTACTGATATGTTTCTGTTGGACAAATAAACAAATGGTAATATATTAATGTTGTTGATCTTGCTTCTTTGCATCACGTGAGCTGCATATCCGTCTCAATCTGTGGCGGTTTCTTCTGTAGTTTGCAGGTTTACATCGGTATAACTCCTTCCATATCTGAGCATTAGCATGGTTTTGTTACAGGTAGGTTTACGATAACTAATTAGCATGCATTAGTCAATATCTTAGAGAAGCATTTGATAACCAAAAGCTGGTGGATGTTATCTACGTAACTTTTACTAAAGCATTTGATTACATTGATAACACCATGCTACTATAGAAATAGAATTGGTTTCGGTATACGTAGGTTTCTTATCGGTAATTCATCTTATCGGAAGAGAGTGTTATGTTTACTGCAATGGTTATTTCTTTAGGGCATTTCTAAGGTATTTGTTCTTTTGAATGGGCAATGTGCACCCTGATAGAGTCACTGAATATTATAGCCTACTTCTGAAATACAAACTTTCCTACCTTGCCGACTGCAGTTAGTGTTACAGGGTGGAGTTGCGCTGGAAAATCTGAAAAAATAGTATCGATTTCCCAGATTTTCTAGTGCAAACAAACTTCATAGTAGCTACTGGTCGTACTCGATTCCTTTCTGTTTTTCATCGTATGTATTTTTGACTTTGAAGTTGCCGCAATTAATGCTTTAGAAGGAGTTCCTCCGGCTACAGTCACCAAAGGATGTAACTTTTATTGTAATCAAGCTCTTTGACGTAAAGTACAAGGTTGTATAAGGATAACGAGGAAATAAGAAACCACATAAGGAAGTGTGCCGCATTAACTCATTTGCCAGAAGAGAAAGTTACAGATGGTTGTCTTGTACAAGAAGAAGCCATTCTTAAATTTAGCGATTATTTTGTTGGCCAATAGATTGATAATTCTTACCGAGTATGGACTTGCGATGGAGAACGTCATCGGACTATTCTGTAGAAGGATGAGAGAGCATCCCAATATACTTGAACTAATAAAAGTTCTTCAGGAAGAAGTGCACTATTACAATAGTGTTTCCCTGCAAAATTCTGTCGCATAATTATCCCTAAAAGAGCAAGAAAATACTGTGAATTAGATAGCTCTAACTGATCTACTTCAAAATAGACAAAATCACAGACAGATTTGCTTTTCATTTTAATTAAGTAGTATAGTATAACATAAAGATTAGATAAATGTTACTTTATATAGAGTTAAAGGTATTGTTCTTAGAAACTTTTCGATTGCAAGGATCAAAATCGAGATTGCCGAATAAATTGTTTTGTATTTATTGGAAAGATTCATCATCAGTTGATAGTATTTTTATATTCCGAAAACTAAAACGCTGCACGAATAATTTAGCTCAGTTCTCTAATTATTTTAAAATTGCAGATTTAACTTACGAAGAAGATAGCCTAAAGCAAAAGAAAACAAAGGATTATCTAATGAGAATATTAACTCTCACGAACACATGTACATCACCTAATACATCCTTGTTAATACTTTGTATAAATACTATTTAAGATAACAGCTTCGTTTAAAGTACCAGCGCGTTATTTACAATATTTAAGAGGTAATTAGGAACTTTACGAAACCTAATCATCGAAGTCTCTAATATAAATACGAAAATTCTTCGTTTAAAACCTAAAAAAAAAAAAGGTGTAAACGCTGAAGAACATGATGAAGATGAAGATGGAAAGAAAGGAAATATGTGCACGCGGTTATAAATATTTATTATATATAACTCACTAAACATATTCTGTTAACATCTCTTCCATAATGTAAATAAACCAGGTAAACCGGTAGATATGCAAATTCAATTACGTGTGTGTTAATTAGAATAGTCTCTCATCTCATACGTATCTTCCATACGGATTGGGAGCTGGTCTATTGGGTATAAGTCTTACGGTGCGAGCGAATTTTTATCGCAACAATTAATTAAATTTATTAGAGAAAAAACATGTTTCGAGAAATGTGTAGAATTTATTTTAATATCGACTTTATTGATTATGAAGATTATGGTTACAAAAGTAGAATCTATTGCGGATAGACTAGTGGAGGATTGTGTGAACTTTAGAGGTTAAACTAATTGGGAATTTTCCTCCTTGCACGAAAATTTGTCATAATTGAACTATTGTTTTGATACGAAGGGTTTAGGTCCATAAAGAGCTCTAGCTCATATTTTATGAGCTCTGGTGATACGAGGGTGATCTGAAATGTTTCCGGAATCGGCGAGAGATGGCGCACGAAGTTGATTCGTTGATTGGCAAGGGCAACCGTCAAAATTTCAGGCGTCTACATACTGTCAATAGTTGCTGCTTGAGAGTGTATTTTGTATAGCAAGTCAGACGATTTTGTAAAAATGGATAAATTCGATTTTCATGCAGTGATAAAACACTTCTGGATGGTTGGGAAAACGCCCGCGGAAATTCGAAACATTTTGCTAGAGTCTAATGGCGTACGTACTCTATCACTTTCGACCATCACCTTCCGGGTGAGCGAGTTCAAACTTGGCCGCACAAGTATAAGTGGCGAATCAGAAGAACGCGTTGTCCATATCCTACACGAAATTTTGGGTATGAAAAAGCTTTCGGGACGTGGAGTACCAAGGGATTTCTTCATGCGTTTCGTAACCGTGGATGAGACTTGGAGCCCTTACTACATACCGTAGTCTAAGGAACGGTCGAAGCAGTGGACTTTTCCGGGCGAATCGACTCCGATGAAAGAAAAATACTTGGACTTTACGTTAATGGTGATGGTAAAATTTATTGCTACAAAGATCTAACCACAACACGTTCAACACTGGAGGAGAAGGCTGAAAATTGAAGATTTAAAAAGTTCCAATATGAGAAAGAATTGTAAATCGAATGAGCTACTGGGGATAATACAAAAAAGTTGAGGAGCAAAATCAAATCAAGGATAACTATTAAATCAAGTAGGCTTTCGGAAGAAGCATTCTTGATTATATGAATTTAGAGGAGTGCTGAGTAAATACAGACACTGAAACTGATAAACGAGAAGAAAATACATTGACTTACAATGTCCATGGTCCAGAAGATTGTAAGTATAACAAAATGCTAGAATATACAGGGTGTTAAAGAAAAAACCTTACATACTTTGCTTGGTGATAGTCGAAACAAAAACAAAAAAAGAATCTATTACGCTTGTGTTCTATATTCAACTGTTTTGCAGACATAAAATGAATAAAACCCTATCTAATAATAAATATCACAGTATCCTAATTGACAGTTCAGTTCCTTATTACTGAGTGAGTTTAATTTCACAATGTTTACATTTACGTCAGCAGAATAGGCTGAGATGCATTTATATTATTGTGAAGTTTGTCAAAATTCACGTGAAGCTCAACAAAGATACCCGTTGAAACTTGAAACAAGAAACTAACACTCGGCTTAGAGAAACATTTTAAATCATCCAAATTAAACAGAAGCAAACATTGGATAACCCGTACTGTTTTGCAAGCTAATAGTTTTTGTGTTAGTACCAGACTAATAACTAGAACTTTAGGTGTAAATCATATATCTGCGAAACGCTTAAAAACAATTATTTCGTTTCTGTATCCTACAAAGGTTCATAATCTATTGAAGAAGAAAGATTTTTGTTCCAGCATCCCTTTTTTCAGATGGCTACGAAGTTAACCCAAATCCAGATTTCCTTAAAAAATATTAGTTTTGCGGACGAAGTTTACTTTAGTCGTGATGGCATTCTTAAGTTTCACAATTTGCATGAATGGTCGGTTAAAAATCCACATTGAGTTCACGTTAGAAATCATCAGCTTTTCATTTTTCAAAATTAATATTATTTAGTAGAAATGTTTTTCGGGTTTTATCGTGTATTTACAGTTTTACTTGACGTTTCGGTGATCATGCTGTTAGCTTCTTCAGAAGATGACAGCATGATTCACTACGCCTAAAACTGTAAATACGATGGCAGCAGTCTACAATGGACGACGGTCGTGAAAGCCTACACTCAACTATTAATATTGTTTCCTAGCACATTCTGAGCACTGTATGAATGCATTTGCAGATTCTGTATAGAAGATGGTTCAGTTTATTTAACTTGCGCACTTGTCATTTTTCGGACATGTACCCTTCATTTTTATTCCATTTGATTGAACCCCTTTTACTTTTTTTGGCTGTTAATGAAAATTAGGCTGTAAAGACTATTTTGCTCGTAGTTCTTTTGTTTGGAAAGCATAAAGGAACACAGTTATCTGAAACTTGTGTGGATGTTATAAAACATCCTGTATAGTCATAAGAAACTGATATCAAGATCTATCATTTCTAATCTATTAGGTCCATCCATTCCTTTTACAGTTTCAGTTTAAAGTGCGCATTTATAAACAAATTCATTATGGATTTATTGTAATAATTCAGAAGTTTTGGGGGAAATACGTTTCAAAGTGGAGATTGCCAGTATTGAAGAAGAAACGGCTTCGTTTGCAGCGAAGAAAAGTACTTCTCCACAACGACAGACTTAATCATCTCGCATCGTCGTGTCGCTTTTATTATTTATGTACATATATAGCGTGTTTCTTATACCGATATGTTTTATTGTATATCAGCTGTTTATGCTACCATACAACCTTGCATTCCGCATTACATCTCGAAACAAAGTATACACGTTTTCCTATCAATCTCGAATTGAATGCATCTACGACTCCGACTCGAATAACATTAGAAATACTTATTTTTCCTTTTCTCCTTCTACTTCAACAGATTTTACCTGTGTCCAGTATATAGATTGGCATACAATACATCTATATACACGTTCATGTATATATACACTCACACAAAAACGTATGACGACGGTCTTTGGGGTTATGTACTTCTTCACTATCGTTTAAATTCCTCTAAAACGCAGGTAGAATGTTGGAACAAGATCGTTTATTAGAAATATTTTCACCGATACAAATTATCTGACGTGTTCTAGCCGGCGTACAAGAAATCTAAGCAACTGCTTACGTTTATATGTAATAACTGGGAAAGGGTAGGGTTTTCAAATCGTCCGTTTAGATTGTTTGGAAACGTGTACATGTATATATTCCGTAATTATGTATCTTGCTCCGTTGATAAAGTTTGAGGTTGGAAAAATGCGCTACCTTTAAACGGTAGGACATTAGGAAATATATTTTTATATTCTGTTTAAGAAGGAATGTTGTAGATTGTTATTATTTTGGATGTCTTAGAAAAAAAGGAGGTAGGACAAATAAATGATTACGGCTTGTCGTTTTTAAAGTGTTAGATAGCGTTGGAATGGAGAAAAGTATGTGATAACAGAATAAGGAGGGACCAAATAATAACATTGACAAAAATATATCCTGACGCTTTTACATCTAGTCATAAACCATTCATACTTTCAGCGGAAATTCATTGCACATCTGGACGTCCTTTGACAATTCTTTTCGCCCGATTTATCTTCGCAGGTAACATCTAGGTGTCCGTAAATACAATACAATAGAAAATGACTAATCTCTCATTCGGCCTGTCAATATTGGTAAAGAATTCATAGCGGAGGATTTGAAGGTGCCTTTATGGAGAGTTTTACGTCTTTTTGTGTTGTAATGAATAAGTAACTTCGCACTAGTTGTGAAAAGGACTACGTAAAAGGGAGAGGGGGAGAGAAACGCCCTCTTCTCTCCCCCACATTCTTTTACGAGAAAAGTAGAACGTTGATGCACTGGTCAAGAAATAATTTCTTTGTCTGCTGACCAAGATCTAACATTTGTTTTTAACTAATGCCAAAAATTAAACCAATTTTTCTCAATCACTTCAGGTTTTTTTTTTCCTACGACATTTCTTGTTTCTTCCGAGTTACAAAAAAATTAAAGCCGGGGCATTTGATGAACCACAAATTAGAACTTTAGTGTCACATCCAAATTCCACCAAGTCTATTAATGAAACTAAGAAATAAGTCTGAACTTCATTCACTATGGTCGCGAACAAGTTTCTTAGAAATAAAAAAGTCTCTAATTACAAAGATCTAATGAATGCTTCAAAAATTTCACCGCCTACATTGTAATATAAGCATAAGCTGCATTTCCTTTATGGTCATCTTGATAGGTTTAGTGAAAATTTAGGATAAATAAGGCGAGAGATTTCATCAGAATTTAAAAATCATGAAAAGTCCATTTCAAGGAAGATGGGGTCCTCATATGATGGGCGACTACTGCAGGAGTGTTCAAAGGGACTCCCAAAGTAAAATACACAGTAGAAAGTGCAGCAAACGGAAAGAAAAATGAAATACTAATAAGAAATAATAAATACCAATAATACGAAACACCAAAATCAAAAAAAATGAAAACATGACAAATCTAAGTTGTAACTATCAAAGTTTCTTGCTGAGTGTACCAAAAGCGCTCACCACAGCACATTCGTCCTAGCTGTAGGGATCCGTAGCAGATGATGACGTCGATTCCAGGCGTGACACAGTGAGACCAACTCCAGACAACAAACCAGGAGAGTCAATTCTTCCAGTGAGAATGTTTTGCATAAATGAAGCACTAATACGGTTTCTTCTTTCAACAAGTGTTACAAAGTCTGAATTAGCTCGTCGTAGGGTATACCTCGCGTAGGATATCGCCCATCGTTCTTGTACAATAGACATTTCAAAAATTTGCGCTGAATCCGTTCAAGAAGATTGATTTGCATGTTGTAGAAAAGATACGAAGCCATGGATGCATATTCGAACTTGGAAACCACGTAAGCAAAGAAAAGGGTCTTCATTGCATCAACGTTAGTAAAATCCTTCCAAGTGCGAAAAATAAATCCTAATAATTTAGACATGGTTAGAGAAGGTAAACTTTTCATCATATATCACACACCCTTTTGTGAAAGACATGAGAAAACATTTATCCATTAATTTTAAATTATTATGCAGACACCAGTATAAATCATGTCCAAATTACGCTGTACAAGGTCAATATCATTGAACCACTGATGCGGCAGTGGTTCTTGAAAGAGCACAGTATGGTATAGAGTCCAATTTTGACGTAATACATAAAAACTAATATGATTTTCGGATTCAGTACACTCAAATTACTAAACAAACAAGTCTCATACAAGAGTCAATAAAAATTGTATTGGGCAGTGAATAAGAGTGTTGATTGGTCAACCATGTTCTTGTCTCCTTCGAAAATTTCCAATTTCTGAAAGGCGATTCCAAAATCTAAATTTACACTTTGGCTTTTTCCAAAGTCTTTAGCAACATATGCTCTTCCACTTTCCAACTGAGCTATGATCTTCCAAGCTTGTATATCACTTGGGTATTGGATTTCTTGTTCAGATAAGATCAGAAAAAGGATACTTTAGATGCCATAAAGAGACCACGAAGAGATTTTTGGATTTAAATGAGTACACAGAATTTAAAACATGTAACGGTAATTTTGGAGATATTGTGGTCATTGACCAAAATGTTTCTTTGTTATAAATATCGATCAAATTTTCACAACATAACGAATACAACAAAGTAAACCACGATTGAAGATTTGTCTTAGTCTGAAGTTTATCTCGATAAATTCTTACTAATATAATAAAGACGTGCTTCGAGTATTGTGGTTGTCTTTGCTTGTACGACAAAGCGCATTACTGTCACGAAAGCGCGCCTCGGAAAAACAACGATACCAATTAATAAACGGCATTATGTGTCCCCTTCGCTTCCTAAGTAAATCGGACGCGAAAGAATCTTCGACCATTAATAATATTTAAATGCGCAATAAAGATCTTTATAAATGCCCTACGAGTCACATCGCAGTTGGCGTGAGCGAGTCCCTCATCTCGCGAGAGGCAGGCAAAAGCTGGATACTCGCCTATACGTACTTATTTATACAGCAGCATTACGCTGCATACAGCGTAAGATCTACAAGGGTTACGTGCAGAAACTAATATGAGGAATATGAATATTTATAGACGTATAACTAGAAGTTAAAGTCGGTCGATTTATCAGTGCTCAATAAGCATTAGTTGGATATACGTTAGCTTGCCTATTTATGCGTTCATGTCGAAGCGTTCGAGCTACAAATTAATAGCCTAATTAGAGATTGTCAGGACGTACAGCCTGAGGAGAAAATATTTAGACGTGTCAGATGACAGAATAGGAAATTAGAACTTAAGTTGGTAGAGGTGGTAGATTGGCATTAAGGAAAATTTGACAGGTGACAGAGTGATCGATAAAAGTTAGGTTAGATCACACCTATATTGGTAGAAAGAAAAATTAGAAATGAAATTGGCTACACTGAGAGGTTGGTATTAATTAAGATTTGACAGGTGATAGCATATTTAACAATAGCTAGGTTAGAAACACCGATATCGATTAGAAAAGGAAACTAACTTACCGATCGTTCAAAAAATATTATAGGTTAAATTGGCGACATTGATAATTTGGTATTAAGCAATATTTGACAGATGACAGAATGCTTAATGACAGCTAGGTTAGGTATTACGTTTTCAATAGAAAAAGAAAACTAATTTACTGACACATATGCATAGCATTTTTCAAGAATAAATATATTTTTTTCTATCATAGACTGTACGCTATTAGTTCTTATATCTATGCCCATACCACGTAAATACACTCTTTAAAAAAGCATATTCTTTATTCTCGTGTTGCGTCAAGTTTTACGATATAAGGACAACAAGTACATATGGTTGTTCGGAAATTAAAACGAAGATAAATAGTGGAATGTTTGTCGAATGCCAGACGCTAATTAGAACATTTTAAGAATGAAGAAGAATTATAGCGTACTAAGCTGCTTCTAATTAGTTGACATCGTTATTTAAGAATCCCGTGGATACCTCCCAAAATAAACGATCTGGAATGAGCCAGTAATATTATTTGGTACATGGAGATGATATAAAAAAAAGGTTTTATTTTATCCTTATTGACGAATAACTTTTAAGTGTAACATGTTTCCAAAGAGCAAGCACTATTTTTATAAATAATTTGTTGTCAGTTACGAGACCGACCTGAAATGTTTCCGGAATCGGCCAGAGATGGCGCACGAAAGTTTTGTGACAGTTGTCCAAATTTCAGACGTCTACTGTCAATAGTTGTTGTTTAAGAGTGTGCTTTGTGTAGCAAAAATGGATAAAATTGAATTTCCGGATTTAGAGCCCAGCGACATTTTCCTGTAACCAAACCTGAAAAAATCACTGCGAGGAAAGAGATTTGCCTCAAATAAGGAGGTCATCGCCGTTTCATATGGCTAAAAATAAAAAAAACACACCAATACCGTGTTTTTCTTGTCGATTTCGGAAACATTTCAGGTTGCCCTCATACAGATACAGGTTGTCATAGCAAAATTTAGATCTGCAACGTATATAACATGTAAATTTTTTTAATGTGACCAAATTGCTGATTCAAAATTTTAATTCTTAGAAAGTAGAAGGATTTTGTTAATTTGACGATTGCAAGGACTGTGTGGATGTACAATTCACAGGTATAGCAGTAAACTCCACTCACACAAATTAATTAATTATGCGGAGCGCAGCGTCAACCGTGTTACCGACAGTCGGTAACACGGTTGACAATGGGAGCCCACGTGCTCCCGAAACGCTGCGTTCCGCATAATTAATTAATTTGTGTGAGTGGAGTTTACTGCTATACCTGTGAATTTTGTTCATTACATTTCAGTTCATTAGTTCAGCAGATTTGTTAATTGTGTACATGTTAATTGTATGCAAGTCTTATTTTGAGGGATATGGCAGATATTTCTTGAAAAGAAATGCATGTCTATGAAACAGTAGAGAAAGTACAAATTTTTAAATGCGTTTTCGGATCAGTACTTACCACTACGCCGTTGATTAATGGCTTCGAACAAGTAGGGGATTATTTTAACTCAGAAATTGTCAAAATTCGTTTAATTTAAATAGAATTCTAAGCCGAAGGTTTGAAAGGATGGGCAAATTGTTATACTCGTTACAACATTTTCCAATAGCCGGATAAATATAAGAATTTTACTCTGAAGAATAATTTTTACGTAATCTACTTTTGAATATCTTTATTTTCTTATATATTTTAATCTTTGATGATTACGATTTTTGGTGAAATATACAAATTAAAAGGACAAGAAAAGTGTTATAGTCATTGTCAAATTTTCCTAATACCTGGACAAAGGAATTTTACTTTGAAGGATACAATTATAATAATCTACAATCCAAAATCTTTATTTTCATATATGTGTGCTTTAATGTATTTATGACGTGTTTAAATTTAAGGATAGCAACATTGTTTTGGACGCACCAAAAGCAATTATTTTATCCCTTACCGAGAATATGAGCTAATAAATACTCTGACGTCCAATGAGTCGCCCAATTTTTTCAAAATAAATTTTCAACGGTTAAAGAAAGGAGAAAGTATGTATGAGTAGAGGACCTGCATCATTTAATGATCTTTCGGCTAGTGTGAGTGTACATATACAGGATGTTTCAATAAATGCGGAATAACATATGTTAGATTTATAAATTTCAAAAGACCGTTGCTGACAATTAGACAGGATATCCAAAAAATACTTTAGCGGGACATCCCGATATTGTTGCCTGGTTGTATTGTATGTTAAAGTAATGGCGCAATTTTATACCATGCACTAAGTATGTACTTGTAACAGATTTCGGGAAACAAACCATTGAATGCTGTGCTGTGCTAGCATGAAAACTTGTAGATGTTCAGTAAAGAAATAAAAAATGCTTTACCTTAATATTGAAAATACCTTAAGTGCCTAAATTATGCCGAATTCAATTTTTTTTATTTGCCATATTAACTTTTCCATCTTCAACATGAAAATTTTTAAAAAATTAACATTTCTATTAAATCCCCATCTTTAACATTAAAAAAGATTCTACCCTAATAGCAATTTAAAATAGTAATTACTCTTTATTTAAATTTTCCAAATAACAATTCTTTTTATGTATACTTCTTACGCTTACCTTATTTTCTTCAAAGGGGCGCTCCCCCTGTACCTCTCAACAATTATGCTTTTTATCTATAAGACTCTTATTTTAATCAAACAAAATCTGATGCTCCAATAATTCATGTTTAATAAATTGATAATTTAATGAATCAATGGCTTGTTTAAGTAAATATAGTATTTCTAATATATATTTTTCTTTATTATTAACAGCCATACAAAACGTAGTGTGTGTGTCATTGATCCACATCCATTTTTAACGTGCAACACTACCGCGTAACAATATACAAGATATTTCGCTTAAATAAGGAAGTATTTGAAAAGTAATTATTTTGTGGACATCCTGTATAATTATTAGTATCGCCTTTGTATATTTTTTAATTTAAACATGTTAAGTATAATGTAGTTTCATCTTTATTCCGACACTATAGATAGATATGGGAAAGTTAAAAAGAAATGGGAATTTCTAAAGCCCTGCTAGATGCCATCAGAAGTACATACGAGATAGGATACAAATTGCAAAGGTAAAACTGGAAGAATTCCAAGTTAAGAAAGGAATAAAATAAGGTGACAGTTTGAGTCCACTCTTATTCGTACTAATGATTGACAAGTAACACATGGGCTGAAAAGCATAGATGACGCTAGTTTTATTGCAGTCACGTATCTCTCAGTTAGTACTAACCTTCAAAAGACAGCTGTTAAAATTTCATGATATTGTATTCATTAGTTTGTGAGTTATTGTGCTAAGAGTCGCGTTACTTTTGTTATTTTCAAAACAATGGATCAAAAACAATTTCGTGTTTTAATTTTACACTGCTTCCTGATGGGAAAAAATACCGTTCAAGCGAAGCAATGGCTTGAAAAGTGTTATCGGGACCCCGCTCCATCAGAAACAACAATAAAACGTTGGTTTTCCGACTTCAAACGTGGTCGTAGAGACAACGATGATGCAGAACGCAGTGGACGTCCAAATGAGGCGGTAACACCAGAAAACATCAAAAAAATCCACAAAATCGTTTTGAATGATCGAAAAGTGAAGTTGCGTAAGTTAGCCGACATCGTAAAGATATCAAAAAAACGTATTGGCTTTATATTGCATGAGCATTTGACTATGAGAAAGCTCTGTTCAAAGTGGGTGCCGCGTTTGCTCACAGTTGACCAAAAACAAGAACGTGTTGATGATTCTGAGCAGTGTTTGGCCATGTTTAAACGCAACAAACCGGAATTTTTGCGTCGATATGTGACAATGGATGAAACATGGATCTTCACTCCGGAATCAAAACGATCGTCATCTGAGTGGACAGCAACTGGTGAACCTCGTCCAAAGCGCCCGAAAGCACAACAATCGGCTGGAAAGGTTATGGCCTCGGTATTTTGGGATGTGCGTGGTATAATATTCATCGACTATCTTGAGAAAGGAAATACCATCAACAGTGAATATTATATAGCGTTATTGGAGCGTTTGAAGGCCGAAATTGCAAAGAAACGACCGCATATGGCAAAGAAAAAAAATTGTTTCATCAAGACAATGCACCGTGTCACAAGTCAATCGAAACAATGGCAAAACTACATGAATTGAACTTAGAATTGCTCCCACATCCACCGTATTCGCCAGATTTGGCTCCCAGCGACTACTGGCTGTTAGCAGACCTCAAAAAAATGCTCGCCGGTAAGAAATTTCGCACCAATGAAGAGGTTATCGCTGAAACTGAGGCCTATTTTGAGGCAAAAGATAAATCGTTCTACAAAAGTGGTATTGACATGTTAGAGCGGCGCTGGAATGATTGCGTTGCTCTTGATGGAGATTACGTTGATGAATAGAGCTAATTTTGAACCAAAAAAACCGTATTTTTTTTTGTTAGGCCCGGGACTTTTCAGCCCACGTGTTATAATAATAGGATACAGAAATCTAGAACCTCTAAGAGAAGGTAGCTTACTATATGCAGATAATGTCGTCCTGATTGCAAACACTAAAAATAAAATGCAAGAGTTAGACAGGACAACGAAAAAAGAAAAGAAGAGGAGGACCTAGGAGAAAAAGGATGGACTAGATAAAGGAAATGGGTAGAAGAAAAGAAAAAACTTAGAAGAAATGAAAGCAATGGCGAGATATAGAAGATAGTGCAAACAGTAACATATCAGGGTACGAGAAGAAGTAGAATTTACATGCTTTAAATAGATTGTTGTTTATATGTTTCATTTATTTCTATATTATAGGAGTACTGTGTTCTCTTATGTCTTTATATTTCCTGTCCCGTAGCTAGATACATACATGTAGATCATCTGTTGGGCAAAATAAATGTTATCATTATCATTAAAACTTGTGAGAGATTTACTTAATTCAGGGAAATTGAAATACATTGTTAGTAGTCAATGTGTGTATTCTCTGATATCTTTCTTGTATACAATATTATCCTGTTTAATGGTAATTGTAGTCTTTAAAGTCCTAATAGTGAGAACATATTGAAGACACTATATTTAAACGAGGCATAAAGATGATTTTATGATAGTAATAGATTGCTTTGGTAATTGGTAAATTTGTAGCTTCGCCAATCGTTACTTTAATGACTGTTGATGCTGATATTATAATAAACATATTACACTCTGCATATTCAAATTCTGTATGTTGTTGCTGTTCGAGAAAAAAAAATCATCGATAGAAAATTATACACAATATACATATATATATTTCTCACAAAGCTTTCGTCATAAATTTTTTGTAATTATTTAGCTCTACTATTAAAAATTATATATACGTTGTATCTATATATGTACCGCGTACATGTATATATCTATATATATATATATACGAAAGAAACGAAAAAAAACCCTTACAATAGATTTATGACTCGAACCCGGTCCATCTGACATCGTCATAAATATTGTTTATGTTTAGTTCGGAATAACTTGTCCATGAGGCTTCTTCTTCTTCTTCTCAGTATACGAACGCGCTACAGGTGAGACGATCTGGCAACGCGGTCCGCTTAACTCCACCATTGGGGGCTACGGGCGCTGCACAACTCCTCCCAGCCACCGGGACACGGCCGCTCGTCCGCGGAAAGCGGCTCAGTTCTTGAGACGACGGGCGCGCTGAACGTTCTCTCGCATCGTCCATCCTACAACCTTTCTCGCTCATCCAGCTTGATTTTATTCTCCGGGTCAAGCGACCGCAGCGAATAATAACAGTGACAATCGGATCTTCGAGACTGTGAACGCTTCGGTTTGAAATCGCGGACCGTGAATCGATTGGTGCGTAGAATTCGTATTACGTGCGCGATTGTGCTCGAGAAGACGAAGATTCGAGAAGAAGAGGATAAAATTTAAAACGTTTTAATGCGCCGGGGCTACTTCCTTATCACTCCGTTCTCGTCGTAGTGACTTGATGCGCTTTTATTCTTCTTCTTCGACAACAACACTCGCGTACACACACACACACACAGATATCTACTATACATATATATATATACACACACACGCTCGCATCGAAGTGGAGCCGGCCATATTGCATACCAGTTTGAGTGAAGCAGCGCGATCTCGGCGCGGGCTGAAGAAAAGGACGACTTCATAAACTTGTAGAGGCAGCCGAACGCCGTATATACTACCGACGGGGGGGCTCGGCGGCGGCGTACGGCGAGGGGGGCTTCTTCAGGAATGTTAGAATACCACTGCCGCAGCATCTAAGCCAAAGATACACGTGTCAAAGCGCGATGCGCTGAAAAAATCACCGGAGATATCGATTCGAGATCAAGCGACGAACCTCTTAATTATTTCCACCTATTATTTCCGCGTTTAGACGATGAAATTGGCGATAACGTGAGCGGATTGCGCGGTTAAAAATGTCGTATCCGTGGTGGTTATTCGTCGCGATGTTGTTGGTGGTCGGCGCTCAAGGTCCAGGTCCGGGTCCCGGAAGGAAGAGATCCCCGGATTACGGATTCGCGACGCAGATGCATTCCCGCGCCGTCGACACCCGCGTAACGCTGGAAATTCTCGAAGGGCAACCGAAAGGAACGATTGTTGGCCGTATTCCGACGAAATTCGGTTATACGTACCGTTTTAACGAGCCACCGGCGGAATTTACTTTGGAACCGAGCACGGGCGAGATTAAAACTAGTGCGGTGTTAGATCGTGAAGCTTTGCAGAATAACCGATACGATCTAGTGGTGCTATCGAGTCAACCAACTTACCCTATCGAAGTTAGAATCGTCGTCATCGACATCAACGATAATCCTCCTGAATTTCCCGAAGCGGTGATAGCCGTGTCTTTCTCGGAAAGTGCCGCCGAAGGAACCCGATTACTATTAGACGCCGCCAGCGATAAAGATGAGGGTATCAACGGTGTTTCCGACGATTACAGGATAATCGCTGGGAATAAGGACGATAAGTTTAAATTAATCGTGACGGGAAATCCAACCGGGGAGACTTCTTATCTCCATTTAGAAACAACCGGCGTTCTAGATCGCGAAATACAAGGTTTCTACGTCTTAAATATTTCGGCGAGGGACGGAGGAACACCCCCTAAATACGGTTACTTACAAGTGAACGTCACTATACTCGACGTCAACGATAACCCTCCCATATTCGATCATAGCGATTATACAGTGTCTTTGAATGAGAGTGTCCCGCCTGGTACCACGGTATTGCAAGTAATGGCCACTGATATTGATTTAGGGGATAATGCGAAGATCACGTATTATTTAGCGGACACCGAAAGGCAATTCACGGTCGATCCTGAAACCGGAATAATTTCCACGACGGAAATTTTAGATTGTCCGCAACAGAATTGCCAGAGCGCGAAACCCAGCAGCAGCAACTGTCCGAAAAGCTGCGTTTTCACCGTTTTCGCAAGGGATCACGGCACACCGCGACAAGATGGAAGAACTTACGTCACCGTCAGCTTAGTGGATGCTAACGACCACGATCCTATTATACGTTTTCGTTATTTTCCACCAACCGCTGGAGTCGCTACCGTCGATGAGAACGCTGGAAACGGTTCCGTGGTCGCTGCTGTATCCGTTATCGACACCGACGAGGGATTAAACGGAGAAACCAACGTAAGAATCGTAGCTGGTAACGAGTTAAATCACTTCCGTTTGGATTACACCCCCAATTTCGATATAGTCCGTGTTAATGGAGTTTTAGATCGCGAAGAAATCAGCAAATACAATCTAACGGTCGTGGCGACGGATAAAGGATCACCACCTCGCACAGCGACGGCTTTCTTAATCATCCATGTGAATGACGTCAACGATCACGAGCCTGTTTTTGAAAAAAGTGAATATTCTGCTGTTCTAAGTGAGTTGGCACCGCCGGGGACTTACGTCGCTGGAATTACGGCTACTGATGAAGACACCGGTGTTAACGCGCAGATATTTTACGCGATAGTGACGGGTAACGAAAGACAGTGGTTCGACATAAATTCCGAATCGGGTTTGATTACTACGAAGGACGTTTTAGACCGTGAGATTCAAGGTGTTGTGGAGTTAAACATTTCGGCTAGAGACGGCGGCCCAAATCCAAAATGGGCTCATACGCAGTTAAAAGTGATTATCCTGGACGAAAACGATGAAGCCCCGGAGTTTTCCCAGGTCTACATTAACGTAAGTTTATCGGAAAGTTCTTCGCCAAATAGTTTAGTCGCGATGTTAACGGCAGCTGATCACGATCAAGGTACTAACGGTAGCGTTACTTACACTTTACACCCAATAGTCCAGCAAAGATATCCCGATACGTTCGCTTTAGATTTCCTTACCGGGCAACTAACCACCAAGACAAAATTGGATCGCGAAAAAATTTCCAATTATGAGATTTTGGTCGTCGCAAAAGATCAAGGATTACCACCCCAATCATCAACAGCAACCGTCTTATTAAACATCCTCGACGTTAACGATAATAACCCGGAATTTTACCCTCAAAAATATTTCATCGCAATTCCCGAAGACACCAAAATCGGTAGCTCGGTCTTGAAACTTTCGGCGAACGACTTAGACGCTGGGGAAAACGCGATGCTAACTTATAAACTCGAAAGCGGCGGGGACGGACTCTTCAGCGTCGATCAATGGTCGGGGGTGGCGCATCTCAGGGAAAGTTTACGCAATTCCCCGAAGAACATTTTCAAATTAACGGTTTCGGTGAAGGATCACGGTGATAAGAGGGCCGTCGAAGACGCCAGCGTCGAAATAATTAGGGAATCTAACCTAGAAGAGTTGATTTTCGAGAATTACGGGTACGAATTTCAAATCCTCGAAGATCACGACGCTAAAGTTCCTAATATCGGGCGCGAGGTCGGAAAAGTACGCGTGAAAATGAGCGGCTTCGTAATATATTCGATAATGTACGGTGATCCTAGGAAGCGGTTCAATATCGACGAAAGAAGCGGAGTTATTACCACAGCGAATAAGATTGATCGTGAAGAAACTATAACGTACAGCTTAGTAGTAACGGCGAGATCCGGATTGTCGTATGGAAAAACTACCGTCACGGTTAATGTGTTAGATTTAAACGATAACAAACCGATGTTTCTTCGCGATAAAGAAGATATAAAATTACCGGAAAACGCCGCTGTTGGGCAAGAAGTTTATTTATCGCGAGCTGTCGATTTAGATTCCGGAATCAACAGTCGCGTTTCCTACGCGCTCACTTATAATCCAGAGGAGCAATTCCGGATAAACGAGGCGACTGGGGTTATTTATTTAAATAAACCTATTAGAGCGGAACCAGGAAATATTTTATACATCGAAGTAACAGCAACGGATGCAGGCGAGCCGAAACTATTCTCCAAACATTCTTTCATGGTGACCGTGGAAGATGTCAATGATCATACTCCAGTCTTCGATCATACCTCATACGAAACCTCGCTGTTAGAATCGACTCCGGTCAACGAGAGATTTTTCGCGTTATCGGCAAGCGATGCAGATCTGGGATTGAACGGAAGAATTTCCTACGCCATCACCGAAGGGAACATCGAAGGGAAATTCGGAGTTTTCCCCGACGGATTCTTATACGTGAGAAACACATTAGATCGTGAAGATAAAGACTATTATTCGCTGACGGTAACCGCAAAGGATCTCGGTAATCCTTCGAGATCTTCGATAGTTCCCGTGGTGGTCCACGTCATAGACGAAAACGATAATTCTCCCGAATTCACTAACACCACCTTCTCCTTTAATATCCGGGAAAACGAGCCTGTGGACTCCTTCGTTGGAAAACTAACGGCTAACGATCGAGATATAGGGCGAAACGCCGAGTTAATCTTCTCTTTATCGCTGTCGCAGAACGATTTCGTCATCGATCCTAAGAACGGCTTCATAAAAACCCTCCACGTCTTCGATCGCGAGGAACTCGTACAGAATACGGGACAAAATTATATCACCTTCGAAGCCACCGTTACGGATAATGGAACTCCGCGTCTTAAAGATAAGGTCAAGGTTAACGTGCATATCACGGACGTCAACGATAACCCTCCTAAATTCTTAAAAGTCCCTTATAAGGTACAGATTTCCGAAGGAGCTGGTGTAGGATCGCATGTCGTGAGATTATATACGACTGACGCGGATGAAGGGTTGAATGGTGATGTTTTTTATTTGATCGAGAATGGAAATGATGAGGGAAAGTTTGATATCGACGAAGCTACGGGTCAGATATTCCTGGCGAGGTCTTTAGATAGAGAAACCATCTCGAAATACACCTTAACCGTTATAGCTCACGATGCGGGACCTAATAATAAATTGAGCTCGTCAGCTAGTGTCTTCATTGATGTGTTGGATGAGAACGATAACGCCCCTGAATTCACGCAAACCGACACTAGGATCTCTGTGATAGAAACGACTCTCGTTCAAACGGATTTAATCCAATTCCGAGCAACGGATCCTGATCTAGGGTTGAATAGTGAAGTGATGTTTTCGATAACAGCCGGTAACCGTAAGGATACCTTCCATATTGATCCCAATACAGGAGTTTTATGCCTTCGTAAGCCTCTGGATTATGAAGAATTGAACGGTTACTTATTGAACATTACAGCCATGGATAATGGTAATCCCAAACTATCAACGACGATATCGTTTTCGGTGTCGGTTGAAGATGCTAACGATAATCCTCCGGCTTTTCCTAATACCGCAATTGTAAGACAAATTAGGGAAGGGATACCTGTACACACACCGATTGTAACTGTAATGGCTGAAGATCCAGATTCTGGAATTAATGGCAATGTCACTTATTCGATATCCCGTCAGGAACCAAGCGATAACAACAGGCATTTCGACATTAACCCAATAACCGGGGTAATTCACACGATGCTACCGATTGATAGGGAAGAAATTGATACGTTTAGATTGACCGTTGTGGCTACGGATGAAGCTATACCACCTTCAACTAGATTATCGGCTGAAAAATTAGTTACGGTGATTGTTGAAGATATCAACGATAACGCTCCGGTTTTCGTTTCGATGAATTCGGCTGTATTACCGGCGAATCAGGGTTCCTTCAGAGGCAGAGGCGTTACGGTAATGAACATCTTCGCGAGGGATTTAGATTCCAGCACTAACGGCTTGGTCACTTATGATTTAGTCAGTGGTAACACGGATTTATTCCATCTACATCGGAGTAGCGGAGCTTTAATTCTAAAACGGCCCATACTTAACCCGGAACCCCGCTACCAGTTAGCGGTAAAGGCGACGGATGAGGCAGTACAATCGGAACGAAAAAGTACGGATGCTTATATTACGGTGATTGCGACGAGTGAAGGCGGTAGAGGACCGATATTCAACAGTGATTCTTTCGCTGGTAGTGTTTACGAGAATGAACCTATAGGGACGAGTATTTTGACAGTTTCTGCCGGGTTTGAGGCTGACGATGTGGAATATTACGTAACTAATATTACGGGAGGTGATGTGCAAGTGGATAGATTGTTTGACATTGATATGAAGTTGGGATTGCTGTCGACCGCTGCCGAATTGGATAGGGAAATTGGGGTCGACACCTATGAAGTTGAGGTTTACGCCATTGCAGGCCATGGATCTCCGAGAACTTCTAGTACTAAGGTAAGCTTTTTTAAGGATCTGACGAATCTAGTATTATGTAATGTATTAAAGTTTTATTCAAGTTTTTTTTGGTAAATCTACAATGTTTAGCTGAAATGTTAGTTAAAATTCGGGGACCTAAGTTCACAGAATAATAATGTAGGAGTTATCATCGTCACCATCCATTCAAAATTATAAAATCAATATACCTCAGCTCTAAAAAAAAAGTAATTAATTCTTAAATTGAACAGGTAATTTCTACCAAATAGGTCAATTTTCTAGTTTCCGTTGTTCTTTTGTTTTACCATAATTATGTTTAGTTTTTTTCGCTCTTATGTATTTTTTTTTTGTTTAAGTTAAAAGTTACTTTTAGGATGGAAAATTGCAGAAATTGTTGGAATTTTGAACAATCTAAAGGCAGAGGTATTCATTTCCCAATTGGTTTTAGTTAGATATTTTATACTTTTTTCATATTTCTAACAATTTTCTTGTTCCAAACATTCTTTTAATCTTCTTCATAGCAAACAGTTTCTTATTGTGTTCGTATATTTAATATTTTTAACCATAAGTTTTTCAATATAGGCTGCCAATGAAATAAAAGCGCATTAAAAATAAAAAGATCTAATTTTATCAGACTTAAATCCTTAAAACATAAAAGTTTTTAAAATAAAAATTTCTTTATTGTTCACAGCCCAAAAAATTTGTACGTAAGCATGTTATCAAATATAATTTTCGGAATGTAATTTACTCTATATTTGTTTTTTTTTGTATACGAGGGGAGGTCCAGAAGTTCGTGGAATGAAAGGGTTTTAAATAAAATAAAACCATAAATCTATGTTTCCTTTTCAATATAATCACCTTTAAGCACAACACATTTATTAGATCTATGAATTAATTTTTCTAAACCATCATAAAAATATTTTTTATCTTTCGCCTCAAAATGGACCAAAATTACCTCCTTCACTTCATTGTCGTCGGAAAACTTTCTTCCACGTAAGTCTTTTTTTAAATTGGGGAACAAATAAAAATCACTAGGTGCCAGGTCTGGACTGTAGGATGGATGGGCTATTGATTGAAAGCCATGCTTGTGCAGAGCAGCCATTGCAACTTTGCTTCTGTGAACCGGCGCATTGTCTTGCAAGAGCAACACACCATTGGTCAATTTTTCTCGACGTTTTTACTTGATGGCCTCCTTTAATTTTTCTAATATCGCTGCGTAATATTCTCCGGTTATGCTCCTACCTTTTTCTTTCTAATCAATCAATAATATCCCCTCACAATCCCAAAAAGCAGTAAATTTCCAGCCGATTCTGACACCTTGAATTTCTTTGGCGGTGGTGTCCCCTTTTTATGCCATTGCATGGACTCCTGTTTGGACTCAGGCTCAAAGTGATGAACCCATGTTTCATCTCCGGTAACAATCTGTTCCAAAACCTGTGCAGGTTTGTCTCCACACAGCTCCAAAAATTGTTTGGACTGTTTCTGCAGCAGCGTGAGCATTCTCGGTACCCATCTTGCACTGACTTTTGTCATACCCAGGTGGTTATGTAGGATACGCAAAATGGTGGTATCTGATACTCCAACTAATGGAGATAATTGTTTTTTCTTCAAACGGGCATCTTGCAGTAGAAATTTTTGCACTTTTCCGACGATGTCTGATGTGGTGGCCTCACTTGGCCGTCCTGAGCGGGGGTCGTCTTCAATCGACTCTCGACCATGTTTAAAAAGACCATGCCGCTTATAAATCATTGATTTACTAGGGCACTGTTCCCCGTAAACGGTTCCCATTTCATTCAATATGGTTTGAGCGTTCTTTCCTTGCTTTGTAAGGAACTTTATCAGAGCAGGGTGTTCAATTTCCAACTTAACTTATATACTAATGATGAGTCGCCAATTAGAATGACACCTAGCGAGCTCACCTACCCCCACTCCATCCCCTCCATTCCACGAACTTCTGGACCTCCCCTCGTATCTCTATCTTGTGTAGATAAATCGTCATTAATAAAGATTTTGTCGTCTGCGGTTTTTTTAATTTGTTTTTGTTTTTCATAATTTTATCCTTGCCTGTAGTATAAGTCCTTAGTTTAATCGGTCCTTTCGTTTTAACCTTTAGTTGCAATTCCTTTTCTATAAACTCATCTGTTTTATTTTTTTATTTCCTCATTACTTTAAATTCTTTTTAGTATTCCCTCTGTTCTTCTCTCATTTCTTTTGTTAAGCTTTGCATAGTTATTTGCTTTGTTTCTATTACATTTTTCATGGTTTCTATATTAGTCTCCATTTTCTTCTGTGATACTATCGCCGATCTAGCTATTAGCACGCATCTGTGGAGTATTCATCGCTATCCTCAGACCGTCTCATTTCTACAATTTTATGTGTTTATGGCGTGGTCCTTACACCATTAGACGCGGCATCCAGAAGAGGGGAAAAAACTGAAGAGTAGCTAAAATTTTGGCCAGTAACATAGGATTATTCAAGAAATTTGTTTAGAGTTAAGAGTAGAAATTTACTCACTCGACGCTCTTCCCAGGGTTTCCTGATATACATGTCTATAATTACACCTTTTCATTTTCCGTACTTTTTTATTTTATGTCAAAGACATCCTGTATACTTTAAGAAATGGTAAATGTTAAAATAACGCTATTTTTTTATAAGGAAAAAAAAGAAACAAGCACTTTTGTTAATGGTTAATGGCTAATGGTTATAATGTGTATGTATATTCATGAAACTTTATTTTTGATATTCAAATACAGGGCAAAATTTTCTACTGGTACCACGCATAGCTAGATTAAATGTGATCCAAATTATTTATTTCTTTCAGCATATAAAACTACTTTGTGGTAATGGAATTTGATGTAGCAGGATGACGAATTCTTTATTTAATTACTTAAGAAATAGGCTCAACGCGTTAAAAAATGTTCTGTGTACTTCCTAACATTATTATTGTGGTTATTATTGTTATCATTAATACTATAATCATATTAAGAAATAATATTAGTCCTTTCTCATTTGATATACTGTATGTACATACAGAACTAGGTTAACAGCAGCAAAACTAAATCCTCCATACACTCAATTCACATTGAAAATAAATCAAACATATAAAGCTACTTACTTGATAATTTTATATACTTACTTACATACAGTATCCGTGCGGTAAGTATCTATATACACCTAACGTTGTTAGACTTCAACTTCTTTTTCCGACGCTTTCGTTGAATTCATTATGTACGCTGTAGGTACCTACGCTAACCGAAGCCCAACCCATTGTCTCCTTCTTAGAATATTTATTACGGCGCAATTAAAAAACAATAGAAAAGAGGAAGGCAGATCATTTATTACTTTAATTCTCCAGACAACATTATATTTCGCCACTTTAGTCTAATAGTAAACGAAAACAATATGCCATTATCGCAGTCCCTATTTACATTGACTAGGAAATATGGTTTAATGTTTATGTATGAGAGATTTGCATCTTAGGTTGGATAGTTAGAGGCGACTAGATTAAAAAAAGATCAAACATATGTCAATTTGTCAGTTTGCGGTGACTTATTCTAATATATTTTGTTATATAAATCACACGGTACGAAACTCGACCCTCATATATTTCAAACACGAATTGACACTGGATAAATGCAAATTCCACTACAAAATAATGACATAATAGGATGCATTGCATTTCATGTTACGATTTTAGGGTCTCTGCATAATCCCATTATATATGTTCGATAGGTTCGAATGTAAAGTCACTGGTTGTGAGTGTTAAAAGATGGATTGAAGTTTCAAGAAGAAAATGTAACCAATAAGAAGTTTCTATGAGTTTTCATATTTCCTAATTCATAAGTTCTTCTAAATTATCTGTTATCTACTATATAATTTGACTTTTTACATTACATCTATCCTAGTTTAATTTAGCTTAAGTTAATATTTATAAACAAATCAAAAATATGAAATAAACAACTGTTATAAACAGTGAATAAAAAAGGTTTCTATTTAATGCTACTACCGATCTAACGAAGCTACTACGAGGGGAGCTCCAGAAGTTCGTGGAATGAAGGGGTTTTAAATAGAATAAAACAATAAATCTATTTTTCCTTTTCAATATAATCACCCTCAAGCACAATACATTTATTAGATCTATGAATTAATTTTTCTAAACAATCATAAAAATATTTTTTATCTTTCGCCTCAAAATGGGCCAAAATTGCCTCCTTTACCTCATTGTCGTCGGAAAACTTTCTTCCACGTAAGTCTTTTTTTAAGTTGGGAAACAAATAAAAATCAGTAGGTGCCAGGTCTGGACTGTAGGGTAGATGGACTATTGATTGCAAACCATGCTTGTGCAGAACAGCCATTGCAACTTTGCTCTTGTGAACCGGCGCAACACACCCTTGGTCAATTTTCCTCGACGTTTTTCCTTGATGGCCTCCTTTAATTTTTCTAATATCGCTGCGTAATATTCTCCGGTTATGCTCCTACCTTTTTCTTTGTAATCAATCAATAACATCCCCTCACAATCCCAAAAAACAGTAGCCATCAACTTTCCAGCCGATTCTGACACTTTGAATTTCTTTGGCGGTTGCGTCCCCTTTTTATGCCATTGCATGGACTCCTGTTTGGACTCAGGCTCAAAGTGATGAACCCATGTTTTATCTTCGGTAACAATCCCCTCAAAAATCTGTGCAGGTTTGTCTCCACACAGCTCCAAAAATTGTTTGGACGTACAGACGCGATGCTGTTTCTGCAGCGGCGTGAGCATTCTCGGTACCCAACTTGCACTGACTTTTGTCATACCCAGGTGGTTATGTAGGGTACACAAAATGGTGGTATCTGATATTCCAACTAATGCAGATAATTGTTTTTTCTTCAAGCGAGCATCTTGCAGTAGAAATTTTTGCACTTTTTCGACGATGTCTGATGTGGTGGCCTCAACTGGCCGTCCTGTGCGGGGGTCGTCTTCAATCGACTCCCGACCATGTTTAAAAAGACCATGTCACTTATAAATCATTGATTTACTAGGACATTGTTCCCCATAGGCGGTTTCCATTTCATTCAATATGGTTTGAGCGTTCCTTCTTTGCTTTGTTAGGAACTCTATCACAGCACGGTGTTCAATTTCCTCCATAGTTTCAGTTTTCTTCCGGATTGACTTGTTTAGCAGGCAACTATTCGTAAACGACTGACGCAATAGGGCTGCAACTTAACTTATGTACTAATGATGAGTCGCCAATCAGAATGACACCTAGCGCCCCTATCCTCACTCCATCCTCTCCATTCCACGAACTTCTGGACCTCCCCTCGTACCTTTAACTAATTCATATTTCACTAACATAATTATAATAAACCGATTCTGAGAAAATTTCCAGTAAAGTATAATAAATTGGTCTGTATTGACTCACACTTTCCTTTTACTTTGACAGTAGATGAAATAATTCAGGTATGATTGTAACCACATTCACCGAATTTTCCCTAAAAATGCAATTGAAAGATTATTTTTACAAAAATAGATTACTTAATTTAAGGACAAAGTAGTGCGCTCTCAAACAAAACCGTGTTACGGAGAATTTCATAATACGTAATTTGTATATTACTGAAAAATAATTTCTGTAAATATGAATTTTTAGTGATGCAAGATAATTACAAATTTTTGTACCTGTAACTAGAAGATAAATATAAGAAATGATATTTTGTGATATTCATCATTACTAATAGGCATCTTCTAAAATCTATCTAAATGACTCTTAAATTTTTTTTTCATCACAGTGATAGTTGAATTTCACAAAATTGTTTCCAGAAACACCCTCAGCAACTTAAACTCGTACGTTTACAAAGTTATTTCGAAGACATAGCAGTAATCTAACGAATCTAAAACCGAATTCGAAACCTCAGCAAACTCGAAAGACTTCATTAACATCTCGCTAGATCGTCAATTTCGCTCTGTTTGCATAATGAAGTTCTCATAATTGACAGCGAGCTGTGTCGTACGTCTCGCTATAAATATTACACCGTCTCCCAACACAACGGTCCGTTGTTCGACCGTACATCGATAACAGCGGGCGCACATGACACGAGACAACATCCACATCTACCTCTACACTACTGCCATACTACCACATATTACTACCTTTCTTTCTTTCGTTGGTTTCCTTTTTTTTTGTTGTTGTTCGAGCGCATCGCCGCGTTTATAAATAATAATTTCTTTGATTTGTGTTTACATAGTAAGGCGTAGGACGAACAATATGTCACAATTTTAAGGTCGGTCTCTCGGTACAGAGGAAGCATGAGACATTTCGAACGACCCGGCGAGGTTGAGGAACGCTCTAGAGCGATCGAAGCCTGTTGTGTGTGTTGAAACGCCCGCCTGTGTAATGTGAAGGGAATATGTAGTGACTTAAGTTGCAATAAAACATCGCGAAAGTCTGATTTTCTTGTTTCTTGTACACTACCGTTCATGAGTTTGATCACGCTATATAAAATAATAATATAAACCGATAATGATAATGTAATTTATTAAAGAAACAAACTTTACTCATTAATTTATTGACAAAAGAGAACATTCCAATAATATATGGTTATAATGTTTCTTCAAAGTAACTTTCTTTGCCTTTAATAATTGCCTGGTCCATAACACATTTTTCCAGTGACTTACACTGCAATTTGCATGAGGTTTTGCCCAATTTAGTCTTTTCCGTTTGTGTATAGAACTTAACCGTCGTTCTTTTTACCGATACGATTCCTCAGACCGGCTTTTATTAGTCTGGGTTACATTGTCGATACATTTATTGGCTGACGGTGTTGTAAATTGACATCTGGCTGATGTATTGGTGGTCTAGTTCCGTTGTTGATCTGGGTATTCCACTTCGCTTTCTGCTGTGAATCCTACTGGTCTCTTTCTTTCTTTTAATTACCCCACGCACATAAAATTTAGAAATAGTTAGTTGCCGAGCAGTTTCTCTATTTAAAGCATTTTATATCATATTGATATGAAGGATTCTTCATCATATTCTGAGACGCGGTTTCTTTTTATCCAAACCTTCGATCAAATAAACTAACAATATGACGACACGTAGGATTTTCCTAACGCAAATACACTCGTCTGCAGTATTTCGGCAATGTACCGCATGAATACTAAATGTACAGTTTATTATAAGGGAGGGGAATGATACAGTACTAATCACAAATTCTATCTCATAATGTATTCATCCTCAATATCTCACTATTGACGGATTATTGTTTTATTATCATTGGAAAATTTAATACAGGAATATATTATTTTCGCGTTTGAATGGATTTTGTAAATAAGTATTGTTGTTATGTATATATACTATTAACATTAGATTGTAAATGGAAGAAAACTAGTATGAATTTCCCTAAATATTTTTAAAATAGTGCTAAGTGCAACACAATATATTAAGTGTGATCAAACTTATGAATGGTAGTGTATATGTACGTGTATATCTTGTCTTGTAGATCTGAACAAAATGTTGTCAATTCACTTTAATTACGTAAGGAAGCTATTCTAATATCTGTAGTCGTTTAACTACAATATGTAAGACAATTATGCCGCTGAGGTGGGTCACTACTAATTTTCTTTATAACACCCAGCGTATTTCTTTTCTGGGGTTCTACACTCTTGCGTATTTCGCAACTGTTTAGTTAGTCATAAATGCATTGTTAAGTTCGAAGGCAAAGCGAAATGGGCACACATAATAGCGTAGGCACTGATATGTTTGGATAACGTTAGGATATACGTTTACAGTCTGTTGTAAAACTAAACGACAAGGAAATGCTTGATGAGTCTGAGGTTTTTGATTTCCATTCTTGTATACATTGTTGGAATTTTAAACAATTTAAAGGTACAGGTATGCATTCCGCACTTGGTTTTAGTTAGCTATTATTTATTCATTTTTTTAATGGATGTTTTAATTTGTTTCAATCATTCTTTTAATTGTGCTTTTATTTTTAATATTTTTAATCATAAGTTTGAGTAAGTTGACTTAATATTTTCCTCAATTACAATATTTTGTGTACATAATATGCATTTTAAAAGTAGCTTTTAATTTTTGGAAAATTTTAATGGTAACTACCATAAAGTTTACACCAAATGGCAAAAGCTTTTGGTGTCTACTTTTTCTCTATAATTATATACTTTTAACAGCAGTCAATGTCGAAATAATATTATTATTTAAAAAAATAGAACGAAGCATATCTAACTTGAATTTTATTGTCGTGTAGAATAAATAAATAAATTTAGATTATACAAACCACCATTTGTGCGTATTTTGAAGAATTGACATTTTAAAAGTATTTTGAAAAATATTAAAAATTGCGTTGAATGTTTTCTATACAAATTTTGAGGATTTCATTATATAAATTATTATAGGCAATTCAACATTATCCCAAGTTAATCCACGTTTAAATTTTACAAGAATTTTTTATGGTTTTATGGTAGGCTGTATATATGTAAGGCTGTAGATGGCCTTATAAAATTTATTTAAAAGATAATCAAAAGGAGTTTTTATTGTTTTTTTCTTTAATTATGCAACAACCACTACGGAAGTTATTAATGATTTATTAATTTAATATTTTGAATTAAAACATTATTAGATTCTATATAAGTGACAGAATAAAAGAAAACAAAAATAAGTGGAAGGAATAAACGAACCACTTCTGGAATTCGACTGTGTCATGATGAGATATATAGAAATAAAACAAGGATAAGAAAAGAAAGAAATAAAAAGAAAAAAAAGAATGAAAAGGTGAAAAGAATAAGAGAAGGAAAGAGAGACAGAAAAAAGGGGTGAAAAAGAAAGAAAAGAGAAAGGAGATCTCACCTTTCTTTTCTCTTCTCTTTTCTTTTTTTCCCTTTTTTTCTGTCTCTTTCCTTCTCTTACTCTTTTTACCTTTTCTTTCTTTTTCACCCCCCACTGTTTCATTTTTCCTCTTTTTATTTCTTTCTCCTCTCACTCTTATTTCATTTCTATATATCTCAGTATGACACGCTTCAATTCCGGAAGTAATTCGTTTATTACTGACTCTGGCCGTGGAAGCCCACGTGTTCATTTCAAGTGGAAGGAAGATGCAAGTGACGAGGTTGCCAGGCAGAGCGAGATTTTATAATTGTTTAGGAAGAAGAAGTGTAGGAAAGTTCCTAAAACCCGAAGTGGAGAAAAAGAGGAAGTTATTGCCTGTGTTTCGAATTGTCTAAAGTTGCGAAATAATCTCAACGAAATCTAAATTCGTGTCAGAATAAGAAAAACAAATTAAACCTGTTTTACACCAAGCAAAAAATATTGGGTTACCTTTAGATATCAGTAGGTTCAACCCTAATATCTAGAGAAGATAAAATTAAATCTTTGCTTGTCCTTTTCGGTCATTAGACTTTCCCATCCGCTCATGCAAGAACTTCTCTTCAATATTTGTTCTTTCTATGCTGGAATTTGCCTCAACTGTCTCTATTTTCATCATACAAAAATTGAGTTTTATTCGACTTATACGTGACTCAATGAATAGAGAAAGGTTTACTGTTTCTCTCAAATACTTGAGTCGAGTTTAATTTTTTCATAAATTGCATTCGCAAGCTTCGTCCTTTATATGTAAATGTTACGAGTATATACCATACATATATATATATATATATCGCTCGCATATAGTACTTATGTATATGTAAAAGAAGGCATGCATTTATGTAGATGCGAGCGCATATTATATAAGTAAGTACTCTACGGAATATGTACCGTGTAGGATATCGGGTTACCGCGTGATGCAAATCTGAAAAGAAACCCGGAGTATATATTCTTATTATGTCCCATTGTTGCGTTTGACAAGGACTCAATTTACGTACTAACTTCGATATACTGTATATATTATGCCTACAATTACCGCCCGAGAATAATGGCATCCGAATTAGGATCGCTGGTACAAGTACCTATATATATATATATATATATATATATATATATATATATATATATATATATATATATATATATATATCTTTCTTCCAACCAACCAGCTATTCAAAGCTTTCTGAATTTATTTTATCACTTTTTAGTGAGACCATGGGGACAATATACAATTAGCAATCTTCTCATGTTCTTCGTAGAATATTAGTGACAGATAGGCCTTTGTTACCGAGGACGGTAAATTTTGGAAAATCTGTTCCATAGCCATTGTTAGGTGAAAAGTTGGTTTCTAATTGATTGCAAGCTTTTGCAATTTGGAATACTATCTTCGACTATTCTTACGGATGTAAGTTATACTATTAAATATGTTTTCTTGAATTTAACACAGATGCCTTAGAGGATTGGGAAAGAATACTAGAAAATGGATATGCTTAACTATAAAAGTCGTGCTCTTTTCCACAATTGTATGATTTCAGCTTCTGTATGGTGGATGCTGTTCGACCAAGTTAATTGCGTAATTGTTGCTAATGCTTCGTCCTACATTTTCATCCAATTGTTAATACCATAGCCATCTCTTCCTATGTGACGATTGTAATATGTTTTTGCAAATTCCCCATATGTTTTTAAAAGGGCTATACAGTGGTATGGAGGTAATCTTAGCACTGAGTGGCCATGGGCACATGGTAGTTCGTCTATCACATATTCCTGCGGTGGTTTATGCCTAAAACATATGCACTGTTATTTACTTGCTTCAACCTATTTTAACGAACACTCACAATGCAACTAGATGTGGTAACTGATCTTTTAACATGCTAAGATCATATGTAATATTGTTATTTGCCAGAAATTCTTGAATATTGCCTTTTCTCCAAATAGTATCGGTGCCTTGTTTCTTAATTCAAAGTGATAACTAGCGTTATCCATAATAATCGTAGAATTAGGTTTTATATTTGGTAACAACTGCATTGTAAACCATTTTGTAAAATTTTCTTTCTTCATGTCTCTGTGGTAATCATGCCCTCTTGTTTTTGAACAAAATATAAGTGCAGAGGTATAAAATCATTGCTATTACCTGCATACAACCGACAACATTGTATTTCGTTAAATATAGCCAATAACAGCAACGTAAAAGTACTGAGATAGGGAAAATATAATAATTAAGTAAATAACTGTTTCTTTTACATTTTTAACTTTGATAGAACGAGCGTTTGTATTAAGGAAGCAGTGTGTTGAGTTATCCATTGGAATTTACTTTAATTATGAAGTATTATGTTATAATTATGTGCTAATATAAAATATTTAATTTATTTGTGTGGTCGCATTGCATATTTATGACGTCTTTTGATTATATACATGACGCCGCGTTAATGACGTGCATTGAAACTTGCCCCTAGTATATATGACTTCGCTTTTACTATATTTTAAGATGACCAGTCTTTTTTCCGGTCAATTCATTAACACATGCAGTGAAGCCAACTTATTAGAATAGCAGTTTCGGGAAGTAAGTACACAGACGCAAATTGGAGTGGCGGACCCTGTATACAACCGAAATACCATTCATTATCGCTACGGACAACAGAAAGGATTGTCCATCGTATCGGCACCGTCGCCGTAACGGTTCGAAATATTTCTCCTTCGTTCGTTTTCTGTTCTTTTCGTCCTTTTTTTTTACGCCCGGTCGATCTCCAAATTACGGAAGCGATGGACCGTAAAATAAATAAATTTATTGCTTCTCGCGAGGAAATTACTTTTTAACAATTATTTAATAAGAATCGGTGGAGTTTTTGTTGTCGTTCGTTGCTCCGATCGAATAACGTCCACGGACGAGGATTCGCCGTTGTGTTAAAAGACAAAATTTCACTTTGTCGTGAAGTTACCGTAAGCGTCTAGATCGTCCGCAAGTTACCTGTTATGATCTGCGAAATACGGAGTTATCTCTGTCTTTTTATGAACGGTAACCTGCACTGTATCACGACGTATTTCGGGGTGCTGTCACGTCGAACTGTTTAGGCAGCGAATGAACTTAGCGGCGACAAGCTCTTCGTTCTTTATGCCGATTTAAATTAAATTCTCTTTTTAATAATAAATAATTTTTGAATAGAGTATTGACAGTTATACGAATAGACTTCGTGGAAATTCAATATTTTGCTTGATTTTGTTTTTACTTCCTTGTTATTTTAAATATAGTAAGGTGTCGTTAATCTGAAGCTTCATTGTTTAGTTTTTAATTGGAGTCGGACTTTTCAACGTGTATCGGTTTCCTTGCGTGTTAAATATTGTCATGCGTGAAGAAATTAATTAGAACATCGTGATTTTTGTTAATTACGTTCTTATTGCAATTACCATCAGTAGGTAAAATCGTATTACATTTGACTATTGTTACTTCAAGATCTAGTCTTGGGAAAGAGAGGCAAGTTTCAGTGCCGTGTGAAGAACAGTGTATAAAATATTGCAATCTGTGGTAAACAATACAGCGAACAATTAATATTTGGTATAGGTGTTTGTTTTATTCTATGCAATTCTTGAGCAAGTATTCGGATTATACATTACGACGTCGGACATCGTTAAAAAAATTTATGCCATCCCTTCGTTATGTTGAAAGAAGAATTGAAGCAGAATTGAAAGATAAAAAATTGTGGTTATGTGTGGACCGAACAACTGATCGGTAAAAACATTTTACGGTGAATGTGATGTAAGAGTTTGAACTGTCATCTTACTTGCTTCCAAGAGAGTTGCAAAATGTACTAGCGATGAAATTTCGAAAGTGGTATTGAGGGCATTGAACAAATTGCATGTTTCAACAACCCAACTTTTTAACGTTTGTGAATAACGGTGCCGCTAACATACTTTTCTTAGACTAATCTCTTAAAGGAGAGAGTAGCAATCTGTTATATGTAACATGTAAAATCCATGCTTTAAACCTTGTGGCGCAATTGATCCCTATATGTTATAAAGTCTAAAGTCCCCAAAACGTACCAAAAAGATTGTACGAACTGTGTCCCAAGATCCTTGAGCCATCACAGACGATTACCACGTGCTGGGGAACGTGGAAAGCCTGCGTTTTAGTACTACGAATATTTTGATGATGTAAAGAAGGTAGTTTTACAATTAGATCCGAGACACGCCAAAGCTATCAAGAAAAGCTAGAAAATGTTTCGAGACAGTTAGGTAAAATGTGATTTAGAAAGTACTCGCAAGAACTATTATGGAGTAGGGGAGGGAATAGAAAAATTATAAATGATTCGATGTCGGTTGCGGATTCTGTTCAAATTGTGGTTGATGTTCATTACACGCCATAAGGAGTTGAACATTTATATTATCTTGAATGAACAGAATACAACTTGAAACTAAGGACGGCAGGTTAGAATGTATCCTTCACGCTATGATCCATTTTAATATGGTTTTTTAGAGACATAAAGAACCTTTGTTTAGCTTTATTTGACCTCCCACAGGTATAGCAGTAAACTCCACTCACACAGATTAATTAATTATGCGGAACGCAGCGTTTCGACAGTTAAGTTTAGTTTAAGTTTAGATTAGTTGGTATCGGTTATTAAAGTTCGTTTCACCGTCGTAATTGGGAGAGGATGGGTTACTGTTTTTAATATGAAACATTCGATATTGCTTGTGAAGTTGGTAAATTCTGATTGTATATATTTATTTCCATGGTTTCTGTGGCAGCGGATTGTATTTGATCAACCCCAATTAAAGATACAGGTTTATAAGACCTATTCAGTTGTAGTTTCTGTGCCAATGCCTCGCTTATGATGCTGGTCTGGGATCCTAGATCAAGTAGTTCTCGACATTGAATGAGATTTCTATGTCTATCTTTTACATCTACAATAGCGGTTGACAACAATACGTGCGTGGTTTTCGCTGAGATGTTGGGTACGACAAGAGACTTGGTTTCTATAGATTATGATTCATTGCTTGGACCAGGAAATGGTGTTTGAGGTTCTGGCTGCTTGCGTGAAAAATGTAGTAGGGTATTGTGTTAACCGTTGCATCTTTTGCATTACCTAGCACTGCACTGAGAAGATACATGTTTGGACTTAAGACAATTTGTACATGATCTTCTCTGTTCTTTGTTCTGGTTTCAACTCAAGTAATTTTGAGCAGCAATAAATCGGATGATTGTCTTCAGAAATTGGACAGCTGTTTGACTGTGTAAAGACATGCATTGTTACATTTTTAGGGGGTTTTGAATTAATTGGAGGAGTCCTTTTTGTTAAAAATTCCATCGTATTACGTTTATGAGTTAAAAAATCTATTAACTTCACAAACGTGGGTATGACGTCAACTTGAGTCCCAAATTTCATATATACCGCGATCTAATTTGCTTGTAATGATATAAACTAGGAGAGCATCCCATTTGTCAACGAGTACATTTAAAATTTTAAGAGCTTGAACGTCTCTTGTTACACCATCGATTATTTTTCGTAATAAAAAAAAAGTGTAACACGAAAATTTGAAGGTGTTTATAATTTAGGACTTCTGATTTCTCTCAGTTAGTACTAACCTTCAAAAGACGGCGGCTATTAAAATTTCATGATATTCTCTTCATTAGTTTGTGAGTTATTGTGCTAAGAGTCACGCTACTCTTCTTATTTTCAAAACAATGGATCAAAAACAATTTCGTGTTTTAATTTTACACTGCTTCTTGATGGGAAAAAAATACCGTTCAAGCAAAGCAATGGCTTGAAAAATGTTATGGGGACTCCGCTCCATCAGAAACAACAATAAAACGTTGGTTTGCTGACTTCAAACGCGGTCGTAGAGACACCGATGATGCAGAACGCAGTGGACGCGCAAATGAGGCGGTAACACCAGAAAACATAAAAAAAATCCACAAAATCGTTTTGAATGATCGAAAAATGAAGTTGCGTGAGTTAGCTGACATCGTAAAGATATCAAAAGAACGTATTGGCTCTATATTGCATGAGCATTTGACTATGAGAAAGCTCTGTTCAAAAAACAAGAACGTGTTGATGATTCTGAGTAGTGTTTGGCCATGTTTAAACGTAACGAACCGGAATTTTTGCGTCGATATGTGACAATGGATGAAACATGGATCCATCATTTCACTCCGGAATCAAAACGATCGTCATCTGAGTGGACAGCAACTGGTGAACCTCGTCCAAAGCGCCCGAAAGCACAACAATCGGCTGGAAAGGTTATGGCCTCGGTATTTTGGGATGTGCGAGGTGTAATATTCATCGACTATCTTGAGAAAGGAAATACCATCAACAGTGAATATTATATAGCGTTTTTGGAGCGTTTGAAGGCCGAAATTGCAAAGAAACGACCGCATATGGCAAAGAAAAAAATTTTGTTTCATCAAGACAACGCACCGTGTCACAAGTTAATCAAAACAATGGCAAAACTGCAAGAATTGAACTTCGAATTGCTCCCACATCCACCGTATTCGCCAGATTTGGGTCCCAGCGACTACTTGCTGTTCGCAGACCTCAAAAAAATGCTCGCCGGTAAGAAATTTCGCACGAATGAAGAGGTTATCGCTGAAACTGAGGCCTATTTTGAGGCAAAAGATAAATCGTTCTACAAAAGTGGTATTGAAATGTTAGAGCGGCGCTGGAATGATTGCGTTGCTCTTGATGGAGATTACGTTGATGAATAAAGCTACTTTTGAACCAAAAAAACCGTATTTTCTTTGTTAGGCCCGGGACTTTTCAGCCCATGTGTTATTTAATAGATGCCACCGAGTTTGTGTTTTTGTGGAAACTTCTTAAAATAGGAAGTGTTTCAGCACGTTACATGATATATTTTTACGGCCACTCGGCCCCTCCACGTTGTTCTCCGCATTGCACTGTAACTTGCCCTACTCTACCGAGACTATACATAATAATAAAATTGGTTAAAGATTTCGAACTATAAATAAATTTAGTATTCATCTCCAACTTTTTCTTCTTTCATTTAAATTATTGTTAACATTCATATTTACAACCTTCCTTAAATATTCATATTTCTATCCTCTTTCACGGGGGAAAAAATAACACTTGCTATTGGTATGCAGATTATATGAGTTTAATGATCTTTCAAAGAACTTGTACAAAAGACTCGCACGCAACGAGCGTACAGCAAGTCGAAAACACTGGGTTATTGGATCCGCCATCCGTATAAATACCCGCGGACGTAAAACGCGTCCTCCAACGGATCCGGTGCGGGAATGCGAGAACCTAATGCGCTTTCGTTGTTCGGCTATCGGTTTTGATACAGATATCGGCGAGGAATCTAGTTATGAAGCTCACAAAGAGCTCGCTGCCTTACCTTAGCTGGAGTTCTCTTTCTCGTACACGAATTAAGTTGAGATTCGGTCGGATGAATCTTTCCCAGTCTTTCGACGATTTTTCTTTTTTTCTTGATGCGCCTTTTCGCGTTTTTGTGGTCCCTATAGGCGAGAGTGCATCCTCTTCTATCTTTATACGCGGTAAAGTTTGTGCCCCGAAGAGAAGAATGTGTAAATTCAACGATGCTCCTTCTTGTTTTTAGGGCAATTATTAGAAGTGAGTCGGAGAGAAAAAAACGGTAAGCTTAAGAGTTGTATTGGGAGAATTCCGTTGTTAATCTGGTTATGAAAAAGTTTAATGAATGATTATCCTAAAATTCGTGACAGGAACAAATAAATTTTTTTGCGTGGAATTTATTTCGAAGTCTTACATGTACGAGGGTCGATTATAAGGTTCATGTATATTATTGGGTCATCTTTGTATTCTCAATTTTACGCGCATTACAGTATTCGAAATGGAAATGTTCAATACCAATATTTACTGATAACTCAGGCCAACACAGGGATGCCAAAAATGCAGTTAGATTTCTTCCATCAAATCTAGTTTTTGAAATTCACTCCTTTTGACGTATTTAGGAAACATTCGCCAAAATTAGATATAGTATTTTGTTATGTAAGCAACTTTTTAAATATTACTATTTGATAGCTGTTTTCTTTTTGCTATGCGGAAATTCTTTACGAACATCAAGCGCTGAGGTCTATTGCAGCGTGATAGTGTAGGACTCCCTATTGGGTTACCCACTAAAATCACCCTATTCTTCTCTCCTAAGGCAGACATGGATCTTGTTAGATATCTACTTTACGTATGCCATGAGTAACTTCTCTTCGCGATTTTCCTTTTTTCACTTGCTTTATCTTTAATATCGATTTCGTTTTGTTTAGCTGTCGCCTACAATAGATAGTGTGCCTCTCTTCCCCTCCCCAGATTAGTTTGTAGGATACTCAGCTTCTTGTCTAGTTGTATCCTTACGTATTCCTGCATTGCGTGGCTCCGTCCTTTGTCCTCTCACTTTCCCTACTATTTCTTTGAAATACGGACGCTGAAATTTGGTCAGCTCTGTGTCCGACCACCTCGCAGTTAACGCATCCGCTTTCGTTTCTGCAGTCTTTGCCCTTGTGTCCCCTTTGTCCGCATTTTAGTCAGTCCCCACTACGATCTACTGTCGCGGTACACTCACGGCTTTTGTGATCATGCTCCAGACATTTAAAACATTCTTTAATTCTACATTCAGCCCATCTTATCCTCATCTTCCTTTGCTTAATCAATTAAATTGTTTGAGCCCTCGGCGCTTCGACTACCGCTGTTTTTCCTCATATTTTCCTGTTTTTAATGCTTTTGTGTTTATGCCTGTTATTTTCGTGTTTGTTTCCCTTACTAGTGCCTGCTCATCTTCACTGGTTGCTGATTCTATCCCCATTATGAATACTGTAGTCATGGCGGATTTAGTCGATACTTTTACATCATGTAGCTTGTTCCCTAATTTCTTTCTCCAGTCTATCTGTCATTTCATGTTCACCTTCCACTACTAGGAGAAGATTGCCATTTCCTGTTTCCTTCATTTTCTTAATTTTGACTCCTAATTCCTTGATGTCCACTTAAGTGTTTTGATCATATCCACATAGCTTTTCCCTCTGTTTTAATAGTTACAAGTTAGAGTTAGCAATATCTTCTTCTCTTCTCAATCTGATAACTGTTAACTGAAACACAAAAAATGTGCAAAAGGTATTTATTTAACAGGGAAATATGCATATACAACTTTCAATTATCAGTTAAAAATTTGCATTTAAAAGATTTCCAGCAGTAATCGGCCATTATATGGGTATCCCATCTTCCTTTGTGCCTTTTCTCCATAATGCTGATATCTTTGTGAAATCTTCCGCCCTATATATTTTCTGGAAAGCGATCTAAGTAGCTTTGATGCTCATGTTACATCCCAGTGTGTGAAAGTTAGAAAGCATACGTTCTACTAATAAATAACAGTGAAATGTGTTACGTTGGTGTAGCAAATTTCACCGTAGTGTATCTCAAAAATGCCAGTTATTCTTGGAAAAAATTATTTTGTTGAACGATGTAATGGAATTCATTTTAGAGTCTGTAATCTTGTCTACATATTAGCAAAGGTTTTTAGTACCTATATCGGGTTTAATGTTGTCTTCATATAGGTATCAATATTTTTCAGGGTAGATATGATTTAGAAAAGCTCCGAACACCTAAAGCTTCTTATAGACTATTAGAATAACTTTGTGATAGACTTTTTCCAAATTGGACAAGGGAGCATCTTATGCCTTGTTACCATTTACCTTTTCCAGGGTTTCGAAATTTAGTACGAATCTGACATAGAACCAATCTAGCGAAGCAGAGTTATATAAACTAAGAAGATTATGACCTATGAAGCCCGGATTTTGAAATAATTTAAAACCATTAAGACCAAGACGTCGCGAAGAAACCATATTCATGTAATATCTATATATACATGCGTGCATACGGTCAGGTACATATCAAATAATTAAAGTAAGTTATAACTTCCTCCAGACGAATCGTTTATTACCGAACATATTACACTAACTACGCACGTACGCTTAGCATCTATTTTAATATTAAATAAACTGCTCCCTTGGTAGGGAGATAGAACCGACGGAGACGTATAGGTATTTATCAAAATTAATTCGCAGCAGTTTATACTCAAAAGAGCTCGGACGCTTTACACATTACGCCATAAATTTTAATGAGTCCCTCTTCTTTCTGGAAGCGCTTCCATAAACTGTCAAAGACCAAGAACGAGGAAAGTCGACGAGCCGCACCGTGCCGTTCCCTTCGTTCTTCTGAAGACTCGCGCGCCGTTAAACGAAAAATATGATCAATTAAAGGAAGACGGCGAAACCGAATGAGGAGGTTGAAGAAGAGAGAGGGAGCGAACGAAATCATTACCGACTCGTATAGTCTAATTGCTTCAGAAATGTAAACATTTTTTTTCTCCAGTTATATTCCGGAGACGCTCAGCGTGATCTCGCCTGCTATGGCCGTTTAAAACTAAGCGAGTTCTCCGTAGTACCGTCCTTAATAACAATAATAATAATAATAATAATAGTAATAATTCCAAGAGTCCGTTTCAGTTTTAAGCAAGTGTACTAAAACGTAAGGCTTGCAGAGTGTTTTCTCAGTAGCGTACGGCTCCGTTACTATCAATATTAACAATAATTGACGTTATTACTTGCTAATAAACGAACTGTTTCTGGAATTGGACCGTGTCATGATAAGTTACATATAAGAGAAAATAAAATAAGAATAACAGGAAAAAGAAACAAATAGAAATGAAAGAAAAAGGTGAAAATAGAAAAAAAGAGTTTATTTCTGTCCCCTTTCCCTCTTACTCTTTTTCACCTTTTTCTGTTTTCACCTCCTTCCACTTTTCTTTCCTTTCTACTTCTTTGTCTTTCCCCTTACCCTTATTTCATTTTCTCTTATACCTTACCATGACACGTCCAATTCCGGAAACAGTTCGTTTCTTATTGGCTCTGGCAGTGGAAGCCTACGCATTCGTAATTACTTCCTATTTTAGTTGCAGTGATGCAAAAATTCGCTGTGGTATTGTGTCATTAGCATGCCTTCCAGTGGGTGACTCAGTCATACTCCTATGGCGATATGAAAATATCTTGGTGTATTTGGTAAAGGACCGTTCTGCGTCCAATGATGTGGTGTTAAAACAGTCGTTCGCATCGTATTCGCATTTTTGGTTTTCAGTTAAATTCTTGTCTACACCCACTATAGTTAGGAATTCTTATTTACAACCGCATCCAATTTATAGTTAATCCTTGTATACTATCTGTCTTAACGAGGCTAATCTCCTATATTTACCGCTTCATGTAATGACAGCTTGATGTTCTCTAATTTGGAAATGGTATCTAAAGGAATTGAATAATTTTCGGAAATTTGCTTTATTTGAGTATGAATTTCGGTATCTGTAACCAGCCGCTGGCTTACTGAAATTGTCTGGGTTTCTTGCGGATTTAAACTTTAGATATAAGGTTTAATAAGGTATTAAAATGTTTCATAATATAAAGTAGCTTCAAGCCACGTTTCTCATCTCTCCAATTCACAGACACAAGTTGACATTCATGGAGCAAACAGGAGGATAAGATTGTTTTAGTAACTTTTTTTTTTTAATCCTATGTCCTTTATAACTTGCGGTGTCGGACTATTTATTTCTTATTTTTATCTTCCACAGGTTCCTGTTCTGAGCCAGTTGTTTAGCTTCAATCCATCCCATACTTCTCTTTTCCAATGTTCTATACACCTGCTCCTTCCAGGTGTTTCGGGATCTTCCTATTATGTTTTTGCCCTCTGTTTTGGCTTCAAATATCCTCTTTGTGATTCGATCTTCTTCCATTCTGTGTAGATGTCCAAGCCATCCCCGTTGTCTCTCTTCTATGACCACTTCTACTGGTTTGATACCCAGACTATTAGTGATTGCCGTGTTTCTGATTCAGAGGATCTCCATTCCGGAACTTATTTAAAATGTAAATGTTGCATTTCTATTACAAAGAAAATGAAAAATAAAATTTTGATGGAAACTTGCAAAAAGAATACACCTGGAATACCATGGGGCCTAAGCACCACCGCCTGTGGTAATTGCGACGTAAAAAATCTACTGTTGCAATAAATAACAAACCTGTATACTAGTTCAGTATCTTTGTCCTTTACCACTATTTGTCTGTTACTTTCCATAGTTACTATTTTTATTCATTTCTTTATCAAACTATTATCATGTAAGAGGAAGTTATCGAAAATTATGTCTCATACCTTCTGATCTAAGTGACCACAATTTAGAGACCTTCTTAGATGAATTTGAACAGTTTATTACCAATTATTCAAATGTTCTCTTAATTGACAATTATAATTGCCATGCATTTTCGATACAAGTTTTCACTGCTTATAGTACAGATTTCGGGTCCCAAAGTTGCAACCATTGTCCGCAAATGTCTTAATATTTTTTTGGAACAGCGTTACCGTCATATATCTAATGATGAAATTGATGCAGATTTCATCAAGCAAAGCAAATCTTCACAGAAAATCAGTTTAGGCTTTGTGAAATACCTTCAAGTTATAATTTGATCTGCATTTTCTTTCCCAAAAAAAAATATGACGGATGGTATGGTGTGAATTTAAACTTGTAATTTTCTATCAAAAACGTTTTACAAACTAAAAGATTTTAGATAAATTTCTCTACTCAATTATCGACTCTAAATGGAATTTTCAAACATTGGAGTAACAAACGTTCTTATTCTTTACTACTGCCTCATACATAATTGAAAATTACATTTTTCCTACTTCTCTACGGTTGTATACGTTCATAACAAAGAAAATATGGTAATCAATTTACATTTTTTAATTCGACAATATACCATCTATTTATTCTATTAAATATTTCCTCGTATATGGGCACGAAAATAGCGTTAACCAGACAACGCGGCCGCAAGAAGATTATGACGATCGAGAAGGAACAGAAGAAGAAACCATTTATCGTTCTGTCTTGTGGCGGTCGTTTTTGCTCCGATCAGTAGCACGCATAATTCCGTTTCACTTACGTCGGCTGGGTGTGTTCGCGTTTTATTGCGGTCGTTACTGTACGCAATTAATTTTAGGTATTAGAACAAATTTAGCGATGTTACGACGGCTATTTGGCATTACTATGTTTTCGGTGTCTCTAGCTAGATATCTTACATATCTATTTGTACATTCATATGCGATATTAAACTTATATACAGTACCGTTTACGTATACTTCACCATTACCTGTATGCTGGGGCTATTCCTCAATCATTGCACGCACCACTTCTTGAGGTACGAGGGTTGCTATTTCTGTATCCGGAATTGGAAACAATGATATGGTTAGGCACCATCTGGTATATACATCGTAAAGTTTTACATTATTTGAGTGCATACGCACTCGGAACGTTTTGTCATACGGATGCTATTTGTGTTGTTTAGCGACTTGAAAATTTCATCTGAGTTAAAAAACGACGTGGATTATCTCAAGAACAGTGCATCGATCAACTAACTCACTTCAGCTGTGGATAGTAAAAGTGTGACGTCAGTAAGTATTGTGGTTACACTGAAGTTTCCAAACAAAATAAAGACGCATATTTCTGTAAATTCCTCGTGTTTACGTTGTTTATTGTGCTGTTTTGAGACCGTAAGCAACATTATGTTGTTCGTTAAGTAAAATTATGAAATTCATTACAATTATTATTAGAATCTATACCCATTTGCTAAACTTTGAAACATATATAGGATAGACTGCAGTAAATATACTTATAGAGGATCAACTGTTAATTCCACTAATGAAATGATGCTTTAGTTGAACTTGCATCGTGGAAATTTGGCTCTACATGAAATTTTGTGTTAGTGGTTGATGAAGTACATACCATTCTCTAGGAAGGATATAATTTATACCCTCATGCTTTAGTACATTTGTAAGTTGTCGTATTATAGTAGACTATATTAGGATCAAATCTGAAATGGCTGCTTTTTACTTGATTGGCAAAAAATTAACATATATTTCGTATAAATATATGAACACTGTCTTGTTGGTATAACTCTAAATTGTGTAGTAGCACATATTAACCGCAGGTACTCTACTTTAATATCAAATAAAGAAGGTGTTGAAGATTGTGGTGTATTAGAAAATATGGTGCTTGGCGATTTACTGTTAGTTGATAAAGGATCCTTAATTAAAAACTTATTATTTTTATTCTAGTGTGAGATTTGTTTGTATCTTGTTTATTGCAATTGTTTTATTTTTGTCAACAGCTTATCTTTTACTTTTAGCCGGTAGTAATTAAGCACATTTGTATGTTCAATAGCCAGATACGAATAGAATTTTGTATTTTGTATGAAAACATACTAATTTTTGTAATATCAAAACTACAAATTTAACGTGAGTGTGTACGTGTATATTATTTTTTGTAAACGTAATTATACTTAATTATAGCTTGATAACATATTTTAAATAATAAAATAAACTGTTTAAAGGAAGTCTTTTATTTATATTTATAAAGATATTTTAAAGTGAAAACCTGTGAAAATAAAGGAAATTACATATGGATTAGTGCTCCCCAAACTTGAAATATTATTATGCCATAGCTCTTCGACTTCAACTTGAAATAGAGTAATTACACCATCTGGAATTATATTCGCTGTATTACCTGTATTTATACGAAATGTATCTTTCATTAACTGGTAACACAGTCTTATGTACAGCCAAATCTCCAGGATACAAGTTTAAGTGAAGCTCCATTTCATTAATGTAATTCTTTAGGTATATTTACTGCGGTCCATCTTAGATATGTTTTAAAGTTAAGCAAGTTGGTAGAGATTACAATCCATAGTTTTACTTAACGAACAACATAATGCTACTTACTGGAGCAAAACAGCACAGTAAACAGCGTAAATACGAAGACTTGACAGGAATAGGTTAGTTTTAAGACGTGTCTTTCTTTTGTTTGGAAACGTTTTCAGTGTCGCCATAATACTATTGACATCATCACTTTCAGAGTCCATTGATGATGAAGCATCATCTGAAATCACTGTATACTACTAGTTTAGGGATTTTAATTGTGGTGGTATATTGGTTCGTTGATGAACTGTACGTCATTGCTTACGTCACCATGATATATTTCTTGTACGTAACGCTTACTAACCATCAACAAATAAAGGCGTTGTATACAGTGAAATCTCCCTTGAGCGAACACCAACGGGACCAACTGAAGATGTCCGTTCAGTAGGGGTGTCCGCATAAAGGAAATATGTAGTAGATACAACAAAAATCGTGTTTTAACGAAAAATGAATATATTAAAGAAACTGGGACATTTAAATCGTATATGTATATAAATATTTTTAAAATAAATAAAAAACTTTAAACTTAAGAAAAAAAAGTTTATTTGCATTAGATATATACATACAAAGTATAATATATGTACATAGATACATAGCTGTAGTATGTAATACACAACAGTGAAATGAATAGTTACTTTAAGGACGCAAAAATTCATATATTGTTGTTTGTCTTCTCTTTTTCTTTAAAATGGCGTCTTGAAATCGTATTTCTAATCTAGACAGAAGCTCCAAAGACTCTGTATCTCCGTGATTTTCGACAAAACTTTTGAGCTGCCTGGTCAGGGTAATAGCTTTACCATAATTTGGGATAGCTTCTGTTGGCATTGGAACCCCATCGACATCAGAATCTTCCGAGAGTTCTTGTATTTCAACTGGATTTGCAATTTCTTGTTCTGAATCTGGATCTTCAACATACAAATCTTCATCTACGTTCAAAAAACCATTAAGGTTTTCATTATCCGTCAATTTCAATAAATTCTTAGTTTTGAGGATATCTGAAAGTACACTAAGAGGCAAATCATCTTCTAGGTCAGATGTATCAGCCTCAGTTAAATGGTCTTCACTTTGCATATTTACATGATTAAATCCTGCCTTGCGGAAGCAATTTTGAACTGTCTCTTTTGGTTACTTGGTCCCAAGCGGTTTTTGACAGATAAACTGCATCCAGTGGTGTAATTGTCTTTATTAACTCAAAAGCTGTACCAGCAGTTTCAATGTTTACTAACAGATGTTTGAGTATTAGACTTCGATAATAAGTTTTAAAATTCTTTATAATCCCCTGGTCAAGTGATTGACAAGCTAATGTACAATTAGGGGGTAAAAATAACATTTTTATATTATTTAAGCGAACATCTTTCGGATGAGATCTCGCATTGTCTAAAAATAACAAAATGTTTCTTTTTTCTTTAACCATTTTCCAATCTAGGTCTTGCAACCACTCTGTCATAATTTGTCCTGTCATCCAAGCTTTCTTACTGTATTTCCAAGTTACAGGCAGGTTACTTATATTAATGTTTTTAAAAGCTCTGGGTTTAGCTGCCCTACCAATGACTAGGAGTTTTTCTTTTTCACCCGCCATATTTGCACAATGCAAAATTGTAAACCACTCTTTGCGATACTTACCACCAACACATTTTTCCTTCTTTAATGTGAGCGTTTTATCGGGTAGAGCCCTAAAATACAGGCCTGTCTCATCGGCATTATAGATGTCTCTCGGTGAATATCCCTTAATCAAAGAAGGACATTTTTTTTAAAACTATCTATTTTAGAATTTAATATGAAAAGAAAATCAACGCATTAATACAAGAGAGCCTTATTTAAAAAAAAATCATATGCATACCTGTTAAAGGAATCCCCTTATGCCGAGCTGCTGTAAACCAGTTATAACACAATTTGTCAATTTTAGTACCCGTCAAAAAGCTCCGTTTTCATTCAAATTGCTGTTCGACATCCATTTGTTTAGAAGGATTTCTTTATGTTTAATTATATCTGCAGCTTGTGTTTTTCCAATATTAAAACGCTAGGATAAGTTCCTTACACTTAATTTCTCTTTATTGTAAACTTCAACAATCTCAATTTTTTGTTTAAGTGTGAGAATTTTTCTATTTGGAGCCATTTCTGCAATGAATGTGTCTTTTCCGCATAGACATCAGACTAATATTGAAAGCAGATTCAATCGAAAGTGTACATCCAAAGAATAAGAACGGTAAATCCCTAACCAACTTGAGGAAGTCTCTAATTCACACCAGGCAGAAATGCACGACATAGGCTGTACCGAAAGATCAAAGTCGGTAAATCTCCGCTTTACTCGGGGAAGTCCCAGCGAAATTGGCGCGCGGCGCGATTGAGAAATGCAATAGCAATACTCTCGATGTAAAAATAAGAAAACGCGTTTCTTTTTATTTTATTTTTTGTCCGGTTAAGAGAACATTTTCTCGTGTCCGCGTCCGTTCAAGAGAATGTCCGCCCAAGAAAGAGTTAATACAACGGAAATTATGTGAGAGCCGGTCGGGACCATGAGAAACTGTCCGTTCAAGGGAGGTGTCCGTGTAAGAGGGGTGTCCGCGAAGAGGAATTTCACTGTACATCTTTACGTAATACAAATAGAAGGGAGATACTGAGTTCTTCTATTATATTAATAGCGGCTAATAAGATTTCTACACTACTGTATAAGTCATTGTATTGCCTCGGTTCGAAAGCGAAGAAACACGACCACCAGACCTGTTCTGCTAGAAAACATATCAACTAGCGGCGTTAGTGTGTGCAATTAATTGTTTTTACGAAATAATGACGTCTTTAAGATAAAGCGCTGTTTAAGTGCCGTAGCGTTGGTAGTACAGGATGTACTGATGATGGATATCAATCATACGAAACGCAATGCTTAATAATAGAGCAGTGCATAATATTGTTAGATTATTATGTTAAGTAGTAGTATTAATATGAAACAATATTTTCAATTTTAAAATAATCCGATTTGAATGCAACATCACGTATTGGTTAGAAGTTTGTTATTAGATACTCGTTTTTAGATTCTATCTCACTGCTACAGTTACATAGTTCTAATCGCTTCTCGCTATGCCCAGAGACCAGTCAAGATCTCCCTCTCAATCGATAAAACTTTCGTCCTCATCTTTCTAATCCACTGTTCACTAGCAATTTATATTTTGCCATCGATAAATATGCAAACCTCACGTTATTCTTTTTTTCCGCAAAATATCTATCTCGTGATGGTACCTGCAAATCGAATCCAGACATTTAAACACTCCCGTTTGGGTACCGCGCGAATTGCCGTAATAACTAGCAATAACTTAGGGCAATTTTTGTAGATGTCGCGTTGTTTTGGCGTCGCGTAAGTTATGGGACAGATTTATACGCTTCGCCTTCATTTCACAGGTGACAAATGGCCCGGGTGTGAATACCGGCGCTTTATGCTCTTTACATACCGGCGAGGTTAAGCAATGGGAAAACGCCGCGGTCTTTTGTGTTGTTCGTCTACCGTGAGGCACGTCGTTCGTGTCTCCTGTATGCGCGTCTTTGAAATGTTATGGAAACGTATTTCTCAGGAATCAACGTTTAAATGAAGTGTTAATAAATTGAATTGAATTAATTTATTATGAAGTAAAATTAAAGAAAATGAACTTTGTGAATTTTGTTAAGATTAAGAAGTAACTGTCATTTTCGATACTCTGTATTTTATTTTCGCGTCACTCGCTGTATTTTTTATTTCAATCGGAGGGTCGTCATCTTCACTCACCCCATCTTCCTCTTCATGTGCATTATACATCTCTTTATCGCCATTCCATAAACTAACATCGGTAATTGTGCAAACAATATAGAGATTTATTGCTTTTAATAATTTGAGAACACATAGGCTGAAAAGTCCCGGGCCTAACAAAGAAAACATGTTTTTTTGGTTCAAAAGTAGCTTTATTCATCAACGTAATCTCCATCAAAAGCAACGCAATCATTCCAGCGCCGCTCTAACATTTCAATACCAGTTTTGTAGAACGATTTATCTTTTGCCTCAAAATAGGTCCCAGTTTCAGCGATAACCTCTTCATTCGTGCGAAATTTCTTACCGGCGAGCATTTTTTTGAGGTCTGCGAACAGCCAGTAGTCGCTGGGAGCCAAATCTGGCGAATACGGTGGATGTGGGAGCAATTCGAAGTTCAATTCATGTAGTTTTGCCATTGTTTCGATTGACTTGTGAAACGGTGCGTTGTCTTGATGAAACAAATTTTTTTTCTTTGCCATATGCGGTCGTTTCTTCGCAATTTCGCCCTTCAAACGCTCCAATAACGCTATATAATATTCACTGTTGATGGTATTTCCTTTCCCAAGATAGTCGATGAATATTACACCACGCACATTCCAAAATAACGAGGCCATAACCTTTCCAGCCGATTGTTGTGCTTTCGGGCGCTTTGGACGAGGTTCACCAGTTGCTGTCCACTCAGATGACGATCGTTTTGATTCCGGAGTGAAGTGATGGAGCCATGTTTCATCCATTGTCACATATCGACGCAAAAATTCCGGTTTGTTACGTTTAAACATGGCCAAACACTGCTCAGAATCATCAACACGTTCTTGTTTTCGGTCAACAGTGAGCAAACGCGGCACCCACTTTGAACAGAGCTTTCTCATAGTCAAATGCTCATGCAATATAGAGCCAATACGTTCTTTTGATATCTTTACGATGTCAGCTAACTCACGCAACTTCACTTTTCGATCATTCAAAACGATTTTGTGGATTTTTTTGATGTTTTCTGGTGTTACCGCCTCATTTGGACGTCCACTGCGTTCTGCATCATCGGTGTCTCTACGACCACGTTTGAAGTCAGCAAACCAACGTTTTATTGTTGTTTCTGATGGAGCGGAGTCCCTATAACACTTTTCAAGCCATTGCTTCGCTTGAACGGTATTTTTTCCCATCAAGAAGCAGTGTAAACTTAAAACACGAAATTGTTTTTGATCCATTGTTTTGAAAATAACAAAAGTAGCGTGACTCTTAGCACAATAACTCACAAACTAATGAGTAGAATACCATGAAATTTTAACAGTTGTCTTTTGAAGGTTAGTACTAACTGAGAGAAAGGTGACTGCAATAAAACTAGCGTCATTTATGTGTTAGGCCCGGAACTTTTCAGCCCATGTGTTAGATGATGCACTGTCAATAACTTCAGCATCAGATGGTAACTGTTTTGTAATGATGGTTAGCGGTACATTGTCTTCATCGTCATAATCATCACTAGAGTAAAGCAAATTTTTCCAACACTTTCTGATTGTTTGCTGGTTAAGATGTCTGATGCAAAAATTTGTCGTCCAGTTGCTGTGAGGAACGTCTCCATACTCACGTACGACCACTAAAACTGAATTGGCAGTATCTGTTTTCGTCTGAAAAAATGACAGACCGCCAAAACTCTTCGGGTCGTTCGCATTTCGATTGCCCAAGCCATTCGGCGCCGTTTTTGGAACGCCGTAAGGAGAGATTTTTTTTTCGCCACCCTTTTATACATCCCCACACTGTGGAGGTATCGCAGAACGGTGCGCTGAATTTTCTGTGAAGTTGCCGCGAGCTCAGCTGTACTTTTTCGCGGTTCTCTTAACACTTCGCGCACAAGCACCCGCAATATCACTCGAACATTGTAAGCGAGGCATAGTTGCAACGATACTAAACTATGACGAATTCCTTCCGATATATCTACCCCTACCCTAATGACAAGAGAAAGTTCTTAATTCGTTCTTAGAATTTAGCTGTTTGCGTATTTATACCGCTTTACCTGGTGTCTATTTTATTCTGTCGCCCTAGTGTATTTTGAGTGTACTACTAGCATTAGTGCATATTAGAAAAATTATCCGTTGTCTTTCTGCTTTTCTACCCAGAGCAGATTTTTGATGTGATGCAACATAGGTTTTCGTAGGTAATAATTTCCAATAGGGACTGGTTTCACCTGCATCGTATATTTGCTCCTCATTTAAATGTAGGTCTTTGGTTTTGTTCATTAAATTTTCCTTAAACGCTTGCACTAGTTGTTATGGTGCCGATAATTTTTCACTAGATGTCGACAGTAGTCCAATTCCTTACCTCCTTTTAAATCTTTTTAGCCAGCCATCACTGGCAACAAAATTTTCGGCCTCTAAGGTTTTTATTCAATAATTTTGCTCTCTCTTTAATTAATTAATAAAGTTCTACGATTTCCCGGGCCTCCGTATGTATCTGACACACGTTGTAAAATTTTTTACTTCAAGAACTTAATTTTACAGATCGTGGCTTTAGATACTCCATATTATTTTATGCCAATTGACTCACCCCCGCACCTTCTTTAATCTCGTCGATGATTTTCACTTTACCACTTCATTTTAAAAAATGTTATTTTATTGGACGTGGATGCCATGTGTGTTCTGGCGTAATTTTACTACTTTATTTCACGAGAGGCAAAATAACCAAGGCTTACAGGAATCCAATACATAAATCGGGGAATAACTGGTGCTGAAAACGTTTACGTCAACATTGTTTTAATCGATGTCTACGGTCTGTAAGTATTAGGAAAATATTCTTTCAACATGGCAAGATGTAATCGCTGCATTCTTAAAACTAGGTGTTAATGAGGGGTTTATATTAATGTCTTCATTCAAATACCATTAATTATATAATTTATAGATTTTACTGTAGCAAAACCTCAACGTTTGTGTAGAATTTTGGTTAATCTTTTTTTAATTTCCTCTCTAGTTAATCCGTTGACTTTTCCAATTTTCCCTTCAATATATCATTTGAAGATCATTTTCTATCTTCTAATCTATTTGCCTCCTCAATTATCGCAAAATTGGATGCCATTTTTGATGCCTTCGCAATTATCGGCAAGAAACACAGCACATTGAAGCTCTGTTTCCCATCTTGTTAAGATAGGTTCTGGTGGTGGTAGAATGTCGGAAAGCATTTCATTATATAACTGTACTCGTAAGGGTGCTTTTAGAAATACTATTTTGATACTACTATAATGGACAGGTCTATGTAATAGCATAGTCACGGTCTCCCTCTACAGTAACGCATTTGGTCCATCGGCGTTTCCCTTCAATAGCGTTTATTTTTTGTTTACGTTCGTGTAGTTTGTGTTTACGTTTTATTTTTGTTCTTTATTACTAGTTGTTTTACTTTGTTTTTTTCATTCTTGTATTTCCCACTTTTGTTTTTTTTTTAAATTTGCCATCATATATCAACAATAGCTTCTAACATTATTCTGATGCAATAAATCTTGTCAAAATTAGCTAACTGACCATATCAATTAGTACCGTAAAAATAGCGAAGATGTCTGTCTGCAAAGATGGATTGCTTTGGAAAAAGTTCAATGTCAAGTGGTGGCTATTTATTTGTCACGTCCTTTACAAAACGACATATAGCACACGTCGTCCGTCATGTCAATGAAAATATTATGAATACGTAGCCAACGCGTTATTTAGAAAAGATCAACCAGCTACAGCTCGAATGGTATTATCCACAATGCGATATGTAGGTGATGTGGATATGGGAGGAGTTTTATCGCAATAAATCTCAAATATTAAGTGCGCATTTTGTATCAAAAAAAATTACCATTTTGCGTACATAAATCAAACTGTGAATTGTTCGCTTGTTGTTTTCTTCCTTCTTCTTATATAACGGATTAAATCTCAAGATCTTGCAGGAGCGCCTTTGCTTTCTTATAAACCGATTATTCCGTAGGATTGTTTCGATTCTCTGACACTACGCAATGGGTTGGTGGGAATCTTTGACCGCATATCATTCGGTGTGTGTCATAAAATGGAAAGTTTCAAGTATTAAAAAGTTGGTAGCTTAAATTATTGCGTTAATAATTACTCATTTCCTTGATGCATATTTATATCTATGAACATAATACACACTCTATAATCTACACGTCAACATGTTACCAATTTCGATTTTTGTTTGGGTTCGGATGGTTGATAGTTTTAAGTACGTAAAATGTAATTTTAAAATAGAAAATAGTCAGAATAACACATGGGCTGAAAAGTCTCGGGCCTAACACATAGATGACGCTAGTTCTATTGCAGTCACCTTTCTCTCAGTTAGTACTAACCTATTAAAATTTCATGATATTCTATTCATTAGTTTGTGAGTTATTGTTCTAAGAGTCACGCTACTTTTGGATCAAAAACAATTTCGTCATTAGCGTAGTTTCGAGCGGCTTTATGCTCAAACATGTAATTCCCTCTCTGCTTCTACCGCTATATCTAACCCTACAATACAAGTGAATGTTCCTGGTGCTAACTAGTGCCAAACGAAAGACACACAGAGTCAGACAGCGAGAAGAAGCGGATTCAGTTTCCCAACCTTCCCTCGAGCAATACATGAATTGCTACCACTGGAGGGCAGCGCACCAAGGGCAGTACAAGGGGAACTGTGAACATGTGAATGATTTTTCAGGCTTACCATGACGTATTGAAATACATCTAAAGGAATGCCTAGAATAATTTTCTAGGCATTCCTTTAGATAAGGGGTACCCCTTTGAAAATTCGTCGAAATTTCGCTCATTTTGGATTTGGTTCAAGACTCAACGAATGTTATCTATATATATATATATATATACAAATCTTCTACAAGTCGCTTAAAGATTCCTTTGTGTCCTCTTCTCATATTCTACATTTTTCGATGTTAAAATGCATCCAGCAAATTGGATGAAAAAGAAAAAGAAAAAAGAACACCAGTTATTCGAAATATTATAAAGAAAATGACTCTCAATCCCATTCTTTAACCATACGGACCCTCTCATACAGTTAACAGCACGTTTCATATTACTCTAAATTATGTATGATCACTCTCATAAGTTACGATCTGCGAGCCCACCGCCTGTTTCGTTCCAGAAACGATTTCGCGAAGCCGCATCCTTTAAACACTAGTAAGAAGTTATCTCGAGAATAATGCGTGCGGCTGTACACGCCTATATCGAGAGCTTCGACTTTCGCCTAACCCGGCTCCGATTTTAAACTCCGTACGTAATTTGGAGCTCGTTTTTATAACAGGTTGCGAAGCTTCGAATCTCGGACAGCGCGAGCAACCCGGTCGTCTTCTTCTCTCTTCGATAAATTCACGGTGCGATTTCAAGGATGTTTGTCGTTTCACTTCCGCGAGTCAAAGTTTGGGAGAGTTATTTCTTAATACTGCAATAAAAGTTATTCTTTAAAAAGTAATTAAAGGAATGGAAGCTGCTTACGTAGGAGTTACTAGAATTTAATATGGGTGTTATCAAAATTCGTTTGTTTATAAAGCGAAAACGATAAAATTTGTTGCGGGATCAATAATGATTAGACTCGGTGGTAGGCCATGATGCCACGTTAAATATCTGTTGATAGAGTATTTGTTGCAATCATGCATGTAGTTGTCAAAATGTGCATTTTTATACAAAATTAATGTAAAACGTATCTAATTAAAATGCTTAAATGTTTGCTCTTACTTGATTAATTACAAGAATCAGGACTTTCGACAGAATTGATCATAATCTCTTGCTAGCTATTCTTCATTACATCGGTTTTGGCGCTTCTTTAGAGCATGCTTCTTGGCAGAGAACAGGCGGTGGTTACTAGTGACCAACCGTCTCCATGCGCGACTAAACGTTCGGAAGTTCCACAGTGTTCCATGTTAGGGCCGTTATTGTTCTCTATTTACACAACACATACGTCCTTTTTCCATAATTTCACGTGCAATCTCGATCTCTACGCTGATGATTCACGGTTGTATAGATCCTTCTCCATTGATGAGATTCATGGTATTGTTGATGATATCAACCGCGACCTCAATAATCTGTATACTATTGCAAGAAAACATTGCCTACTTTTAAATGAAACCAAATCACACTTTAGTGTTCGGAAGATCTAAAGTGAGATCGAATATACCTCCTAACATCAGACTTGCGATTAATAACACCCCTGAAGTTTCAAACTAATGTGAAAAATCTAGGTCTCTTTGTAGATAATGATCTTAAGTTTAAAAATCATATCAGTATTTGTATTAGATGCGCTTACTCCAATTTAAAATTAATTTATTTCCACCAGGAATTCCTTGGTGTTATCACATTTTAATTACTTTGACGTTGTTTATGGTAATTGTCTAAATCAGATCGACTCATGCAGAATTCATGTGGTACAGAACTCATGTCTCAGACTAATTTATGGAATAAGTCAGCGTCAAAGGAGTTAGGGATGCTGGATGGTTAAATACGATAAGACGAAGACACTTTTTAAATACTGGTGTTCAGCCTTATTTATTAAAAAGAATGAGGTATTGTACTGATGTGCACAATATCAACGTCTGGGATCTTATCGATATACTTGGGCATCATATGCGGCAATTTGAGAAAGATTTTGGCTACGAATCTGCACAGCTATATAACTCCCTTCTCCTAGATGTTAAGGAATTACCATTTAATTTCCAATTTGATAAATGAGCAACTTTCCAGCAGATAAATATTTACAGTATTACAACATGTTTGTTTTGGTTGTGAGAAAATTATTTTCTTTATTTCTTCCTTGATCTTGGGTCATTGTTAATAACAGGAAACCTACTGGTTTACTGAAGATGATCCAATCGGCAAAAAGTGCTTATGCTTGTTGTTCTTTTTTCTTGTTTTTGTATTTACTATTTTATTTGCCAATAAAATATTATTGTTATTATTAATTAATTTTACTAAAAATTAAGTACATAGAAAACCACGTCAAAATACTCATCTATAAACTCCATATTTTACACGTCAAAAGTGGGTCAATACTTACACGTGGTATTAAAATAAACAAACATTTTAAAATTTTTAATATAAACTGATATTTAGTTGCCCCCACCCCCACGCGTTTTGCCTTTCTTACATATTCTAGCTGGAGTGGTATAGATTAAACCAAGTCTGTCTGTAAAATCTAAAGAGATTTTCCTCTACTCTTCTAAAAGTGCTGGTTTACGTAGGTATCAATCGGTTCGAATAATCCCAAATATTCTCAATTGGATATGAGATCTGGGGACTGTGGGAGGTCATGAAATTTGGGATCCTATACAATACCCATTCTTTCGTTATACGTGATGTATGCTTGGAATCATTGTCTTGCTGGAAGATCTAATGACTCGCAAGCATAATTTAGAGACACTAGGATCGACATTCTTCTGCAAAGCTTTCAAGCGTCCTTGTATATTCATCGTGGTTTCAGTAAAATTTCAATTCAAACACCTGATTCTGCAAAGCACCTCCACACCATAGTGGAACCACCACCATGCTCAACTGTATGTTGAAGATATTGGGCACGAAATTTTTGATATTGCTTCCTCGCATGGGGATGTTGGTTATCGTGAAGGAGGATGACCTTATTGCTAACCATTCCGCGCCACCTGTTTTGAATAACGTGGCGAAGTCGTTGAAGCATCTGATAGCAGGCTGTTGCATTTATTGTCTCACCTCTAGGCATGTAGTCGATGTTACCCTTACGATCTCAATAAACAGTAATCATAATTTTTCTGGTGCTCAAAATTTGTTCTTTTTTCAGTTTCGTTGGGCATTGTGGAATGTGATATCCAAGCCTCATCATCAGTGACACTATGATTCAAAACTTGCTTGTCGTAGAGACTGAGAAATGCCAATGCAGCTACTATTCGTTTGGTTTTGTGATCGTCTGTTAAAATTCAAGCACACATTGTGTTATACCCCAAATCTGCACCAAAATTCCGTACAACGTAGTGCTTGAAATTTCTGGAAAGAATGGGTGAAGCTCATTAGTGGTGAAGCTTAACAATGTTGTCGGATTTATTATTAATAAAATAAATATTCATATTCCAAATTCAAGAGATAAAAAGAATTTCCTTGCCTGTCCTTAAAAAAAAATCATCAAGTTAGGCGTTTACAAAAGGAATCCGACCCGTAGAATCGATTGCCATTTATATATAATTATCGAAAAACTAGTTTATTTTCAGCGAACGCGGGTATTCTCTCCATTTGCTCGTGTAAGCGTATATAAATTGTTTCCTGTATGCGATCATAAAGTTGAAAAAGTCGCTAAATACCCGCTAAACTGTTGAAAAACTACAAATACCTATGTGCATATTCGCGCTGTACTTTTAAATATTTAATAGATAACCTAGGAAGCCGATCTAGCAGCGTTGGCATCAATTAAACCCGATGAAAAAAAGAGCGTAGCGCGCTGGCACATAGACGAGTTGGAGATCGCCTTCGATCTCTGGATATAATTTATATCGACACGCCGAGAACGGTACATGCATATCTTGCGCGTAATTTTTTCCGAACAATTCACTCGCTATAACCGACGACGTCGATCGCAAAAAGCTCTTCTCCGACAGAAGGCGAAGCGCGACCATTCAAAAAGCGTATTATTATCTCCGGTTGACTTAATTGATTCTGGGATATGATGCCCGAAAAAGGATGAGTTCGCGAAAGAAACGAAACTCTGTTAGACGTATGCATGCTGATTTGCTTTTTGTTTCTGGCAATTTTTTTTTTTCGTATAGGTTTGTACGAAAGATTCTATGGAGTTCAAGAAGAAAATTTGTCCGAATAAAGAAATAAATAAATGAACATTCTTTCGGGATTTTATTTTTGGCTTGTCGTATTGGTGATTTAAGAAGTCTTTATCTACGTCAGTAATTTTTATCCCTATGTAACAAATCGATATATCTGGGTCAAATTAAATACCGTATAAACAGTTAATTTGAAAATAAATTTAATGTGCACCGTAAATTATTTTATTTTAACAAAATTAATGATCGTTCGATCTATTAATGTTTTACAGCAACTATTATTATATAACTGTTGTTACTTTGTTGATATACACTACCGCTCAAAAGTGTTTAGGCACTCTCACTGACAGCAAAAATGTTAATAATATTTATTTTTTTATGTACAGATATACGTACATGAATAAAAATATATTAAATAATTGTGAAAATTAAAACGTTTAATTTAAATTTTGCTTTCATCTATGTGAGCTCCTCTTGATTTAATAATTGCAGCACACAATCGAGGCATTCTCGCAATAAGTTTTGCCAGAGTTTCTTGTGTTATTGAGGTCCGACTCGATTGCAATTTGTTCCACACGTCAGTAGCTGATGTCGGAGCCGATTTCCCTACTTCCCTATCTAGTTCTTCCCATAGTAACTCGATTGGATTCAAGTCGGGGCTCTGGGGACGCCATTCCATAATTTTGAGAGTTCCTTCCTCTTCTAAATGGCGTAAATAGTCTTTACATAATTTAGAGGAATGTTTTGGGTCAGTATCTTGCTGGAAGATAAAATTTTGACCCAAAAGTCGAATTCCGGAAGGTATTGCGTGGTTCTCCAAAATTTCGCGGTAGCCTTCTTTTTTTAATATACCGTCAATTTTCAAAATTTCCCCTACACTAGTGCCAACAAAACAGCCCCAAATGATGATAGAACCTCCACCATGCTTCACAGTAGCAGCAATACACTCTTCTCTGGCACGTTCACCCACAGATCTTCTTACGAATATGCGTCTTCGGGTTCCGAACAGCTCAAATTTGGACTCATCCGTCCATAGGACGTTGTTCCACTCTTCTATGGTCCAGTCTTGGTGTTCACGAGCCCATTGTTTTGTTTTCGTAGTAATGGTTTTTTTCATCGCAATACGTCCATGGAGCCCGGCTTCTTGTAGGCGACGTTTGACTGTAGAAACACTGACTAGTTTTTGGTGACCAATTCTGCGGTGATTTCCGGGGCTGTTTTGCGTCTATTTAACTTGCTGGTAACCACTATTCTGCGATCATCTGCAGATGTTGTCGCTTTTGGCCTTCCACTCCGTCTTTTATTAAGAAAACTGCCAGTTTCCCGATATTTTTTTACGTTATAGTCAACCGTAGCGTGGGGTATTTTCATTTTTTTGGCAATTTGTCGATTACTTATGCCACTTTTATGGTAAGCTATTATAAGCGCACGTGTATCCGTACTAATTTCTCTTCGCGGGAGCATTTTAAAAAATTATCACACGATATTTCGCTCACGACGTGAATAGAGTAAATATCACACTGCAACTGACCATAGGTTACAGATTTCACTATAAGCTTCTAGGAAGGTAATTTAAACATTATTACCTACAATCTAACAGATGACCAAATTTACCCAGTAAATTCAGAGGGATTGTTATTGCAATTGCACCGCAATAAACAGTTTATGGTAATCCGACCAAGTGCAGGTAAATGATAGTAAACCTTATGCGATATAATGGGTGTTTATCTTACTGAACTACATTTTAAATACGTATTTCATTTTATTACAATGTCTTTTTGGTAAACATAATACTATATGAATAATCCATGAAAACAGGGGTGCCTAAACACTTTTGAGCGGTAGTGTACATATATTGTAAATAGCATTTCGGACCATTTTTATCGTCTCTCGCAGATTACTTGTTTTGGGATTAGTACGAATTACCTTAGATCTGAGAGATGACAGAACAGGAACTTGAAATTTCCTCTATTTGACAGCACAAATAGTTTCTCGAGTCACATCAAGTGCATTGCTTACTTTCTACAATACACTCTTTGTAAATAAAATTGTGGATGTGTTACTATATCTATCTCATAAACTGCATGCAAAGGTAACAAAGGGCCCCCGCTCTCTTTACCCTTTTCAAAATACACCAAAAGATGAAGCACAAACTCCTGCGCTTTGAAATTCTACCACTTGCCAGGCATTCTCTGTAATGATAGTAAAAATATCAAAATCTGTTCGATGCATAGTCTTTATTCCAAATAACTTACTAAAGACTTTGTAGTCGTAGTCAGTGTTCTGAAAAGAACAATTACTCGTAAAATGCAGAGAGAAAGAACGTAAAAAAAGATGTGAAACGTAACTACACATATTAAACTAAATACAAAAAACGATACTAACCTACATTTGATAACCAACAACAAACGCTGGAAGATAAACAGTACACGTAACTTGAATAATGCGGTAGTATATACCGCTATTCTTGTCTGTCATTCTAATAAAATCAAACCAAGCAGATCTTTGTCTGTGAGACAAACCCAAATTTTTCTTTCCTCTTCAACAACAGTACTTGAGAGAGATCGCAGTTAAAAATGTAATAGGGGAAATGTATATATGTAAATACAAAATATCACAAACAAAAGAAGAATACGATACCCCAAGATAACGGTAGCAAAACCGGATATTATAGAAAAGAATTCCAAAAATACAAACAAGCGCTAGTAAAAACATGAAATCCCTTGACTTGATATTGTTGACGAGGGGTTCTCATATTAATTGTTGTTGTTTGAGCTATTTCAGCAGTGTGTCTACTGTCGTCTTCGGGGTAGCCTTGAGAAGGGCTGGCACTTGCCAGGTTCATCATGGATTCGATGATTTTGTCGGACCTATTTGTCTTCTCTATATATTTTTTTTATTAATGAAACACTATTAGCCTAGTGACTGTCATTCGATCGCCATACAAGAAAAGTTTCATTAATAAAAAAAAATTGGGACGAAAAATACGTCCGACTAAATCATCCAACGTATGATGAATCTGGTACGTAACAGCCCTTCTCAGGGCTATCCTGAAGATGGCAGTAGACACACTGCCGAAACGTCGGGCTACATAACTTCAACAAACGATGGATAAAGCCCAAATAATAAGTCTAATTAAAAACATAAATTTTCATACAAAAAGTAATAGGCAGAAGTAGAAACAATAGAGCGATTAAAGGAATTCAAAAGGGGGATGAAATAACAATTACAGATCTGAAAGAAATAAATAGCGTAATAAACATATACTTCACAAACATTGGAAATACTTCGACGATAACTAGTGCCAAAAGAATGAAACACTTGTCTGCAAAGTCAGATACAGGCGGTCTTTTGTGTTACTTCCACGTTATACATACATAACATTACGTATCGCACGGTATTTCCTAAAAGTACATCGCGAGTTATCTAATTCAACGCGCAACAGTAGCAGCGACATGAGTTACGTTAAGTTTGTGCGCGCGCGCGCGCTTAGAAACACATTTATTTCGCGCGATAATCGTTGAGTAACTCAAGTGACACGAAATCTCAATAATCGCAACGAGGCGCTTCAAGAATTTCACGCGATGCAAATATTTACCAACACCAGCGGCGTTTAATTGTAATTAAGCTCAATCTTGATATCGGAAACGGTATATCGTAATCGATACGTTTCACTAAGTTCGTTGTAAGCGGTAACAAATAAATCGGGTTTGATTTGTATCTATCTAAGTACGAGACGAGAATATGTTTAGTTGGAACGCTTTAGGGTTTTAACATTTTTATAAAGAGCTGTGGAATGAAAACAATTGTCTATAACAGAGCATTTATTAATGTAGAATTATGTGCGGGTATTAGAACGATAACAAATCCGAGGAGGTTGTTGAAACGGTCTAAAGTTGGTATGGTGTAAATTAGAAGTGAAGGTGTTAAATAAAATCTTGCGTTTCTAAAATGAAATTATAATTATGGTTAATGAGGTTTATACAGTCTGAGAATTAACACATGGGCTGAAAAGTCCCGGGCTTAACACATAGATGACGCTAGTTTTATTGCAGTCACCTTTCTCTCAGTTAGTACTAACCTTCAAAAGACCGCTGTTAAATTTTCATGATATTCTATTCATTAGTTTGTGAGTTATTGTGCTAAGAGTCACGCTATTTTTGTTATTTTTAAAGCAATGGATCAAAAACAATTTCGTGTTTTAATTTTACATTGCTTCTTGATGGGAAAAAAATACCGTTCAAGCGAAGCAATGGCTTGAAAAGTATTATGGGGACTCCGCTCCATCAGAAACAGCAATAAAACGTTAGTTTGCTGAGTTCAAACGTGGTCGTAGAGACACCAATGATGCAGGACGCAGTGGACGTCCAAATGAGGCGGTAACACCAGAAAACATCAAAAAAATCCACAAAATCGTTTTGAATGATCGAAAAGTGTAGTTGCGTGAGTTAGCTGACATCGTAAAGATATCAAAAGAATGTATTGGCTAAGTGTTCTGTGTTATATGTTATTTGTTTTCGAATAATAAGTGGTATTTTAGGAGCAAAAAATTAAAATCAAAATATCTGATATTGCTTTCCGGAAAGCATGAAGATTTTCAACCCAAGTTTATTGCCAATTGTTAAATTTCGAAAAATTGCTTCCATTGCTTTCAGTTTATACCTTAGGAATCTTATTTGGTAGTTCAGGTCTCAAATAAGTTTCACCTATTTGTTGCTGGAAAAAGAGTTAAGAATTTGTTATAGCAATAGGATAAAAGGACCTTGGAAAAGATCGTTGGTCGAAGTAATCTCCTGTATATTCATTTGGAGAAGAATATTGTATTCCCAAACATTATCTAAACATGCCTAAAAGTTATTCTAAATAACTTGGCAAAACCTATTGATTTCTGTTGGATACTAATAATTTTCTCTGTATTTATTTTACCCACGATTTCATCCCTAAACGTACACCACTGACTCCATCCAGGACATGCCTCTCGTCTCCTTTTCCAGTTGATGCCCGAACGATATTTTATCATCTATCGGCATTACTACGTATTTCGAAATGACTTATCAATCCCAGCAGACCGGACCGGAGATCATAGATAACGCATGCCAAGCCCGCATTGCGGCGGCTACTCACTACGAGCGCCGGCCGAAACGCTGTCGATCTGACTCGGGGCGTCTTGTCCGGGTCCAGCCCAGGCACGATCGGTCTGAGCCCGCCGCGCCGTCCGGTAGTGACTGTTGTGTTGCGTTGTGTACGCGTATTGTACGAAACTCTTGTAAACATGCCTCGCTCGTTATCTTCGGCCTCTGCGTCGCCGTCCGACGGTCGACGGTTCGTGCGCGTTAATAGCTGGGTCAGTGAACAACTGTTATCTTTTTCCCATAGTTTTATGTCGAATACGGCTGTAAAACGTCACAATAATGCGTTTCTCGTTGGTAGACGCATTGAAATGAAATATTTAGGTAGATTGGTTGTCGAATTATCTCTGTGTCGTATAAATTTCTCCTTTTTTTTTTAAAGGAAGCGACTTTCCAAAGATTAGAATAGGTTTACCTAGTATTCTTCGACTTTCTAAGGTATTTTAGAAGTCAGTGCTGTCAACCGGGGTGACAAAGTGCTATATTTTGAAGTTTGGGCTGAGTTTTCAATACAATATAGACTTATATCTTTGCTATAAATTTATAAATCTTAAAGAAACTTTAGTTACAACAGAAGGGAGTGAGAAATTATTTTATGTGGCAACAACTCACTCTGTTTGTCGGGGTAACTAAGTGCCACACCTGGTTTCTCTTTGAAAAGATATTAGAAACGTTTTATGGTTACTAGTCACCCTGCAGAATCCAGATGTGCAGATTTATTATATTGGAAGCTGTTTAAATAAGAAACAAACAAAATCGTGAGTTGGTGGGAACACCTTTTCATTAAAAAATCTGCCCTAAACATTGAGCCAAACTCAAGTTAAGAGGAAAGTAACTTTAGCTACTTTACAACTGCGTGTGTACAGCTTAAACTTCCTTAAACTTCACTGTACAAAGTTCAGGAACTTTTTAAGAAATTGAATTGAAAAGAATGGAAAATACGGGGATTAGTAGTCCATGCAAAGCTTATGGCTGCTGATTTTAGTGGGCGGCGCAATTTTCTTTTTAATTTCCTGCTCTTTGTACCAAAGAACACCCAGGGGGTTCCTTTTACAGTTTTGGCGGGTTTTTTGTAATGTATAATCTGTTTCTGTTAGAAGTACTAAATCGTCAGCATATAAGATAGAGTTTAGGGCGGTGTTCTGTTTTAAACGTATTCCTTTAGGGCATTTATTCTTCCATTCCTTTATAATAACATCAATGTTGGGGACACACAGCAGGCTTGTCTAACTCTATTGTTTCTTGGTATTTCCCTAGTTAATCTTTTGTTTTTCTTTCATTGTTTCTTCCATCTCATCTGACTATATTTTTAATTCTTTCTTCTTTTTACCCAAGACTTCAGATATTGTTTTTTTTTACTGCATGTTTTATATTTTGCCATTCTTCGTTTGTATCTTTTTTTTTGTTTTTGTTCATATTAACTTTAATTGTTAATTATTAACTTGGCTATTGTTACCACTACTTTTCTCACATTCTAGAAATGCACTAGAATAAATCCTGTATTTAAAAAAAGACAATAACATTTGTGTCAGCATCTAAAGGGCCTATCTTAATATTATTCAATTTTATTAAAGTACTCGAGATTCCTCAGGGAGCTCCGTTAGGACCATACCTATTTCTAGTTTACCGACATCGTTATCGCACTTAGCACTTGCCTATGCGGGTAATTTCAACATCTTCTCATCTACACTTGGAACTGGACTGACGCGTTTCACTTATAGCACATTTTGGATATCTGTATGGGCTGGTATTCTGCTTATGTGCTAAAATTGAATTCCAATAGGGTGTTGCTTTTCTGCAAAAAAAGTTAAATTGCTTTATTCTATTTGGCGTTTCGTTTCATTTTCCCTAAAGTGTTGCGCCTCATACTAATTAATAGCCCTTCGATTTCTGCCCTGAGAACATTGGAATTTGTCTTACGCTCCTGCAATTTTTCACCAATTTATTTCTATTCATGGTGTTCAGTTTAGTTTCGTGGTTAGCAAACTTCTTACATCGCGTTGAATCGATAGCTCATTAGCTTCTTTGTACTACGGTACATGGACTTGTTTAGATCTGAACAAACAATAAAACGAACGGTGACTCTTGAGGGATATGCATAGTATGATTTATGATCATATTGCTGCCGGAGTGATTGCACAAATATACGATTTTTTAATGTTTATTTAGTTTTAAATTCTAATTAAGAATTACTATAAAATATAGAGAGACACGGATTTATATAAGTATTACTTATTAATGCATAGGTATCACAGTAAACTCCACGGCAGCATCGAAAACAAACACTATAACTTTCTCTAAAATCCTAAAATCCTGTTTACTTTGCTTTTTTTCAAAATACAAAGCGGTCCATGCCGAGCAAAATAACATGTCACGACGTGATAAAGCACGCCCGACCATAGAATGATGTTAATGCATGTAGACACAGTTTATTTTGTGTGCCCACCAGAAAATTAATGTCTTGCCCACTAGATTTGCCGGTATTCCGTGGCGGCCTACGCTCAAAATTCCGCATGATATATCGCTTAGGTATTGTCATTAGATATTTTTTGTTTATGATGGGTGGAAGTCAAAGGCCGTTACGTGTACCAGTGCGGCAAACTTGACGGAAGTTAGGAGAAAACGGATCGTGAACCTATTGTTTTACGTTCGAGGAAAGAGGTTAGACGTAGAACAGTGGAAACTTTTTGATTGTAAAGGTTGCGGAGGCGATGTGAAATGTTAGCTTGTTGCTGGAACGGTTGACATATGAAGATGTTATGCTGTAATTAGGAGGTAAATTATAGTAATATTTATTTAAATTTTCACTAAGATATATCTTATCGAGGTCAAAGGCTTTGTATAGAGAGAAAACCAACATTTAGAGAGAAAATGAAGCTTATTAAATATTTTTGAGGTTAAACATTGACATAAGTAATTTCTATAGGCTTTTTCAATTGGGACAGGTCGACGTTGGCAGCCTGTGGTGGCCAAGTTGTTTTTGCCGCTTCTGTATAATCTGTTGCGCCTATTTTACTACAGATACGATGGCCCTTCAAAGTCGATTTGCCAACGTTTGAGGGCCAAATTCAACATAACCCAGGCCATCGCTCAAATTCAGCCGGATCTATGGGGTAGGGTGAAAAATCGTGGCGGAGATTTGACCGATGTTATATTCTGCACATAATGGCATACATGGCATACAACACTATTGAAAGTGATACACTGTTGTTTGTTAATGAGGCAATACTAAATCATATTTCCACTCGAAGTTTATCTGGAGGCAACATACAGCGCTAAAGTTTGGTAACAACTTCCTAAAACCCTACTGACTTTTGTTGAATAGGCTAAATCTTATCTTACCTTTCAAATATCTTCATGTCTTATCGTATTGAGTGGCTCTTTCTTGTGTAAAGGCAATCTTAATAACTTTGTTAGAGCGTTAGCAAATATGGAATGTGAAGATAGAAAGTGGTAGTAGAATTACTTCTGCAGTTCTTTTCAAATAATGGATGTAACTATCATTAGATCCAGGTAATGAATCTGTAATATTCTGCATATGGTAGTGAGTTATGGATAACCACGAATGGAATCAAAAGCAGAGTTACGGCCATGGAAATGAGATTCCTAAGAAGAATAGAAGGAGTAACTAGAAGAGACAGAATCAGAAACACGACAATCGCTAATAGTCTGAGTATCAAACCAGTAGAAGTGGTCATAGAAGAGAGACAACTGGATGGCTTGGAGATCTACACGGAATGGAAGAAGATCGAATCACAAAGAGGATATTTGAAGCCAAAACAGAGGGTAAAAACAGAATAGGTAGACCCCGAAACACCTGGAAGGAGCAGGTGTATAGAACATTGGAAAAGAGAAGTATGGGATGGATTGAAGCCAAACAACTGGCTCAGAACAGGAACCTGTGGAAGATAAAAATAAGAAAATAAATAGTCCGTCACCGCAAGGTATAAAGGACATAGGATTAAAAAAAATATATATATTCCGCGTCACGTTACAAAAATATGAGTCAAATCCATTAGCTGAAATATTCGAATTAGTAACTTTTATATTCGTACATTGACCTTTAACAACATTCCACATCCTATTACTTGAGCTATGAATGTTATTACCTAAATGGTTTGCTTATTTCAAAGTGCGACAACATTCACTGCGAAATTTCTTGTACACAGATTTAAAGCTATCGTTAAATTTTGACGACCGATAAGGCATAGAGTGAATTGAATTATCATTGCGAACTATGTTAATTCTGTAATACAGTTTAAAAACTTGCCATTCAATCATCGCCTAGAAAATCCCAATTAACATTGCAGGAATAATCAGTACGTAAAAAATAATCCCCTCTGTATAACAGGATGCAGTATTGCAGTGTATTTTTCTTATTCACTTTAGGTTTTAGACACAATTTTCGCTCTTTTCCCATCATCAGGGATAATATCATTTTTCCAGCATTTATTAAATATATGTAGAAGTCTTAGGTGTAGTATAAGTCCCCCGTATTTCCAAAGCTGGGTATTTATGCCATCCATACCAATCGCTTTTGTATTTTCAGTAGCTCTTAAGGATTCTGTAAGTTCAGTTAGATCTATAGTTTCTTTTTTATGTCTCCCAATTCCGCAAGAAATTAGATTAGTTGAGGTATCAATACTGGTGAGAACGATACTCCGTGATAGTTTAGAGTTTTCTGAGAGACTCAGTAGTTTCCCTGTGTTGAGTTGTTGGGAATGTTTTTTTGGATGGGAGGTTCTATCTCCCACTGGGATCGAAGAAATACCAGATAACTGCAATCGCTTGCATCCGTTTCGATTTAATCTAGATGTCACAGGTGTTCAGGAACTCATTGAGTTTGATCAGATGTGCTTGGACATATTTGGATGGAAAGATGCTGTGGAAGGGGACCCGAAGGCGATAGGACTGACAGGTTGGAGATGCAGCGAGCTAAAGGAGGCGACCAGAATTCAGCAAAGATTAATCTACCTAAAAGTAGAGATATTATAACGTCTTTGCGTATGCCATAATCCGCAAGGATTCAGCGGGTTGATGATGATGCATGCTGGAATATTAGATGTTGATGTAAAGTTAGAAAAGATACTTTATCTTAAAATGCGTTAGGTTATCATTTTACAAGCTTCCTTAACCAAATAACTTTGCAAATTACAAACACAATTACGGAGAAGGAAGATAATTTCGGACATATGATGTGAACTTTGTCAATTTTGATTTTAAAACTACACTGTGAATGCTCAAAAATATTAATCTATGAAAGTTGGACGAAATCCAAAACTTTTGTTAAATTTAGATTTCTTGGATCTTCGGCAAAAATAGAATTAAAAACGTATTTAATATAAACAACGTTCAAAAACAATTTAGCTATCCACCACCTCTAGGGTGACGATGATAGCACTAGGTGGCGGTGGAGTAGGCGGACGACGAACGACGAACGACGGTAGAAAAGAATCAGAAGAGACGCGAATAAAAAAGAGAACGCGGTCTTACGGACCGCGTCAGAGACGGCAGAAGAAGAAGGGACAAAAAACATTCATTTGAAATAAAATCTTGATAACCAATCAGAGTTGTCATCTGGCCTTGTTACATACTTGAATAAATTTGACGGGTATTCATAGAGAGATGAAAAATTAACGTTTACAGACGCGAGATGCCTCTTTCTCTTCTACTTCTTCTTCTTCTCTCTTCATCGAGCCTCTTTTTTTTTTCGTCTTCTACGTCTTGGGCTTCGTCGTTGTCCGAGCCGCCGGCCAACCCGATCGAAAAACTCGTTTCTCGAAGCTGGAAAGTTGCCAAGATGGAAGGAGATAGAAGACGGGAGAATATAGGTGTACGCGGAGGATTGTCGGACGTGTATTTACAGTCCCTTGTAATTGAATTAGCCTAGTTTTCGGAATTTAGTTGGACCTTTAAGTTTTTATAATAAGTGGGTCATTCGCGCTTAGTAAGTCTTGCTGCTACTCTATAGATTTGGTAAAATGTCTATATTTCATAATATTTACGGTAAAAGTGATTAAAATATTTGAAAAGTTAGCCCGAAGAAGAAAAAAAATGGGAAAACAATTGAAAATTTGGATACTAAAATAAGTAATACGAAAATAACACATGGGCTGAAAAGTTCCGGGCCTAACAAAGAAAACACGTTTTTTTTTTGGTTTAAAATTAGCTTTATTCATCAACGTAATCTCCATCAAGAGCAACGCAATCATTCCCATACCACTTTTATAGAACGATTTACCTTTTGCCTCAAAATAGGCTTCAGTTTCAGCGATAACCTCTTCATTCGTGCGAAATTTCTTACAGGCAAGCATTTTTTGAGGTCTGCAAACAGCCAGCAGTCGCTGGGAGCCAAATCTGGCGAATACGGTGGACGTGGGAGCAATTCGAAGTTCAATTCATGTAGTTTTGCCATTGTTTTGACTTGTGACACGGTGCGTTGTCTTGATGAAACAAATTTTTTTCTTTGCCATATGCGGTCGTTTCTTTGTAATTTCGGCCTTCAAACGCTCCAATAACCCTATATAATATTCACTGTTGATGGTATTTCCTTTCTCAAGATAGTCGATAAATATTACACCACGTCCCAAAATACCGAGGCCATAACCTTTCCAGCCGATTGTTGTGCTTTCGGGCGCTTTGGACGAGGTTCACGAGTTGCTGTCCACTCAGATGACGATCGTTTTGATTCCGGAGTGAAGATCCATGTTTCATCCATTGTCACATATCGACGCAAAAATTCCGGTTTGTTACGTTTAAACATGGCCAAACACTGCTCAGAATCATCAACACGTTCTTGTTTTTGGTCAACAGTGAGCAAACGCGGCACCCACTTTGAACAAAGCTTTCTCATAGCCAAATGCTCATGCAATATAAAGCCAATACGTTCTTTTGATATCTTTACGATGTCAGCTAACTCACGCAACTTCACTATTCGATCATTCAAAACGATTTTGTGGATTTTTTGATGTTTTCCTGGTGTTACCGCCTCATTTGGACGTCCACTGCGTTCTGCATCATCGGTGTCTCTACGACCACGTTTGAAGTCAGCAAACCAACGTTTTATTGTTGTTTCTGATGGAGCGGAGTCCCCATAACACTTTTCAAGCCATTGCTTCGCTTGAACGGTGTTTTTTCACATCAAGAAGCAGTGTAAAATTAAAACACGAAATTGTTTTTGATCCATTGTTTTGAAAATAACAAAAGTAGCGTGACTCTTAGCACAATAACTCACAAACTAATGAATAGAATACCATGGAATTGAAGGTTAGTACTAACTGAGAGAAAGGTGATTGCAATAAAACTAGCGTCATCTATGTGTTAGGCCTGGGGCTTTTCAGCCCATGTGTTATGAATATAGGATTCATAACAATTATTTTTGGTATATTTCGGATTATATCATCGATGTTTTGTAAAAAGACATTTTTGAAGTTCTGTACTATTTCTAAAGCATCTTTCACCTCCGTATTACTAAAAATTACGCATGTATTGCTGGAACTATTTTTTTTAGACAAAAGTGTTTGCAAGGTTTTTCATAATTCGACAGGTCTATATTTATTTTCATCTTGTAATAACTTAAAACATTCTTCTTTCCTCTTACGTACCATAGTGACTACTCTGTTTCTATGAAACCTGTATTCTTCCTGGACTATGATATTGTTAGTAAACATAGCTATTTTATGTTTTTAGTCATGTGTGTGCATTTCTTTTGTAATTTCTGAAGTTATCCACTTGTTTATGTAATTATTATGTAAGAGCATTTTTCTTTTTGGACATATAGTGTCAATAATATTACGCAATGATTTGGTCTAGCAATTGGCCATTATATTAACATCTTCTAACTTATTCCGCACTGTACTAAATATTTTGTATTGGGATATATCTACATCATAATTTTTAAAGCACTGCGTTTCCGTCATTTCTCGAGCTTTCTAATTCGTCATACCAGATTTGTTCTGGTGAAGACAATACTCAATAATCAACCTCTCGTTGTCTACAAATATCTTTCCAGATCTCTGGAAACGTGCCAGTTTAGTACCAGTGCATAAAATATAGCAGCTTTATCTAATTTTTCGAAAGTCTTTGAGCATGTTTTCTATTTCAGCGCCCTTAAAAGTGCGACGTTTATACTTTGTGAACATGAGCAAGGTGCTTTACCTGGAAGTTCTGCAGTAATTAGCTTGGCAGTTGTTACTCAATATATTAGTGAGATACCTGATGATCGTGGTGAAGGGGAGGATTTAGCAATAGTCACTACACTTTTCACATGTTTTCGTCTTTAAAAACGAATACCGTCTAAATTAGTCTTCCTGTGTCAAATTTGCTTTTAGGATCGTATTCTGTATGATTAGGGGTAGCATTCGTTTAGTCTTGAACCAAATCTAAAATGAGCGAAATTTCGATGATGTTTTTTACGAAAAATCGAAGTCGTCAAAAATATGTCAAAATGCATATGCAACTGAAGGTCTTGATGACTAGATTGTAAGAAAATTATCCAACGTGGCGAAATACTTGATATTGTAAAATTAGAGGAGGATTTACCAATAGTTATTGTACAGGTTGGGAAATTTTGAAATAACGGAATTTCCACGAATAAATTCATAAAACTAGTAATTTAATAACGAAAGTGCATGTATGGAGCATGCCATTTATGTTTTTACAATCAAAATGTCCAAAAGTGTCTCTTTACATCGGAAAGATGTCCTCCCATTCGGCGTTCACACTCTAACAGCCTGTTATGAAAACTCTAGAATGCGCGGTGTAACAAATCTTGGGGAATGGCAGTGATTTTTTGTTGAATGTTTTCCTTCAGTTCATGGATTGTTGCCTTTAAGATACCCCCACAGGAAGAAGTCGCATACACTAAGATCAGGGGATCTCGCAGGTCATCCAATGTCACCGTTACGTGAAATAATGCGTCTTCCGAACAATTGACGAACTGCTGCCATCGAATGTCGAGCAGTGTGTGACGTGGCTCCGTCCTGCTGAAACCACATGTTTTCCATGTTAAGATTAAGCTCTTACAGTCTCGGTGTAAAGAATGTTTGAAGCATTTCAACATATTGAGCGGATGTTACTGTCGCTGCACTACCATCCTGACGTGCAAAAAGATAAGGGCCGAAAACACCATGACATGATACAGTACACCATATTGTGACCTTGTCGCTATGTAGTGATCGCTGGTGTAACTCACAAGGATTGTCCTGGGCCCAATAACGAAAATTCTGCTTGTTTACGAAACCGTTCAGGTGGAAATGGGCTTCGTCTGATATCCATATGCTACCAACGAAATTCGCGTCCTCGTTAATTTTAGCCAATATCTGCCTACTAAACTCCATACGTGACGCTGGGTCTCGTTCATGTAATTGTTGCACAATCTGCAACTTATAGAGATGGATATGTAATTCGTGCAGTATTCTTTGTAAGCTTCGTCGCTTAATCCCTAGCGTAGATGCATGCTCTCGATTGCAGCTCTAACAGCCTCAATGTTCTCTGGGGTACGTACCGTTCGAATGCCACCTGGAGCTTTCTTTTTCAAGACAGATCCTGTTTCTTCAAAATTACGCACCCACGTTGTAATCGCATGCGCAGATGGGACACGTCCATGACGTCCAAGCTGGTAATGCTGTCGAAATATTCTCTGCGCGGCAGTCGCACTATCACAATTTTTATAAAACGCTCTCACAGCTACAGCACGTTCCGCGTCAGTCCAACGATCCATGATTGCTAAATGGCAATGCGTTCACAACAATTATGCGACGTTACGAACAACTGCCGGCCCTACAGTGCTGACAATTGTAACGTTCAAAATTTCCCTTTCCCCTGCGCCACCCTGTACTTTAGACCTTTCCAAATTGGGCAAAGGAATACCTTGTTCCTCATTACCATTTTCTTTTTGATACATGTTTCGTACCGCACTAAATATTTTGTATTGGAATATATCTACATCGTAATCTTTAAGGCATTGCCTTTCAGTCATTTTATCATTTTCTTAAGCGGCATCGCAATCTTCATCCAGTCATACAGGCGACCGTCAGGTAAACGTGTAGGTATGATATAACCTGTATTGATGTGCGGACTCCTTATTACGTATTTGTTTCTCATCTGTACGCTAATAAGCCAAAGGCAGCGGTAGCGATGCTCATTAACATTCCTAAAGAGCGAATTCCGAAAATCTTAGGCATAAAAGAATATTATTTCACTAATTAAATTAATTATTATAATAAAAAAGGATAGGATAGCATATATACATACGTAGGTATATCATGAGAGGTAACATCGATACTATGTCGTCCTCTCTGCCGCATTTTCTTTACCGGTGAAGCTCGAAGCGTATCGGTGGAAAGACGACGGACTATTACAAAAGGATTAGTAAGATTTTTTCGATCTACCACTGTAATTATATAGACAAAACATAATATTTAAGAGATCTCCGATTGGTAATTCAGATTACGCGCGAGTGGGACTAGATTATATTCACCCGTGGCTTTATAATTCAATGCATCCGCGCTGTATTTTTTTTTGCTGGTTCGTCTCTTGGTTTCATCCTTCTTTTGGCCGCTTCTTCTTTTTTTTTCTCGTCAGTCCGCGTCGGTTATGCGGCTAATACGCGACGGAGCGACGTTTAACGAGCGGAGCCAATGTAAAAGCTCATTAGAATAATTTCGAAATTAAGATCTAATCGTAATGTGCATTTTGGATAATTTGCATAATATCGGTATTGTTGGTGGGTTGCTGCTATGCCGCATCGAGGTACTAATTTGCCAGCGATGTTCGGCGAAGCGACCAATTCGTCGAGATTTTTTTCCAGGTGATGGTGCAAAGATAGACGAAGTTCACGTAGATGTTGTCCGGCTGAATGGATTTCGCAAAAGGACCTCAACTTCTTGGCACATCTAATTTATTGATTTAAATTCATATTTGAGTCTTTAGCATTACGTGCAAGTAGAAAAGTTTCTCATATTAGTGCAGTATTAGGGTTGGATGGGTGAATTGGATGGGAAAAATTGATATTATGGTATATTTCCAAAAGACTGGCAGGTAATAACATTTTCAAAGTTAATTCAAAAATTTAAGTGTAAAATTGTGCTTTGGAAGGCGTTTTTAGAAATGAAATATATTTAACGGGAGATTCCCCCATATAGTTTCTTTAAGCTAATAAAATTTCCTATTGAGGAACAACTGAAAATTGACATTTATTCTTAAAAATGAAGACGTGATAACATTCTCCTTACAAAACAAAATAACTCTGGCTAATCACTCTTATTCGTTACATAACTAGAAGCTAGTAAGCATACAACCAACAGTCCCTGACCATTTTATTAAGACCACCTTATAAATTTAAGCTTTTGTGTGTTTCCAACGCGATAATTTACAAATACAAGTATAAAATTCATGAATAGGATTTCCAATACCCATCCAAATGCGTTTCCTAAATATCTTTCTAAGAGATAGAAAAAGTGCCGGCAATAAGTCAAAACTAGAAGCCATGACCGAAAGAGCTCAAATTGTTAGACGACGTCCATCTGAACGGTTCGGTGAAGCTGGTGTATTAAAAACGGTGAAACACCCTCCATCAGTTATGATATGGTCCTGTATATCAATCAAAGGTCCTGGACCACTGTACTTTTGTCAAAGCACCATGAATCAACACCAATATAAGCGTGTATTGGAAGATGTCTTGATGCCATATATTAATGATTTATATCCGAATGATGGCCCTAACACACTCATGCACAATAAGGCACCATGCCACATGGCCAAATCCATCCAAGGTTTTTTGGAACCTTGGTCGGGATATTCTCTCGACCTCAATGCAATTGAGAACGTGTGGGGTGTTCTGAAATCACGCGTGTATTTGAGAAGAAACACTGAGGATGTGTGGCAAAACAACGCTACAGTTTGCCATGCTATTAACGCTTGCATAGACAGTATGCCAAAACGAATTACAGCAATTATAAAAGTCAAAGGAGACATTACAAAATATTAGTTATATAGTTGTGAAGATATCTATAAACAGTTACTTATGCTGGTACTATACGTTTTTCATTATATATTCTAACAAGATCGAAATTTGAACAAGTGGGCCTAATAAATTGGATTGGGACTGTATTTGGACCAACTTGAACTTTCTTTTTAGTTTTTTAAAACTTCCATATTATAAAAACTATTTTTGCTATAGAGTCCACAATTTTTGCGCTTTTAGGTAGGCCCCACCGGTTAAACCCAGGTATCCCTTACTAACACTTACAGGGGTATTGACCGTTGTTAAAATATTCGATTTGGGGTGTCAAATATGTCATCTTTACTCGGCCATACAAAATTTTTGGTACATTTAGACTCTATGTGTTTTAGTTTTAAAATTTCGTTCTTCTCCGGATAAGGCGTCAGCCTTCTTTGAAAATGGATTTGTGATTTTGTTTTCTTTGCAGTAGTCTTTTTTTCCCAACTTGCGTTTTTGAAGGTATCAATTGCTTCTTCTAACGACTGGAATCTTTGACCACGTAGTCTCTTCTTGATTTTCGGAAAAGTAAGGAAATCGTCGGGACTTAGGTCTGGACTGTATGGAAGAACGGTCTGACAATTCGACGTTTTGCTTCGTTCAACATTCAATTGTTTATTGTAAGAGAACTTGCACTGTCTTGGGGGTTGGTTCTTCGAACCTCAGCGATGACTTTTGACAAACAAATGGTTGTATAGCAATCGGCGGTAACATTTCCTCAAGACAAATGTCTCATTTCCAGAATAGAGGGCTTTTCTTCACCTTGGCACATCCAAATAGACAACTGGAGTTTATTTCCTTGCTCGTATGAGTAAACCAAAGATTCATCACCACTTTTAGAATTTTCGGCGTTAAAGAAGTCTTCAGTTTTTTAACACCATTTCACTCTAGCTGCGTTCTGTTTTTCGGTCAACAGATACGGTATCCAACTGGAAACTTATTTTTTAACACACAATTCTTCAATCAAAATTTTGTGAATTGAGGTCTCTGAAATCTCCAATGATGCCTCAATGTTGCGAAATGTCACGTGTCGATCTTCATTGATGATCCTGTGCATGGCATCGACGATCTTGGTGGACCGTCGCTAAGACTAATCTGTTTACATTTAAATTCCCCATACCAATGAGAAATTGTTGACTGATGTGGTGCTTCATTACCAATGAAACTTTGACATTTCATTATGGTCACAACACTGCACGTATTGTACTAAAACTTTGGATTTAGGTTAATTGAAAATGAAGGTAGTTTTTTACTACTGATATTTAACTAGTGGCGCCCTCTATGTCCCTAGTATGCAAAACTTAAAAGACATCCCTCGTATTTGATATAAACCTTTTAGTTTCACTGCAGTGTATAGTACATTTATTGATCTACATTAAACTTTACTTACAACTAGTACAATATAAAATTTACCATTATTAGATTCAAATAAAATCCGCAACATAACCTTTCACATTAAACAATTTCAAACTTTCAATTTCTCGAATCTTATTAGCAGCTGAATTTCGATTACAGAACCTTATCAAAACAACATACGCGCGCAATAATCGCAAGCCATAAGTCTACGAATTCCATTCTAATATTCCACAATTAACATTCTACGAATGCGGACTTGAAATAGCAGCGATTTACCTTTCTACATGTTTATTGCTTAGCGTGCGGCAACAATGTATATATACATATACACCGCGAGACCCGTGCAAAAGCCGAGAGTTAGGTATGTAGGTATATCTACCTCGGAGATAATGGCGGTTGAAAAAAGCGTGTCTTGAGCGAAACTAACAGACAACGCAACACGGCGTGCATGTGTATATCCAGTTAGTCGATAGGTGCGATTCCCAAGTCAACAAAACGAAGTTTCACTCAGAGTCTCGAAAGAAAATGAAAGTTCCCGTTTTGCTTTCATGGTTTGTTTTTGTCTTCTACGTCGTCTTAAAATCAGGCTACTACAAGTTTGTAGATCTATGCACATATATATTTCTCGTGGAATAATAGCCAGCATACTATAATTCTCTCGTGATGGACAGCGTCTATAGAATCTGAGCAGGATTTTTTTTATAATACACGTGACTTGCAGCTTTTTGGGGAATGACCCTGAGGTAACTGAAGAGAGTCTTTCGCTTGATTAAAAATGCGGTTGCTGTAGAAAAAAATACACGTAGAGAAGTTGAATTTGGAGCATTCATTATGACTATAAATTTGGACAATTTCGCTTTTTTTAAAATCCTGTTTGGTAAAATAACCCATTTCAAATAAATCTCCATATGAACCTTTGAACAGAATATTTTGTTTTCTTTTTCGGCAAATTCTCGCTCCATTGTCACAAAATTAAAAAATAAAATAAATACATAAAAAATATATAATTATTTCTAAACTTAGTAGTGAGTATTAGATCCTCTGTTTAAAATAACTTCAAACATCCGGGTCTTTATACTGTCTATCAATTTGGTCAATGTTGAAATAGAAATACGAGGGCGACCTGAAATGTTTCCGGAATCGGCAAGAGATGGCGCACGAAGATTGAAGCGAATTTATTGGTTAGGTTGCGTTACATGCTCATTGTGGGATTTATCGAATATCAAAACCTCAAGAAAAAAATTAAATTCATTTCTTTCTATTTTTTTCTCCGTAAACGATTTTGCCTTCAACATTCGTTCAATTTTGGGAAATTTTAAGAAGAGGTTTACGCAAATAAATCAAAAAAAAAAGAAGAAACTATAGCATCGATCTCTAGATTTGCAAAACGAGCTGGACCTGAACATTCCCATAAAAGATTGTGTTGCGGCTGTCTCCTCTAACGAAGTAACATAAGATCTTGATGCCAGACAACTTGTTTATTTCTTGAGGTGTAATAGTTACTATCAACATCACTCTCAGACTTTCGTGGAGTATCTCTAGACGTAATTACACTAATTAATAATCCTTAGTCAGTATATGATCTCTAACTTTAATGTCTACCACCATTAGATAAACGTTTCCGACGGTAGTGGCTGCAGTTTTTGGCCCACCCGTATGTTTATCCGTTTGGGGTTCAAGTACATTCAGCTACCCAAAGGTGCAAAGTCCCAATAAACAACGTCAATGTACCTTTGCATGTTAAGGCCTACACTTTTCAGATTACCCTCGTATTGATATACGAACATACACCATCACCTCTAAATAAATTGAATTTGGACTCGTCACTTAAAACTACTCGCTTTTACATGTTAAGCGTCCAGTGTAGGTAATCTCTTGCAAACTCCGATTGTGTCATATCGGTAAGAAAGGGACAAGCAATGCTTCCTCTAACATCATTAGGAATTGACTTGCCGCGCCCCTTTACTATCAGAATATTAAATCCCTAATGCATAATAAACAACTGTGACCTTGAAATGTCTCATTTCCTTCCGTCATATAAACGGGGGATTCACACATACTTCCATGTTGCTATATTTTTGTCCCATGCACAATTACTGAAAATAGAATATAAAGTACACTTTGTTTTACCTTTACCCTTTCAGTATATATTATTACTTGTAAATTACAAATATAACTGTTACGTTCTCCTGGTTTGAAGAACAGCGCCGCTGTAGCCTGCTCGTAAATTCCTGAATTACTTGACCAATACCTACTTGTAGAGTATGTTCGCTTATTTACTCGATGAAAGGTAGTACAGTGAAACTCAATGCGCATGCGCAAAAAATATATTTAAAAAATAAAACGTGTACACGGTTTCCACTCTTGCCCATGTACAGTTACGATGTACGTAAGATATATAAATTTGCAATAATTGCAGTTACTTGAGCTCCTTTATACATGTAATGTACATTAGCATGTGTATATGTATGTTTTCCTTGGTAGCAATATAAAGTGCTGCCTCAGCATGTACGTTGCAAAGCTGAGTTTTAATTGTGTTTAAAATGTTAAATTCTTTTAAAAGCTTTGTTAGAGGCATGTACTAATGTCTTTATCTGTTTGCATGCACCACTACCTTTTTATAGGAAAGCCAACCCTATTTATTTCTTAAATTTATAAGCGCACCTCGGTGCTATGCTTATTTTGTATGTTCCTTTCCGGGAGCCTAATACGTTTTTCTTGATTTAAATTTGCCTAAGGAACTTGGCCCTGTATCATTGGCTTGTATTTGTACTTGAACCAAATACGTTCCTTATTTACACATTTGTAGGGGAACCCACCCTATCTCTTAGAGCTTGAACGCCTGGTCGAGGGCGACAGTAGCGATAATAACCGATCTCAAAACAAAAGTAATGTGACAGCTACCCAGGCGTTCTCGTTTGAAATAATACGCTATGTGCAATCTCTCAAAGCTCTTTGCTACTGCGCCCCGAAGAAGGGAAAAAGCCAGTAGCCAACAAATGTGCGAAAGCGACAAGGAAAACGGAGCGATGAAGCCGACGTTACATATAGAAAAATGGTCCGTGTAACTCGTCCGATACGACGAACAACTGAATGAAAAAAATTCTAAGTCCCGATACGACAAAGGATCGAACAAACGTACAAAGACAACGGGCGCTGCGGCCGCAACGACCGTCAACAAGAAGCGGAGTGATCGTACTTGTAGGAGATGTCTATACATGCGCGCCGACGACCTTAACAGAACACAAACTTAACAGAAGACTAAAAATATGTATAGACGACAACGGACACAGTAGCCTAGACGAACGATGATAGAAAATCGAGAATTTGTACTTAATAGAGAAATCTATACATGCACTCCGACAACCTTACCAGAATGATTCCCGCCAGAATCGTAACAGAAGACCAAATAAATGTATAGACGATAACGTCCTCGACGATTCCCGCCAAAACTTGAAACTATTAGAAACTTCCAATATTCGTTCGATAACGTGACTGTACACGTTACGACGAGGTACGAAAGGAGACCGAGAGTGCACGATCGCTAATACCTCGACCGTCGCGAGGGAGTCGACTGTCTGTGCTTGTATATATTAAATATTAAGAAAACTCCCATTACTTATTCGACGACTTTTAAATTAGTCACTTTAGCTAGAGTATTGTGAATGGCCGGCTTGCATACATATACAATGCGTAATGTACATATTAATATATATTCTAGAGAGAGCAAAATAAATAAATAATAAAAATAAAAATAAAGTAATATTCTAAATGAAAATATGGTAATAATGCTAACCCATACGGTTGCAAAGAAGATAAAGTCATATAAAATACATAAAGTAGTAAAAAAATGGATAAAACAAAATACATTTCCTTAGAAACTCTAAATTCCTTTATAAAAACACAAAAACAATGTTAAGTCCTTAAGAATAACTACGAATACCAGTCTCATACGTGAAAATATTTTTAATTTTTTTAATAGTGCAAATATCTAACTTGTTGCTATAATTATCTCCACTACTGTACCTTCCCTACGTATTTAACAGTTGTGATTTTGGACAAAATAATGTCTCTGCTATTTCTTTACGTTTAGAAATGTAATTCTAGGTAATTCCCAACTAATACCGTTGCTAAATCTTTATAGGGGAACTACAAAATTGTATGGAACTATAAAAATTTCGCTGAGTATACGTGCAGGTCCGTTGAAGTTAAACTTGTAGCGCTGGTAATGAGTTAAGATATTAATTTGTTATAAACTATCTATCTATATACGTGGAACGATTCAAACAGCTTCATCATTCACAATTACGTTTAAGATCGAAGTGGCGATAAGGTCCGTCAATTCCCCCTACCGCCGACCGAAAAGTAACTACGGAATAGGTGATAGCATCTCTGAAGTGAATTAAAAAACGATTTCTTCGATGTGTGTAATTACTTACGAACATGCAAACTGCACGTTTCAAGTTTCACTCGATAAGTATGTTATTAAATATTATAGGTTTTCGTATTATTTTTTATGTAGGGCGCGCGTTATGCTATCGAGTGTTGGCTTTCGCGGACGTTGATCACTACAAAGGTATTGTGTGCGTATTTTCGTATTTACAGTTACTCGCAGAAGTATTCATACTCCATGTGTAATTTACCATTATTTAATATTTAAGCTTTAAGACATCTCCTGCAGTAAAAATCAAGAAAAGAAAAATAAATTTTATTTACGAAAACCTAAACTCAAGTATGCATGTAATGCTTCATGAGTCCTCCTTTGGACTTTATGATAGCACGAATATGAGCTGGCTTGCTTCGCACCAACTTTTCAATTGCATTGGCATCGAGGTTTTCCAAAATTTTCCATATTTTGGTCTTGAGAGTTTCAACATTTTTTAATTGTTGTTGAATTTCAGCCGACAGATATTTGATATGGTCCATGTCTCGACTCTGAGGTTATGTTACCAAAGAGAGGTAGTAAAATAATCCATCATTGCTATGCTTTGGATCATTTTTCTGTTGGAAGTAGAAGTCGTCTTGAAGATCCAATTTCCATTTGTGATGCAAATTTTCATATGTCCTCAAATAATTATTGAACCATCTCCAGGTATAATGGTAGATTTAAGCTTTTTTAAATGAACTTCTGTATGTTCGCCACACTGTATTTTTACCATTTAACTGAAAAGAATGTAACACGTTTCCAAAAGTTTTGATCCGTTGTCATATATCGCAAATCACAATTCCATTTGCTTGCACATGTATAATGAATATTTAATTTCTAAATAGTTTTACTTTCCTTTACTACTAGCAGTACAAGAGACCACCCTTCTTAGAAATATTTGCAATAGTAAATTATAGTTTTAAATAGAGAAATCAGTCTTCTTTAGAACTAAAGTTGTCGCCATTACTATTACTCTTATTATTTAGATTAATAATTAAAGTTTTTGTAGTTTCATCTACTAATATTTCTGATTCTCAATATTAACAACATTGCCAATCTTCCTGAGCATCGAAAATCTTATAATTTACATTTCTTGTAGTGACATTGTATTTGATGGCAGCCCAGGTCAACTCAACTGGATCGGGGTCATACGGTGGAAGTCCCAAAACTGAGTGGTCATTGTTTTGTAGAATTTTGTCGAATTTATACGTTATATATTAACCCTTATAGCGTTCGATTAGCTAGTATAGTTACGGTTTCAACATTCTAGTGTCAAAAGGAATATTTTTTAACGCTAACCATTTATTCATTTCATTTTTACTATTACTATTACTTCTTGGAGCATGATTCGTTTGTGTATAGTAATATAGCGCATTATCAATTACAACAAACGACTTTGTGAACAAGTTTGGTATAAGCTTTTGTTCTATCCATTTCTAATAATTTTCTGCGTTCATATTTGAATGGTAATCACCAGTTTTTAAGCGGGACTTAAAATACAATAGGGCGTTAGGGATAAAGCCCATGTTGTCTCCTGTGTGCACTGTTATTAGTCTGGCTCCTTGAGATATGTTCTTGAAAAGATCTTTTGTCCTTCTATCATTTCACATCTTGGAAGACGCATGATTACTGTGAACGTAAGTCTCATCTATATATACAATGGGTCGATTTGCCTCACGAAAATATTTAATCCTTTGCGAGTATTCAGTTCTTAATGCTTGCTATATTAATACTTTGCTATTATACTGCGTACATACATAGTCGCACATATCCTCAAAAACATCGATTTGATTTAACCTTCGACAAACAGAACCCTAGTCTCATTCTTTTGTTACAGTCCGTTAGTAGTAATTTCACTGTTGAGGACATTCTTAGTAGTATAAGTGTCGTCCTTTTTTGAAAATGGCAAAAACGGTCGATTTTGGAATGTTAATTGCAAACGGCAAATTTGGAATTGCACCACGGAGTTTCTTTGATTTTATCCAAATTCTCCGGGTAATTCTTGCGCTTTCGGCTACAATTCCTATTTCTGGAAGTCACATCGGCAGAAATAATTCCTTCGGTGTACTATTCCTTCGTCCTATTCCAAATATGGGTCACAGTTAGTCAGGAAACATCAAACCTCCTTGCAGCTTGACAGATAAAGCCGCGCCTCAATTTGCTGTCGGTTTTGTGTTGTAACAAGAATTGCAAAATTCCAGTACGCTGTTCATACGTTAGTTGCTTCGTGTTTACGTCTCTTCTGTACATTTCGTGACAAATATCTCCCATAGTTTTGACACAATGGGTATCTTGTTATACTGACTCATGTGTAACAACTGCACTGTTTTTAAACATAACCGCTTAATACTTTATTAGAAACACCCATGTAGATTATATTAAATGGAATGCAAACTCCCCAAACTTTCCTTAATCCATCAATTTCAGAGAAATGTATACCATAGTTTGGGTCAAAGGGAGTATTTGAAACCTATTACCTAGGATTCATCCGTACGTATTTATACCATCAAATAAACTTTCTCTCATTCTACGGCTAAAACTCACGTGCATTCCGTAAATTTTAATAACCAACCCGTTTACGAGGACCGGGGAAGAGATGTGCGTGTCTAAGGTGTATACGTGCATGTCCAGCGTTTAGTTTTCTATCCCAACGGATACATCGCCTCGATTCGGTTCTCGGCCATCAAACAGCAACATCGGTGAGAACCGAGAACGAATTAACATAATCTCATCGCAGAAAACCGGCATCGCTCGCAGAGAATCGCGACGTGGACGAGCAAGAAGGCCGCCTCGAACGCCCGAGAGGAACCGAGCCGGCGAGAACACGGGAAAGAAGAAGAAGAAGAAGAAGAAGAGGTTTGGAGTTATTCGTCTGGAAATTACATATGTTTACATGATACGCGAAAATGAACACAGAACGGTGCGCGTTCCTTATTCGTTATGCTCGCTCAAGTGTTTAAGCGACCGCTTTCGACTCGGCAGCAACACTCGGGGTGCACGTACGCGTGAACGTACGGACTGCGCGGCCGTGCAGAGAAGGTACGTACGAAGGAGTAGCGACTCGCTAATTTCTGGTAAGAATTACAACAAATTACACAGTTCGAGGTAACGATTCAATTGTTGCGGTAAAAGTGATACGTCACTCGAAGCGCTTAATTATAATTATACGAGGGCGACCTGAAATGTTTCCGGAATGGACAAGAGAAACACGGTACTGGTGTGGTTTTTTTATTTTTATTTTTCGATGTAGTTTCCTCGAAGATCAATACACTCTTTTATACGGTGTTCCAGTCTCTTCAAGCCGTCGGAGAAGTCCTCATTTGAGGCAAATCTCTTTCGTCCCAGTGATTTTCTCAGGTTTGGGAATAGGAAAAGGTCGCTGGGGGCTAGGCCCGGTGAATATGAAGTGTGAGAGACTAATTCGTAGCGCAACTCATACAATTTGGACAGGACGATGAGTGATGGATGTGCCGGTGCGTTGCCGTGGTGGAAAGGCGCCTTTTTCCGCTGCAAACGAGGCCGTTTCTCCTTCAGTACTGCATCGAATCGGGTCAAGAAATCGTTGTAGTATTGCCCTGCGATCGTCCTTCCCTTCTGCAGATAGTCGACGAGGGTCACACCTTGGGAATCTCAAAAAGATGGTCGCCATGACCTTTCCGATCGATGCTTTCTTCGGAGCCTATTCTCCCGGAAAAGTCCACTGCTTCGACTGTTCCTTGATCTCCGGTATGTAGTAAGTCTCATCAACGGATACGAAACGCATGAAGAAATCTCTTGGATTGCGTTGGATCCTAACCAGACACTCCTCTGAAACGGTACCCATCGCGCCGAAAGCTTTTTTATACCCAAAATTTCGTGTAGGGTATGACCAGCGCGTTCTTCTGGGACGCCCGCTGTATCTGCTATCTCTTTCAGCTTTAATCGGCGACCGGCCAACACGACATATTTTCGGCCATTTCATCGTTGGTAGCGGTTTTTAGGCGTCCACTGCGTGATTCATCACTTGTGCTTGTGCGACCACCCAGAAGTTGATGGTCGAAAATGAGTACATCCGCCATGAACCTCTAGCGAAATATTTCGAATTTCCTTGGTCGTTTTATCACTGCACCGACGCAATGACAGTGCCAGAGAACAATATTTCAACGGCAAAATAGAACTCTGGATTTTTGCTTATAAAGAAACAGCAAGAACTGGGTAACAGGAACAATAGCAATAAAAAACGTCGAGTCTATTAACGCAGCAGAATGCAAAAAGATTATTATCGATCTAACTGCTGGTAATGTTAGATCCAAATTTCCATATAATAGGCATAAAGCCAAGACAATTTACGTTGAGCAAGATAATGCAAAACCGCATTCTTGTGAAAACAATGGAGAATTGCTGATTGAAGGAACAAGAGATGGATAGTGTATTAGATTCAAATCACAGCCACCGAATAGTTCAAATTTGAATGTTTTAGGCCTTGGGCTCTTCAATGCTATTCAGTCTTTGCAGCACCAAACATTGCCAAAAAATGTGGATGAATTACTAGATTGTGTTGCAAGTGCCCACGACGCATTAACTAAAGAAAAATTAAATAACGTATTCTTGACACTAACAAAAGCGCATGAGTCAACCATGATTGCCCTGGGAGGTAATTGCTATAAAATTGAGCACATGAATAAAGAAAAACTTCTTCGAGAAGGGCGTTTATCTATTTCTATTGTGTGTAACCAATCTGCCATTGATACAGCTGAATTTTATTTAAATGTGTCAAATTTTCATTAATGTATGTTTAAATTAACTTACAGATTGAATTGGTAATTTTATAAATGCAATAAAGCAATTTGTATATAGTGTATAGTATACCATAATTTGAGACAGAGGGAATATTAACCAACTAATACCTACAAACTAAAACGTCACAACTAAAATCGTCGATTCGTGCAATCGTTTCTATGTGCAAAAAGAATTTTTCTTAACTCGGCTTTAAAAAGGAGAAAATAAAGGCCGCAGCAACTAAGCTAGCCTTTTGGGAAACGCTCGTTAGAATTAACACAACTCCAAGACGTTTATGCACCAATATTTGTAATTGCCCAGGAAAACGTAACGATAATTGGCAGGCCAGCACACACGTACGTAGTTAAATATAAACGTTTCCTGACAGATCGTTATTTACACATCTGCGGTGATCTGACATTATTTTGTCATTAGCAGCACACTAGCGCTAGCGACAGGGTAAGCTGGAATATGACAATCTTAGAACTATATGTACAGGTCGCTTAGAATACATGTGCCGGTGAGATGCGCGGATGGGGAAGCGAAATGTTACAGTGTTCGAGTGAGATAAGTAGACCGCTATTAGACAAGGTACAATCCGTGGTAAAAGTGTAAAGAATGCACCATAAATTTGATTCATTATGTATGTAACTATCTAACTTATTAGAGTAACATTGCGTGTGCTAAACGCTTTAGTTTTATAATTTAATAGTAATTACAGTAAATGGTATGCGAAGTAAATTATGAAATCTGATCATAAAATGACCAAATCTCGGATTAATTGGTATGCAAATCATAAAGAAATTTTAAGTAAATTAAGTGTGCAAAGATAGGTAATATTCAGTTCACATTGATAGTGAAACATTGAAAAATAGATTAAAAAAGAGATAAAAAGAAGAAAAATTAAAGGGGGCGGGGGTGAAATCGAAAGAAAGATGAAAAGAGTAAGAGAAGGAATGAAAGACTAAAAAAAAGGGGGGGAGGGAGGAAGAAAGAAAAGGCAAAAGGAAGAGAAGAAAAGAAAAGAGAAAGGTGGGATCTCGACGTTTTGCCTCCGTCTTTATTATTTAGAAAATTCTCTTTCTTTTGAAAAAAATAGAGTCCCTTAAACAACATGGAAGGGTTCATTGAATGGTCCAATTCCGGAAGTAGTTCGTTTCTTACTGACTCTCGCCGTGGAAGCCTTCATTTTCATTTCAGATTGAAAATATGTGTATGGTATTTATAGGTACAGTGAAATCTCCCTTGAACGGACACCAACGGGACCAACTGAAGATGTCCGTTCAGGAGGGGTGTCCGCATAAAAGAAATATGTAGTAGATACAACAAAAATCGTATTTTAACGAAAAATGAATACCGGGACATTTAAATCGTATATGTATATAAATGTTTTTAAAATAAATAAGAAACTTTCAACTTAAGAAAAAAAAGTTTATTTCCTTTCGATATATACATACAAAGTATAATATATGTACGTACATAGATAGGTAGACGTAGTATGTAATATAAAACAATGAAATGAATAGTCACTTTAAGGACGCATTTGGAAAATTTTGAATTCTGGTGTTCCGTCATACCTATTAAATAAAATGAGGCATCGTATGGATGTGCATAGTATCAACATTCGCAGGAAGGATCTTATCGATATCAAAGATATCAAAGACTTACCATTTTATTCCTTTAGGTGTGCTATTTATAATAATTATGTTCTCATTTTATCTTTGTTTTTGGGTCACTGTTAACAACAGGAAACCTTTTTGGTTTACTGATGGTGATCCAATTGGCAAAAATTCCTCGTTTATAATTTTTCTAATTGTTCGGATACTAACACCACACGCGGATGACACACGTTCTTGTATCTAAACGACAAAATAAAACAACTTCTGTGAATGTTTATTAATTCACGTTTCGCTTATTCATTGTACAATATAATAGAAATACTTTACCTTTCTTAAAGGAAGGCTCAGTACATCGTCGTTCTCTTCTTTGCTCGTAAATTTAAACACACAGTATATTACTTCTCTAATGTGCCTGGAAACCTGAAAACTATCCATGATAATTCCAATTCTAATTGTAGTGATTAGTATTGATAAATGCTTTTATTATATTTCAAAACGTTTTATTAGTGTTGAAATTTACCAGTTTCTCGAAGGACTACAACTTCATGTCCTTCTCAATCAAATCGATTGCATTCAACGTTTCTTCCGCACCGAAGAATAAGCAATTAATTATCAGCTACCGCTCGGCGTATCTGCAAGAAATGAATTGCGCCCGTTATTATCTAACGTCTTAAATCAGATAATGCGCGCGATAGCGATGTAAATTAACAAAGCTTACATAATTTCCATGCCTTTAGTGTTGCGGTAACACTCGCGGACTAGCCGTCGAACGAGCTACGCCCCCCCGTATGCATGCAAACCGGGTACAAACAGAATTTCTTCCTTGATCGCGCCTTCGACGTGTCCGAGGAGTTAGTAATACGATGAGTGTGAGATTAACACCGCTCCGTTATTGCAATTAGTCGCGGATTATTTTGCTTGCAATGCCTTATTTGGTATTAAGCCCTGTCGTTCTTTTCATTTCGAAGTTTTCTGGGTGGAATATGAGATTTTGTTATACCGTTGACGTTTCAGCATAATTTGATTGGGGAATATTCTTTATAAGTTATGTTAATATCAATTTTTAATAAAAAATTTTGGACAAAAATAAAGAGAGCACTGTCGGTAACACGGTTGACAATGGGAGCCTACGTGCTCCCGAAACGCTGCGTTCCGCATAATTAATTAATTTGTGTGAGTGGAGTTTACTGCTATACCTGTGAAGTGAAAGAGGAAATTTGACTTTTTAACTGACAAATGCTGTCAGTATTTATCAATACATATTATTTTTTTAATATGACAAAGCCGTATGTTTTTTTTAATGTTTTTAATTCGGCGATGAACTTAATTCGGAACTTTAAAATAGGACAACCGTTTCATCCTAGTTACGGATACGGTTTAATATTTCGACGATCTTATTCTGAATTGGGCAGATTACCGCCGGAATACGAAGACATGCAAGAGAACGACAACCGCACCTTTTGGGACACGGTCCAGTACAATTTCCATAAGGCAAGAGTCGTCGTCGAACAGAAGCTTATCGAGAACCTTAATCATAGAAGGAACCAGATTCCCCTACCCGAAAATAAACGTCGCGTGAAGGTTCGGAACATCATGGCGTATTTGGAGAATTGCGATTCGCTGTTGGAGATGCATTTCCCGGTGAAGAGGGACAACGGCACTTACCAGTTGATTAAAGGTTACAGGACGATGCATAAATGTCACAAGATGCCGGTCATCGGAGGCGTACGCTTCGTCAAAAGCGCGACCAGAGACGCTATGAACGGTCTCGCGGCGTTGATGACCTACAAATGCGCCACGGTGGGTATTCCGTTTGGCGGCGCCAGCGGTGCCATCTGTGTGAACCCAAACGATTATTCCATTAGGGAAATGGAAAGAATAACTAGACGATATTGCGTTGAATTGGTGAAGAAGGGATTCTTAGGACCGGAATTGGATGTGTTAGGACCCGACATGAACACCGCGGAAAGAGAAATGGCATGGATCTGCGATACCTACTCTAAAACTTTCGGATATAAGGATATAAACGCGAGAGGTTGCGTTGTCGGGAAGCCACGTAATCAAGGAGGAATTAGCGGAAGACTGGAAGGCATCGGAGTTGGCATGCGTAACTGCCTTGAGGAGCTTGTCAATAATGAGGACTTCATGAAGCCGTTAGGCTTGAACGCCGGCTGGAAAGATAAAACGTTCATCCTGCAGGGAATCGGAAAGGTCGGATTATCCTGCATGAAGTCCTTGACGGAGGCAGGCGCGAAATGCATCGGCGTTAGCGAAAGCAAAATCGGCTTGATCTCGCCGTCGGGGATTAACTATAACGATTTGTGGGATTACAAAAGGAAGAAGGGCACGATCGGTGGCTTCCCCGGCGCTCAACCTTACAAGGGGAAGAACCTGATATGCGAGCCTTGCGACATTTTGATACCGGCAGCTAGCGAGTCTCTAATCAACAAGGACGTGGCGCAGGAGATTAAGGCTAAGATTATAGCCGAAGGTAGTAACGGTCCTACAACTCCGGCCGGGGAGAAAGTTCTCCTATCCAAGAACGTCCTAATCGTACCGGATATACTGGCGAATGCTGGCGCGTTAACCGTGTCTTACTTCGAATGGTTAAAGAATCTAAATCACATCTCCTTTGGAAGGTTGTCCTATACGTATGAAAGAGATTGCAATTACCGATTGTTGCACAACGTACAAGACCAGCTGGAGAAACATTTTGGCCGAGATGGACAGAAGATCTCCATACCTATCCAACCCTCAGAGATTTACAAGCAGAGAATCTACGGCGCCAGGGAGAAGGACATCGTACATTACGGCTTATCGCATACTATGGGAAGAGCTACGAGGGAACTGATGAACACCGCCAAGGAATTCAATCTGGAAACTGATTTTAGAACGGCGGCTTACGTGTGCGCCATTGAAAAGGTTTTTAACTCAGTTAACGAGGCGCGATTGAATATTTAGGGTCCGTATTCATTTTTATTTATACATGTACGTATATTTATTAGATGTATGTATTAAGATGATATTTTTTTATTTATTTAATAAAAGTGTAGTGGTAGAAAGTAGTCAATGTTTATTTTCAAGATACTAACTTTTAGCGTTGTTAAAACCTGTTGAAGAGCTTATTTTCTGAACTAGTTTGTACTAATCTATAATCCGTTCACTTTAGAACCAAGTACAAGTTAGTGAGAGGACAATACGAAGAAGGTTAGGACAAGCTAATCTTTATGCTTGTCGCCCACCTGGATGCCCTATTTTATTCCTACATCATGGGAGAGCTCGGCTAGCTTTCTATCGTTTATATACCAATATATATATTTATATGGTAATAAAATATATTATTACCATATAAATATGAACGACTGGCAAATAGTTCTTTTTACAGAAGAATGTCGGTTTAGTATACAAGGTGCCGATCTTAATGAAACTTGATAGGTATATAGGTTGAGACTTGAAAATAATTTTTTTTATTTGTTCCGAAATTCACTCTGTGGGGGTGAAATATCCCTTCCAAAATCCAGAGATTTTCAGTTTTCTTAATTTAATTATCAAAGAGTCACGTAAATGTGGTATATACTGGATGTTGCATTTAAGAGATATCCTATTATGCTAGATTGGATTAAAATAATATGGAAGAAAAATTAACGCAAATTCTTCATCTGTAACATCCTTCATTGACTTTAAAGTTTGTTTAATTATACAGGATATGCCAAAGATCATACTGACATAAGAACTTGTAGCTTTTGCTACGCAAATACTACATATACATAATAATAAACCGGCTACTTCCGGAATTGGACCGTATCATGATGAGATATATATAAAAGAAATAAGAGTAAGAGGACAAAGAAAAATAAGAAGAAAAAGAAAAATTGGTAAAGGATGGGGGGACGTGAAATAGAAAGAAAGGTGAAAAGAATAAGAGAAAGACCCTTTACCATTTTTTCTTATCTTTATCTTTATCTTTCTTCTCATTTTTCTTTCTCCTCTTACTTTTATTTCTTTTTATATATATCTCATCATGACACGGTCCAATTCCGGACGTAGTTGGTTTATTACTAACTGTGGCCGTCGAAGCCTACGTATTCATTACATATACATACATCAGAGAAGTGAAATAGTTACTCTATATAATCCCACTTCATACAGTTTAGCTAGTTCAATTTGCTTCGCATTAATTAAATTAAATTATTCCATTAAATTTTATTGAGGTATATAACTGCAATTGGCAATTGATATGGAATCAGATGCAGGTGTTGTTAGCGTAATTGGATGTAAATAAAATCCGACAAAATTGACGCATTGCTGTGTGTGGCTATTTGCTATCGCAAATATTCAGAAATATCACATTTGTTTAAAACGAAATATTTGCGAACCACATCCTATTATTTGAAACCTCATAGTTAAGGTGTTATTGTCTTTTAATACCAATTTTAATGATATACTACATATTTTTATATTGGGAGCACTTGTTCGTTTCTAGATATTTTCATAATATACTATAAAATTTTTTTTGTTAAGGTGTAGAAAAATAAATATATAATAGAGATATAAGATTTATATACCTATTTGACGAAACAAGCAGAAGTCGGATATAAAGGCGATATAACATAATGACATCTATATCTGATAAACTTATATCTCCACTACTGATAGTACTAAAAGAATCTCGTGACAAGTTTAGGCCCTAAATGCAACAAACTCTATTTCGACCTGCAAACACAGTTATTCAATCTACATCTTCAAGTAAATTAACCAGTGATTTATATAGCAACACAAGCTTGGGAACAAAAAGTCTTATACTTTCAGACTCATGGACAGCTCACTGTTCAGAGTCTTTCAAGAAAGAGGTCCCACAAAGGCGTTCAAATACTAACAATGCCAAAGAAAACAACAGATATGATTCAACTAACATCCCAAATTATGATGTTAATCTCTATTTGCGAAATAATATCATAAAATTGTGATTTTTTAATATACATTCAATTGTCGTCCTGTAAATATATCAATTTTATTTTGCATATGTCTGCTATAACGCTGGTTATGTAGAGAATCGACCAGGGTAGAAAATCCTACGAATTTTGCCTTTTCAAACGAGGGTTTTCCGTTCACACCGTGTTGCCTTCAATGTGTCATTTCTGCATTTATTCGTTGTTCTTGGTGCGAAAACTTCTTACGCTTTAAGCTTTTCTTGATGACTTTCATTTTCATAGCAATTCATAAATACGTAATTTAAATACGCATTAAAATAAATACCTTTATTCTTATAATAACTAGAGATGTTGTTTGGGAATTTCCATCGTTCGTTGAACTTGTACAGTCCGACGTTTCGGCAGTCTGTCTACTGGCGTCGTAAGGGCAGCAATGAGAAGTGCTGTTGCTTGCCAAAACAATCATGCTTCGACGATTTTTGCTGGAGAGAGGTTCTTTTAGCAATTTAAGAATTACGCCAGACAATTAAATCACATTGTTATAACAAAATTTCCTCAGAAATCCGCGTATCATATTTTATGGTAATACCTCTTACGCGCCAAAATCGTTCAATGCGCGCAGAACTTCCTCGGAACCGCGCCGCAATTAAAAAAGGCACCTCGTCGAGATTCTATTACCTGCGAACCACCGCGTAGAAATTAATTTTGCCGGGAATATATCGTTCTGCGGTACGTGAAACGGTTTTAAGTACGGCGAACTTCTCGGAAGGGACGTTAATAAAGTTCTAAATCAAACTGCGGCCGCAAAACGCGATACAGCGCGCAGATACATAGGCGAATGCGTCGCGTTCTGGAACAAAATAAAAAAAAAAAAAAGAGAAAAACGGCCCGCGACCGCAAAAACAGTCAAAGATTGTCAATATTATTATTTATGCGCGAAGGTAACAGAGAGGGATATGCTGAAGGAGAGAGCTGCCGTCTTCCTCGCCTTCCCATGGATGGTAAAGACGTTCCATCGGGTAATAAGTGACCACACACTCGCCGTAAACGTCACGTACGTTGAATTATGAGCCAGAGTATCTACAATGAAAATTTAATTAACGCCTACGGAGTTGGAAAGACGCTGCGGCGAAGGTTAATGTAGTCGCGAAGGGCTATCAGTGAAGCTAACGCGCGTTCTAAACACGAGTCGATACGGGTGGAGAAAGACCTAACAGTAAATTCTAAAAGGACCTGTCTAACTTGTTAGGGTCACTTGCTAAAATAGCGATTTTGTTAAAATATATAATAAAAAACGTATTGTACAAGGATAGGTTTATTCAGAACTGTTTATAGACATCGTCACAACTACGAGGGGAGATCCACAAGTTCGTGGAATGGAGAGGATGGAGTGGGGATAGGGGCGCTCGCTAGGTGTCATTCTGATTGGCGACTCATCATTAGTATATAAGTTAAGTTGCAGCCCTATAGCGTCAGTCGTTTACCGGAAGAAAACTGAAACTATGGAGGAAATTGAACACCGTACTGTGATAAAGTTCCTTACAAAGCAAGGAACGAACGTTCAAACTATATTGAATGAAATGGAAACCGTTTATGGGGAACAGTGCCCTAGTAAATCAATGATTTATAAGTGGCATGGTCTTGTTAAACATGGTCGGGAGTCGATTGAAGACGACCCCCACTCAGGACGGTCAGTTGAGGCCACCACACAGACATCGTCGAAAAAGTGCAAAAATTTCTACTGCAAGATGCCCGTTTGAAGAAAAAACAGTTATTTGCATTAGTTGGAGTATCAGATACCACCATTTTGCGTATCCTACATGACCACCTGGGTATGACAAAAGTCAGTGCAAGATGGGTACCGAGAATGCTCACGCCGCTGGAGAAACAGCAGCGCGTCTGTGCCTACAAACAATTTTTGGAGCTGTGTGGAGACAAACCTGCGAAGATTTTGGAGCGGATTATTACCGGAGATGAAACGTGGGTTCATCACTTTGACCCTCAGTCCAAACAGGAGTCCATGCAATGGCATAAAAAGGGGACACCACCGCCAAAGAAATTCGAACTGTCAGAATCGGCTGGAAAGTTGATGGCTACTGTTTTTTGGGATTGTGAGGGGATATTATTGATTGATTAGAAAGAAAAACGTAGGAGCATAACCGGAGAATATTACGCAGCGATATTAGAAAAATTAAAGGAGGCCATCAAGGAAAAACGTCGAGGAAGACTGACCAAGGGTGTGTTGCTTTTGACCATGACAATGCGCCGGTTCACAAGAGCAATGTTGCAATGGCTGCTCAGCACAAGCATGGCTTTCAATCAATAGTCCATCCACCCTACGGTCCAGACCCGGCACCTAGTGATTTCTATTTGTTCCCCAATTTTTGGCGCTGAGTGAACTTTGAGTTCCAGTTTTATCGTTCGTTATAATATAATCGATCAATGTTCTACTACCACTTGTAATTCTAGTACATTTGGTAACAATTTGATACAATGCATTTCTATAAAGCAATTCTTTAATCTTTCTGCTGTAGAATGTGTCCTTATTGCAAATCCCCCATTATTAAGATTTTTCCCATTGAAATCAATTATTGAATCAATGCAATCTTCGATATATAGTAAAAACAAGTTATCCATGTTATAGCGACGATTCTGTGTCACACAAAACTTATATCCCATCAGATCAAAGGTACTGAGGAGAGTACGCCAAAAGATGCGACTCGAAATCGGCCTTGTATTGAAAGATAATGCATCTACATATCTTGAATCGAATTAAACGATGTTACAATTCTTCGAAAATGCACTGTATAACACCTTAAAGAAAATAAACGATGATCCGTCCTATAAAATCAACTATCATCAACGTACACGAAAAGAAACGTTGCCGCTACTGCTATTCATTCTAAGGCGGCGGTGATAAATTATGCGTTGCACGCAAGCGCATTTCTGTAGAAATAACGTTTGCTTTCTTTTTGTGGTTTTCTTTTCATCGTTTCTCGCTTAGTTTATCGCCTTGCAGCTACACGTATTACCAACTGCCGATATTGAAATGCTCGTCGCCTGCCGGACGAATGCATTTTAGAATGGGAAAAAGTTCGGATACCGTTTGAATACGATTTCGCGGATGGATTTGGGGAAGTCCGAAATATTTTCGCGAGTTTAACCTCGATCGAGATTTATACGACGTAATTTTGACACTATTTTGTCTACTTACTTAACGTTGCATGAGAAAAACGTCGACATAAACAAATTGTTGAATTCTAAAGTTACATAATTTGCGTGCAATTTTAAATATTCAACCTTCACTTTCACTACCAATGCCGCGACTGTTCGTTGCCGTTTGGGAATCGGCGACGAATACGGCGTAAAGTTCAATGTCTTAAGAGGTTTATTCGTCATTAGATGAAAGGGAAGCGCTATCATTTATATTTGCATGCGTATAGACAACTTGAATGTATAATCTCTTCAGCTCTTACATTATACGCACTTTAAGAAGGGCTATTGTACTTTATGAAGTTAATAAGTTACATTGTGTTTGGTTGTTTTCTTTCTTGATTGAGAATCTTGAATAGTTTTAAGTTTGACGTCGAAAAGGAGATATGTAGAGTAAAAGATTGTTATAACTAATTGGGGTTATTGATTTCTTTTAATTAATGAAATAAAGTAATTAAATTAGTGAAAAAAATATCAGTCTCGGAGGGACTCGAACCCACGACCCCTATCTTTTTCTTGGACGTGTTACAATCGGTGATCGAATGCTCAAGGCAGCTGCGATGCCACCCAAACGTCAACAAGGTCTTCTCCAGGACAGTCAACAAAAGATCCTTCACGAAAAATTGAGTATCACGAAACTGCTGATGATTAGTGAAGAACGCAAACGCGTGGTAACTTCAGAGCAATGTTTGGACATGACTTGTAGATGAGACACTGATACGTCATCACACGCCAGATTTTTTTGGAAACTGCAAAGCATCAACCTAATGGATGCGCTGAGCTAAATGGAAAAAGGCTCCACCTAGTGAAGAAAAAACTTTTCCTCCATCTTGATAATGCCGCGGTAATTGCCATTCCAAAAATTAGTGCGGTTACACTAAGAATTAGTGCTGGATTCACCATATCCACGAAATTTGGCCCTGTATAACTTCTATTTTTTACAAAGTTTGAGAAAATGGCCTGGGAGAAGGTAGTTCACCTCATGCGAAGATGTCGTTGCCAAAACAGAGACCTATTTTGCACGCACACTTAGCTAAATATCCAGATGTAATCTGAGCAAAGTCAAGAACGTGAAGGTATCTACAATCCTATGTTCTCCCATAATAGCAATAACCATGATGTAAAAGGGTAACAGCGAAGTACTACATTCGACAAATGACTGGTAGACTGATTGTAGGGGAATACAGCAGCGAGGAAGAATAATGATAGACGCACATGCCTTTTATAACCGTTGACTTTGCTCAGATTATATCTGTGTATACGTGAGATGGATGTTTTACGATAGCAGTATGTGAAATAATATTCCCAGATTTCTGATTGCGTATGTTGTTTCGACCAGATCGATGTTTCGACGAGATTTCACTCATCTTCTTCTGGACGTTCTCGAAATCCATTCTTAAACTCAATGTATATTGGGATTTCTTTCAATATCCAAATACTCCTTATAGAATTCTAGATTCAAAATAGATAAAAACAAAAATTTTATTCTTGGTTAGTTGATGAAATGAAAGAAGAAAAGAAACAATAAACTCAGCCACATTGACGGAAACAAATTTAACAGAGTGAGTTAAAACGTAATTTGGGATCTCGATTAGGTTGTTGTCTGAAATATTGTAAAGGAAACTTAAAAGCCCTGTCTAAATCAGCTCAAAATATCCTTTGTTAAGCTTAATGCATTTGATAATTCACAAATGCATTTTGCCTCCATTTTGAACTGTCTAGCATGAGCTCATCAATTGCTTGATGCTTATGAAAGCAAAGAGACTTACTAGAAATTTCTATTTTGAAATCGTTCCTTTTTACTTTTGCATATATTTCTATTTTGCATTTCGTGGCATAGATAAATACTAATATGTCATGTACTATTGTAATAAAATCACTATACAATGTCTATGTACTTAGTAATAGCTAAGTTCAGGTGAAAACCTTGACGTGATGGAAATCCTGGCAATTACCACAATCTGATAAATTAAGGTTCTAGTCGCTACCCATTGTGCTAATTATTTTCTTAGCTCATATATCGGGGAATGTAGCTGGGCTATCTATTATTACTAGGATATCATTACCAAATCTCTAGATAGAAGAATTAGGTAGTATGCTGCTATAAAATAATCAACTCAACAATGTAGCTTCAACAATATAACTCCGTGCAGTTCACAAGGTAACTCCATGCAGTATACTTTATTCTACACACGGTGCAAGTCAGTACAGCATGTAGTTCAGTAGACAACAATACAAGCATTATAGAGTAAAAGCCATTACTACGCAAACAAAACAAGCAAAAGCGACTTAAATGTGCTCGTGAACACCAACACTGGACCATAGAAGATGAGTCCAAATTTGAGCTGTTCGGAACCCGAAGACGCATATTCGTAAGAAGATCTGTGGGTGAACGTGCCAGAGAAGAGTGTATTGCTGCTACCGTGAAGCATGGTGGAGGTTCTATCATCATTTGGGCCTGTTCTGCTGGCACTAGTGTAGGGGACATTGTGAAAATTGACGGTATATTAAAAAAAGAAGGCTACCGCGAAATTTTGGAGAACCACGCAATACCTTCCGGAATTCGACTTTTGGGTCAAAATTTTATCTTCCAGCAAGATAATGACCCAAAACGTTCCTCTAAATTATGTAAAGACTATTTACGCCATTTAGAAGAGGAAGGAACTCTCAAAATTATGGAATGGCCTCCCCAGAGCCCCGACTTGAATCCAATCGAGTTACTATGGGAAGAACTAGATCGGGAAGTACGGAAATCTGCTCGGACATCAGCTACTGACGTGTGGAACAAATTGCAATCGAATTGGACCTCAAGAACACAAGAAACTCTGGCAAAACTTATTGCGAGAATGCCTCGCTTGTGTGCTGCGATTATTAAATCAAGAGGAGGTCACATAGATGAAAGCAAAATTTAAATTAAAAGTTTTAATTTTCACATTTATTTAATATATTTTTATTCGTGTACGTGCATCTGTACATAGAAAATAAATATTATTAACATTTTTGCTCAGTTTTTATAAATTTTTGCTGTCAGTGAGAGTGCCTAAACACTTTTGAGCGGTAGTGTATACTCGTAATATCTTATTGTTTCTTCTTCATAAGTTACAGAATCTAAGCTTATCACTAACAACTACTAATCATCCACATAATCAAGGATTAGACCACCAAGATCTAATCCTTCCACCTACTTTTCCCATGCTGTATTAAGATCGTAATATCTAGCAACAAGACAAAGTGATAGTATTCGGGGTTTATACCCGTGCGGTGTAACCAGCGATCGTTTTTAAAATTGATATTAGACGTGCCGAAGATGCAAAGATGCGGCGATAAATGGAACCCGCAAAGTGTGTACGGATCATTTAAGAGCTCGTGCCCTGCCATCTTTATTGCGGGATTATGTCCGGACCTCCACCGATCTCCTTTTATATTGTTATTAAGCGAGATTATAATTAAACGTTGAGCCGTTGACGGCTCCCCGAATGGCCGTAGATGCGTTTATGATGGGAGGATTATTACGACTGTTTAATCATGATTATGGTGTTTGTTTACTGTTTGGCGTATAGAAAATTATTTTTCGAGTTTCGTAATTGGTTTCTTTTTACTCTTGCGATATTCTCTCTTTTGCCTTTTCTTCTCTTTCAATACGGTCTGCATCTCAGTCAGTAAAGTTGAGAGATTATAAAGGGGTAAATACGGGTTTGTTTGGTACTAAATCCATTAATAGATTCTATTTTAAAACGCAGTGGAAAAAAGAAGTAACAGGTTTATATGTTATTACCCAAAAATATACAATTACCTAAGGTAGCTCCTTAACTTATGAATAAGTGTGGAAGGCATTGACCTTTTACACAAATGATTTCTGAAGCATACAAGTCAGATGAATTCTTTAATCTAAATTAATATATTAAAATATTTTGCAAAATTCCTTGGCCAGATCAATGTTTTGTTTCCTTCGGTATAACGTCATTATTATTTTCTTTATAACCCAGTAGATATGTGGCCCTTTCTTTTTAATAAAATCTTGTATATTTATTCAGTAAGTAATTTTATAAACTACATCGCCTTAAATCTGGTGTTAATCAAAAATCTAATTATATAAATAACATTGAACGCCCCTTTAGTGCTATTAAGCAAATAAACAAAATTATGTACACTGACGCTCACGTCAATAGATGTTAGCATTAAATTCAAATTTAAAGCATTGAAGTACATGGAAGATATCAAAATGTAGATCTGAAGTTTCAGAAAAGATAGATTTCCAGTGCATTATTGCTATCTAAAATAAATAAATATTATTTCGTTATTTTTAGTTACTTCTTGGGCGAGAAGTTATTACAAATTTATTACTCATTTGGAACGCACATTTCGAGAGCACGTGCATTCCCATTGTCAACCGTGTTACCAACTGAATGTAAAAACTGTATCACACATGCAAATTATTTTCTAAGCAGGCTCTAAAATTTCTTAAAACGTATGACTATTTAGAATCTATGGGTGATGCCGAAGATAAAGACGCTGCTAAATATAGGTTTCCTCGTGGTATTGGTCCATCTATGGGTGGTTTCGGATATGTGTGTATTTTCAGAAAAGGATGGAATGAAGACGAATCGTACCTTTAACAGGGCCTTATGGTAATAAATCCAACAGTTTCCGTTCCTTTTCATAAATATTGTTTCGTACGCATCTAATTTTCTACACGAGTTTACGTTTTTAGGATTTTTTGAATCAATTTTATGTCCGAATTTTATATGCTCTACTACGCTAAACAGTTGTGGTTTATAGAAACGATAGTGTCTAATATGTTTTTTGAATCTCGTTTCGATACTCCTTTTTGTTTGTCTAATATAAATTTTATCATAATCATTGCATGCGATTTGGTAAATTCCAGACCTTTCATTATCTCCGGTTTATCTTTGGTAAAGATGGCAAAGTCATATTAAGGAATTTTAGACCCCGCGTAGGAAATATTTTGCATGTATGATGCAGTTTTTACATTCAGTCGGTAATACGGTTGACAATAGGAGTCCAGGTGCTCTCGAAACGCTGCGTTTCGCATAATTAATTAATTTGTGTGAATGGAGTTTACTGGTATACCTGTGAATTGTACAACCACACAGTTCTTGCAATCGTTATTAACAACTATTGACGGTAGACGTCCGATTCCGGAAACATTTCAGATCGCCATCGTATTAATGTTCACCCGTCTAGTTTGCCGCCTATAGGAACTGCCTTAAATTTATGCGCTCTATGAATCCCTCTTAAGAAATTTGAAAGGAGATACTTACACTACACAGTACGTACAATGGCATTTTCTAAGAAATAAGTCGAATTACACCTTCTATTGACGCATACCTCTCTATTAAGCGAAACTTTAGTCAGATTTACCCAATTGCTTGAGTCAGCGACCGCAGCATGCATACCTGCGGAAATCGTGGATGAGTTAAACGATAGACGCAGGTAGTGTACGGTTAACCAAACAACTAACTCATGCCTTCCGACGTTGCATGTATACCTTAGAAATTACAGCGAAGTATTTTGTTTAATTTTCGATTACAATCCGCTCATTATTCATCGCCGGATCATTTATCAAATCGAATATCATTCGATCGCATTAATTTTCCACATTCAATGACTTGCACAACTTGCGCCCGATCAAATCGAGACGGGAGGCATGGAGCGGGCGAGGGTCGCGGTGGGACGGGGACTCGGTAAGTACGGACGAGTCGACGTCGTCGACTCTCGACAAAAGAGATAAAACGCAACGACCCGAGCCGCTCCGTACGAACGGACGGACGAAGAGCTGGAGAGCTTCGCGCTTACAAACGTAGATTACGAGGACAACGGTAGAACAAACGCATTACACGAAACGGAATGCTCCGTGGGCGTAACACGATATTTTATTCGTTTTAGGAGGTCATTAATTTATGATAATCAATAATTTATGCAAAAATTCAGAGAATAAGGTCATTTATATTGATTGTCGATACGCGTATACGTTCGCTTAGACTTGTTTATCTACGAATTATCATAATGATTTAGCAAACGTGCTTCGGCGTATGGGAGTCCGCGGAAGACGCCGTTGGTTTTGCCGAATGTCAGCGTTGTTCTCGCACAGCGAAATTTCTATAGGTCCATATAATTTTGTCGCTCCTTTGTACAGACATTTACAGTATTGGTTATAATTATGGCAACAATGCTAAAATTCAATGGACACCCTCAAAATGCTTAAATTAAGCAACATACGAGGGCGACATGAAATGTTTCCGAAATAGACAAGTGGTGGTGATTTTTCATTTTTTATTTTCGATGTTTCCTCGAAGATCAATGCACTTTTCCAAACGGCGCGCCAGTCTCTTCAAGTCGTTAGAAAAGTAAGGTGATCCGAGGTCTGCAAAATAGGTATCTGTAGCGGCGATGACCTCCCAATTGGAGGGAAATCTCTTTCCTTCCAGTGATTTTTTTCACGTTTGGGAACAAGAAAGAGTCGTTGGGGGCTAGGTACGGTGAATATGGAGGATTTGGGACTAGTTCGTAGCGCAACTCATTCAAATTTGACACGACGGTGCGGGATGAATGAGCCGGTGTATTGTCGTGGTGGAAAAGCACCTTTTTCCGCTGCAAACGATGCCGTTTTTCCTTCAATATTGCATGGAATTGATCGTCCTTCCCTTTTGCAGACAGTCGACGAGGATCACACCTTTGGAATGCCAAGAAATGGTCGCCATGACTCTTCCGGCCGATGGAACGGTCTTTGCTTTCTTCGGAGCCGATTCGCCTGGTAAAGTTCACTGCTTAGACTGTTCCTTGGTTTGCGGTATGTAGTGGTGGATCCAAATCTCATCCCCGGTTACGAAACGCAAGAAGAAAACCCTCGGATTGTATTGGATCCTGGCCAGACACGCAAACGCGGTACCCATGCCGCCGAAAGATTTTTGCATGCCGAAAATTTCGTGCAGGATATGGCCAACGTCTTCTTGTGAGATGTCCGTTGTCTCCGCTAAATCTTTCAGCTTCAATCTGAGATAGGGTAACATGACATCATGAATCTTGTTGACCATTTCATCGTTGGTAGCGGTTTTTGGGCGTCCAATTGTGGTTGTGCCGCCACGTTTGAACTCTCTCACCCAGAAGCTGTTGGTCGAGAATGATGAAGTACATCCGCCATGAACCTCTAGCAAAATATTTCGAATTTCCGCTTTCCTACCCATCCAGAAGTGTTTGATCGCTGCATGAAATTCCATTTTATCCATTTTTGCGAAACCGCCTGACTTGCTACACAAAACACACTCTTAAACAACTATTGACAGTAGACGTTTGAAATTTTGACAGTTGCCATAAAAAAGCCGACCAATGAATCCAGTTCAACTCTCGTGCGCCATCTCTTGCTGATTCCGGAAACATTTCAGGTCACCCTCGTAGAGGTGAAACGTGTTATGAAAGGAAACTTTCAAAAAAACGTATAAGAGTGAAGTTATGCAAATAGTTCGGCATCAGAAAAAAGAAAGCCACCAATAATAGGAAAGTTTCAGAAACCTAGATTATCTAAAAAAATGGAAAGGACCTTCTACATAATTTAAACAAGATGCATAGATTTTTGTTGTACCACTTTATTCAAAACACTTCTGCTTAAACAAAAATTACAGATTCAAGTACGCGAAGAAGAAGGCGCAGCTGAAATCGTAAGACCCAATTATGAAGATGCGTTTACCGGAATAAGTACGCGATATTTAGAAACCCAAGAAGGTACTACCAATCTAAGTATAAGTAAATAATGTGCATGTGGGTATTGAACATTTTTTAGAATCTATTTGTCTCAAAAAAAATCAAAACGTTAACGTAAATTTTTCGATCATATCTTCCACATCCTCTAATACAGATCGACAAGAAATTCGACTATGAAACAAATAAAAAAGTCCACAAGAAGAAACGTACGAGAAAAATCACCGGTTAGGATACGAAAAAGAAGAAGAGAGAAACAAAAAGAAAGCAAAGAATGGAAGAAGACATACCTGCGAGTCTAGAATTTTGAAGCTATATTATTAATATTCATAAAACATGGAAAGGAGATGTTCACCGTCTCACCGAACCGCCGCAACTCCGTTTATCTATCCTAAATATCGGATAACGATTACCACACACCAGCTCACACGTAAAGGCCACAAAACTCCGGTTGTCTGATATGCGTACCGAAAAAGAGATAGAAGCTTCTCACAGTGTACAGTTTGGGGTAGAAATTTTTGGTCGGAATTATCTCGCTATTTTATTAGATTTATTATGAAAGCACTATTCGATAAAAGAAAATTTAATTTCTTATTTTACCTCATTTAAGTCAAGGTGACAACTTAAATGAGGTTAAATGAGCTTCGTTGTACAATACGATAAATTAGGAACACGATGTTAGCAAGTATTATAACTTAACGGTTTTGAAAATTATCTTGAGAGTGATATTAACTGCCATCAATTAATGTATTAGAATTGCTGAAAACAAGTATGAACATCGAGTTTGTATAAATTCAAATATGGTTTACAATACAGTGCACTGATTGAATTTTATTTTCGAACTGGAATGTGAATTGATGGAATTTGGGTGTACAGCCAGCGTGCATATTTGGATGGTTTTAGAGAGCTCTTCCGAAAGTTAACGGTAATTCCCAACAATTTTTATAACTGCCTTTCCAAATGTGTGTGCCGTTGCCAGCGATTTGATTGCAACGGCACACACGACACAAGAAAATATTGCCATTCTTCGTGAGTTTTCGATCGGATTATAAACTTAGGAAGTTGAATTTCCACCATGACTGCCTTGTTTGACAACAATAGTCTTTTTCGTGTTTCCTCACCTAAGGAGTAGACCATTTGAAAGTCCTGTTGCTAATTTACAAATCTGCATCTGATTTGGCAAATAGAAATCGACTGACCTGGTACAGCTTTTTTTGTTAATTCCATGGTCGAAATAAATGAAAGCTTTTCCCTTTATGGACAATGAATAAAGATGTAGAACAGTTTGCCGGAAGTTGATATTGTTGGATAGTTGGACAGCCTGCTCAACTGCTGTAACAGTATTTACTTCGTACTCAGCTAGTGTGGGCGAAATGTAGCTCAAGAATAAGACCGCAATTGCTCGGAGTCTTTACCATGTGACCAGGTAATAAATTTATTTTTCTTGGGAAAATTTTGTAAGCTCTCCTCAAATTCCAAATGTTACTTTATAATTCCCATCGCTAGACGTACCGAGTAATGGTACCTGATCCAACACTATTTACAAATTTATTGTATTCGAATTGAGAAATTGTAGCAACTATCCTTGTCGTGTACCACCTCTGTTTATCGATCCTTCCTACTTAGAAACAGATAGAAAATGTAATAATGCTATGGAGTAATACAAGCAGGAAGAAATCGTTGCAATGTCACAGTATTATTTGACAATTCCCCTGTACAATTTCTGTAACGATGAAACTTTGGAAATCTTTAGATCTCTAGATAGTATTCAACGTAAGTCGTTTCTTCCTCCCACTTTTCCAATACGTGACAGCGTTGATTTTGTATTCTAAAGTTACAATATCTCCTTCTTCTGGTATACACTCTTCTTCTTTAGCTTATGTTGCTTGTAATGCTTCTTCCAGTGCGGGCGTATATACCTCATCTACAAGTTCTATTGAATGTAGTCCATGCAGTTGCAAAAATTCTGGGGTTGTATCAGTATCCAGTGAAAACGATGTTTCTCTTTGAACATCACACATTCGTTTTTGATTATAGGTGTCCCCTTTTACTTAATTGGCAACGTCGAAGGTTACCATTAACAAACGAATTATATTTATAACATTTTTGGCGAGCATTTTCAACACTGGAGGACTGTTACACGAGTGGCCAATATCTATTATTAATCTTAAGTATGATGAACTGTATCTACAATACTTTCTTATGTCATTTCACTTATCGTTTTTAGAAAAACATGGTTATTGTTTACCCGTTGAATGGTACTTCTTTCGATAACACTGCCCAATATAACACATGGGCTGAAAAGTCCCGGGCCTAACACATAGATGACGCTAGTTTTATTGCAGTCACCTTTCTCTCAGTTAGTACTAACCTTCAAAAGACAGCTCTCAAAATTTCATGATATTCTATTCATTAGTTTGTGAGTTATTGTGCTAAGAGTCACGCTACTTTTGTTATTTTCAAAACAATGGATCAAAAACAATTTCGTGTTTTAATTTTACACTGCTTCTTGATGGGAAAAAATACCGTTCAAGCGAAGCAATGGCTTGAAAAGTGTTATGGGGACTCCGCTCCATCAGAAACAACAATAAAACGTTGGTTTGCTGACTTCAAACGTGGTCGTAGAGACACCGATGATGTAGAACGCAGTGGACGTCCAAATGCGGCGGTAACACCAGAAAACATTAAAAAAAATCCACAAAATCGTTTTGAATGATCGAAAAGTGAAGTTGCGTGAGTTAGCTGATATCGTAAAGATATCAAAAGAACGTATTGGCTTTATATTGCATGAGCATTTGATTATGAGAAAGCTCTGTTCAAAGTGGGTGCCGCGTTTGCTCACTGTTGACCAAAAACAAGAACGTGTTGATGATTCTGAGCAGTGTTTGGCCATGTTTAAACGTATCAAACCGCAATTTTTGCGTCTAAATGTGACAATGGATGAAACATGGATCCATCACTTCACTCCGGAATCAAAACGATCGTCATCTGAGTGGACAGCAACTGGTGAACCTCGTCCAAAGCGCCCGAAAGCACAACAATCGGCTGGAAAGGTTATGGCCACGGTATTTCGGGATATGCGTTGTGTAATATTCATCGACTATCTTGAGAAAGGAAATACCATCAACAGTGAATATTATATAGCGTTATTGGAGCGTTTGAAAGCCGAAATTGCAAAGAAACGACCGCATATGTCAAAGAAAAAAAATGTTGTTTCATCAAGACAACGCACCGTGTCACAAGTCAATCAAAACAATGGCGAAACTACATGAATTGAACTTCGAATTGCTCCCACATTCACCGTATTCGCCAGATTTGTCTCCCAGCGACTACTGGCTGTTCGCAGATCTCAAAAAAATGCTCGCCGGTAAGAAATTTCGCACGAATGAAGAGGTTATCGCTGAAACTGAGGCCTATTTTGAGGCAAATGATAAATCGTTCTACAAAAGTGGTATTGAAATGTTAGAGCGGCGCTGGAATGATTGCGTTGCTCTTGATCGAGATTACGTTGATGAATAAAGCTAATTTTCAATCAAAAAAACCGTGTTTTCTTTGTTAGCCCCGGTACTTTTCAGCCTATGTGTTATCAGACTTGCATTTCATTAATTTTGGTGTGTTGGATCCGAAAATCATATTAGTTTTTGCGTATCTCGTTAAAATTTAACTCTATGCTGTACTACGGTCTTTGAGGAGTCACAAATAATTAGTTGTTACTTAAGAACTACGAAGATATGAATAAAACATAAAATTTTCATAATTCATTTATTTATTTAAATACAGTATTAATCACGACTATAGCACAAGGATTTATTTCAATAATCATTAAAAAATTACAAGAGTACTTATAAAAACAAAACCAACAATCAGGGAACAAATTTTTGTCTGCTGCGTTTTCCGCTGGGTATTTTGGTTTGGCAGCCCCTCTTAACACTCCAACAGTAGCCGTCCATCATATATGAGGATCCCTTTTCCCTTGGTACCCAGTTTCCATGATTTTGCAATCTTGGGCGGTGACATTTTTGAAGTATTAATTTTACTAGATCTTTTGGAGGCTTTCTTGTTTCCAAGGAAATTTTTCGCGACCATAGTGAATGAAGTTCAAGCTTCTTTCTCAACTTTGTTCATAGAATTGATCAAATTTGGATCTGTCATTAAAGTTCTAATTTGAGGTCCATCAAATACACCAGCTTTAACTTTTTCATAACGTAGTCGTGGTAACTTTTGACATATGTATCTTGAACAGTCCCCTTGTAAATATGGTTTCATAAGACCCAATTCGTCTTACAATTATTTGAACAATTAAGAATTTGTCGTATTTAGTTAATGATTTTCGAGAATTTTTAAATCGGCAAACAAGAAATGCTAGCATAGAAAAAAACGTGACGCGATAGGGAGGAATGGGTTTCATATTTGGCGTTAGTGTACCTATATTAGTAAGCAGACAGATCTTAGACAACAGAGAAAAAATTTCTTGTTGGCCAGTGTATTCTATATCTCTTTGGTAACAAATATTCTAGTCCTATAAAACTAACACAGTAAACAAAAACAAGTTTTACATTACTACAGAACAGGTTACACCCTCACTGTTTTTTTTTGAATTTCCGTGTTCGCAATATATACAAGAAAAATTAATAAAGGCAATATATTTTTGCAAATATCTGTATATAAGATGAGTTCTCTTAAAAAGAAAAAGAACAAACGAAACAATTGTGTGCCAGACATGCGATGATATTCGAACTTGTGCATGTGTACGTTCGTATATGTGTCTAGAGACTTTTTCCCCGTTCACGAGAGAGAATCATCTGTGTACATGCAAATTTAACATTGCCCGATATTCTCTACGATCCGTGTCGTCCTATCCATCGTCGTGTTGTTGTTTCTTTACTATTTGTAGATCTCTCTTCATCTTCCTCTTAGTTCCTATACACGAACACACTCAAGTTACACTATGGTTTTTTTTTCTATTATGCAGGATAGAATGTAATGTACTAATGCGATTCCCTGTTGTTAATGTTCTTGTTTCTTCGTGGTGGTGTTCATTATACACTTTGGATTGTGTCGGTGTCGGTTATTGTTATTTTTTTGAAGCGTTACATGGGTTGCGCAAAAAAAAGATTGAATTTTAGTAGTTAACAACTGGGTGTGAAATGTCAGCTTAAGGAGTTTTTAAAATGTTCATTGCTGGTTTTGAATGTTGTCTTTTCTCAGCGGAAATGTAGTTTTTACAAGTGATTACATAGTTCTTAATACTAATATTAATCTGAATATCAATACTGAACCACCGTTGGCATTAATAATGTTAAAATTACAATTTCCAACGTAATTAAATTTTTCGAAAAAATCCCGGAGGGGACTGGGACTCGGAGGGGGATGTGAATAAATCGACCCTTAACGGTGTAGGTGGTGATTTTAATATTTTGAATTTATTTTTGCCATCTAATCAACATTGGAAAAAAAACAATTTTTTTTCTAACTTTGTGAATGTACTTAATGCAAGAATATCAGGGCCTGCGATGAAAAATGTCTTGGTCTGTTCTTTGTAACATTGAATATAGTTTTGAATTAATCCACTCAGATAATTTTGCATGGTTGTTCAATTGTTGAACGAAAAAGTCAGTAATCATGGCTGTACAGCGGTCGCCATTGACTGTAACGTTCTGACCAGCATCATTTTTAAAGAAGTACGCACGAGTGATTCCACCAGCCCATAAAGAACACCAAACAGTCAGTTTTTCTGGATGTAACGGTGTCTCAACATACACTTGAGGATTACCATCACTCTAAATACGGCAGTTTTGTCTATTGACGTATCCATTTAAACAAAAGTGAGCTTCATCGCTTATGAAAATCGGGATCAACGGCAATCTTGTTTTGGGCCCATTCACCGAATCTACGCCTTACTAGGCGATCGTGTGGCTTCAATTCTTGCACGAGTTGGATTTTGTAAGCGCGCAAACCAAGATCCTTCCGCAAAATCTTCCATAAAGTGGATGGACACATATCAAATTCCAGTGCAGGACGACGGATAGACTGATTCGCGTCTTCCTCTACGGTACGCTCTACAGCAGCAATGACTTCTTCTGTACGCACTGTACGACGTCTCTGTGGATGCGTGTTAACATTTAGAGTAAACGTGGTGCGAAAACGTTCCGTAGTTAATTGAATTAATTGCTCTGATGGACGATTACGTTGACCGTAGAATGGACGTAGTGCGAGATACGTATTTCGAAGGGAACCATGATTTTCAAAATAAATTTGCACAATTTGGAAACGTTATTCAGGCGTCAGTGTATTCATGTTGAAATGCCGAACCAAACTAAACATAAATCACTTGATAGCTGATATAAAGCCGCCAGTTAAAAATGTGTTGCCAACTTAAAGTTTTATACCTCTATAACAAACATCTTTTATGTAACACATGGGCTGAAAAGTCCCGGGCCTAACATAAAGATGACGCTAGTTTTATTGCAGTCACCTTTCTCTCAGTTAGTACTAACCTTCAAAAGACAGCTGTTAAAATTTCATGATATTCTATTCATTAGTTTGTGAGTTATTGTGCTAAGAGTCACGCTACTTTTGTTATTTTCAAAACAATTTCGTGTTTTAATTTTACACTGCTTCTTGATGGGAAAAAATACCGTTCAAGCGAAGCAATGGCTTGAAACTTATTATGGGGACTCCGCCCCATCAGAAACAACAATAAAACGTTGATTTGCTGACTTCAAACGTGGTCGTAGAGACACCGATGATGCAGAACGCAGTGGACGTCCAAATGAGGCGGTAACACCAGAAAACATCAAAAAAATCCACAAAATCGTTTTGAATGATCGAAAAGTGAAGTTGCGTGAGTTATGTAGCTGACATCGTAAAGATATCAAAAGAACGTATTGGCTTTATATTGCATGAGCATTTGACTATGAGAAAGCTCTGTCCAAAGTGGGTGCCGCGTTTGCTCACTGTTGACCAAAAACAAGAACGTGTTGATGATTCTGAGCAGTGTTTGGCCATGTTTAAACGTAACAAACCGGAATTTTTGCGTCGATACGTGACAATGGATGAAACATGGATCCATCACTTCACTCCGGAATCAAAACGATCGTCATCTGAGTGGACAGCAAATGGTGAACCTCGTTCAAAGCGCCCGAAAGCACAACAATCGGCTGGAAAGGTTATGGCCTCGGTATTTTGGGATGTGCGTGGTGTAATATTCATCGACTATCTTGAGAAAGGAAATACCATCAACAGTGAATATTATATAGCGTTATTGGAGCGTTTGAAGGCCGATATTGCAAAGAAACGACCGCATATTGTAAAGAAAAAAATTTTGTTTCATCAAGACAACGCACCGTGTCACAAGTCAATCAAAACAATGGCCAAACTACATGAATTGAACTTCGAATTGCTCCCACATCCACCGTATTCGTCAGATTTGGCTCCCAGCGACTACTGGCTGTTCGCAGACCTCAAAAAAATGCTCGCCGGTAAGAAATTTCGCACGAATGAAGAGGTTATCGCTGAAACTGAGGCTTATTTTGAGGCAAAAGATAAATCGTTCTACAAAAGTGGTATTGAAATGTTAGAGCGGCGCTGGAATGATTGCGTTGCTCTTGATGGAGATTACGTTGATGAATAAAGCTAATTTTGAACCAAAAAAACCGTGTTTTCTTTGTTAGGCCCGGGACTTTTCAGCCCATGTGTTATATACATACTAATTTTATTGTATTATCTTATTATTGGGTGTAGACCTCTTGGATAATAATGATTATTGTTATTATTATTAACTATTTGGTGCCGTAGTGTTGATTGCTAGTTATTATATCGTGAGTTCAATGAAAACATTTTCATTGCTTCAATTCGGACGGCCGTCGAAAAGATTTTCCAAGAATCGAATACGAGTGTTTAAAAGCGGTCGTAGATTTCATCACGGCCATTTATTATGTAAATCGGTTGCAATTTGCTGTATAATTACTTTAATTAAGTCTTAAAGAGAGTAATAAACAAAACCACTTATACGGCATTAACTAATGCTTCACATAAAACCTTCAAATGCAACGTCCAGCGTACGTTTCGTATTGAGGCAAAGAGGAGGCGTAGAAAAACAAAAAAAACAGCGGTTTAATTCGCTTCTTAAGAAGGGAGGGTATATAAATACGAACGTACATCGGTAATGGTTAGTATTTACTAACTACTAACTTGCTAAGCTAATAACGTGGATTTTTCCTTCATTAGTAGCAGCGGCTTGCTTTTAGAGAAAGACGGAGATAGATTCTTTAGGCCTTGCTTTAATTTACTACCATTACTTTTCTTATTAGCTGCTAGCAAATGTAGGAAGATTAAAAGGTATTATCGCTGTAGTATTATCACTTGAAATAATTGAAATGATTCGTATTATTGCATTGGATTTGCGCGGAATTTTTGCTTCTTTAAGGTTCGAAGCATGATAAGTTACGACGTTAGCGCACTAACCGTTGACAAATTTTGTAAACGGCAATGAACATGTTCCGTTTAACGGTGCCTAGTTGATTATCGGTTGTTAAGAATTTATGAGGATAGTAAACAGGAAATTTAATTACCAGTAACACTGGAATAACAGGTAATTCTGTATAATTACAGCAGAATTTCATTTTAAAATTAAAAAATTCCAATATAAGAGTAAATTTTAATACTTAAATTTACGATGTAAAGTGATGTAAAATTGTCTGTAAACGAGAATGAAGAAGAATGTACAGTAAACCCACAGAAATGAGTGCCTACTCCATCGGATCGGACATACCCGAAGTCGGGATTCAAACGCGTATGGATTAGATTGATAATGGCGAATCGACTGCGTCCTTTGTTGTATTCGACTAGTATTAATAGATCTTAACCGATTTACGACATTAGAATAACACATGGGCTGAAAAGTCCCGGGCCTAACACATAGATGACGCTAGTTTTATTGCAGTCACCTTTCTCTCAGTTAGTACTAACCTTCAAAAGACAGCTGTTAAAATTTCATTATATTCTATTCATTAGTTTGTGAGTTATTGTGCTAAGAGTCACACTACTGTTGTTATTTTCAAAACAATGGATCAAAAACAATTTCGTGTTTTAATTTTACACTGCTTCTTGATGGGAAAAAATACCGTTCAAGCGAAGCAATGGCTTGAAAAGTATTACGGGGACTCCGCCCCATCAGAAACAACAATAAAACGTTGATTTGCTGACTTCAAACGTGGTCGTAGTGACACCGATGATGCAGAACGCAGTGGACGTCCAAATGAGGCGGTAACACCAGAAAACAAAAAAAAATCCGCAAAATCGTTTTGAATAATCGAAAAGTGAAGTTACGTGAGTTATGTAGCTGACATCGTAAAGATATCAAAAGAACGTATTGGCTTTATATTGCATGAGCATTTGACTATGAGAAAGCTCTGTTCAAAGTGGGTGCCGCGTTTGCTCACTGTTGATCAAAAACAAGAACGTGTTGATGACTCTGAGCAGTTTTTGGCCATATTTAAACGTAATAAACCGGAATTTTTGCGTCGATATGTGACAATGGATGAAACATGGATCCATCATTTCACTCCGGAATCAAAACGATCGTCATTTGAGTAGACAGCAACTGGTGAACCTCGTCCAAAGCGCCCGAAAACACAACAATCGGCTGGAAAGGTTATGGTCTCGGTAGTTTGGGATGTGCGCCGTGTAATATTCATTGACTATCTTGAGAAAGGAAATACCATCAACAGTGAATATTATATAGCGTTATTGGAGCGTTTGAAGGCCGAAATTGCAAAGAAACGACCGCATATGGCAAAGAAAAAAATTTTGTTTCATCAAGACAACGCACCGTGTCACAAGTCAATCAAAACAATGGCAAAACTACATGAATTGAACTTCGAATTGCTCCCACATCCACCGTATTCGCCAGATTTGTCTCCCAGCGACTACTAGCTGTTCGCAGACCTCGCCGGTAAGAAATTTCGCACGAATGAAGAAGTTATCGCTGAAACTGAGGCCTATTTTGAGGCAAAAGATAAATCGTTCTACAAAAGTGGTATTGAAATGTTAGAGCGGCGCTGGAATGATTGCGTTGCTCTTGATGGAGATTACGTTGATGAATAAAGCTAATTTTGAACCAAAAAAACGTGTTTTCTTTGTTAGGCCCGGGACTTTTCAGCCTGTGTTGTATTAGCACCATTGTTAAATGTGTTATTTGGAATATCACCATGTTACTGTACAGTATTTTTGTTGACGTGTTAATAGCAAATAACATCTGTTAAATGTGCAATGTGACGTACCATATTATAAATTTCTATGGCTTTATTTATGTTTACTGTGCGCAACATTCCACAAAATATTGTAGACATTTAAGACGTTCGAAAGTTTTGGGCGAAATATGTTCCCTCAAAACTTGAGATTCCCAACAGGAGGGGAATCATAATATAATTCCCATCCAATGAAGAACACAACCATGGTTCAGGTAAAGGCAAAATTGAAAGATCAAAAAATGTGGCCGATGGTAGATGAAACATCGGATGCAAGACAGAATTATATTTTAAATATGTTAGTGGGTATTTCAAATTGTGAGGAGGCATCATTGCTTCTTCTTTTACGTAGTAGAATATTATAGAAGACAGATGGCATCTCACCTTTCCCTTTTGGCCTTTCTTACGCCCCCTCCCCCTTTATCATTCTTCTTTCTTTTTCTTCTTATTTTTTTTTTCTCCTCTTACTCTAATTTGTGTTTTATATATCACATCATGACATGGTCCAATTCCGGTAGTAGTTCGTTTATTACTAATAACCCTGGCCGGGGAAGCCTACTTATTCATTTCAGCATAATAAATTGTGGTATGTTGTGTGTGTGTGTGGGGGGGAGGGGGAGGGGTTACTATACCTTTGTTACGTATGTACATATATGAGATACAGTAGAATGTTCAGTTGTAATTATTATGGTTACATGGTACTACAAAAAACTTGTGGCATTTTATGTTCAATGGCAAATGAAAAGAAGAGAGAATATTTCCTAAATATAATTCACTTTTGAACTTAGCTTTACTAGTAGCATAATAAATAATTTAATCCTTTATTATTTAAGTATGGTGTGTGTGTGTGCATGTGGGGGGAGGAGAGAGGAGGGGAGGGGTTACTTTTGTAACGTATGTACAAAGTACAGTAGAATGTTCAGTTGTAATGATTATGGTTACCTGGTATTACAAAAAGCTTGTGGAATTTTGTTTTCAATGGCAAATGAAAAGAAGAGAGAATATTTCTGCCTTTTTTTAGTAAAATAGTAAAGTCCTTGAAATAGTGTTTAATATGTTTAACTATTTTAACGAAACTTTGAAAGTAAAAAACAATAAATCAAAGGAATGGTGTCGAAAGCAAGTGGTGTATCGATAAGAGGTGTTTAAGGAATTATGGAAGAAGGAAGAACATCTACAGCAAACGATAAACCATTGTTGGTGAGTCCACTAACAGAATCACGTAGATGTACCTCATCTCACTCAACTTGAAAATTATGTAAAAACTTTATTTCGACATTTTGTATACAATTTCCACACTATTGATGGTTGTCACTTAATATCGAGGGCGTTCTAAAATGTTATGAATGTAATGGAATGGGAAAAATCTTCTTTGTATTATATTATTGAATATTAGGTTTACGGTTTTGGCGTAAATAATCGTCAGTTATTAATCTAAAGAAGTGATATTAGAGAATTGCGAATTCAGTATTTACAAAAAGGTGGCCTATCACCTATCTAAATGAAACATATATATGTACATACCGGCCATACTTTGTCTAAAAATCGAAGTTCATTTCAGTAGATTTTTGTAATTGGAGGGTTTTTTGTTTCCAAGAAGATTGTTCGAGAGCATGGTGAATGACGTCCGGGCATTTTTCTCACCTTCGTTCATAGAGTTGATGAAATTTGGATCTGTCATTAAAATTTGAGGTTCATCAAATACCCCAGCTTTAATTTTTTAACTTTTGACATACGTACTTGGAACAGTGCCCTTACAAATCTAGAGCTTTAACATATTGTTTCATAAAATCCAATTTCGGCAAACAAGAAATGCCTTAGAAACGAAAAACATGATGTGATATGGAAAATGGGTTTCATATTTGATATTGGCGTACCTCTATTAGTTAAAAACAAGAGCTAGATTTTAGTGAGCAGAAAAGAAATTATATATTTGTTGGTCTGTGGTATTCACCAGAAGTATTAAAACCGGAATTGTATCCCTGATGAGGTACTGCAAAAAGCATTACATTCAATATGAATTTGATAGTATTCTACTCGCGAAGAGACAGGAATTTGGGATAACCCTCTTAACATCTGGATCTTAATACCATAGAGATGATTTGGGTCCATATCGAAACTTTGAATCTTCTGAAGGTATTATAGCATCTTCTTTCCATTGTCTCTGAATTTTCAATCGGTCAATATTGAATACCCATAAAATGTGAACTTCCGCATCTTCCGTAACTACCCCGTGTCCCATAGCGACTTGAAATCGACGTTACTAGACCGATAAACGAGGGTCGTGAGTTTGTAATTTTGTTCCAGTTCGCGCACATCCGTCCCGTACCACCGTCATTTCGCGGACGCGTAATATTGTGGGCGAAACTAGCACGCAGTCTAGCAGGCGCCTACGTTAGCTGCACATTACGTAACCGCCTTGGTTCGTTCGAAAGCCTTGCGCCGGTACCTCTACCGCGCTCGCTAAAGGAATTGCTATGTACCTAGGCCGTAGTAAATCGCTTTTGTTAAGAGACCCGCTCGGTCTAATTATAACTTGTACGTTGTGCATTCTTTCGACTTTACGCGGACTATGGAATGTGCGGAGCCGTTGTTGTCGTAGCTGTCCGTTTCGGTATTGCACTCTTTATATGAACGTATCGTGGTTAATGCTGGAAAACAACGCGTGCCTACGCAGTAAAAAAAGTTTTATTAGATTAAGTACAATACTTACTTCCAGGAGATTGACAAGTAATTTTATTAGTTGATTAAGTATACAGAAATTATTGGTGTGTACGGTGTACGAGAGGAATTTTACGGCGGAATAATTTTTCAAAAGATGTAAGAAGAAAAAAATTGAAACATATCTATTCCAAAGATTTTGGCCTAAATTTTAACAGTAGATTTATAACATTTATCTGAAGTTAGCAATATATTCTTCTCAGTGAACGACAACCTTTGAAAGGTCACCTTGTCATCAAAGCGCCCTCGTATAACGTAAATGTTATGATTATTGTGAGCTTCTGGTTATATTACTTTATGATTATCATTGTTGTTAATTTTGTATTCCGACCCATTTATTTTTATTGGCAGATGTCATGTCAAAGAATCGGATATACGCTGTATCAAACTGTTTTAATACCATATTAAAGTGCAAGTGGTATACACTGTGAAAGATTCAAAATTTGCATCAGAATATTTTTCATGCCATTAAATTCAGCCAACTTGCAGTTACTATACGAGGGCAAACTGAATAGACGAGAAAACACTGTATTGGTGTGGTTTTTAATTTTTATTTTTCGATGTGGTCTCCTCGAACCAGTGATTTTTCCAGGCTTGAGAATAGGAAAAAGTCCCTGGAGGTTAGGTTCTGTGAATATAGAAGATGACTATTGACAGTAGACGTCTGAAACTTTGACAGTCGCCATAAAAAACGTTGTCTTTGTAGACCAATGAATCTACTTCAACCTTCGTGCGCCATCTCTTGCCGATTACGGAAACATATCAGGTCGCCCTCGTATTAAACATATACGAGGGCTGTTGTTTTCAATCTTCAATATCACATAAAAACAAGGCAAGCGTAAATAACAAAAGGAATTTATTATTATTTTTTTTAATTATTACCGAATGATATGTCCAAATATACTTGGCTGGATTACAGACACGAACAGCTCAACAGAACATATTTGTTTTTAAAAAATGTGTAGCATGCTCAACATGTAAAATTCACTATCATTCAATTTGTAAAGTTCTTAGAGAGAAAATTATCGAACAATTTTTACAAATGCTGTTAAGCAAATACTGTAAAAATATTAATATTAATACAGGGTGGCGCAGGGGAACGGGAAATTTTGAAATAACGTAATTTCCACGAATAAATTCATAAAACTAGTAATTCATTAACGAAAGTGCATGCATGCAGCATGCCATTTATGTTTTTACCATTAAAATGTCCAAAAGTGTCTCTTTACTTTTTAAAGATGACATCGGAAAGATGTCCTCCCATTCGGCGTTCACACTCTAACAGCCTGTTATGAAAACTCTGGAATGCGCGGTGTAGCAAATCTTGGGGAATGGCAGTGATTTCTTGTTGAATGTTCTCCTTCAGTTCATGGATTGTTGCAGGTCGTGTACGGTACCTTGCCTTTAAGATACCCCCACAGGAAGAAGTCGCACACACTAAGATCAGGGAATCTCGCAGACCATCCAATGTCACCGTTACGTGAAATAATGCGTCTTCCAAACAATTGACGAACTGCTGCCATCGAATGTCGAGCAGTGTGTGACGTGGCTCCGTCCTGCTGAAACCACATGTTTTCCATGTTAAGATTAAGCTCGTACAGTCTCGGTGTAAAGAATGTTTGAAGCATTTCAACATATCGAGCGGATGTTACTGTCGCTGCACTACCATCCTCACGTGCAAAAAAATAAGAGCCGATAACACCATGACATGAGACAGCACACCATATTGTGATCTTGTCGCTATGTAGTGGTCGCTGGTGTAATTCACAAGGATTGTCCTGGGTCCAATAACAAAAATTCTGTTTGTTTACGAAACCGTGCAGGTGGAAATTGGCTTCATCTGATATCCATGTGTTACCAACGAAATTCGCGTCCTCGTTAATTTTAGCCAATATCTAGTTACTAAACTCCATACGTGACGCTGGGTCTCGTTCACGTAATTGTTGCACAATCTGCAACTTATAGGGAAGGAAATGTAATTCGTGCAGTATTTTTTGTAAGCTTCGTCGCATAATCCCTAGCGTAGATGCATGCTGTCGAACGGAGCGGCGAGGACTTCTCTCGATTGCAGCTTCAACGGCCTCAATGTTCTCTGGGGTACGTACCGTTCGAATGCCACCTGGAGCTTTCTTTTTCAATATGGATCCTGTTTCTTCAAAACTACGCACCCACGTTGTAATCGCATGCGCAGATGGGACACGTCCATGACGTCCAAGCTGCGTGGTAGTTGCACTATCACCATTTTTATAAAACGCTCTCACAGCTACTGCTCCATCCATGATTACTAAATGGCAATGCGTTCACAACAATGCCAGCTCTACAGTGCTGACAACTGTTACGTTCAAAATTTCCCGTTCCGCTGCGCCACCCTGTACATGTAAAATATTTAACTTATACAATTTATTATATCTTGGAGGTCTTCGATTTTTTTTATAAAAAATCTGAGGTGTACATACCCTTCCGAAAATTAGTCAAAATTTGACATGTCTTCCCATTTGTTTCAAAATTACTAGACGTATGTATTACTATTTTTGAAATGACCAGAAAGAAGACAAAAATTAACAGTCTACGCTTCTCTTGGTGCTAAAAGTTTCGATATACGGTTTTGAGTGCTGTTTCTTGTTACGAGTACATGTTGTCACAAGATTATAATTGCGCGTTTGAAATTCGCAAATTACGGTAACACAATTGCCAAATTTGAACGGTTACTTATTACAAGGTTATACGTGTGGATATTTCAAAAATTGGGTCCTTAAACTATTAAATCTAATAATAGCTAGCCATCTTCGATAATCTCATTATGGTAATTCACTGGTTGAGAATACATATATGAGGAGGAATATCCTGGAATCTTTTATTTCCACCATACACGATTTAATTTTCTCCATATTCTTCGTAAATTTCGACCGGGCGACTTCAACGCTAGATCGGGCGAGGATCTCCACCTCGTCGCATCTTCACTCATATATCGTGCGTAAACGCATTCGCAGCATCCGACTAATCAAATACCGAGAAGCGGTTATTACGCACGCACACATACGCGCAACGTGTTCGCATTCCGTCTCCCTCTCCTTGTCCGGCCGCCGCGGACGCCCATGCGCCCGTCTCCGTTCCGTTCGGCTGCTACTGTATGCCCGCCCCTTATTAAACTGGATGCGGCACTTTAATTCAACCTAAACAATTATCGTCGTTGTCGGTCTCGCTCGCTCGCACCGCGTCGCATCGGGAAGGCGTTGTCTTCGTCGCACGCGTCGCTAACCACGGCCAACGCGATCTTTCGCGCTCAGGTATACGTGCAGAGGACGAGCGCAGGCAGAAGCGAACGAAACGACTCTTATGTAAATCCCAAACACAGAAACTCTTGTAAGAATCTTACGGTATCGAATTGTTGCAAATTGCTTCCTCTTTTTTGTAGTTCTGTCCGTAAGGGCTTATTTTTAGGTCGGCTGGGTTGGTCGGTAGCCTGGCTTCGGTCTGGTCTCGATGTATGCATGCATGCGGAGTTCGAGATCTTTATCGCGAAGATTTCGGGTGAGCGCCTCTTTCTCGTCTTGCGGATGTGCGGATGATAATTTGCGCGATTGTCCTCGTTTTTAGGGTTGAGCGGAATATCCATGTACGTATTTAAAGCGGGCTTAATTCCCATATTATTCTGTCAAGCATTTAGGGTTTTTGTTTGGAAAAATTGACTGTATAATGGAGTCAAGAAATGACATGGTACGATCAGATTGAACTTCAGAAAGTTTTCTGATCTTTATCTATTATTTTCTGGACTTTCAAGATTCATAAATTAAGAATATGCTGCTGTTTCCTGCGGGTCAGATCAAATTTCGCTTAAAATTACGTTGAAGAAGATCTTTTAAGAAATTGAATTTTTAATTAATAAGTCCCAAACTTTAACGTAATGTTGATAAATGAGATGTACAGGAAGCAAGCGAGGGCTTCTGGTGTATTAATTAATTTTGATTTGCGATGCAATTTTCATTATTTTCCATAAAAAGAAACACAACGGCATTTTCATGCTAATAACAGCTTTCATTAAAAAAAAAACCACCTCTCAGCTAGTTCTAATTGGTTGCTTGATTAATGTTTTTGGCATTTAGTTAACCGACATTTGTAGATCATATCTACATAATATCAAGTTTATATCCTCTATAAGTGTTGTTGTGTTGTGGCTAATTCTGGAATTGTGCGCCGTGATTGTTCATAAGCATGGATCTTGTAAAATAAAGAGCCGTAGTGAAACAGCTCCAGAAAAAGGGCATGGCGACAACTCAAATCCATAAAGATATTATGGCAACTATTGGTAAGGTTGCAGTATCTTATGATACAGTTAAACGCTGGTATCGAGATTTTAAATTCAGAAGAACACCCTGTGAAAACCAACATGCTGGTGGTCCTCTCATAACGGCAATAAGAGACAAAAAAACATTAAAAAGGTACACGATATCGTACTGAAAAACCGACAAGTACGTATCAGGGACATTGTGGAAAATACTTCATATCTAAGAATTAGATATGAAAAAAATGATTGCAAGATGGGTATCCCCAATGTTAAACATTGATCAAACAGAAAAATTGTGATGATTCTTAAGCGTCTTTTGGAATAGCATTAAGCAAACAAAGAGAACTTTCTTAGTCGGTATGTAACCATGGATGACTCATGGGTGCATCAGTTTGATTCCGAGACCAAAGTGTAAAGTAGAGAGTGGTAACATCACGGTTCTCCTTCTTCACGCAAATTTAAGGTAGTGCCTCCTCTGCGTTCTGGGATGCCCAAGGAATAATACTGACTGACTATTTGCAAGAGGGACAAATCATTACACGGGAATACCACGCACAATTGATTTCTAAATTGCGAGACGCTATTAAAGAGAAGCACCGAGGAAAGTTAAGGCACGGTGTGCTGCTTCATCATATAACGCTCCCAGCCATATATCCTCCAATTAAAAGAAATCGTACGTGGAGCAAAATTTTCCAGTAATTACGGACTGATGCAAGCTGTAGAGAGGTGGTTTGTAGAGGTCGGACAAAAGTCTTTCCAGGGGGCTATTGAGATGTTGGACCATCGAGGGACCAGGTGCATTAATGTAGGGAGAGAATAACACATGGGCTGAAAAATCCCGGGCCTAACAAAGAAAACACGGTTTTTTTGGTTCAACATTTGCTTCACTCATCAACGTAATCTCCATCAAGAGCAACGCAATCATTTCAGCGCCGCTCTAACATTTCAATACCACTTTTGTAGAACGATTTATCTTATGCCTCAAAATAGGCCTCAGTTTCAACGATAACCTCTTCATTCGTGCGAAATTTCTTATCGGCGAGCATTTTTTTGAGGTCTGCGAACAGCCAGTAGTCGCTGGGAGCCAAATCTGGCGAATACGGTGGATGCGGGAGTAATTTGAAGTTCAATTCATGTAGTTTTGCCATTGTTTTGATTGACTTGTGACACGGTGCGTTGTCTTGATGAAACAATTTTTTTCTTTGCCATATGCGGTCGTTTCTTTGCAATTTCGGCCTTCAAACGCTCCAATAACGCTATATAATATTGACTGTTGATGGTATTTCCTTTCTTAAGATAGTCGATGAATATTACACCACGCACATCCCAAAATATCGAGGCCATAACCTTTCCAGCCGATTGTTGTGCTTTCGGGCGCTTTGGACGAGGTTCACCAGTTGCTGTCCACTCAGATGACGATCGTTTTGATTACGGAGTGAAGTGATGGATCCATGTTTCATCCATTGTCACATATCGACGCAAAAAGTCCGGTTTGTTACGTTTAAACATGGTCAAACACTGCTCGGAATCATCAACACGTTCTTGTTTTTGGTCAACAGTGAGCAAACGCGGCACCCACTTTCAACAGAGCTTTCTCATAGTCAAATGCTCATGCAATATAAAGCCAATACGTTCTTTTGATATCTTTACGATCTCAGCTAACTCACGCAACTTCACTTTTCGATCATTCAAAACGATTTTGTGGATTTTTTTGATGTTTTCTGGTGTTACCGCCTCATTTGGACGTCCACTGCGTTCTGCATCATCGGTGTCTCTACGACCACGTTTGAAGTCAGCAAACCAACGTTTTATTGTTGTTTCTGATGGAGCGGAGTGCCCATAACACTTTTCAAGCCATTGCTTCGCTGGAACGGAATTTTTTTCCCATCAAGAAGCAGTGTAAAATTAAAACACGAAATTGTTTTTGATCCATTGCTTTGAAAATAACAAAAGTAGCGTGACTCTTAGCGCAATAACTCACAAACTAATGAATAGAATATCATGAAATTTTAACAGCTGTCTTTTGAAGGTTAGTACTAACTGAGGGAAAGGTGACTGCAATAAAACTAGCGTTATCTATGTGTTAGGCCCGGGACTTTTCAGCCCATGTTTTATATCGAAAAATAAAAAATATAATCCCACTTTAGTTTTACTATAAGGAGGTCAGGGGTATAGCGTAGGGATCCACCCTCGTATATATTTGATAAATGTAGTGGGTTTTATATGTAAACATATATATTTTATGTGTAATTTTTTTTTTGTTTTTTCGGATAACAGATATTTCAAATATATTTTACTTTTTCCATTATAACTTCGTACATTATAGATTAATTAATTGTTTAAGGTTTAAAATAGAGGCTTTACTACTTAATCCATTTAAATCTAACGCGCTATTTTTTTTTCCTTTAAGTGTACATAATCAAAGGACAGTGCTGCTTGATCTAACAGCTTTATTTGGTTCGACTATAAGTATCAGAATATGCAGATTTTATTGATGTTTTTAATTAGTATTCTAATTTGTTTTTCTTTTGTTTCAGGTACGTTCCGAATTCACATCTCAATTATACAGACTGTAAGTACTTCCATGTATTGCGGGTATGTAAATTGTAAAACTTTAAAGCTTTTTTAACATCGTATCTATTTTTTATTTTGCTTAGAAATTAGCATACTCCGCCATTTTGTTTTATATTTGCTTTTGAGACGTCGATCTGATTTTTGATGTTTTTTCTTTAAAACTTTATCTTAGTTGGTGATTTGTCTATTGGACAGTAAAAATTACTGTTAAAATATCAATTTTGTAAAAAAAAACGTAAGGATATGTCTTTTTAAACGAAGAAGGAAACGTAATTGTTTTGCATTGAATGAATTTATTCCTTGGCGTAGTCTCCTTATAGCTCTGTATATTTAGTTAAGCGATACTCTATCCTTTTTAACCCGTCCAAATAACAGGATAATAGGAATGTTTCGGCAATGACCTCTTCTTCATTTGACATGAAGTTGCAGAGGGCCAAATTTGGTGACAATGGAGGATTCGGAACTAATTCTCACCATTACTAGACGAATTTTGTTGTGTCAATTGCCAGGGCGTTACCAAGATGGAAGAGAAGTTTTTTCTTCACTGTGTGGGACCTCTTTCCATTTAGCTCAGAGCAGAATTGGTCAGATGAATCAAGAAAGCATTGCCCCGTGGTAGTCCTTCCCTTCTTCGAATAACGATGATGCTTTTCGATTTCCAAAAAAAGTCTGTCATTTGGTTTCTGGGTTGTGGTAATGTACCAGTGTCTCATCTATAGTCATCTAAACATGTCCAAACATTGTTTTGAAGTTACCACACGATTGCGTTATTGACCAATCATCAGCAGTTTCCTCATATTTAAATTTTCGCGAAGGATCTCTTGCACATGGCCTTAATCTTCACCCAACATGAGTTTTATTAATCAGACCGTCCAAATGCGATGACCTAGCTGCTTCTTATTATTGATGGATGTTTGGTCACTCCTAAATTTATCAAACCAGTATCTGGTGGTAGTCATTGAAGATGCATGGTTCTTTAAAATTTCGTCCAACTTTTCTTTGATTTCCGCACATGTTTTCTCATGTAAAAAAAGCAATCGAACCATGAAGCGGTATTGTTCTATTTCCGTGGTTGCACACATACATAAATTTGCTTACTTTCAACAGCTTTAACAAAGCGCCATCTGTGTTCAAACATGGGTTACCTTTCATACTATCCTCGTATAAAAAAAGAGTTGTATACAAATCAAAATGGTAGTAGAAATGTCTTTCGGGTTTTGCCGTGTATTCACTATTTTACTAGACGTTTCGCTGATCGTGAAGTCAGCTTCTTCAGAAGATTTCTAAAGACTGAAGTTTTTAGAAACAGTCTTTAGAAACCTTCTGAAGAAGCTGACAGGATTATCAGCGAAACGTCAAATAAAACAGTGAATACACAACAAAACCCGAAAAACATTTCTACTATGGACTACGGTCGTGAAAGCCTACACACAACAAATCAAAATGATGATTGATAACCGACAAACTGCTGTAAATTTGCAAAATTCAACAAAACCGTTAACTCGGTTATATGGAATAATAGGGCTGTAATTATAGCTAACTCTGTAAATCGTATACATCCACAAGAATTTATGTAAATTAAATACGACACAGCGGTCTGTGATCCTTCTCTACCTCTAACGCTCCTCATGCTCACTATTTTGAGGTTTTAGAGCTGCTCCAGACAGAATATTGTGAGCTGTTAGTTAAATATGTACGGTTTACGGTATAGAACGCCCAATATAGCGTTCGAACTTGTTGCCTTTTCAATAAAAAATTATTTATTTTTGGAATATATTTAAAAAACGTGTACACTGTGGACATCCCGCTGTTACACCACCTACTGCGATCTCAATTCTTTATCGTAAGTGTGTGCGTTGTTTGTATTATAATTTTTAGACTCACCTATATGTTTATACAAATATGTTTCGGAGAAAAAAAATGTTCCCGTTTTCTCGTATCTGTGTATGACATGAGCGGTCATTTTGATTTTGATAAATACTTCACACCTGTTTTATCTTTTCGCTTTTAGAGCAGTTAGAAATTCTCTTTGTCAACGTTTTCTTGTCTAAGGTATAGATACCCACGTAGGTGTTTCTGGTTGAAATAATTTAATGAAGCTCTTAAAAATTGTCACCGAAAAAAATAATTTGACGTCGTTAAATGTACAGGTGTAGACAAAACAGGTTCATTTTTCTTTCGACGCTCGTATTTCTGAATTTATCTACATAAAATCAGCTGGATGGAACAACGAAAATAACAATCCTTGCTTGATGCTGTTTTGGAAAAAAATCGGGTAATTTTTATATAATGTTTTGAATCATAGCTATGCGAAGTTACGTTGATTGATTAGGGAAATATCAACTAACAAAGGAGTTAGGTAAGGCTGCTGTGTGTCGCCAAAATTACTGAGAAATTATCCTAAAAAAACAATATAACATCAATAATTCAAAAATATTATGATTACCTTAAATAAGACCAAAATCCTATCGTGTCTTAATTATTTTCTCCAATATGTATATAGGAGTTAAGTCAAATGCGTTAAACGCTACGAAGGAAGCTTCTTAAGAGTCGATTTAGTTCTTTTAACCGACCACCTAGCGCAGATGGCTAAATACAGCGATCAAGATGTACCATCATAGAAACGCCGAGCGCTAAAAGACTTGACATAGACATTAACGCACACAAAGGTACACATTCATTACGTTCTCAAGCGTATGTACATGCATATATATCTTTGTGTACATATAGAGGTACAAGGTGCATTTCTTATAACGATCATAACCTCGAAAGCAAGAACCAATGTCAAGGATTCCTCTTCGTCTTCTTCCCGTTTAATAAAGCATACCTCCTTTCTAGTTATGCATGTACGCATACAGATTGTATACGCAAAGATTAGCCGTTTCAGATTCAAATGTAATAGGTGCTATATATAAAGGGTGTTTCAATTTTAAGGATCAATAAAACATGATTTTCTGTAGCAAAATATTGAAATATTTATTGATTTATATTGTATACATTTGGGCATTATGTACGAAACAAAATATCTTGTAAATGGCCGCCATAGCTTTCCTGGCACATGCGTACTCTTTTGACAAAAACACACAGGAACACTATTGTATGCATGTGGCGGTATTTTATTGATAAATCGTCTAATTTCGGCCTTCAATTCTTCGGTGGTCGCGGTCTCGTTGGTATAAACCTGCGATTTCGGATAACCTCACAGCCAGAAGTCCAAAGGTAGTAAATCGTAAGAACGTGGTGGCCAATTCTGGTTACTAAACCGCGAAATGCCATGTGGTATTATCCAGCTGAAGCCACATGTCATCAGGGGCAATATTTTCCAATTAAGCCAGAAAAAAACTGCGTTATCATAGCACGTTAACATTCGGCATTCACCGTTACTGCATTATCTTCCTCATCTTCAAAGAAATACGGTCCAATTATTCCCCCAGACCACAATGCACATCAGATAGTGACACATTTAGTATGCATCGCTTTCTGATGAATCATTCGTGTATTTTCTGAGCCCCAAAGGCAGTAGTTTTGGCGATTAACGAAGCCATCGAGGTGAAAATCGACTTCGTGACTGAAAATGATTTTGTCCGCAAAATCTGGATTCACATCTGTCTGCTCAAGAATCCAATTGGTGAACTCTTTTCGCTGTGCATAGCCTGTTGGCAGAAGTTGTTGAGCCAATTGGAATTTGTCGGTGCGGAGATCATTAGGTAAAATACGCGGAAGAGTGACTATTGTAATACCCAATTCTTATGCACGATAATGAATCGACGTTTCTGAACTTTCGGCCACACCCTCGGGAACTGCGACCTGTACGAGCTTGTGTAGTCATAATCACATCTCATGATGACTGTTAAACATCAAATCTAGCGCTTTTATAGAAAACCCCTGCACAAAAGGTTAGTAGACGCAATTCATGGTATGAAGATATCGAAATAGTTTACCGTACAAAATGCATACTGGATTGTAATGAATATTACTCATTGTTCATGTTGGTTGACACTCATTTGCGGACTTACACTATTTTTAATTTTAGTGTACGTGATTATTGCTAAGTATGGCTAGCGAACAATTCCTAATTTAATGAAATTTGGTAGTAACGTTCTGTAATACCCCCCACTTCACACTTGCGCCCAAGACAAAATTATAAATGGAGCTTTTAAGCGTTTCAAGCGAAAAGATTTCGATGTAGAAAGAATAAAAGAAAACACAAACAAAATTGAACTGAAAACTAAATTTATATTAATGCATACGAGGGATGTCTTTTAGTTTTGCATACAGGGACATAGAGGGCGCCAACGATATGTATATAATTACTAAAAAGGAAAGATTGAGAATCTTTCAACATTCACCCTGGTAGATAGTCAAAATGTGCCCCAAATGTAAGTTTCAACGCTGTATCAACACCCTACCGTTGATTCACGAACATCTTATGGCTGTCCAACAGTAGAATCTAGTAAATAAGGGATACCGATGTTTCACTATCCTTCATCTCTACTAAGGCTGGTAAACTTTTATCTCTTAAAATAACTTCTTGCTTTCTTAGTTCTGGATGTGGTCCATATTTTAAAAATAGTTGTTACTAAAATTACAGGTTAGTTATAAAATTGTACCTACTATTTTGCCTAGATTCTGTGCGGGAGTGCCTGTGCTGTGTTTATAGTAAAAGTAAGTATGTTTCCACAATTTTACAGCGCTTCAAAGGGAGCTGACCTGAAATTATAAAACTACTTATATTTTTTATTAATATAGTGTAAATATGGTTCGTGACTCAACAAATCATTGAAATATATACCCACAAGCTAATTAGTTCAATAAATACTTCATACAGTGCTACTACATTGTTAAAAAATCAGCTTTGGCATAAGTATACATATGTTACTGTAGCACTGTTAACTATAATCTGTTGGATTAAGCAAATAGTGTATTTCTATTTTGTTATTTTGCAAAAACGAACATTCCCACAGTGTAAGCAATACCTATAAATTCTATGTACTTCTGCAGCTATAAATCTAAGCACAATGACTACACAACACATGGGCTGAAAAGTCCCGGGCCTAACAAAGAAAACACGGTTCTTTTGGTTCAAAATTTGCTTTATTCATCAACGTAATCTCCATCAAGAGCAACGCAATCATTCCAGCGCCGTTTTAACATTTCAATACCACTTTTGTAGAACGATTTATCTTTTGCCTCAAAATAGGCCTCAGTTTCGGCGATAACCTCTTCATTCGTGCGAAATTTCTTGCCGGCGAGCATTTTTTTGAGGTCTGCCAACAGCCAGTAGTCGCTGGGAGCCAAATCTGGCGAATACGGTGGATGTAGGAGCAATTCGAAGTTCAATTCATGTAATTTTGCCATAGTCTTGATTGACTTGTGACACGGTGCGTTGTCTTGATGAAACAAAATTTTTTTCTTTGCCATATGCGGTCGTTTTTTTGCAAATTCGGCATTTAAACGCTCCAATAACGCTATATAATATTCACTGTTGATGGTATTTCCTTTCTCAAGATAGTCGATGAATATTACACTACGCACATCCCAAAATACCGAGGCCATAACCTTTCCAGAGCCGATTGTTGTGCTTTCGGGCGCTTTGGACGAGGTTCACCAGTTGCTGTCCACTCAGATGACGATCGTTTTGATTTCGGAGTGAAGTGATGGATCCATGTTTCATCCATTGTCACATATCGACGCAAAAATTCCGGTTTGTACGTTTAAATATGGCCAAAGACTGCTCAGAATCATCAACACGTTCTTGTTTTTTGTCAACAGTGAGCAAACGCGGCACCCATTCTGAACAGAGCTTTCTCATAGTCAAATGCTCATGCAATATAAAGCCAATACGTTCTTTTGATATCTTTACGATGTCAGCTAACTCATGCAACTTCACTTTTCGATCATTCAAAACGATTTTGTGGATTTTTTTGATGTTTTCTGGTGTTACCGCCTCATTTGGACGTCCACTGCGTTCTGCATCATCGGTGTCTCTACGACCACGTTTGAAGTCAGCAAATCAACGTTTTATTGCCCATAACACTTTTCAAGCCATTACTTCGCTTGAACGGATTTTTTTCCCATCAAGAAGCAGTGTAAAATTAAAACACGAAATTGTTTTTGATCCATTGTTTTGAAAATGACATAAGTAGCGTGACTCTTAGCACAATAACTCACAAACTAATGAATAGAATATCATGAAATGTTAACTGTTGTCTTTTGAAGGTTAGTAATAAATGAGAGAAAGGTGACTGCAATAAAACTAGTGTCATCTATGTGTTAGGCCCGGGACTTTTCAGCCCATGTGTTACATATACCAAAATATTATCACGTTTATTATAAATATATTCCCCAATATTTATTAGCTACAATACTTGAAAATATAACTCCTAGTGACGCATGTAACGTTTATAGTGATTGATATTTTTTGAAAGGCGATCGTATTTGGCTTTATTTAACGTTTCCTTTTTTTATAGCCAGAAATGTATCGAACTATGTAATTTTTTTCGAATCGATCTAAAACTGCGTATTATACATTAAATGCCGCCGTTGAAATTTGGAATTAAACAATTGTCACCAAATGTTTATGTATCTGATAAAAAAGGATTCGTATTAAAGTAGATGACAGATAACAAACAACTGCTATCGATAAACAACTTAAGAAATATTCATGGCAATCCGCTGTGTAGAAAAACTGCACGAAATTATTTGGTTACCTGACAGAATAATCAACAAACAAACTTGGCATTACTAAGTAAAATAGGGGTAGCAGTATCGATAGCCAGATTATGCGGCAATATATTTACTTTATCCATTAGTAGTACTGACTTCACTAACAGCAACCTAGTGTTTTTAGAAGAAATCTTAAATTTATTTTATGATCTTTTGACAGTATTTTCAAAGTTTTCCCTTTGGATCCTCTCTGAAATTCTCCACCAAGATCCCTGGTTTTATCCGAATGAAATTACGAAGAGAACAACTTATCGCCTACCTTCATTTATCACCATTTTCTGATCGATTTGTCGATAGGAATACATGAAAAGACATGCCGGCCTATGAGAATAAATGAAAATGCGATCTTCGGGAAAAGAAAAATAAGAAGAAGAAGCGACAAACGCCGATCAGCGCACAATCCAAGCTACGGAATTCGAGTGCGGTTGTGTTGCGCAGGTGCTGCTTCCAGCTTACCCACTCTAATTAATGGCTCTTTGCTATTCTCCGTTTCTTTCCAGTAATTACCCGTTAATTAATTACTCCGATGATGTCGACAACTAAAAGTCCGTCCGTTCTAGGTAAGTAGCGAGATACGCTACGCGCGGTACGATCGCAGCGCCCTCTCCTCTCTTCCCGAACCGGCAAACGCTGTCGTGTCCGGCGCTCCGTTCATAATACAGAACCTATGGAACGGTTCTTTCAACAACAACGCAACTACAAGATATCGACTTGTCCGAGTACGTAGCTATACGGATTGTTCATATTAAACTAAGCCAACAGCCAATGTTATCCACAAGAGATACTTTTATGAAGCAAAATGCTGTCCTCACTTACTTATAAGCAGGGATTAAGAATTCAGTCCAAAATGCAACTAACAAATTAACCACCTTGACATGTATTTTAAAAATTTCTTTCAATTGCATATTTTATTTATAAATAGTTGACATTTTTCTCACTACAACCGTTCCAAGTATTTAACCCAATCGAAAATAACAGCAATTTTAGCTTTAATATGAAAGAAACAAATACAAGAGGAAAAGTGTTGTAAGTAACTCAAACCAGCCAAATTTTTATAGGTCCATTAACATAAAACTAATGATAATTTGTTGGTAGTAAGAGACTTGAAAATAAAAACTTTTTTGATAAAATTACAATTTCGTTGCAAATACGTAATTAAATTACTGAAAAAATATCAATCTCGGAGGTGACTCGAACCTAACATCTTTACGTCTCCGGTATAACGTGCTAACAACTGCAAGGCCATCGAGTTCAAGTCGCTTTAAATCCCCCTAGATGTCATCGTCACATATTTTTAGACTCATGGTCAAGTCGCTGTATAGAGTCTTTCAAGAAAGAGGTCGCATCCAACAAAGATGTTCAAATATTGGATACCAAAGGATGACGTCTATGGATTTCAAATATGAACGGGATTTAGTCGGCGATATTCTGAGATGGTTCTCTCCATTTGCAAAATAATGTCATAAAATTGTAAGCATCAATACGCAATCAATTGTCGTCCTCTAAATATATCAATTTGTTTCCATATGGCTGGTACAAGTCCGGTTATATAGAGAATTGACCCGGGCCATTCGAATATCCCGTGAATGTTGCCTTTTCAAACTAAGACCTTCCGTTTCCTCTTGGCGCTTAGATGTAACACCCTGTATATACAACATTCGTTTGTCCTTTCGTTAAGGTACAACATTTGCATTTAAATTTTTGTTCTATTTCCGTTCAAGAATTAAATATAGAAAACTGAGGGGATGTCTTAGGGGGCGTTTCACCCCATCAGAGTGAATTTCAGCAGAGAAAAAAGAATTTTATTTTCAAGTCTCAACAGACTCTACTTACCTACCAGGTATAATCTGAATTTGACACCCGGGAATCTTTTCTTGCAAGCGAAATATTGATCGAGGAATCGTCCAACTTTATCAAATTGTTGATGAGATGATGGAGTTATCCTATTTTCTTAGCTAACAATTTATTTTTGTTTTTTCCTCCGCGGATAGTAATTTACCTCTAGGCACTTTTATTAAGTGATACGTGTACCTAGATAATATACATATATATTTAACAGTAAATAAATTTTTGAAGATGTTTAGAGGCTTCTTTATACTGGAATGTAACGCTTGATTTCGTAAAATGTGTAAAATTTATTTTTGTATTTAATGCATTTTCTTTAAATACTAAACAATTTTAATTATTAAAAATAGGAAATCGAAATGTTCGCAATGCAGTCAAATATTTATAATGTAAGTATTTCTAAAAGATTATAACAGAAAATTAAGAACACCCAGTATATACACATACATGTATATACGTAATAATACAGCACGCACATAAGCTTCTCAACTTCGTAAGACTTTCCGTCCCCGAGACGTTATCTCTCCGACGAGGCCCTCAGCGTTCATCCACAAACGGCCAAAACAAATACAAATATATTTAATTTTCAGACGAGCACGCATTAAAGCCGAGAAAACGAGGATAAACCGGTAGTAAAAGATGTTTATTCACCGACCATATTATATATTTATCGGGATAAATTCGAATGTAAATGAGCTAAATTTATTTGTCAAATAAATTCGTGTTAAAACAGTTTACCCCATGTCGGGCCTGCTAGCGACTCATTTTGTTTCTCCGTCGTCATCGCCGTCGTGTTTACCGCATCGGTCTGAAAGAGAAAGAGACGTATAAGAGGCTGTAACGTAACTAGAGAAGGATGATGTGGAAGTACGAGCTGAAGTTTGCGTTTAGATTAGGATGAAAAATAAATGTAGGGAATATTATGATATTATTTTAGTTTATTTTAATATAATCTTGAGACTTAAATGACTGTCTGAGTATGTTTAGGCATCGTAGATACATATTAATAGTACAAACGTTTTCCTTTGAAACTTCTACTAAAATTTTCGAAGAATAAATGTCGTCTCAGGTACGGATCTAATAAAAATATAAAATACACTGAAAACCACGAAACCCTGTATTTACGTCATAATTGGTTATGACGTACGTAGCATTTGAAACAAATTCAAGTGCGCCAACTATACATTTCAAAAAGAAATCCTGGGTGATTGCAATCAACAGCATTATAAATAGTGAACTCTTCTATTGACAATGCTTTCATAATAGTTTATTAACACATTTGTACATACGGAAAGGAACTGAATGGGTTAAACTAATTATTAAATATTTTATTTACAAAATTCTTTATCACTCTAATAATATAGATGTCGTATGAAAAAAAATCTATTTTTAAATCAAGATGTAGAAAATATTCAAACAAATTTATTTGCGTGTCCAAACTAATATGGACGGTAGTGTACATTTTTTGGTGTTGGTTGTCAAATGGCATTCTTATTAATTTCCAAATAAATTATTCATTCACTGAATATCTTTGAGCGAAATAGCATGCCAAAAAGCACCTCTGCGAATCCAAATTTATAAGGAGCGACTTCCCGGTTTTAAGTTGCCTCCTAACCGATTATTACAAGATGGGGTACACGCTGCAATTTTTTACGCCGTTAATTTTGAAGGAATAAAAAATGTAAAAACAATTTCGTGTTTTAATTTTACACTGCTTCTTGATGGGAAAGAATACCGTTCAAGCGAAACAATGGCTTGAAAAGTGTTATAGGGACTGCGCTCCATCAGACACAACAATAAAACGTTGGTTTGCTGACTTCAAACGTGGTCGTAGAGACACCGATGATGCAGAATGCAGTGGACGTCCAAATGCGGCGGTAACACCAGAAAACATCAAAAAAATCCACAAAATCGTGTTGAATGATCGAAAAGTGAAGTTGCGTGAGTTAGCTGACATCGTAAAGATATCAAAAGAACGTATTGGCTTTATATTGCACGAGCATTTGACTATGAGAAAGTTCTGTTCAAAGTGGGTGTCGCCTTTGCTCACTGTTGACCAAAAACAAGAACGTGTAGATGATTCTGAGCAGTGTTTGGCCATGTTTAAACGTAACAAACCGAAATTTTTGCGTCGATATGTGACAATGGATGAAACATGGATCCATCACTTCACTCCGGAATCAAAACGATCGTCATGTGAGTGGACAGCAACTGGTGAACCACGTCCAAAGCGCCCGAAAGCACAACAATCGGCTGGAAAGGTTATGGCTTCGGTATTTTGGGATGTGCGCGGTGTAATATTCATCGGCTATCTTGAGAAAGGAAATACCATCAACAGTGAATATTATATAGCGTTATTAGAGCGTTTGAAGGCCGAAATTGCAAAGAAACGACCGCATATGGCAAAGAAAAACATTTTGTTTCATCAAGACAACGCACCGCGTCACAAGTCAATCAAAAGAATGGCAAAACTACATGAATTGAACTTCGAATTGCTCCCACATCCACCGTATTCGCCAGATTTGGCTCCCAGCGACTACTGGCTATTCGCAGACCTCAAAAAAATGCTCGCTGGTAAGAAATTTCACACGAATGAAGAGGTTATCGCTGAATGTGAGGCCTATTTTGAGGCAAAAGATAAATCGTTCTACAAAAGTGGTATTGAAATGTTAGAGCGGCGCTGGAATGAATGCGTTGCTCTTGATGGAGATTACGTTGATGAGTGAAGCAAATATTGAACAAAAAAAACCGTGTTTTCTTTGTTAGGCCCGGGACTTTTCAGCTCATGTGTTGTGTAAGAAAGTTAAGGGTATAATAGCTGATTCTATATACGATAAATTAAAGAGTGATAAATAAAAACGCGGGGTATTTGAAATTGAAGAAGGTTAAGAAAATTTAGGAAGGTGAAACAGTAAACGATTTCGACCTTAATTTAATTTAGAATGTAATGCAAAGTTAAAAAAGTTGCACCAATTACATCTGTGGATGTTGAGAGAAGCTTTTCTATTTCGAAACATATGTATTCTGATAGAAGACAAAACTTTCTTTTACACAATTTTGAAAAACGTTTAATTATAAATCGGTTTAGAAAGAGGTTGTAAAAAAAATGTGTGCAATAAAGTTAATGTTTAAATTTCTGCTGTTATTTATTTTATGCAGAAATTTTGCATATTCTCGCAAGTTTTTTGCATATACTCCCCAGGTTTATGCATATTTTCTCAAAAATCGATGTATATATATATATGCGAATATATTCGGTGCATATAATCCGGTCTCTAGTCACTACACTCAGAAAGGAATTCCGTCTAGATTTGTCCTCTTGCGCCAATTTTGATTTGCAATAAAAATTTTAAGTTTTGGAAGAGGTTGAACATCTTCTCATTTCTTTTTTTTTCTAAATTATTTGCGTGAATTTTGAACTAATATAGACGCTAGTGTAAATTTGTAAACGAAAAGAAAAAAGAATCCTAATTTAATCTGTATCAAATTTAACAGCTACCTTGTTAAACTAACTAACTTTCAAAGAAACAAAAAGGAATATTTCTCGTTAGGTAATTACTTCAGATGCATACGGCTTAACACATGTTAGATCTGAGATTACCATCCTATAAATTTTTATATTTTATCTGAGAGGCCTGTCAGAGTTTATGTGCGTACGTTTCATGTAGAGGCAAAACGAAAGAAACTAAACGTAAAAATTTACGACCGATAGGCGTGTATGCCCACAAAAACTGTTAAACTGACATTGCCCCCCCGTTAATTATAAAATATACTAGGAAAGAACGTCCGCGTGACCGTAAGGGTGAACACAGAGAAAAATCTTCACATAAATGCCGCATATTAAGAATATATACCGTGTGATTATTTTTACACAACATATATGCATCGTAAAGTTGAAAATGTGCACGATAACGCTTGGTTCCTATCAAATTCATACGTATTTAGATGTTAATCTATGGTTTTTCGTAAAATCCTTCTAATCTAATGGTGGCCGTTAGGACGAAGACTAAATTCTATGACAAAAATCAAAACTAACGCTTCGTATACATAACGAGGTCCGGGAATATCTCTGTGGGTAAACATTTCGTTTAGTTAAGGTAGAAAAAGAAAAAGTTTACCCTCGCGCTATAAAGAAGCCGGACAGAGAAGAACTAGAAGGTAGGACCGCAACGCCAGCCCAGGTACCCCATACCGTTTTTGAAATATTCGTATCCCGATGGGCCTCCAAATATCCTGCCGCGTTCCGTATATCGGCCATTAATTCCGAACGTAGAAAGGGGCATTTCGAAAAAGGAGGACGTACATTCGTATATCGTCGGGTTTAATTTCCATTAAATTCCCATTTTAATATTATATCTTGAATAATTATACGATCCGAGAGGCCAGACCGACGGATAATGTGCCCTTCTTTACTAGTTTCGTGGTCGAGTTCGAAGAACAAGAGGAACAAAAAGTAATTACTGAAACGAATGCCGTACGATGGCGGTACGAATCGTTACCGAAATTGAGTTCATATATCCGTGTTATAGATGAGCGTAGGACATGAATAATTTTATGTATACAGGGTGCGTTTAAAGGTCATTTTTTGACTTGCAGTAGGTGTAATAAATCCACCCAATTGAACCCGATTCTTGTACATTTGGCGAAATGTCTATAGCAGGGATATGCATCTTGTTCTGTATAACCGAGCAAATTTCTATTTTGAATGTGTATGTGTTGAAATCGCTCAATTTTCTCTTGCATATATTTCTATCATCAATAGAGTTTGTAAGCTCCGTATTCACACGAATTTCGCATAATACTGTTAGGAAATTACCTCAAAGGTTTATATAAAGTTGTAGTGGACTTGCCACCACATTTATAATACCCGAATATCCGGTGAAACGGCCTATCCAGCGGCGTAACCTTGGGCCTTTCGTTGTCAGCGCGAAAATAAGGAGATACACCATTCTACAATAGCAAATTGCGTGTGTGGGTAAAGAAAGTAAAGGACTTCATCCTTAATAACAACATTTATTATTTAAAAATTTAAAATACAGATGTTATTAGCTAGCTAGGGATTGCGATAGGTATTTGTCATTTCGTTTAATTTCATTAACGTCTTCTAAATTTTATTTCAAAAAGCAAAATCCCTGATCAAAGAACTCACTGGTTAACTTATTCTAACTCCGAGAGAAAAATTCACTACGATATAAATATTAATACGTTATTTACTTCAGTGGAAAACCTTGACGCAATGGAGGTCCCCTAATCTGCTAAATTAAGATTCTGGCCGTTATCTACTGTGCTGATTATTCTCTTGCCTGGTATTTCGGGGAATATTGCTGTGCCTTCCATTATTACCAAGATATCATTACCAAACGTTTAAACAGAACAATTAGGTAGTTTTACAAGAACAATTAGCTAGCTCAAAGTTGCGCGTTAACGCAACATCCAAACTGCTATAAAATAATAAACTCAACAATGTAATTCAGTAGACAACACTATGAGTATTATAGAGTTTCAACTTGTCTAGAGCAAGTTAACTTATAACAGTAACTAGTGAGGTTCAATTTGTCATCGAGCGGGTTAACTCGTCATTTAATGTATTCAATATATTATTGTAAATATAGTATACATATCGTATTTACGAGTTTTATTAAAAAGGTGTTACGAAAGACAACATAACTTTTTCAAACCAGGAGTTCAGTGTTCTTCATACTTTATAGGACAAGTTTTAGACCCATCTAGCGACAGAACATCATCAACTGTGTAACCGCGAAATTTAAATGGTTTTATATTTTGTACTTAGTAATTAATAATCATTTTTTTCTTTAGTTGTAATCACAAACCGCAATAAAATCCAATTGAAAACGTGGTTAAACGTTTTCATTGAATTTTGTTCACAGTTTGAGGTGACAACTAAAAGAAATGGCATAGATGAATGAATCCTTATAACAGATTATGTATTATAAAATGATATCTACGAAAATACTTATGAATAACACAAAAAATATAGCAAACAATATAATATGTATAATAAAACAATCAGTTTTCAATTTCTTTTTCTGCATTTCACAGCTACTTCTTGCGTTATATCTGTGGTATGCGTTCTTTTGTACCAAGGTCAGATTATTTATTTACCTTATATATACCGATAATACTAATTTAATAAAACTATCTACAATTAGGTTTTGTAATTCGATTGTTGAGTACAAGCATGAAATGAGAATGAAACATTTATAAGTACAGTGAAATCTCCCTTGAACGGATACCAATGCGACCAACTGAAGATGTCCGTTCAGTAGGAGTGTCCGCATAAAAGAAATATGTAGTAGATACAATAAAAATCGTGTTTTAATATTAAAGAAACTGGGACATTTAAATCGTATATGTATATAAATGTTTTTAAAATAAATAAGAAACTTTAAACTTAAGAAAAAAAAGTTTATTTCCTTTAGATACATACATACAAAGTATAATATACGTGCATCGATATGTACATAGATGTAGTATGTAATACAAAACAGTGAAATGAATAGTCACTTTAAGGACGCAAAAATTCATATATTGTTGTTTGTCTTCTCTTTTTCTTTAAAACGGCGTCTTGAAATCGTATTTCTAATTTGGAAAAAAGCTCCAAAGACTCTGTATCTCCGTGATTTTCGACAAAACTTTTGAGCTGCCTGGTCAGGGTAATAGCTTTACCATAATTTGGGATAGCTTCTGTTGGCATTGGAACCCCATCGACATCAGAATCTTCCGAGAGTTCTTGTATTTCAACTGGATTTGCAATTTCTTGTTCTGAATCTGGATCTTCAACATACAAATCTTCATCTACGTTCAAAAAACCATTAAGGTTTTCATTATCCGTCAATTTCAATAAATTCTTAGTTTTGAGGATATCTGAAAGTACACTAAGAGGCAAATCATCTTCTAGGTCAGATGTATCAGCCTTAGTTAACTGGTCTTCACTTTGCGTATTTACATGATTAAATCCCGCTTTGCGGAAGCAATTTTGAACTGTCTCTTTGGTTACTTGGTCCCAAGCGGTTTTTGCCAAATAAATTGCATCCAGTGGTGTAATTTCCTTGATTAACTCAAAAGCTGTACCAGCAGTTTCAATGTTTACTAGCAGATGTTGGAGTATAAGACTTCGGTAATAAGTTTTAAAATTCTTTATAATCCCCTGGTCAAGTGGTTGACAAGCTGGTGTACAATTAGGGGGTAAAAATAATATTTTTATATTATTTAAACGAACGTCTTTCGGATGAGATCCCGCATTGTCTAAAAATAACAAAATGTTTCTTTTTCTTTAGCCATTTTCCAATCTAGGTCTTGCAACCACTCTGCCATAATTTGTCCTGTCATCCAAGCTTTCATATTTATATTAATGTTTTTAAAAGCTCTGGGTTTAGCTGTCCTACCAATGACTAGGAGTTTTTCTTTTTCACCCGCCATATTTGCACAATGCAAAATTGTAAACCTCTCTTTGGGATACTTACCACCAACACATTTTTTCTTCTTTAATGTGAGTGTTTTGTCGGGCAGAGCCCTAAAATACAGGCCTGTCTCATCGACATTATAGATGTCTCTTTTTTTTTTTAAACTATCTATTTTAGAATTTAATATGAAAAGAAAATCAATGCATTAATACAAGAGAACCTTATCTAAAAAACACGAGAGTGTTCATGTTTCAAATGAAATATCACACACTACGGTTGATTGGTTATATTTTACGTTAAAATCTACTTGATCTGTTATTGAACCATCGAATTTGGGAATTCAATTGATCGGGATATTGACTCACAGGTCGTCGTTGAACTTGGTGCAACCGAATACTTTTGTTTAACGAAAATTCACGTTGACCTATCGATGAATTTAGTTGGTACAACCTACCTTAGTATTGAGTATTGGTTAAAATAGAAGACACCCTGTATACTTCTAATAAGTAAATATAATCGTTTGAGTGTGCGTAAACGTTTTTACTCAGAATATACACATGTAATTTATAAACTAGGTATGTACCTACATAAGATGCAGTCATTTTGATATTTTAAATTTTTTCGCACCTTTCGCACAACCGTGAGGAACGAAACAAGAGAGGCAAAAGAAAAAGAAACGAAACGAGACATTAACTTAGGTACATATAATACGCGCGCAAGCATTAAACTACCCGCTTTCGCTTTACATTTCAAAACAACGCCAAAAATATGCGCATAATTCTCGGTAGAGAGCCGACCGGATCCGTTGTTAATTCCGCCGTATAACGACGGCAGAAGGCAATAAAAGAAATAACGAAAACAATTACTGGTACGACGCATTGGGTTTTAAGGAGCATTGTTACATGTCTGGGTAAGCTGTCGCCATTGTCGTCATTTCATTCAAGCGGTCGCGTAGTTAATGTATTCATATGCACAGCGACAAATTCTAACGACCGACCAGTAAAGTTAGGTCCAGCGGCATGTTTCGCATGGAATCAGGAATTTGGCTTTGTGTCGAGGTGGTACGTCTTAAGCGGAGTTCGAGTTTGAAAATTCACACTTACTCAACTGGCCTGGAGGATGTTATTCGTCAAGAATTGATTCTTATTCACTTGGGATGTTGAGCACTTGTAAGAATGATAATTTAACCCTTAGCCACCGTAGTGCAAATACTGCAAGGTCCTCACCGTGGTGCGGTCTTGATGACTGCACATAATAAACTTTAATTACCAGAATATATTCTTTTACCCAGTGGGAACATTCTTATTGCATTGAGTTTGCCCTAAAGTAAACCTCAAGGTGCCTTTTAACATAGTTTGTTCCTTAATTAATATACGCTAAACAAAAAATCCGTAAATGTCATATTTTACAAGAAGTGTTTACAATTTTTACAAATTTTTGAAACACGTGCTAAACATATAGACATCTGGCAAATTTTACACAAATAAAAAGATTTTCTTTTAATTCTAGAAGGACAAGTGTAACATGTTTTTCCTTTCTCCAGTTTTTCTTCTAAAACCTCTGCTTCGTCAGGGTCAGGAAGAGAAAGGATTGTGCGAATTGCAGCTCGGATATTACGTTTTAGATTTGTATTTTCTGCACGTCTTTCTCTATTTTGAGATTGTCTTTGACGCACTGATGAACAATATGTTCATTGACACCACCAATATCAAGTATGCGAAAAACACACATCTTGGAATACGACGACTGGTTGAAGGTTTAGCGCGTTTTTCATCAATTGCGTCAACTCCTCCCTTTGTCGAATAATAGAGAGATATAATTTCCGCTTTTCCCACATCCTTGCAGGATTGCTCTGTTTTTCTGGGATATATGGGAATAGATTATCTTTTTGTGGCAAAAAAGATGGTGGTATCTCTTTCTTATTTTTCTTTACGGTCACGGCATATGTAGGTCCTTTTTTTTTCCTAATTCTTCTGATAACTGCAAGGACGAAAACCAGTTATCAGCAGTAGTGTTGCGATTTACAGGTATAGCAGTAAACTCCACTCACACAAATTTATTAATTATGCGGAACGCAGCGTTTCGAGAGCACGTGGGCTCTCATTGTCAACCGTGTTACCGACTGAAAGTAAAAACTGTATCACACATGCAAATTATTTTCTACGCAGGCTCTAAAATTTCTAAAACATATGACTATTTACAATCTACTCGGTGGTCTAATGCCTTTTTCGGGAAAGGATGGATCGAAAGCGAACCGTATCTTTAACAGGGCCTATAGTAATAAATCCATCAAACTCGAGTGCGCAATTGGGGGTGGTCCTCTGTTCAGTAAGTTTCCGTTCTTTTTCATACATATCGTTTCGTACGCGTCTAATTCCCTATACGAGTTCACGTTTTTAAGTAGTGTAAAATTTTTTAAATCAATCGTATGTCCGGATTTTACCATATGTTCTGCTACGCTTGATAGTTCTGGTTTGTCGAAACGATATTGTCTAATATGTTCTTTGAACCTCGTTTCGATACTCCTTTTTGTTTGTCCAATATAAACTTTCTCACAATCATTGCACGCGATTTGGTATATTCCAGACCTTTTTATCATCTCCGGTTTATCTTTGGGATTCCCTAAGAGATTCTTCAAGTTGTTTTTTGATACAAAAGACACGTTCATATTTAGTTGTTGGAAAATTTTACTTAACCCTTTTACTGTTGGGTGAAAAGGAAGAATTATAAATTTCTTATTACCGGTGTTTGTTGATGTCAAGCTCATGGAATTTCTGATGTGTTGTTTGTATTGGACCTTCCTTAAAATACGGTCGACATCCATAGAAGAGAAACCATTGTACCTCGCTACATCTTTGATATACTTTAATTCTTTGTCGTACCTGCTCTTGTCTAGCGGAAATCTGACGAGTCTATTGACCAGAAAACTAATCGCGGACATTTTTTGTTGTTCGCAATGGTGCGAATCAACCGTGATGAATCTGTTGGAATTAGTTTCTTTTCTGTAGATGTCTATTTCTAATTTATTGTAGTTGCGTATGACTAGAGTATTTAGAAACGGAAGGCGATTGTTCACTTCTTCTTCAATAGCAAACTTGATCGTGGTAAATTTTGAGTTCAGTTCTGCTAGAAAATCTTGTATGTTTCCTTTGTTGGTATCAGACACCACGAAAATATCTACGTACCTAAGCCAAATTCTCGAAATATTTGGTTTCTTTTTTCAGGTTCGTTTCAAATTTGCTCATGAAAAGGTTTGCAATAAAAGGAGATAAAGGATTACCCATCGCCGTGCCTTCCACCTGTTCGAACCATTTTCCACCTATTTGAAAACAATTTTGTGACATGCATAATTTAGTTAACCTTTTATATTCCGCGGTTTTCACGTCATCTACGTTATTTAATTTCAAAAATTCAACCAAATACTCCAGAGTTTCTAGAATTGGTACGCTTGGGAAAAGTGAACAAACGTCGAATGATACAAGGATTTCCCATCTTTTAATTCAGTCTTTTCAATTTTATTTACAAAATCTATGGAGTTTTCTACACATAGGTTATCTACTTTATGGGGAAAGTTCTTATATTCGTTCACCAGCCATTTGGACAGTTTGTATGCTGGAGAATCAATGCCGAATACTATACTATAGTGTTGCGATTCGTATTCTGTATAGGTTTAGAGAGCCTTATAACAGATTGCGTCTGTTTGAAAAGGTTTTTCTCTTCTACAGTGAGAGCGATACCATCAGAGTCCTTTCCATAATATATGTTAAGTAGCCATTATAAAAGTAATGATTTCTAGAATCTGTTAAATACGTGATATTCAAACCATGTTTGCACGGCTTACTGGGCATGTGCATTTTACATCTTCATCTACCTCCGAAAGGAATTAATATTTTATCAATAGTTGTATGTATTTGTACCAAGTGAGTAGACAAGATAGAAAATGCAGATTAAAATTTCAAAATAACTGAATCTTACAAATATCTTTAACAGAATTAGGTAACTGGTTGCTTGAGTATATCACATATCATTAGTGATCTGACTGGGTCCAGGACGTGGAAAGATCATTTTTCTGGATCGAAAGAGGGGCTTTTCTTCGTCCGAGGTAAAAAACTTTTTTTTTGGTGCAAAACTCAATTTATCTTCGGTTAAGTAACGTAACTTATTGTAGGCTTCCACGCCCAGAGTCAGAAATAAACCAACTATTTCAGGAATTGGACCGTGCCATGATAAGATGAAAGAAAAAATGAAATAAGTGTCAGAGAGGAGGAAAATGAATAGGTGAAGAAAGGGAGAGAATAAGGGTTAAAAAGTGGAATAAAAAGTAAGAGAAAGAAAGAGAGAAGGGGGTCAGAAAAAAAAAGAAAGAAAGAAAAAGAAGGAGTCTTTCCCTTTTTCTTTTCGTTTTTTCTTTTCTTTTTCTTTTGCCCTGTGCCTTTTCTCTCTTTCCTTCTCTTACTCCTTATTTCGCCTTTTTTCCCTTTTTTTTCTCTATTTTGCCCCCTTTTTTCTTTTTATTTTTTGTTCTCTGACTCTTATTTAATTTTTTTATATCAATTCCGGATATACTTTGTTTATTGACGTAACTTATTGTTCACTCTTTTTTCCAATCCCGTACGTTCAAATCCATCCTTGTACTCCACATACGTCGATACCTAAGCGACAACGTCGAGCTCAATCGCGCGAGAGCGACCTCGACGAAGCTGACGGAGCCGGCGGAGCTCGAAAAACAGCCACCAAATGGGTTTATCTGCGGTATTATCTGTTTTACATGGCCGCAATTACAGTGACGTGGCCCCCGGGGTGTCGGCGGCGCGATCTTTCGTTCAACAACGACGTGCGACAAAGAGCGAGAGCGACCCGAGATACGAACGGGCGCGTCTCGGGGGGATCAGAGAACGCAACCGAGCTCTATAAAAACCGGATGGGCGGGGCCGGTAATTTTTAAAACGCTCCACGCCGAAAGAGCAAAAAAAAAGCGAACGCGGCGGAAAAAAAAGACGATCGCAGCACCAATAAGATCCTGTCGAATATCAAAATATGCATCGATAGACACACCGCGTCGGACGGACCGCTCTCCGGTCATATGATTTATGGTGGGTAAACGACGCGCGCGAAGAAGAGTGCTGAAGGAGAAGAAGAGGACCCCGTGGTGGCGTACGCGGCGGGGAGGGGGATGCGGGCCGAGAAGACCGGGGGTCGTTGTCGAACTTGTCTTTTCGATGGACGTGCTTAAATGTACAGTGTTTAGCCCGAATATTGTCGCTACTTAACGACAATCCGGCGTTGAATATTTTAGCATCTTTTTATCGGCCAAGCGCATGTTTATTGCTCTGTTTTGTTTAGAGACTGTGAAGTATCGTGGCAATTTCTAATATTACTTCGAATTTTGAAACAAACATCGCTATTCTAATTCAATTTCCTTGTTATTACCAACGTTGGATATAATTGGTTTAGATTTTTGTGAAATTTCACGAGTAATAAATTATTCGACATCATCCTCAATTTCATCTACTCTCCACATTTCATATTCCACTGTAAAAAATTGTATCTTTTGTAGCAATTATTGAAGTTATTATGCTGTCAGACCAAACTTTGTCAGTAACAGGAACATTATTCCCCTACGATTCAATATTTCGACCCTCTCGTCTATGCTTTTTCATATCTTTTAAATAACTGTGTGTCCATCTTATAATTTCATTCATACTACCTTTTTTCGAAAGCTTTTCAAATACAAAACCGATACCTGGCAATAGGTTATAAAAAGTTGTTCTCTTAAAGTTTGGAATATCATTATCCATATCAACAGATCTTAGTATGCGGTTAAGTGTTGGAGGAAAATTACTTAAAAAGAAGCAATGCACTTTTTAAGTGATTAAACTTGCTTGGTAACCTTCTCTCTTTAGTGTCTTCTTCGGTGGAGATTCAATTTCTCCTTGTTGTGTGCGAAATGAATATACAATTCCTTCACTGCAACCCAAAGCTTTGTTCGTTTCTTTGGTAGTAGCAGATACATTCATCGTCTTGTTGAAATAGCAAAACGCATTCAAAATCATTCGCTTTTCTTTGCTACGATACAATTCGTCTTAGCTCCTCTTCTTCACCGCCAGATCCATATTCCAAAATACATATAAACATAATATGTCACTCCATAAATTTTTTTCTCGCGTCTAAACTATAAAATAAAACAACGTCTATGCATGTCTATTACTTAACGTTTTACTTATTCACTGTATAACATAATACTGAAATACTTTACCTTTCTTAAAGGAAGGGTTAGTCCATCGTGTTTCCCTTTTTTGCTCATAATTTTAAATACGCAATATATTACTTTTCTAGTCTGCGCTTCTAAAACTTGGAAAGGATTCCAATTTAATTAGAGGCAGATAAAATATGAATAAATATTAAAACCCTACATAAGTGTATCAGCATTACTTTGTTACAATATTGATGCATACAGCTCACCTTATTTTTTATTTTACTTTTAAATTCCATAGTAAAATACACGACACTTTACACTACTATTGCACGTAATTAAACTGAGGGGCACTACGTACTCAATACGAACCTGGTCCGCTGGAAGACATTCCCACTCTAGCAATTATTTTCTAAATTTCACTACTGCAATTACTACTGTATAAAAGATAACAAATTCTTTTAATGCTAACATGTCCTTCTCGACTAAACACCAACAAACTTTAAATACTTGATGTAAATGCATAAAAAATAGATATGTTTCGAAAGGAAGGAAAAACCGTCACATTCATTTCTCCCCGCGTTCCTACAGCGCAGTAAAAACGGCAGGTAGTGGCGGTGAGACGTGTTTTGCATGCGTCTGGTCGCTCTTCTACTTGCTTACTTACTATTGCATGCCTCTGTACCTCTGCATTCCGCCTCTACATGCATAGCTAACTAACAAGTGACTGTTTGTCAACTCAATAAGTAATAATCATAAATTCTTGCGGTGTTTGCGAATGGTTTCTGTGTGTGAGATATTTTATTCGTGGCGGTTAGGAAGGTATATAAAGTTGCATGGTAGCTACGAGCAGAGAGATTTACGTTTGTAGATAAATTTTTACGGAGAATTTTAAGTCGAACATCACACTTTAGGTCGACAGCGGTAATGTATGATGAAAAATTTATACACATGTATACATATATAAACTATAGAATAGAATACAATCAAACTTGCATAAATCGGACTTCTATAAATCGAAGTAAATTCGAGTAAAAATTATAAATAGAATAAATTATTAATTTGTGCGGTGTGGACTTTAGTAGGATACCTGCGAACAATAGCATTTACCTATGATTTACACGTAATTCAACTTTTGTTAACCGAACTTTAACTTGATATTCCCAATGTCTCGAAATTTTTCACTGAAGCCAACTTTCTTAAACAACTTTTCATAGTACATCGCCAGTGTATATACAGTAGTGATCACATAATTAGGAACGATATATAGACTGGAGTTTTTTTTTTTTTCATGGGCGAGGCTTTCACCCAAAAGAGCAAACTCGGCCAGTACCTCGACGGGGTTGTACTTCAGCAATAAAGTCCATAATTCGCTCGAGTGGTAATTTTCCTAACTTGGGTCCGTCAAGCTGAGCATCCCCAAGGTGAACCAGTCGACAAGAAGGTGCACAGGAGTTTCCTCTGCTCTCCCGTACTTCCTACATGAAGGAGAGTTTACTAGACCCATGCGATGCATGTGTTTATTCAGTGCGCAGTGTCCAGTTAAGGTCGCTGTGAGTGCTCTCAGTTTGGTCCTGCTCATTAGGACTGCCTTACACAGTCTTCCCTCACCTGGATAAATCCTGAGAGATTTGCAGTGTCTTAAACCGTCTACACCGTTCCAATAGGACCGCTCGGATCTAACGTAGGTCTTAATACTGCCATAGGTACTCCCACACGTCGGTTCAGGACCTGAGAATGGTCGTCCACTGGCATCTTTTGCTAGAAAATCAGTTGTTTCGTTCCCTTTGATCCCCGAGTGGCTTGGCATCCATCTCAGCGTAACGCTGGAATGTTCCGCCAGTTGTTGCAGCCTTCTATGGCACCCCAACACCACTTCGGAGTCAAACTTGACAGCTTGTAACGCCCTAAGAGCGGCTTGGTTGTCCGATACGATTTCCACCGCTTCCAGGTCATGTGCGTAGTTCAGAGACTTCTCTGCACATGTCTGGATGGCAATTACTTCAGCTTGAAAGATGGAACAGGAGACCCCTAGACTGATAGCCTCGCCATCCGGTTCTCCCTCTTCCCAAATTCGAGGTTTTCGAGGCGTCCGCAAACCAGCGGGAAATCCCGCGTCTCGATTTGCTTGCACATGCCTTTATTGCTTCGCCGTTGGGAATTATTACATTGTATCCCCCAGCAAAGCTATACACGGGCCGAATTTTGTCGGTTCTCTAGGGTGGAGTTACGGAAAAAGGAATATCACGAAGCACCAAGATAAAAGTATAGAAAGCAGTTTACAGATCTGTTCTGATATACGGATGCGAATCATGGCTACTTAATAATAGGGAAAAAAGCAAAATTCAAGCTGCAGAAATGAGATATCTAGCATAGAATGAGAAACTCACAAATACGAGATAAACTAGAGATATCATCTATAATGGACTTTATTGAACAGCGACAACTAAATTGGTGAGTACATTTATAACGAATGAAGAATACTAGAACAGTAAAATTAATATATGAAGCGAGAATACAGAATAAAAAAAAAGAGGAAGATGTAGAAAAGTATGGGAGCACAACATTGGACACAGCATCCAGAAGGAAAAACTGTGGGGAAGCTAAAATTTTTGGCCAGTAACAGAGAACTATGGAAGAAATTTGTTTATAGTTGACAATAAAAATTTACTCACCCGACACTCTTATAGATAAAAGAGTTTTCTGATAGTACCTGTTGGTCTTAGTTATTGACCAGTAACTTTACCTTACTTTAAAATGAGGAACCAAAACCGTAGTTTTGCACTTTAATCTACAGTTTTATTATATTATATTACTACATTATATATATTTTCCCAATAGTTACTCAATTACAGGACACAGTCTAAGGCATGTATATACATAAAGAATAACCAAATTTATAAATTATGCAGCAAATCATAGTACATCATCGTATATAGGTTTGCCGCCCGGCACATAATTATAACAGGAGGTCTTAAGCAACTACTTCAGTATATACAGTCTTAACCACTTAAAGTGATAAACTCAAATAACAAAAGAAGAAAGCAAATATTGCAAATTCGGAGCAGGTTAGTTATGCACGGTGGGGATCACATTTGTCCTACAACAGACAATCTTAAATATTTACCATTACGTCACATGAAAGACAACCTACATTTTTCTATATGGAATATATGTTTTTGTGTCTCCATTGAAAAAGGCTGTCATTAGGAATGCATTGTACATTTTACATTAATTTTTAATGTAGAGGATCTTTATCTTAAATTCGTTTAAAATTTGAATGTTTTAATTAAAAGTTCTGTGTGGATAGGTAAGAGTAGAAATTTACTTAATTTTTTTTGATATATGTATATATAACGTTTCATTTATCATGAAATCAGCGAAATTCTGCCATGCAGTAAAGTTTGTACTATCTATGAACATCTTATGCAATTACTCAATATAATGATCCATGTTATATTCACTACTATCTGTTATTTATCATTTTATTTCGTCTGTTACTTATTCCGACCCTGTCCTTGTAAATTATCGACGTTGTGTAAAAGTGCTAAAGATCCACGTAGAGCATTTGAAAGCTCGTCTCTTATCAGCATTTAGTATGCTTTACCCTTAAGTTCTATTATCGAATTGAGATTGTTGATTTGTATTCTGCTACCTTGTCAGTAGGGTTAGCCAAATCTTCGGCGCGCCAGGTCCGGACTCCTCGGTTGTACAACCGATGAAAATTGGATACACAGCAGAGAAATGAAGACAGATTGGTTCAACAAACTCGGTCAATTGTCGTTCCGAGTTCGGATCTGGCACGCCGAAAATTTGGCTAACACTACTTATTAGTGTATAACAAACAATATAATCTATTCTAATTATACTTTCAATAATTCTTTTGATGGCACAATTTATTCGGTTACAGTAATATGGAACATTTAAGCATCTTCTCACCATCTAATCAGGATCGTCACCATCTACAACAGAGACTAAGTTGCGTTCGTTAGGTATTTTTCCTTTCCAAACATGAGATCTCCATTGCATTCTTTGTATAAAGGTATTATCAGTACAATAAATTGTTATTATTACCGTAAAATTTTAACGAAAGCTGCCGCAGAACTGGAGGTAAACAAGATCAGAAATCTGGCGTTACTGAACTGTCTAGAAAATATCTTCAAAGCTTGGAATGTTGATTGATTAACAGTATACAACATCATTTTTCACAAAAATCATTTAAAATTTAAAAACTAGATAAAGATGAGTATAAAATGGTAAATTAATTACAATAATTTTTTAACAGTTTTATAGACGTGGACGATCTTTTGACATGCGACTTTCCGATAGTTGATGTAATTTCTTCCGAGTAACGTAACATCTCTATAAATGTTGTAAGGTATCTTGTAATTACCATCGAAACATCTCTTTTTCTTAAAGGATATCAATTGTTATGTCTCTTTCGTTTCGTGCGTTTAAGTTAATTTAATTTCTATAATAAAAGGTTCCCCCGTACGAGACGACTAACAATTATCAAGTAGCCGTGGCATTTAAATTACCTAATTTCACACCTGAACATGCTATAACCCGACAACGCGGCTCTAAGAAAGGTTTCGATTGCTTATCACGGGGAAATGTTTTAAATTAATTGAGATATTTTTCTTTTAAACTGTAACATAGATTATGAATTTATTTTACCCTCGTAGTTCTTTCTAACGTAAGAATACTGGGCGTCTTTTTCAATTTGTTTTGTTTTCTACGCGACGACAATTGTTTAGAAAGGAATGTGAGGTGTGCTAGTAGCTAGTAGCGCCATTATTGTGTGTATGTGCTGTGAGGGTGAGTTTCACAAAAACTGCTCAAATGAGGTGTACTTTCACATTAGAACTGCCGTTATTGGAGTTCAACGAATCCAGAAGAGAAGCATGAGAGGCCACTTAACTCACCAAAAGTTATTGTTTGAGCTGTGATGTCAGCCAAAGGCATTATCGACCCGTACCTTTTTGAAGATGACAGAGGTCGTACAACAACCGTAAATTTTTATTATGGCTGTTTGTGAACAGCTAATTTCATCTCCCCTTAATCTTCTTTTCTGCATAGCTTTAATTCCTTTTTCCAAAACTCCTTCTTGGTCCTTCACAGGTATACCACACTTACACAAATGTATTAATTCTTCGGAACGCAGCGTTTCGAGAGCACGTGGACTCCCATTGTCAACCGAAAATGGCTTACAACAAAGTTCCATGCTTGCCTATATTTTGATCCTCCTATAAGTCTGTCCACCTCATCACTTTCCCAACAATTATTCATTGCATCCTTTTTTTACTTCATAATTGTACCTGAAAGACTTTTCTGTCCACTGCATTTTGTGTTGTCAGCCACTTTTGGTATGCTATTTGCTTCTCATTTAGCAAAAATTTCAAAGCACCATTCCGCCAAACATCATTTTTTCCCTGATTTTCTTATGTATTTGCCCCAACACTGCGTTTGCGGCCTCGTGAATACACTTTTTGATAAAGTTATGCTGTCCTATGACTGTAGTATCTGTTGAATTTCCCATTTTGGCTGCAAACCTAATTTTATACCAGAATGCAGTCGATTCATCGGAAAAAAAACTGTTTAGGTTATATGTAGGTCATTAAGGTACTTGACTAATTTGATTTGCACCTTTTTTTTTTATCGGTTTGATATTTAAATGAAAAAATGCTTTACTTTCACGAAATAATGGTCGGATCTGTAGGAGGTTCCTCGCTGTACCGCCACATCCTGGACTTAGAGTGGGGCTTGGCCTAACCGTAAATTCCAAGCGATATGTGGAGATGATCAGTAACTTTTTCACGCCAGTCTTGCAGGTTTTTAATGGTGTTAATCGGTACACTTGCTTCGAACCAGTCCTTATCAGTTATTTGTCAATTTTTTCCTGGAAAATTGGTATCCAGAGGGGGTGGATATAAACTGGCCGACATGTAGCTTACGTTAGACGTGACACAAATGGATTTTCTTCCTTCGAGGTTATTTTAAATTAACGTTATATAGCATCACTTCTCACTCCGAATGAATTAAATGAGAATATACGAATTAGAAATCAATTCTGGAGAATGTGACCTCACCGTTATAAAAGTATCAGTAAAATAACGGAATACATTTAGACGATATACGAGGGTAAGCTGAAAAAATCGGTAACTTGGAAATGTGTTTTATTTTTCGACATTATGTCCCTCAAGGTCAATACATTTATTTAGTCGAAGCACACATTTTCCTCGTGGTCCATGGCAGCTATCAGCCCCTCATCCCAAGCAAATCTCATACCGTCGACGTGTTTCTTAAGCTTAAGGAGCTAAATCCGTTGAGTAAAGGGGATGCTCAAGTGCTTCGAACTTTAATTTGGCGAATTTCGCTTCGACAATTCTTTCTCTTCTGTGAATTGGTGCATTGTCTTGATGGAAAAAGACTTCTTCCGGGTCTTTTTTCAACGATAGTATTAATACAAATAGTATTGAACAGTAATCGTTTGTCCCTTTAGAAGGTAATCCATAAGCAAGATTTCCTTCGCATCCCAGAAAACGGAAGCTATCACCTTTCCTGCCGATAGAATGACTTTGGCCTTCTTTGGAGTTGGTTCACCACGATTAGTCCACTGTTTTGATTGCTGTTTTCTTTCCAGTGTGGAGTGCCGGATCCGTGTTTCATCGCAAGTCACAAAGTGGCGCAAAAGGTATGTCCGAAACCGCTCCAAAATTGCTGCAGAACATTCCAAGCGCTTGAGTTCTTGTGGCGGTGTGAGCAAACGCGGTACCCATCTTGCACACCGCTTAGGCATGTTTAATTTAACGTTTAAAATGTATGTGAGCCGTTCCCTGGAGATGTCAGTAGCCTCAGCAATATCTTCCAATGTTGATCGCCGATCAGTTTCCACAGATTTCAAATTTTTTTGCACACTTTTACCCATTAGCAAACAGTCTTAAAAGAAGGAGCATCCTCGCCTAACACATTTACTATTTCAGCATGTATTTCGCGTCAAAGATTGCTCTCATACAGCGCCATCTCGTAGTTAGTTACCGAATTTTTCATCTTACCCTCGTAATTCTAAAGAAATAAATTTACAAAGACTGTATTTCAATAAAAAAAATAAACATTTACTCGTTAAACCTTAGTTTATTATTTTCTTTCTATTTTGAAAAGGACTTCTGGAACACTCTGTACCGCACAAAGGCTTTCATTCCTATAGAAAGATATTGTAAGGCTTTGGCTTGTCTACAGTTAACTCTGCCACCTATGTGTTTAATAGACCAAAACGGAAAGTAATTTTTCCGCAACGTGTTTTCAAAAAAAAAAAGTGAACATAAATCTGTACAACTTCATTAGAATCAATTCCTTTCGTCCGGAAACGTTTCCTAGTTAGGTCAATCGGTGTTATAAATCTAAAATTACACCACCCAGCCGAAGGGGAATTCTCCATACGAAAGATAATATACCACGATAATAATATAGAGGCGCCCATTTACCAAATACGGACGCGTTTCAGTGACTAGCTCCGGCGAATATCCCCGGCAAAATTTAGCAAATCGAAAAAGAGAAATTCCAAAGTGTAATTGTGTAACCGACCGTCGATTTCCATCTTCGTCCGACCGATACGAAACTCGCGAGCTCCAACGCTAGACCCGAGATTGTCTCTCGAACCTTTTACGGCGGATTGTTATATCGCATTTCGACGTGTTCTAATGCATTTCTAAAACTGTAATGTATACTTATCGTGGTGAATATGCTTACGATCGATTCGGAAAAAATTAAATGGGCAAATTTGTATAATTTATGTGTTACGTGTGTGTTTTTTTATTTCAGCCGTTCCTCGTAGCGCTCTCCCGAGCAATGCTTTATTATGCGTTAAAAAACCGGTAAAACAGCTATTATTCGCTTATTTATGACCGCTTTGAATTTAAATCCGCTTTTATCGGCGCTCGCATAGAAGAACGTTATCTATTAGGCTATACGCATTTACTGTTATCGCTTCATTTTCATAATAAACGTTTGAGATATAGATTTAAAGTTGCTAATATAATACAGAAGCCTAATAACGATTCTTTTTTGTTATTGAAGGAGTTGTTGGAGCGTTAATGGGGAAACGCACTTAAAAATTATAAGAACTATGCCTCAAAATCGTTCAGACTGATTAAACAGTTATAAAATATTTTTCTACCCACAAATGTTTTGGAAAACAAAATCTGTACGAGGACGACGTGAAACGGTATTGGTATGGTTTTCTATTTTTCTGAGTTACGTTTCTATTGTTGTTTGCCTAATAAAACTCATTTGGGATTAATAATACCGGATATACAGCTGTGCGTGAATTAGTAGCAATGCATATAAAAATACCTAATTGAGGTATTTAATTACATTCGAGATTATAGACTTCTATATAAGAGAGGACGAATTGACGTAAAGAAGTGTTCTTTACTTAGTTTATTCTAAAATCTGCGGAAGTACTTGCTTTCGTAGCACACTAGATTTTCGTTACGATGCATAATAATAGCAGTGTTGTATAGAAAATCGAATATATCGGGTGCGGAATCGAGTTTTATTGAAGATATTAGAATAGTTGTGTATTTTCTTTGGTTTTCTGCAATACCGTGGGTCTAGCGGAGCAGTGCCCATCTGAAAAGCATGAATTAACTTAAAAATTAATAAAAACGCGGAAAACCTATAAATTCACTCAAGAAACTCTAAAATTCTCAGCGAAAATAGTTTATAATTCAATAAAATATCAAGCAAAACCTGAAGGAAAAGAAAGGAAGGGAAAGTAAGTTAAGAAAAAAACATCATCGCATTGAGAGATGTGATAAATCTTCTAATTTACATCTCCTCTACTCGGAAACATCTGATAAAGGAGGAATTGGTTGCTAGAAGTCGAAGAAAAGTCTCTTTGGTGATGAAGCGACACGTTCAACAGTGATTACGCATTGCTAGAGAACATTTAAACTGTCCATCTGTTAGATGACGAAATATATTGCGGTCAGATGAGAGTAAGGTCGTATTATTAGGAACTAAAGGATTAAGGCAATATGTTAGAAAATTTACAGGAACGGAATACAATCCAAATTATACAATCTAGATTGTTGAACATGGAGGAACCTCTTTTATGGTATGAGCATGTTTCTCATGCTAAGGTGTTGGTCCAATCTTTTGGATGCAGCCCTACGCTAAAGGAGAAATACCGCTTCGTTGGGTGTACATGCACGATAACGACCCGAAACATGCAGGTTAAGAACTGGTTATGGCGGGCTTCGGTGTTGCCTGCGCAAATCCTATAGAAAATCTATGGATAGACGTAAAACAAGCCATTCTTGCTGCAGCATCCACATCGAGACGAGAATTATGGGAAAGAGTCGAATGAACATGTTCTTTTATAGTAACCTGTGATTTAACTTTGTTTGCATTATCGAAAGCCTCCTGGAAGTCTATAAACCCTATGTGTGTTTCTCTATTGTATTCCCTGTGCTTTCTATAACTTGTTGTAGAGCGAATATTTCATTTGTGGTTGACCTGCCTTTTCTAGGACCCATTTGTTTCTCTTGTTGCTTAATATTCTGACGCAAATTTTATAAGCTGCGTCTAAATAGTCTTTCTTCTGTCTGAGTTTCTTCTTTTTATCCAAGACTTCAGATGTGGTTTTTTCCTCTGTTTATATCTTCTTTTTTTTTCTGAATATTTTAATCTTTTCTTCAATCTATATTGGTAGAACCCTCTTATACTTTTCTCTTCAAGTACTATACTTTAAGGACTTCTTCGTGTGAATTAGTTGTATTTTCGTTTCTTTTTCCTATGACTGGGCCTCTATATACCCTTGCGTCTTTTACTTGTCCAGATAATTTGTTATTTGTAATTATGCAGTCTATTATCTATCTCTGTCATCTTGCCAGCCAGGTGTAGTTGTGCATATCTTTCTTTCTGAAGAAACTGTTTGTTATTTTTAATGTATTAAAGGTAGCAGGGTCTCGAAGTAGTTTTCCATTTGATTTACAAGCATCTTCTCTATAACTTACAATTTCTTATGTAATAGGTACATTTCCTATACGGGTGTTCCATTAAAATCACTTGGTCGGTTTTATTGAATTTATCCGTTATATTACTGTAGTTGTTGATAAAAGGCTTTGGATTCGTCAGTTTTTCCTTCTTCAGATGCATAGATAGCCATCAATGTCACATTTCCTCTTTCAAACCTTATTTTTGCTGTGGTAATGCGTTCGTTGACACATTTGTAATTCTTTATGTTCGTTTTTTGTGTATATGTAACACTACGTCCTTACTTCCCCTTTATTCTCTCCGTACTCCACTGCAAATCATCTCATCTCAAGACTTCATCATCTTTCCATCCTATTAGAGTCTCCAGAAAGCTTCTCTATACGCAAAGTTTCAAATTTTTTCCGACTTGTTTTTAGATGCCAATTACAATACCTGGTGGGACACTTCGTATTCTATTACGTTAGCGGGTATTCTATTTTTGTCACCTCTCAAACTCCTCAAGTCTGTCTACGTATATACAAACGTTCCTAGAGAGGAAGGTGTAGCGACTAAGATATCCTCTTAAATCCTAATTAGATTTCAAGAATGTACTATACGTCTTTCGCTAAGTACGACATCGGTAGAGAATGGATAGACCAGTACTAAGAGCAAGTGCGAAGCGGCCCCTAACGGTTCTTCGCCTTAAGAGCCGATACATCTACTCTTCCAACCGCGCACTCCGCGTTGATTACGATCGCGCGGCCGTTGATGATGATCATCACGCTTCCGAACCCTAATTTCTCGGGTCCTGCGTCCGGGTATTGTGATAGAGGCCATCGCGCGTACACTCTTGCTCGTAAAAGTCTGACAAACGATAAGATACGCTAAATATATGAAGATTGCCATGAATTTCATACGGAATGAGAATGTTCATGACAGCAATACATTAATAAGTGATTTGAAATAATATTACGAAGGAAGATTTTGACATTTGATATGGTGTTGACGTCATGGTATTTGGATTGGTAGGTTGGCATTTAATTGTAAGATTAAATGATTTGCTTTAATTTGCTATCCAAGAGAAGAGTACATTTTTTTCTCTGCAAAGAATTCTAAACGTTTTACTCTTATTGGAACCGATCTTTGTGCAACAGTGTACGATCCGTACGTAATACTATTCGGCAGAAGGAAGATCCCCGATCTCTTCGAGCCCCCTCGCCTCGGTCGAATGATGAGTTTTCGGATCATTAAGAGAGAAAGAAAGCAAGACGGAGAAGCAGGTCGCTGAAAAACAAGTCGGCCGTCACACGGCTTTTGATAGATGAGTCCAAATGAATACGGAATTTTAGTCATTATTGCGTTATCTCGGTCCCACTGTTAACAATGGCTTTTCTCTACCCTGCACGGCAAATTATTTTATTTATAATTCTACGAAATTGATGCAATTTCCACATTAGCCGTGACGTCACGCTACATAATTTATCATTCGTTCTTGACGGCCATGTGAATGACTCGGGTCGAGGCTCCGGTGCGTATCCAGCGATCGGCGGCCGTTCTTCTCCTCGACGTTCGCTTCGGAATTAACGCGCATCAGGTAATGGTGTCGTCGTTGATGGTAAATGTTATGCTATGCCGTGAAGTGAAGAGGTCCAGGTGGACGTCAGGCGAAAATTGAGAGCTCGGTTTTAGTCAGTAAGCGTTTATGTAATTTGTCAAAGACGAGGAGTTGTCTTAATCTTGCAATTTCATCAGTATTTCACTTTTAGGGGTGTTGGTAATGTACGGGAATATTTAGTCTATATTCCTCTGCTAAGTGGTTTGTAGTTAAAAGCTGGTAAGACAAATTGGTAGTATCATGACGGTGTTTTGGAAAGTACCAACAAAGAAAACGATCTCTAACCTCATTAATTTCCATCTTCAATTATAATCCGAAGTGCATAGCTACCACGAAGAACGCATAATTACAGTTTTTTCTGTTATACTTGCTTACAAATCGGAATTGTGTGTTCAACAAATTGTTGTCTCTCAAATGTTCCTTACTGTATCCCTTATTGATATTCTATGTTGTGTATGTTATGTAAGATTTGCAGTTTTTGATACCTTTCTAAACCTACAAGAAATTCTAATAGGAGTTCATAACGATAGAGTATTTATCATTGGCGACTTTAACGTGCTTCATTTTAATAACCCTTTTCTATACAAGAGCTTGAGTAACGAACTATCTAGGGCGCTTGCTCGATGCAATGGTGACGAACCTTGACAATTTTCACGTTAGAATAGATGCTCTACCTCTTGTGAACGTTGACAAGTGCCATATAAATGCCTATAAATTCACATTTTTTCCCATACTAGTACGTCTTCTCTCCCTCCAAGATGTACGAAAATTTATAATTATAGACAAGCCGATTACATAGGATTGTATAATACTTTATCATGCTTTACTATACTTGTACCATAGTCACTGGAAATTTCCTTGTACACATACAGATATTGTAAACCAATTCATTCTTTTAAAACCTATTCGTTTGTCAAAGTATCCTGTATGGTTCGCAAATGAGTACACAAGGGCGGGTTCTCATGACCCACCCTTCACCTACTTCTAATTGGTTGTTTGATTAATGTTTTTGATATTTAGTTAACTGATATTTGTAGATAATGTCTACATAATATCAAGTTTGTATCTCGAAGTGTTGTTGTGCTGTGGCTAGTTCTTGAATCGTGTGTTGTGATTGTTTATAAAAATGGATCCCGTAGAATAAGGAACCGTAATAAAATACCTCCAAAAAAACGACATGACGCCAACTGATATTCGTAAAGACATTATAGCAACTATTGGTGAGTCTGCAGTTTCGTATGATATAGTCAAACGCTGGTGTTGAGATTTTAAATGCGAAAGAAAAACATTAAAAAGGCACACGATATCGTACTGCAAAACCGAGGAGTACGCACCAAGGACTTTGTGGAAGACAATGACTTATCATATCATGTGGTGGACAACATACTGACTAAAGAATTAGATATGAAAAAGATGAGTGCAAAATTGCTGACCCGAATGTTAACCATTGATCAAGGAAGAAATCGGGTATCAAGCAAACAAAGAGAACTCCCTTTGTCGGTATGTGACCATGGACGAGTCGTCGGTGCACCACTATGATTGCGAGACCAAACTGCAATGTCACGGTTTCCTTCTCTACATATATTTAAAGTTGTGCCTTCTGCTGGAAAGGTTTTGCTATCTGCGTTCAGGGGCCTACAACGCACAATTGTTTTCTAAATTACGAGGCGCAATTAAAGAGAAACGCCGAGGAAATTTAAGCAGCGGTGAGCTATTCCATCAGGCTATGGCTGCTATACACCAAGCAGGCTTTGAATTAGTGGAGCACCCACCGTATTCGCCGGATCTGTCCCCAAGTGATTACAGGCTGTTCCCCAAATTAAAAAAAAATCTTATGTGGGGTAAAATTTTCCGGTAGTTATGAAGTAAAGCAAGCTGCAGCGAGATGATTTGCAGAGGTCGGACAAAAATAATGCCACTGTCGTTTTAATGTAAGGAGGCCAGGAGTACAGCATAGAAATCCACCCTCGTATAGCAAATATCAAACTAAACCGTAGATATCGTCTGAAATATTAAAGATTCGAACGTGTAGAGGACCTCCAATGTTAGAATGACTTGAGAAACCTTGTGAAAATCAATGAGGCAGTCTTGTATAACGAATACATGTCTCATGCTCCAAATTAAATCGAAAACAACACACGTCTGGTCATTTGTATCCTCAAAGAGCCGTAACTTTGGAAGTAAACAACGTCCAAAGAGTCAAGATGCAAGTTCTTATACATCCTAAAAGAATAAGACTTCCAGAATTGTGACCAGGAATGGGAACCTCGCTGGAGACAGAGTGTGAATTCCAAAAGAGCATACCGTGAAAGAAGCAATATTAAATGGTAGATACATACAACTAAACAGTCTAAAATTGATGATTCTTCATAATTCTGAGACATACCTCACATGTTTTAAAGCATTTTATGATAAAAATTCTTCTTCTTCCTATGGTTGGTAATGTTCCAGTCTGAAGATCTAGTTTTCGTGTTGAAGTCCAACGTTGTGCTGGGCCGTTTAAGTCTTTTAACTCTCTGACAGTTTTTGATACCGAGACAAACAAATAGCGTATTTCCATTATGCACTTTTAAAAGTTTCAATGTCATCGTAAAATCTTCCACCAGAGAGAATTAGAAAGATTTCATGATTTTTGTAACGCAAATCACCTGCATTTTTAAAATTGTCTTAATATTCGTAATTTCATAAACGTATTACCGTATAAATCTAAAAATTCAGGATTACTTGAACACCGATTAAAACCTGTAAGATTCAATTACGCGGTTCGAGTCTTTACGGTCTCAATTATCATTACGACTTCCATTTTGTAGACGGTGTAATCGTCTAGGTCTGGTTGTCCTTTTCGTGTTTGACAAATTGAATTGCGACAGTAAGATCTTTGAGGCAAAAACAAAATAAGATAATCCCCTTGAACGTAGCGGAGCCATCACCTCGCTAACGCTAGCCTCGAATCTCAGAAGTCCAGTTTTTAATTCTACATAAATTTTCCATTATCGTCATTAATATTAACGTTACTATTACAACGAGGTAACGATCTGATCGTAAGCCGGTAAGTCTGTGCCGAGCGCGCCATTTAAAATGAAGGAATTCGAGTCCGCAGAAAGAATAAGGACGATGGAAAAGGGAATACGACGAGCGTAGAAGAAGAAGAAGAAGTAGAAAAAGATCGTGAGATAGTCTCGTTTTGCCCCGAAAACATTACTAATTAATATGAGTGGCAAGCAGATCAAAAATGGGAGATTACGCACGAAAGAAGAAGAAGAATACGACTGCCGGAGACGAAGAGGACGCGGCTAAAGGGGTGGAGGGGGGGTGGGACGCGAGGAGGGGGCGAAACGGCACAGCGGCAGCCACCGCGATCTCGTTGAGATGATGAAGATGACGATGGCGACGAACTTGTTCTAGAGTTAAACGAGCAACCGGCTCGTCACTGTCGGATCAATGTTTTGCGAGAAGAACATGAGATAAAAGGAATCACTAGAGGGGATGAAAAAGGTAGCGACGGAATATATCTATCCATCTATGTATATATATATATATATATATATATATATATGTCTATATACACTACCGCTCAAAAGTGTTTAGGCACTCTCACTGACAGCAAAATATATTAAATAAATGTGAAAATTAAAACGTTTCTTGTGTTATTGAGGTCCAACTCGATTGCAATTTGTTCCACACGTCAGTAGCTGATGTCGGAGCCGATTTCCGTACTTCCCGATCTAGTTCTTCCCATAGTAACTCGATTGGATTCAAGTCAAGGCTCTGGGGAGGTCATTCCATAATTTTGAGAGTTCTTTCCTGTTCTAAATGTCGTAAATAGTCTTTACATAATTTAGAAGAATGTTCTGGGTCATTATCTTGCTGGAAGATAACATTTTGACCCAAAAGTCGAATTCCGGAAGGTATTGCGTAGTTCTCCAAAATTTCGCGGTAGCCTTCTTTTTTTAATATACCATCAATTTTCACAATGTCCCCTTCACTAGTGCCAGCGAAACAGCCCCAAATGATGATAGAATCTCCACCATGCTTCACGGTAGCAGCAATACACTCTTATCTGGCACGTTCACCCACAGATCTTCTTACGAATATGCGTCTTCGGGTTCCGAACAGCTCAAATTTGGACTCATCCGTCCATAGGACGTTGTTCCACTCTTCTATGGTCCAGTGTTGGTGTTCACGAGCCCATGTAAGTCGCTTTTGGTTGTTTTGTTTGCGTAGTAATGGCTTTTTCATCGCAATACGTCCATGGAGCTCGGCTTTCTGTAGGCGACGTTTGACTGTAGAAACACTGACTAGTTTTTGGCGACCAACATTTAATTCTGCGGTGATTTCCGGGGCTGTTTTGCGTCTATTTGCTGGTAACCACTATTCTGCGATCATCTGCAGATGTTGTCGCTTTTGGCCTTCCACTCCGTCTTTTATTAAGAAAACTGCCAGTTTCCCGATATTTTTTTACGTTATAGTCAACCGTAGCGTGGTGTATTTTAATTTTTTTGGCAATTTGTCGATTACTTATGCCACTTTTATGGTAAGCTATTATAAGCGCACGTGTTTCCGTACTAATTTCTCTTCGCGGAGGCATTTTAAAAAATTGTCACACTATATTTCGCTCACGACATGAATAGAGTAAATACCACACTGCAACTGACCATAGGTTACAGATTTCAATATAATCTTCTAGGAAGGTAATTTAAACATATATACCTACAATCTAACAGATGACTAAATTTGCCCAGTAAATTCAGAGGGATTGTTATTGTAATTGCACCGCAACAAACGATATAATGGATGTTTATCTTACTGAACTACATTTTAAATACGTATTTCATTTTATTGTAATGCTTTTTTGGTAAACTTAATACTATATGAATAATCCATGAAAACAGGGGTGCCTAAACACTTTTGAGCGGTAGTGTATATGCTACAACACTTGTATTGTGTTTAGGAAGATAGTGAATTGTTTCAGTGAACCAGTCCCGCAGTGCTCGAGTTTCTGTTACAGACATTTCCAGTTAATTACCTAAGTCTTACGAATGATTTACACTGAGTTAGATAGTATAAAAAGCTTGTTTGTTATATTTAAGATAATAATAATGACAACTTAATAAAAATAATAATAATTCACAAGGACATTTCTAATACATTTCATAATTCATAAACTCGACAACTTTGGTTTTTTTCCATCTCTATTACAACCATTGGTTTCTTATTTAAAAAATAAAATAGGCTATGTATACTATAACGGGTTTGCAGGATTATAGTATGAGGTATTATCTGGTGTATATCAAGGATCCAACCTTGGGGCAATTACTGTTCATATTATACATAATAGGAGCTATGGATGACTTACTCACAACTTTATCTTGTCCAGCATTGGCTTATGCTGATGACAAAAACTTATTCCGTTGTTACTGGTGGTCCCCTTTTTATTCTGTAATTGAGTTCTTTCCTGTTGGACAAAAAAGTGATATCGTAATAGCCCGCGAATATGACTATCAAATATAGAGTAAAGGCTAGTGCAACATTACTCGTAAGATGCATTAGCATTTTTTGTATTTGTTAAAAGTCTATCTTTAGCAGCGCATTATACAAGTTTAAAAAGTTAGCTTACCAAAACTATGCATTTCTCCGTGGGATTGCAAGGAAAGGGAGATATAATTCCCGGATTATAGACAACAATAGTGCTCATTAGTGGCTACGTCCAGTGTTGGGTTATTTAAAATCAAATCCAGTTGGAGTTGACTATGTCATTATATTTGAACTAAATTACTGACTTCTTAAAATTCTCCTAAGACAAAACAATTTTAAGTCACGTTCCTCATCCCTTCAAGATCTGGAGAAGCCTGTTTAAACTCATGAATGTATTTTGGAGATGTAATAAAAACTTTTTTGGTAGAAACTACAAATTGTTCTATTATTCGATAACTATTTCTAATAAATTCAGCTATAAGATGGTATGCATGGGGCAGGCAGGTTACACGAAGCAGTTGAGGATAAGATTGTTATAGTAACTTTCCAGCTTTAACTATGTTCAAACTCCCATTTGTAACCAACATTATAAGTTGGATTGCCATACTTTCTATAGTTTCTAATATCCTTTCCACGTTTGCCTTCTGTAATACTGTACTACGTAAAAGAAGAAGCAAAGATGCCTTACCGCATTTTAAAGTGCGCACTGACATATTTAAAATACAATTCTTTCTTGTATCCGTTTTTTCATCTACCGTCGCCCATATTTTTTGATCTTTTATCTCTGCTTTTATTTGATCCGTAATCCCGTTTTTTACCCAATGAAAATTGTAGTGTAATTGACTTCTTGTGGGCAATCTCCATTCAGGAACGTATTTCCCCCAAAACTTCCGAAATTCTTCATTGTCTGCTGTATGGAATGTTGCATACACTCAACATATAAATAAAATCACATAGAATTTTAGTAATAGTGCTAGTGTATTCTAATATCAGAAATCGGTTAAGAAATCTATTAATACACGTCGAACATAACAAAGAGCACCGTATAATCTGGCATTCATACACATCCTATATGCGTATGAACCCCAACTTCGGGTATGTCCTAACATTGAGTGCGCGCCTGTTTCTGCAGGCCTATTTTGTACGCATACCTTTTATAATTGTACATCTACAATCTGCTAGAGGTAAAGCAATTTATCGATGTGACCCTAGATATATTACGAATATACTTATATAATAATACGAAATAAAGAAATTTATCTAATATCTTGAAGTGTTAACAAAATTATATGGAATCCAACAATAAAATTACTGAAGGGGGAAATTGCAATTAAAACAATTGAAGATATATTATTGGACAGAAGAAGGATCCTGTTAAAAATCCCATTACAGAATGTAACAAAGCTGTCGGTCATATTCTGCATTTGATCTGGACATCCATAACCTTCGACTAGATTGCGGGGAAACATCCACTTCTTTCTATCTTCAGCAGCCTTCCTATAATTTCCTAGCGTTTCGACCACGAATCCAACATTTACAGATATCGTATTACTTCACTGTACTTGAGTACTTATAAAAAAAACCACAATACATACTGCTATACTTACCTTCGTACGGCCACAGATACAAGGAAGCATGGAACCGGTACAGCGTAAAGCTCCGTTTCTTTAACGCCATGCACGTCTGGCGGGTTCGTCGACGGGTAACACCACGAACTAACGGACTTTTAGGCTAGGCGGTCATTATCTGCACAAGGCGATCTCGACACTGCCGTTGTTGTGTTCTTGGGCCGGGTACAGAGGAGAACACGTTTTGCTAATAATTTATCTAGGCAAAAATCGCTACTACCTTTTATCATAATCTCTAAAGCTTCGGCCGGGCTAAATATCCGCTAGAACGTGTAACAGTACGCCGTACGTAATGGAAGCTGGGGCATATCGAATCCGCGAATGATGTGCGGTTATGCATGCATCGAGGTGATATACAGTTAGAGTGAATTGCTGAAACATGATCTTGGTAATGAGGATTTAAGCTCGATTGCTTAATGCGTAGATTCAACGTGTGTCATTCGGATTCTCGCTTAATTCACTACACAACCCATACCACTCCTCCAATTTAATAGAAACCAGCGTAGGCGTATGACATCAACTATCTATGCGTCGATAGACCATGTTAAGATGATCTCTTCCACCATCGTCTGTTTTACGTAGAGGAACGCAGGAACTTGCTGAAAGGACCTTCGTGTAATTTTCACGTCGCCGATCTGCACATGTACATACAGTTTCGGGCCCTCCTGCTTCTTCCAACTTCAACTCTATCTCTTTCTTTATCCAATGGACAATTACGCGCTTAGCTACGGTATTCCGACCGGAGGCGGCGTTTATATTTTGAACGAATCGATGATTATACATGGAAAATGTACCTACACACGTATAAAGTACATACATTGGTATAAGGATACCATTGCAAAGAAAGGTACGCTGCGAAGAATTTGTATAGGAACGGAATGAGTAATATAAGACGATAAAGCTGTGAATATTCTATCAGAAGTAGGTGCGTCGAAACACCGAAATATATTTTGGACCATTACAATACTTGTTATTCTTGAAGTAAAATAAAATATATATTGGTACACGATCTGTCAAGTAGTATGTTGTGTACACTCGTTCAAAGCAAGAAATGGACAATATTACAATTTGTGATTAAATACGTATGGAAAAAGTATTTTCCCCAAAGAAATTCATGCTGATATGGTAAATGTGTTAGGCGAGGATGCTCCTTCTTTTAAGTCTGTTTGCAAATGGATGAATGAATTTAAAAAAGCAGCATAAATGATAATCTCCATTCTAGACGCCCAAAAACAGCTACCTTTACAGAAAGTGTGCAAAAAGTTTTGCAATTTGTGGAAGATGATCAATATTGAAAGCTATTGCACTGGCTATAGGCATCTCCAGAGAATGGGCGATGCACATTTTAAATGTTAAATTAGACATGTCTAACCGGTGTGCGAGATGGGTGCCGCGTTTACTTATACCACAGTAAAAACACAAACGCGTGGAATGTTTTACATCCATTTTAGAGCGGTTTCGACAAAATCCAACAGATTTTTTGCGCCAATTTGTGATTTGCGATGAAACGTGGAAAACAGTGGACCAAGCGAGGTGAACCGGCTTCAAAGAAGGTCAAAGTCATTCTATCGGCTGGTTTTTTGGGATACGAAGAGAATCATGTCCATGGACTGCCTTCAAAAGGGACGAACGGTGACTGGACAATGCTATTCTAAACTTATAGATTGATTGAAGGCAGCTATCGTTAAAGTTCGAAGCGCTTGAGCATCCCCCTTATGTTGAATTCTTAGACAATCCTCCGTACAGTGCGGACCTAAGTCCCACGGATTTTTTTACCATTCCGAAAATCAAAAGCGGACTGCGTGATTAAAGGTTCCAGTTGTCAGAAGAATGATTTGATGGCATCAAAAACGCAATTTTGACCGTACCAACAAATTAGTGGAATAACTGCTTTCAGAGTTAATTCAAAAGCATATAAAAGTGCATTATCTTCGTGAAGAATACTTCGAAATACAATAAAGTCTTACTGTTTTATCCCAGCTCTATATGCAAAAGTTAAAAGACAACCCTCGTAGTCATGTCGCACTTCGTAATCTAAGATTTTCCATAATTATACTACGTTTTATTAAACCGTGTTTGAATACATTTCTTTTCATGATTCGTTACAAACATTCAAGTGATGTAACAACATAGTCTTCAGGCTTTCACGGCCATAGTTGGCCTCGGTTCTCGGATTCTCATCATAATGTCCGGCAGTGTACGCAAATACGAAACCCAGGTAAATTTTCGAATTTTAATCCGTGTCTTCGTGCATTGCTCGCTATCGAAAGCCGAAGGCCGATATAGTCCTGCGGAAATAACGAAATTACAATGGATCGAATACCGTTGATTACCTCCACTTTTATGCTCTTTATAATCCACATTTCGGACGCTGGTTTCCTTTTTTTTAACGGTCTGCATACGTCGTAAATATTGATGATGGTAGTTGGTCTTGGGAATGGTACACGCAACACTTAGACTATCAGGTGTAGCTTAGGTAAATGCAGAGTAAATGTTCTAGATTAATTGTTAAAAGGTACTTCGTAACAAATTTAGACAATAGGAAAATCTTGTTTATAATAATTCGTGTCTTCGCATCCTCCAACAGCTTTCAGTCAATTACAGCGAGCATCGGCCGGCCATGAGTTATTATTACGGTTGTGGCCATGACGTGTCTTAAGATATTTACTCCCGGCATTCATCATGGTGGGGGCAAAACACAGATAATCTCAACTCTGAAGAATAATAGCTCCGGGGTTCGAACCCAGGACCAGAGGCTTCAAATTATAAATTTAAGAGTAAAATGGGAAACGATAAAACTATCTCAATTCAAAACGATATAATAGAAAATGACCATTGATAGAAAATACATGGCAAGGATACCAACTTAAAGATGAACAACTCAAGCCAAAGATGCAAACAGTGCAGCCTAATATTTTTTCAATGTTATGTACAGTTTTTCTAATGGATTAGCTTATTGTCTGCTTGCAGATGAAAGTCGGTTTGAATACTTTATGTAATTCATTTGCATTATTGGGTACAATTTGATTTTGATTCTTCGTATTTTGGAATGTTATTTTTAGCTGTGTGGCTGTGTTAAGCGTTTAGGTTTCTTTTGTTTCATTTAAAGTAGTGTTCATAATTTTTAGCGATAGATATCAGACATGAAATAATACGACAATGTTATTATAATGCAATTTATTAAAAGAAGAACACTCATTTGGAGTGAGTATGAGTAAGTAGTGTAATATTTTTTTTAAATTGGGTTTTTCAAAACGTCTCATGGGCCGGATCAAGTCTTACAGCGGGCCGGTTGTTGCCCAGATATGGTTTAGATGATCTAATATGAACCTTTATCTTATGTTTAATAACAAAACGTTATTTTGGTTTGTTTGGCATTTATTTAGCATTATTTACCTACCTAAAAGATATGCAAGTGCCAGCCTTAAGTAGCACAAACATATTTTGAATCGAATGGTATTGAAAGATTTAGTTCATATATTTCACTAATAATATTGTTGTTGGAAAAATTGTTCTATACCCGTGTTATAACACAAAATTGATTCTTAAATGCATTGCAGACTGTAGGAACGAATATTTTGTCTCCCAATATAACGTCATGTGGTATTTACTTAACATACCGTATATAATCACTAATTCACTGTAATAACACATGGGCTGAAAAGTCCCGGGACTAACACATAGAAGACTCTAGTTTTATTGCAATCACCTTCCTCTCAGTTAGTACTAACCTTCAAAAGACAGCTGTTAAAATTTCATGATATTCTATTCATTAGTTTGTGAGTTATTGTGCTAAGAGTCACGCTACTCTTGTTATTTTCAAAACAATGGATCAAAAACAATTTCGTCTTTTAATTTTACACTGCTTCTTGATGGGGAAAAAATACCGTTCAAGCGAAGCAATGGCTTGAAAAGTGTTATAGGGACTCCGCTCCATCAGAAACAACAATAAAACGTTGGTTTGCTGACTTCAAACGTGGTCGTAGAGACACCGACGACGCAGAACGCAGTGGACGTCCAAATGAGGCGGTAACACCAGAAAACATCAAAAAAATCCACAAAATCGTTTTGAATGATCGAAAAGTGAAGTTGTGTGAGTTAGCTAACATCGTAAAGATATCAAAAGAACGTATTGGCTTTATATTGCATGAGCATTTGACTATGAGAAAGCTCTGTTCAAAGTGGATGCCGCGTTTGCTCAATGTTGACCAAAAACAAAAACGTGTTGATGATTCTGAGCAGTGTTTGGCCATGTTTAAACGTAACAAACTGGAATTTTTGCGTCTATATGTGACAATGGATGAAACATGGATCCATCACTTCACTCCGGAATCAAAACGATCGTCATGTGAGTGGACAGCAACTGGTGAATGTCGTCCAAAGCGCCCGAAAGCACAACAATCGGCTGGAAAGGTTATGGCCTCGGTATTTTCGGATGTGCGTGGTGTAATATTCATCGACTATCTTGAGAAAGAAAATACCATTAACAGTGCATATTATATAGCGTTATTGGAGCATTTGAAGGCCGAAATTGCAAAGAAACGACCGCATACGGCAAAGAAAAAAAATTTGTTTCATCAAGACAACGCACCGTGTCACAAGACAATCAAAACAATGGCAAAACTACATGAATTGAACTTCGAATTGCTCCCACATCCACCGTATTCGCCAGATTTGGCTCCCGGCGACTACTGGCTGTTCGCAGACCTCAAAAAAATACTCGCCGGTAAGAAATTTCGCACGAATGAAGAGGTTATCGCTGAAACTGAGGCCTATTTTGAGGCAAAAGATAAATCGTTCTACAAAAGTGGTATTGAAATGTTAGAGCGGCGCTGGAATGATTGCGTTGCTCTTGATGGAGATTACGTTGATGAATAAAACTAATTTTGAACCAAAAAAACCGTGTTTTCTTTGTTAGGCCCGGGATTTTTCAGCCCATGTGTTAAAACCTACCACAAAATTTAATTATGAGATTTTTATAATGTAATTCACCTTTTTTTATTGTAGTATAGTAACAATATTGTTAGGATTGCGTAACAAGCTTTCAGCTGCGTAACAGTTGACTAAAAATAGATATAAATAATTTGTGAGACTGAATAATTGCTACTATAGTGTTTAGTCAAGAACCTATTACTAACATATTAGGTAAATTTATTACAAAATCGCTAATAGTTATCTTCCTGAAGGTGGTTTAGCCGTTAATTCGCGTATTCTAATGCATCTAGCCTCGAGCAAATACAGGATGTCCGTGAAATAAAATAGAAAAATATGAAAAATGGAAAGATCTAATGGTATTAGACTTAAATCCAAAATATTTTACGAAAATTCCTTCGCAGACACCAGGAAGAAATGATAGAAATATTTAAAATAAAAATGTCTTTATTAAACAGTTTCTCAGGCTATCACGGCTGTTTGTCATAGTCGTAACGGTTGTTGGGTTCCACCATATCACCAAGTTTTCTGTTCTTGACAGTTCACAAACAACTGCAGTTCGCATTTTCAAAAGTGCTTAAAATTCCTTTAATATCCCTAGCCAAAATATTCGTACGACAGCATGTCATTCAACTTTTAGCATGCCGTCGAAAAGGTAGACAGTGTTATCTTGTAGTTTTTATAGCATCGATAGCTGTATTATTGCAGTGAACGCAGTCTGTGTGTATGTACACCATTTTGGCTTTTTAATTCTGACGTTCGCGTTATAATTGACGCAACATTTTTTGGATTTATGTTGTATATAATTACACCTATTCATTTTCCGTATTTCTTAAATTAATTTCGAAGACATCCTGTATAGTTACTATATATTCTAGTAAAATATTAGAAGAATTAGCAGTGCATATTAAGGAGACACATTAAAACGTATACAAAGGCCACGTTTCTCCTTTGATTAAATGTATTTATATTTTATTTAATTTACTTCGTATTCACTTAAAATGTCTTACATTGTACAAATAGCGATAATAATATTAAATATCTCGTGTAACAGATCACAATTCGTACAACGAATAACAATGTATCGTTTAGTGGGCCGGCCCAAAGCAAAGGTAGCGAGCAGCGGCGACAAGATCTAAATCGACGAAATAAGAAGAGAAAAAGAAGGGATAATATGCGGTCCTGTCCTGGACCCGCTGTACAACGCGTCACTAATTCATGCGAAAATTTAGATAAATTATCGTTGATGCGAATTTGTGTACCGGGTCTGGTTTCGAAGGATCTTAGTGCGGCTCAATCGATCCGAAAAGGTAACGATCTAATTAGGCATACGAACGATTTCGCTTGAGAATTTTTGCTGCCGTTGCTGTTACAATGTTGCGGTATGTATAGCATGTTTCGATAGAGAATCATGGTTGTGTTAACGATGAAGGAAAAGAACGAAGATTTTTCATAAACTATTTGTTTAGATCTTTGGTGATATATTGTTTGCTATCTTTGAGGCAGAAGTTAATTAAATAATAAACATCCACGTATGAATATTTTCAGGTACGGTTCGCTAAGAATTTAAGTGGTGCATGAAAAGCTTTTTGTTTTCCTTCATTACAAAATTCTCGAACAAAATGGAGGAAATTCTCTGTTGTGTTACTTAATAATATAAATATGATTCTGATCTACGAGGGGAGGTCCAGAAGTTCGTGGAATGAAAGGGTTTAAATGAAATAAAACAATAAATCTATTTTTCCTTTTCAATATAATCATCCTTAAGCACAATACATTTATTAGATCTATGAATTAATTTTTCTAAACCATCATAAACATATTTTTTATCTTTCGCCTCAAAATGGGCCAAAATTGCCTCCTTTATCTCATTGCCGTCGTAAAATTTTCTTCCACGTAAGTCTTTTTTTAAATTAGGGAACAAATGAAAATCAATAGGTGCCAGGTCTGGACTGTAGGGTAGATGGACTATTGATTGCAAACCATGCTTGTGCAGAGTAGCCATTGCAACTTTGCTCTTGTGAACCGGCGCATTGTCTTGCAAGAGCAACACACCCTTGGTCAGTCTTCCTCGACGTTTTTCCTTGATGGCCTCCTTTAATTTTTTTAATATCGCTGCGTAATATTCTCCGGTTGTGCTCCTACCTTTTTCTGTATAACCAATCAATAATATCCCCTCACAATCCCAAAAAACAGTAGCCATCAACTTTTCAGCCGATTCTGACACTTTAAATTTCTTTGGCGATGGTGTCGCTTTTTTATGCCATTGCATGGACTCCTGTTTGAACTCAGGCTCAAAGTGATGAACCCATGTTTCATCTCCGATAACAATCCGCTCCAAAATCTGTGCAGGTTTGTCTCCACACAGCTCTCAAAATTGTTTGGACGCACAGACGCGCTGCTGTTTCTGCAGCGGCGTGAGCATTCTCGGTACCCATCTTGCACTGACTTTTGTCATACCCAGGTGATCATGTAGGATACGCAAAATGGTGGTATCTGATACTCCAACTAATGCAGATTGTTTTTTCTTCAAACGGGCATCTTGCAGTAGAAATTTTTGCACTTTTTCGACGATGTTTGATGTAGTGGCCTCAACTGGCCGTCCTGAGCGAGGGTCGTCTTCAATCGATTCCCGACCATGCCACTTATAAATCATTGATTTACTAGGGCACTGTTCCCCAAAAATGGTTTCCATTTCATTCAATATGGTTTGAGCGTTCTTTCGTTGCTTTGTTAGGAACTTTATCACAGCACGGTGTTCAATTTCGTCCATAGTTTCAGTTTTCTTCCGGATTGACTTGTTTAGCAGGCAACTATTCGTAAACGACGCTATAGGGCTGCAACTTAACTTATATACTAATGATGAGTCGCCAATCAGAATGACACCTAGCGAGCGCCCCTATCCCCACTCCATCCCCTCCATTCCACGAACTTCTGGACCTCCCCTCGTATAATATACCCAATGTTAATCTCTGATGGAGTCCCTCAAGGACCTATCCTAGGTCCAATTCTTTTTACTATATATATATATATATAGATGCATAAAAAATATTCAAATGAACGTGGACATCGTATTAAACGCAATCAGTCTCATTTATTAAAACTCAATCCATCTAAATCATCTATAATAATCTTTGACAAATCGCATTTTAGAGAGATCGATAGAAATGTTCATATTACTATTAATGATATTCTGGTGCCTGTGGCTCGGTGTGTTAGGACCCTTGGATTGTCTATTGATACAGATTTAAATTTTAAAGCTTATATATTTCACATACAACGAAAATTTTACATATAGACGTGTATTAAACCAAAAAATGAAGTTACTCCTATGTGATGCTCTAATACTTTCCAATTTTAATCATTCTGATTCTGTTTACCATCCATGTATACTTGCTGTGGATGTTAGGAGAATACAGAGAGTTCAGGATCCATGTTTACGTTTCATTTTCGGCAGAAGAATGTTCCAAGATATCACTCATACGTTGAAGTGGACGAACAGATTGAAGACTTCATAGTTTACGCTTGTATCATATGCCCCGTATCGATATTCATAATATCAATGTTAGATATCAGCATACCATTATTCCTTGACAAGGAACTGAGTTTTTTAAACGCTGATTTACTTATCAAGTTGCACAATTAAATTTTTCCCCTCTCACTCTACTACAGTTGCATTCAGTTGCCTTTAAGTCTTATGTACGTCGGTTACTTGGGGAACGTAAAATTTGAATTTGGTTTGGAAAACGTTAATTTTACGATTACTTTGTGTAGGAATGTGGGGGGCGGGCTGAATGTGGCACCTAATTAGACTATTTTTACCTTAATGTCTGAGATTGATATAAGATAACGATATGGCAACACTATTACACTAAATTAAGGTACTTTTATATGAATTGATTGTAAGATTAAGTCTTGCTTATACTCTGGGCATTGTATGTTTATGAAAAATAAATATAATAATATAATAGATTCTGTGTGGTGTTGGGTTCCGCTTGTTGTCGACCGGTAGGGATCGCCCTGTAATATAATCTATTTGTGTTAGCTGCTTTGTGATTAGATTAGTATTATCTAGATCCGGATAATATTAATAACAGATCGTCACATTTTATATGCCCAATTTGACGTTACCCCTTTTGGACACACCACTAAAAATTTAAGATATACGTAGATTTGTTTTCTCTTTATCGTTATTAGTAAGATTATTTAATATATATTATTATTATCTATACTGCTATACAGTAATGCAACTTTAGAGCTCCTCCCGAATATCAAATTCGACTCTTCACAGCCAAAGAAAAGAAACATATGATAGAAAGATTATTAAAGAAAGGATTTCCTTCAAAATAAAAAACATCAAATAAACCGTATATTTTAATGAAACAAATTACAAAATAGAAGGAGTAATACGAAATTAAAACGTCAAACAAAAATAAGAAATCTGTAAACAATTTATGTATAAGAAGTGGATGAAATAGATATGATTAAAATGTCACAATATCTCAACTGCTTTAATCTATAGTGAAACGACCGATTTTGTGTAGTAGATTAACATATAAATATAAAATAAACAGACATATAGGCGAATGAGTAAAACACAACTTTACAAACATTTCCAATGTTATGACATGTTGCGTTACCACTGCAGCTATACTAAAACACGGAATTCCCCTCTTACAATAATTAAGGATAATGGGTCTATATTCTTGTAACCCTTAAGTAAGTGTGTAATATGTAAGAACAAGCATCTTAGTCAGTACTTTTATTTACTATATAACAGTTGTACCCCGGCATGATTAAGAGAAGTAAATTATTCGTATTAAGTCGTGTTGTGTAATTCATGTAATTCGTTAACTTGTATTCTAATTACGTTCGATTATAATAAAGCTGTTAACTTGTGTTAACACTTTTAATTTATATTCAAATTGTATTTTTGCGTGTTACGGAGCTTCACAATAAAAGCTGCCCTGGTGTCAGAAACTGCCTTTTTTTTAAAAACATCCCATATGTTGAGAGGAATATAACAATATACTGTAATTACACTTCGGTTGAGGAACCATCGATTTTGAGAACATGATGTACGTTTGAGTGATCATTTGAAATACCACGAGGTCAGGAAACTTACTGAAGCTTCACGGGTATAGCAGTAAACTCCACTCACACAAATTTATTAATCATTCGGAAAGAGAGCACGTGGACTGTCATTGTCAACTGTGTTACCGACCGGTAACACGGTTGACAATGGGAGCTCTCAAAAGGCTGCTTTCCGAATAATTAATAAATTTGTGTAAGTGGAGTTTACTGCTATACCTGTGAATTGTACAACCACACAGTCCTTGCTATCGTTAATTTAGTGAAGCTTTTTTAATAATTTCAATTGAGTCGGAAATCTATATTAGACATGGGCGAAGAAGAAAACCAGAATTTTACAAATATCTCATTATTCTTATGAACCATTCTGGTAAACACGCTACCAATTTTGTTTAAATCAGAAAGTCTCCTATTTGTAATATTAGTTTAAGGGGATAAATTCAGCAAAATAAGGACGAAGGCTTAGTTACTAGGATAAAATCCAAAGTTGTTATCACCCAATACCTGTACTCCTATTGTCTGTCTAAAAATGCTTGCTACCCCAATAAAAGTATCCACACGTAAAATTGAAGACATAAAAATTCCCTCTTTGTTTGTCAAGTCCATGTAGTGAAATAATCCAAATATAGCAATCAAAGAAGTGTATCCCAAGATACACCCTTTAATACTTCTTACAGCAGTCCTCCTTTTTTTTAAAAAGAAGGTAATTTCACATTAATTCTATAGCGTCCTACAATAGGATGTGACCGTTTACCAAACGCTCCTAGGAGTGAGCTAAAATATCAATTTCAAATGACACACTTCGTTTCCATCTTAGGTAACCACCAACCTACAAGCGAAGGTAAGTCGGACGACTTTAGTGTGGTCTGCGCTAAGGCGATGCGGCAAAAACCCTAGTTACAACCGGCGCGCAAAAAGAGAGGAGACCCCTTTTGGCACTCCTACCAACTAGGATGTCATCGCCATATGTTTACAAATAGCGTCTATTACGTTAAGTGCAAGTTAGAATTTTTGCTTTGTTGCATAATAAAACTGTTGCGGCGGCGTGTCGGAGCGTTTTATATGGTTAGAGGAACGTCTCACTACATCCGGAGGACCGTTTTTACCGTTTAATCCCGGCTCGCTTGGTTGCTGTTTTTAATTTCCGTATGAGAATTTTTATTGTACGTTAAATAAGGATATTGTTGAGTTGAACGCTGTTAGTGTACCGGCTTGAATAGAATGCTTCCTTGTCAATAAATATAGGGCTAGGTAAATGCGGAATACGTAGTATCTAGTTAACATAACACATGGGCTGAAAAGTACCGGGCCTAACACATAGATGACGCAAGTTTTATTGCAGTCACCTTTCTCTCAGTTAGTACTCACCTTCAAAAGACAGCTGTTAAAATTTCATGATATTCTAATCATTAGTTTGTGAGTTATTGTGCTAAGAGTCACGCTACTTTTGTTATTTTCAAAACAATGGATCAAAAACAATTTCCTGTTTTAATTTTACACTGCTTCTTGATGGGAAAAAATACAGTTCAAGCGAAGCAATGGCTTGAAAAGTGTTATGGGGACTCTGCTCCATCAGAAACAACAATAAAACGTTGGTTTGCTGACTTCAAACGTGGTCGTAGGGACACCGATGATGCAGAACGCAGTGGACGTCCAAATGGGGCGGTAACACCAGAAAACATCAAAAAAATCCACAAAATTGTTTTGAATGATCGAAAAGTGAAGTTGTGTGAGTTAGCTGACATCGTAAAGATATCAAAAGAACGTATTGGCTTTATATTGCATGAGCATTTGACTATGAGAAAGCTCTGTTCAAAGTGGATCCCGCGTTTGCTCAGTGTTGACCAAAAACAAGAACGTGTTGATGATTCTGAGCAGTGTTTGGCCATGTTTCAACGTAACAAACCGGAATTTTTGCGTCGATATGTGACGAACATCACTTCACTCCGGAATCAAAACGATCGTCATCTGAGTGGACAGCAACTGGTGAACCTCGTCCAAAGCGCCCGAAAGCAAAACAATCGGCTGGAAAGGTTATGGTCTCGGTATTTTGGGATGTGCGTGGTGTAATATTCATCGACTATCTTGAGAAAGGAAATACCGTCAACAGTGAATATTATATAGCGTTATTGGAGCGTTTGAAGGCCGAAATTGCAAAGAAACGATCGCATATGGCAAAGAAAATAATTTTGTTTCATCAAGATAACGCACCGTGTTACAAGTCAATCAAAACAATGACAAAACGACATGAATTGAACTTTGAATTGCTCCCACATCCACCGTATTCGCCAGATTTGGCTCCCAGCGACAACTGGCTGTTCGCAGACCTCAAAAAAAGGCTCGCCGGGAAGAAATTTCGCACGAATGAAGAGGTTATCGCTGAAACTGAGGTCTATTTTGAGGCAAAAAATAAATCGTTCTACAAAAGTGGTATTGAAATGTTAGAGCGGCGCTGGGATGATTGCGTTGCTCTTGATGGAGATTACGTTGATGAATAAAGCTAATTTTGAACCAAAAAACCCTGTTTTCTTTGTTAGGCCCGGGACTTTTCAGCCCATGTGTTATATAATTTTTTAACTTTTGTTTGAAACGTTTTTATCAATTTATAATGGTGTAGAACGGTCAAAAGATACATGTGTTGAAAGATGATTTTGCTTACTTCTTACCTACTGTTGCAGCTTTTAATGCACTATGAATTGTTACTTAGTTTAATAATTCCAAATTGGTCATGTTATAGTTAGTTTTGTAGCGTGTAACCAACATGTAGATCGTACCACAAATCTGCATGTTGATTTAATATAAGCAAATGTAAGCAAAATTCCTACAAATTGTGCACAACACCTTTGTTCTACCATAAATTGATCTGAATGGATTCTTTTTATCTAAGTCTAATCTACACTGTGTTAAAATATAATTTGAATTTATATCAACAAGACTAACAACAAAAAAAGAACCGCGATAAATTCTAAATATCAAAGCGTTGACAACCTAATTTCTTATTCCAAATACCAATTTCGTTTTATATTTTCATGGCGCTTTAATGTTATAATCCTTCTGTTTATGATCAACACACCTTTTTTTTTTGTATTTCCATAATTATTTGACGTGTAATAATATTTTCATTTCCATTCATTACTATGCGTTCAATATCCCTTTTCATCGCTTCTTATTAACGAACTATAAGTTCGCTCGTATATCGAAAGTTGTCGGTCGTCTAACACTGAAGGCATGAGAGCGAGCATTTTTCCACCGCGTTAGAGATTACTATGGGCCATTCACTGGCTTATTAATAAAACGAATTAATGGTAATCCGATTGGGGGATTAACCATCGACTATGTGGGTAGTTTGAAATTTATTAATCCCGGCCAACACCTTCGCTGCGCTATTCTTACGTTAATCTAGCAGGGAATGCGGGTTTGTCGTTTTGTTCTAGCGGTATAGACGATGCGAAGCAATAAAATTAAATTCCGTTCGACGATATTGAAGCGAAGTATTAATGCCAAGGTTGCCAGTCGATGCGGGAATACTAAATATACGCTAGACTTTAAAATAAACCAGGTTTCGAAACGCAAAGTAGAAAGAAATGGAATATCGTGGTATTACGTTCTCTTGATATGCTGGGTGCATACTGGATCAAATAGTTAATCCATATGTTTTTGGAGTCGTCAACATCTAGTCAGGGGATTGCAGGAATGGGTGTCTAAACATTCTCGGTACCTTGACCTTCATTTCATAGAAACGAGAATGGTACGAATCACGTTTTGTGCGATGTATGCGTCTACACCGCAAATAGACGGGGAAATAACTGACAACAGTCGTGTATCTTCATCGAAAATCGCCAGTCATCTAATTGGACCACTTTTTAATTTCTTTGAGAAGTTTTGGCATCTTGTACATATACTACTTTCCACGAGGCGATTACATTGATCTTATTGTATGATTGTATATCTTGAATCTTCGACGAAGTTTGCGCAGTCGGATTTTTGGACGAAGTTTGAAATGTTTAATTTGTATTTTTTCACATGCCTATATTAATTCTGGTGCACCAAATGCACGAGAAGAAGAGCAATGGATTTTAAAGAAGATAAGATAAGATAAAAAAAAGAATTAAACGTAATCGTCAATCTCCAAACTGTAAGTTATAATTTCTTATTCTTTATATATGTATATGCATTTGGAAAGTCCACCATTTGGACAAGGATTTATGAAATACAAACCATTATCCATTTGCAAGACCTATGAACCTAAGAACCGATCATAATAGGTTGAACATCCCACAAACTTTGCTTATTCAAACCAAGGCATTCCATATCCATCACCTTCTTTTGTAATTCCTTGTCATTTATTCGTTGCTCTTGGTGTGACATATTTTATTTCTTTAATAACTTCTTCACCGACTTTGATTATCGGCAAGAAATGCAGAGCCTGATGTAACTTGGTTATTTTTATAAAGTATATATTTACGTAAGCTTGTGTTTATAGCTTTAGTATATTTTTACATTAAATATTTCAGAGACCAATAAGTATTACTTCCCATGTTTTTAATGTTTATGCAAACCTCATTACCAAGCTGATAAAAAAATCCGTACCTTGATTACAATTAATAGTGGTTTACGTTTAAAGGGACCCATATTACTTACCTCTTAAACATCCTACAAAAGGATACAATTTATGTAGATTTGAACGATAAACAATCTTTATTTAATATATTTTCCTATATAATTACAAATTTAACCATAGTTATAATCTAAAAAAGGGAATAGCACGATAGAACATATTCAGACAATTTGTACATTTATAGAGAAGTTCAATACTCCTCCTGACGTTTGTTGACTGTAATAAAGCCTTCGAGTCAACTGAAATTTGAGCAATCTTAACACCTATGGACCACGCAAGAATCGATTCAAGATATAGGAACCTCATATTGCATATACGACAATGCTAAGTTGCAAGTTCAAGTCACAGATAACCAAGAAACAGGTAAAATTGGTGTTAAACGAGGAGCGAGACAAGGCGATACACCATCTCCTAAACTGTTAACCTTTGCCATTAAAGATGCTTTCAAAAAATTAAATTGAAATAAAAAAAGGAGTAAACATAGATGGCCATTACATAAACCACCTGCGTTTTGCGGACGATATTGTACGGTGATCAGCACCAACCCCTGAAGAATTACAAGAAATGGAGGATGAACTTGGAATGATATTTAATTTATACTGTTCGAGAATTATGTTGAAGGAATTACAAAATAATCAGTTTTCGGAGGGGAGGAGAGGGAGTTTCACCCCTTCTCAAAGTGAATTTCGGCGATAAAAAATACACTACCGCCCAAAAGTGTTTAGGCACTATCACTGACAGCAAAAATGTATAAAAACTCAGCAAAAATGTTAATAGTATTTATTTTTATGTGCAGATACATGTACATGAATAAAAATATATTAAATAAATGTGAAAATTAAAACGTTTAATTCAAATTTTGCTTTCATCTATGTGACCTCCTCTTGATTTAATAATTGCAGCACACAATCGAGGCATTCTCGCAATAAGTTTTGCCAGAGTTTCTTGTGTTATTGAGGTCCAACTCGATTGCAATTTGTTCCACACGTCAGTAGCTGATGTCGGAGCCGATTTCCGTACTTCCCGATCTAGTTCTTCCCATAGTAACTCGATTGGATTCAAGTCGGGGCTCTGGGGAGGCCATTCCATAATTTTGAGAGTTCCTTCCTCTTCTAAACGGCGTAAATAGTCTTTACATAATTTAGAGGAATGTTTTGTGTCATTATCTTGCTGGAGGATAAAATTTTGACCCAAAAGTCGAATTCCGGATTTTTAATATACCGTCAATTTTCACAATGTCCCCCCTACACTAGTGCCAGCAAAACAGCCCCAAATGATGATAGAACCTCCATCGTGCTTCACGGTAGCAGCAATACACTCTTATCCGGCACGTTCACCTACAGATCTTCTTACGAATATGCGTCTTCGGGTTCCGAACAGCTCAAATTTGGACCCATCCGTCCATAGGACGTTATTCCACTCTTCTATGGTCCAGTGTTGATCTTCACGAGCCCATTTAAGTCGCTTTTGCTTGTTTTGTTTGCGTAGTAATGGCTTTTTCATCGCAATACGTTCATGGGGCCCGGCTTTCTGTAGGCGACGTTTGACTGTAGAAACACTGACTAGTTTTTGGCGACCAACATTTAATTCTGCGGTGATTTCCGGGGCTGTTTTGCGTCTATTTAACTTGTTGGTAACCACTATTCTGCGATAATCTGCAGATGTTGTCGCTTTTGGCCTTCCACTTCGTCTTTTATTAAGAAAACTGCCAGTTTCCCGATATTTTTTACGTTATAGTCAGCCGTAGCGTGGTGTATTTTAATTTTTTTGGCAATTTGTCGATTACTTATGCCAGTTTTATGGTAATCTATTATAAGCGCACGTGTTTCCGTACTAACTTCTCTTCGCGGAGGTATTTTAAAAAATTGTCACACGATATTTCGCTCACGACGTGAATAGAGTAAATACCACACTGCAACTGACCATAGGTTACAGATTTCACTATAATCTTCTGGGAAGGTAATTTAAACATTATTACCTACAATCTAATAGATGACTAAATTTACCCAATAAATTCCGAGGGATTGTTATTGTAATTGCACCGCAATAAACAGTTTATGGGAATCCGACCAATTGCAGGTAAATGATAGTAAACCTTATGCGATATAATGGGTGTTTATCTTACTGAGCTATATTTTAAATACGTATTTCATTTTATTATAATGTTTTTTTGGTAAACATAATACTATATGAATAATCCATGGAAACAGGGGTGCCTAAACACTTTTGAGCGGTAGTGTATATATAGAACACCACTATATATGAATACGTATTTCATTTTATGATGTTTTTTTGGTAAGCATAATACTACATGTATGAATAATCCATGAAAACAGGGGTGCCTAAACACTTTTGAGCGGTAGTGTATATTCTTATAAAATTTCATCCAATTCTGAATTTGACACCTGGAAAACTTTCCTTTTCAGTAAAAATTGATAACTAGACAGTAGAATAAGAAAGTCTTGTATTCAATATTTTACAATACAACATCGAAACATGATATCTGAAAGTAATTCTATAGAGTTTTGTAGCTAATTTGAGTTGAACAGAACGTATTTATTTGTAAAATTTACCGATCAGATGTTATCAAACGTAAAGGAGTTAGTATGTACATTCGAAAACATTTCACGCTTCTTCAATATCCTTTCTAAGTTTTATAGAAAAAAAGAAATAGATTCCAAGGTTTATGGAATACGAATCTATTTTTAATCCTCTACAAGCTCGCGGAATATTTAAACCTAGTGCAATTCAGAAGTGGGCTGACGTTATTCTCAATACGAAGGTTACTAATTGCCCATAAATATTAATACACATGTCAAATCTAGAACGCACGTCGTGATTTTACTCTCGATATTTTAATTAAAATAGCTCTTGTTTTCTAACATAAAGTAAGTGGGTCTAATATCTACATGTTCTAGCCGAACCGCATTGCGGATAATAACCAGTTCTCACCGGCGTTTTTTTTTGCCATTAAAATTTTAATATAGACGCTGGCGTTGAATGTAAGGATACCAAGAAGTCGTAACGTTGCATATTAGTTCTTCGACTTATGAAGTTATCACTCGGTGCGCATTTACCTGTCTATATGTTCTTTGCGTTAGCGAACGCGTAATGCAAACACGAAGTTGTGGGTAAATGAAAGCGTATATTGGCAGAAGCTTTGCGTCGTTACTGTTACGCTAAAAGTAAATGTTTACTATTGTCGCGGCCTTTATTACGTTTGCGACTTTAATGACGAAGAAATTGCATCCATCTGCTTGTAATGGTTCTTAGAAAATGCGTAAGGAAGCGATATTACAAATTATATAGTTGTTAGATCTCTTGTACTTAGAATAGTTTATTCCTTTTGAAGACAATGCTACCCTTCGCCGAGAAAATATCGCATAGACGACAAAAAGGCGTTTATAGACTGATGTATTTTTTTATACGTTCATAATATGTTTGCCTTATGTGCGCCGACTATAAGTATACAAAGAAAATGATAGAACTAGTTTTTGAATAAGTTCTTTCTTGCTATTACGAAAATATAAGAAATTTCATTTTTCAGTGTAATCTCCCCTAACTTGTGTACTTTTATTACAACGATTAATTAATAAATCGATACCCTTGTAAAAATAATCTCAAAATTTTCAGTGAAAATATTGTATAATAGCCGCTTACAACTTCGTTGTAAGCCATTTTCGGTTGACAATGGGAGTTCACGTGCTCTCGAAACTCTGCGTTCCGAATAAATTATTATTTTGTACGGAGTGGAGTTTACTGCTATACCTGTGAATTATACAACCACACAGTCCTTGCAATCGTTATTTATATCATTTCTAGGATGCAAAGGTTGATCTTACATTCTTCCATAAATCTAAAGACACCACGTTCTATATTCTAACCAGTAGAATTTTAGCAATTCCACTTTCTAAAGAAAACTTTGGTATAGGATTTGGAGTATGTTTTTCAACTAGCAGAAAATAATGGTTTCTGCAAAAAGGTGCTTATAAAAATAAAAAATTAAGTTCTGGAAAAGAAATTAATATCGTCCAGCACTCAAGCTCAAAAAGCTCCCATTTAAACAAAAAAATATTGTTTAGTCACTTTCAATAAATTTTTGGCAAAATAATACAAAGTGTTTCAAAAGTTTTTTTCAAAATAGAAGGGATGTAATAATACAGGATGGCGCAGGGGAACGGGAAATCTTGAAATAACGTCATTTCCACGAATAAATTCATAAAACTAGTAATTTATTAACGAAAGTGCATGTATGCAGCATGCCATTTATGTTTTTACAATCGAAATGTCCAAAAGTGTCTCTTTACTTTTTAAAGATGACATCGGAAAGATGTCCTCCCATTCGGCGTTCACACTCTAACAGCCTGTTATGAAAACTCTGGAATGCGCGGTGTAGCAAATCTTGGGGAATGGCAGTGATTTCTTGTTGAATGTTCTCCTTCAGTTCATGGATTGTTGCAGGTCGTGTACGGTACACCTTGCCTTTAAGATACCCCCACAGGAAGAAGTCGCACACACTAAGATCAGGGGATCTCGCAGGCCATTCAATGTCACCGTTACGTGAAATAATGCGTCTTCCAAACAATTGACGAACTGCTGCCATCGAATGTCGAGCAGTGTGTGACGTGGCTCCGTCCTGCTGAAACCACATGTTTTCCATGTTAAGATTAAGCTCGTACAGTCTCGGTGTAAAGAATGTTTGAAGCATTTCAACATATCTAGCAGATGTTACTGTCGCTGCACTACCATCCTCACGTGCAAAAAATAAGGGTCGATAACACCATGACATGATACAGCACACCATATTGTGACCTAGTCGCTATGTAGTGGTCGCTGGTGTAACTCACAAGGATTGTCCTGGGCCCAATAACGAAAATTCTGTTTGTTTACGAAACCGTTCAGGTGGAAATGGGCTTCGTCTAATATCCATATGTTACCAAAGAAATTCGCGTCCTTGCTAATTTTAGTCAATATCTACCTACTAAACTCCATACGTGACGCTGGGTCTCGTTCATGTTGCACAATCTGCAACTTATAGGGATGGAAATGTAATTCGTGCAGTATTCTTTGTAAGCTTCGTCACTTAATCCCTAGCGTAGATGGATGCAGTCGAACGGAGCGGCGAGGACTTCTCTCGATTGCAGCTCTAACAGCCTCAATGTTCTCTGTAACGAGAACGTACCGTTCGAATGCTACCTGGAGCTTTCTTTTTCAAGACAGATCGTGTTTCTTCAAAATTACGCACCCACGTTGTAATCGCATGCGCACATGGGACACGTCCATGATGTTCAAGCTGGTAATGCTGTCGAAATATTCTCTGCGCGGCAGTCGCCCTATCGCCATTTTTATAAAACGCTCTCATAGCTACTGCACGTTCCGCACCAGTCCAACGATCCATGATTACTAAATGGCAATGCGTTAACAACAATTATGCGACGTTACGAACAACTGCCGGCTCTACAGTGCTGACAACTGTAACGTTCAAAATTTCCCGTTCCCCTGCGCCAGCCTTTATAATACAATAAATGTTTATTTTCTTATTGAAATGCAGGCTTTGGGAATTTGTTTCTTAAAAATTATGTTTTTTGAATGTGTGACCTTATTTTGCTGGCACTCTTCCAAATCCGAGCAAAACTTTTTGAGAACTGCTCGATACATATTCTTCATGATAGCCTCCATTTCTTCTGGAATATTTCGTCTAAATTTACTCAGAGAATGAGGAGTGTTCCTGTATACTTTTGATTTAAGGTAGCCCCATGGGAAAAACCCATTGGTGTCAAGTAGGGATGACGTGCCACCCAGTTCACCGCGTCTAGATCTTCCAGGAAAATTTTCACAAACAACTGGTGGTAAGAACACGTTAGACGTGTGCGATGTCGGTCCATATTTTTAATAATAATAATAAAACTTTATTGCCTAACAGATAAAATAAATAACCAATTACAAGGCAAATATAGATATAATTAATGTACACCTGTGAAACTGGTTACCTACAAGTATACGCAGAACTAAAAAAAAAACAAGTTACAACATACTTATTGTTAACTAACTTACAACAGATTATGAGTATCTATACCCTTACACAAGTTGCTTTAGTTAACTCAAAGGTAGCAGGTATGTATATCCAAATCAGCGCAGTATCTGTTGAGTTGAAGCCACTATATATTCTATATATTGGGGACCTGATGTTTGTTCTAGGTGCGAGGCAGTAAAATGTATTAGTTTGCATGGATCCCAAACGTGGAACAACAAAATCGATTTGTTGAAACCAGGTGTTCCGCAAGGCTGGCATAAAAAGTTGTCAATCATCTCCACATACCGCTTGGAATTTACGGTTACTGTACGACCTCTGTCATATAATAATTCCCTGAACCGACATCGCAATAGTAATTTTTATCGGGTGAAGTAGTCTCTCATGCACTTGTTTTGGATTTGTTGAATTCCAGTAACGACAGTTTTGTCTGTTTACATGGTTATTAAGATGAAAATGCACCTCATCTGTGAAGTTTTTGTAAAACTCGTGCACACAGCTAGCACATTCTGCACCCGTAGAACACCCCATAGCGACTACATTCCCAAGAACTAGGCTGGCGATTGGCAGACTCCCCCCTCACAACAAACTAAACTTGAAGGGACTTTTGTGACACTCAGTATTACACAAATTTTGTGATGTTGTTTTCAAAGAAAAATCTATCGTTTGTTCTTTTATAATTTCAAAAGAATTAAAATAAAACTAACAAAGAATATAGATGTTTTTATATTCATACCATTTCTGCGTTAAAATTTCATTCGAAAATTTAAAAAATATTCAACCTTCTTTTTACGGTGAGTTTAAAATTTATACGTCTCCGGTGAAAATAAATATAAACCTTCTGGGAAGGTTAGAAATTCAACAAAGGTACGTTAACGAAACGTGTCTGATTTGAATATAAAGTAATCTGATTTACCTATGGCTGGTAACAAGCCGATGACTATTACAAAAACTTCGAATTTCGAAACGGTGCTTGACTGGAACGTTTAAAAATAGATTCATATAAGATATAACTGTTAATAACAGTCGTGTGAGATGCGGATACTATTGGAGAAAACGTTGTAGTTGTTACGTGCATTAGATATATGAATGTTTGTTCATCATTTATTTGTTTCTTTCTAGTTAAACAAATTCAATTGTTTGGTTAAATTTTTTTAAAGGGAAAAGGCAAAAAACAATAAATTGTATTATGCTTTAAACTTTTATCAATATCTTTAACGTATCTGGAACAATGGTACTTAAAGTCTCTTAAAATTATACCAAAGAATCCTATTTTTTTTACAACCTAGATATATTGTCTTGCACTAGACTATATTGTAATAATTTGGATTTATTTTGTTTACTAAGTTATCAGTTATCGAAGTCCAAACCTAACTATATTGAGTATACGTTCACATCGCTATTAAACGTTAGAATTATGACTTATTCTAATCTGAGTTTTTTTTAATAACTTTCGTAAATTTGGATACTAAAACTTTATTTTATTTTATTTTAGGAAGTACTAAACATTTTGAACTGGAATTTGAACTCACTTTCCATTTCTTTTGCTGTGTAATGTATTTAATAAATTGATTAAAAGCAGTATGATAGGTTTGTTCATGTTGTAATCAAGTAATGGTACTTACAATAACATTTAGAAATAATGAGGGCCTCAAGTTATTAATTTAAGGCTTCTTCATCTTCTTACAATAATTCCTATCCGTTTCGGATGTTGGCTACCATGCATTGCTATTTTAACATTCTTTGCTGCTGATATTTTTCAACCAAGAAGTTCATCTTCTACCAATACCCTCTTTACCATTACTTTTCCATGCAGAATGTTCTGCAATAGATGAAATTAAAGTTTAGTCGCCAAAAATATGCTATTACAAACCATGTATGTACAGTAATTATTCGATATTTGAATAGTTTTCTAAAATACATCATGTATATGTAATGCATTATGTGAAAAGAACGAGAATATATTCAAACTCATTTTTGCAAAATTTAAAATTCTTATTGCATTTTATTAACAGCAATCAAAAATACAAAAGTAAAAAACAAGAACGTCTCAAGCATTCCGTTCATCAAAGAAACTCCCTCTGGGGCGAAGGACAGCTTTCACAAACCGGGGTATGCGATCCACTAGTTTCTCAAGGACTCTTATTTGGCACATTAGCCCATTCCTTTAGTAAATTAACATAACAGCTCGATGGGGTTTAGATTGGAGCTTTTCGGTATGCCCCTATCTTGTTCTTCATTCAGATTCACCAAATGCTATCTACAATCGTACGGAATACGATTCTAAAACCAAAATTGGCTCAAGAGGACTAATGTAAGCGGTATTCGTTTCTAAAGATTTGAAAATATGTGAAAAGTGAGTACAGTAAAATCTCCCTTGAACGGACACCAACGGGACCAACTGAAGAGGGGTGTCCGCATAAAAGAAGTATGTAGTAGATACAACAAAAATCGTGTTTTAACGAAAAATGAATATATTAAAGAAACTGGGACATTTAAATCGTATATTTCTACAATGAATGTGTCGCCCACTGTGTCTTTTCCGCATAGACATCAGACTAATATTGAAAGCAGATTCAATGGAAAGCGTACACCCAAAGAGTAAGAACGGTAAATCTCCGACCCACTTGGGGAAGTCCTTAATTCACGCCAGGCAAAAATGCACGACATAGGCCGCGTTTGTACCGAAACATTAAAGTCGGTTAATCTCCGGTTTACTCGGGGAAGTCCCAGCGAAATTGACGCGCGGCGGGATTGAGAAATGCAATAGCAATACTTTCGATATAAAAATAAGATAAGGCATTTCTTTTTATTTTATTATTTGTCTGGCTAAGAGAACATTTTCTCGTGTCCGCGTCCGTTCAAGAGAATGTCCGTCCAAGAAAAAGTTAATACAATGGAAATTATATGAGAGCCGGTCGGGACAATGAGAAACTGTCCGTTTAAGGGAAGTGTCCTTGTAAGAGGGGTGTCAGCGAAGGGGAATTTCACTGTATTGCTAGATTTTCTTTTAATGTTAGAATATTAAGTATTTCGCCATGATGGATAATTTTCCTACCATCTAGTCATCAAAATCTTCTGTTGCATACGCATCTTGACGTATTTTAGATGACTTCGATTTCTCGCAAAAAGCATCTTATCATAAACCATCTTAGATTTGGTTCAAGGTTCACCGAATGCTACCTTTAATCATACAGAATACGATTCTAAAATCAAAGCTTTCCTCTTAAATCTGACAAAAATTAAACAACGAACAATTAAAAATTATTTAAGAAATGATATAGAAATTAATGTTTTGTATTTATTTGCATTAATAAAATGTAAAATAAGTGCTTTTAATGAAATAAATGATAGAAACCCTAACCTAAAAATAATTATTCCATAATTCGAATTTTGTGATACTTCGAATCATCACAATTTTAATTACTTCGTATTATCGAGGTATTACTGTATATACTTAACACGTCAAAGCGTACATACACCTAAGTTTATTTACAACTGAAAACTACATAATTACTATAGTTACCTATGGGAAAAAAAAAACAGGATACCCAAGTTATGCACTCAATACGTTTATTATACTATATCGAAGGTCGCTAGTTAGGAACGTTGCGGCTTGTTTAATGTGTAACACGCGAAATATAAGCGCTACGTTAATATTTAAAAGTTCAACGTGAATCCCAGCCCTTCGCGCCAGTAGTTCGAAATGTGGAAACGGTGTGGAAGGCGATAGTGAGAAGCCATGGCGTGACATTAGCATATAAACTGCTTGCAACTGTAGTAGTTTTTCATTTAGAAATAAAGGCAACCGTGAGAACAACGTCCATGAGTGATCGCTAGCGTGTTTACTTTATTTTACGAACTACCTCAGCACACATACTCGAAACGATTTTATACATCCTCTTTTGTAGGAAAAAAAAACGATGAACTACTAGAGGTATTATTGCTGTGCCGAGAAGATTCCTTTGTATTTACGCGGGTCGTATTCGTAGAGGAATTTAGATAGGTGTTAGTATTGTGGAGGTACGAGGGGAGGTCTAGAAGTTCGTGGAATGAAAGGGTTTATGCCATTGCATGGACTCCTGTTTGGACTCAGGCTCAAAGTGATGAACCGGTGTTTCATCACCGGTAACAATCCGCTCCAAAATCTGTGCAGGTTTGTCTCCACACAGCTCCAAAAATTGTTTGGACGCACAGACGCGCTGCTGTTTCTGCAGCGGCGTGAGCATTCTCGGTACCCATCTTGCGCTGACTTTTGTCATACCCAGGTGGTCATGTAGGATACGCAAAATGGTGGTATCTGATACTTCAACTAATGTAGGTAATTGTTTTTTCTTCAAACGGGCATCTTGCAGTACAAATTTTTGCACTTTTTCGACGATGTCTGATGTGGTGGCCTCAACTGGCCGTCCTAAGCGGGGGTCGTCTTCAATCGACTCCCGACCATATTTGAAAAGATCATGCCACTTATAAATCATTGATTTACTAGGACATTGTTCCCCATAGACGGTTTCCATTTCATTCAATATGGTTTGAGGGTTCTTTCCTTGCTTTGTAAGGAACTTTATCACAGCACGGTGTTCAATTTCGTCCATAGTTTCAGTTTTCTTCCGGATTGACTTGTTTAGCAGGCAACTATTCGTAAACGACTGATGCTGTAGGGCTGCAACTTAACTTATATACTAATTCTGAGTCGCCAATCAAAATTGCAAACGCTGTATTAGGAAATATGTTCCTGAAATATTTTGAATTAAAATAACTGTATAGTAATAGATAATTCCCATCTCATTCTATATCTAGTTTCATTATTTAGTTGTCAGATTGTGTAGGAGACATGATTTGGACAAAATTGGTGTTTGAAAGTTAGAAAGCTTCTCTAGAGTGCTATAATCGAATCCAAATCTTGCAGTAATATAAAAATTTTGGCTGTGAAAGGAATTTTTCTACAATATATAATCGCATACTTATTATGAAAGAAAAACAATGGAGACATCCCTTTGACAATTCGTCAAAATTGTGCTAATTGAAAAGAAAATAGATTAATGTAATCTGTGCTCTTGAATAAAGAGAACTTTTTCTCGTTCTAACCAACATTCACAACGTCAATTATATCTTGTAAATCAAGAAAAAACTTCCTTATACATGGAGCTTACAGAATGCTTGCCACCTCTAGAGAAAGAAATCATTTTGTGACCCACAAATCCTCACCCATTTCCTCGATATCTCGCGTACACACACGCCACCTTTTCGTTTTCCTAACCTGTTTTCTAGTTAATTAATCAAGCTTGCTACTAAGAAAGATATCTTCTTCCATCATTTCTAAATGGGATTATTAAATAACACGTACCACCTAATTGTAAACATAGAACGTCGAGATTAGGCACGGCCGCCTCGGACCGGGAATAAGTTAACAATAATTTCCCTTGTAAGTTACAGTTTTTCGACAGTGTCGCTAAATGCTAGAGCAAACTGCCCGGTACGACTGTGCGTAGCACAAGATCGATACGTCCACCACCGCGTGTGTGTTATATGTTTAACTAGGCCTACCTGAGAACGCTCTTATTGACTGTCTTTGTTTGATGGGATATTTGAACAGTGATTAGCGTCAATTTACTAAATTCCCTATATCGGATAACTCTCTGCTTTTATACGCAGCGGAGTAAAAAAAAATCGAAAACGACGACCGAGCGATGGTAGTGACAGAGATTTGTTGGATTTAGAAAGAAGCGTAGGTTTGCAGGCAAAAATAGAACGATTTTCATGAGAAGGATGCAAGATTATAAAGTGAATTAGAATGGAATTGGATCTCATTCCGGTGCATTTGAAGTCTTCTTTCAGCTTAATTACAAAAAATAGGAATTAGAGGTATGGCGCTTGACTGGTTTGTCTCGTATCTCTCCGAGAGGATGCAGTTCGTGCGGATTTCATTGCTTAAAGACTGTGAAAAACTAAATTTTTACTCTGAACTACTACCGGTTACCATTGGTCTTCCGCAATGAGCCGTTTTGTCGCCGGCTCTATTCACGTTGTTTAGTAACAATATCGTAACCTTGCTGAATGTTTATCAGCTCACCATCCACGCTGACCATACCACCATTATTGTTAGTAGTAGTAAGGAAAATATCGAAGATGAAGCCAATAAATTGTTTTTAAACAAGCCCAAAACGAGGTATGTAACATTTAAACCAAATGTATCGTACACTTTGCCAAGTCTTTACCTTTAGACCAAGCAAATTCTATCAAGAATCTAGGGATAACCTCTTCGTAAGATTTAAAATGGAATAAACACATCAACACAATTAATTTACTGACATCTAAATCAATCTTCAAACTATTGTTAGAGGCATGTACTAATGCCTCTATCTGTTTGCATGCACCACCACCTTTTTATAGGGGAGCCAACCCTATTTATTTCTTAAATTTATAAGCGCACCTCGGTGATATGCTTATTTATATGTCCCTTTCCGAGAGCCTAATATATTTTCCTTGTTTTAAATTTGCCTAAGGGCCCTGTATCATTGGCATGTATTTGTACTTAAACCAAATATGTTCGTTATTTTCAAATTTATAGGGTAACCCATCCTATCTCTTAGAGCTTGAACGTCTGGTCGACGGCGACAGTAGCGATAATAGCCGATCTCAAAACAAAAATAATGTGACAGCTACCCAGGCGTTCTCGTTTGAAATAATACGCTATGTGCAATCTTTAGCTCTCTGCTACTGCGCCTCAAAGAAGGGAAAAAGCCAGTAACCAGCAAATGTGCGAAATGCGCAGCGACAAGGAAAACGGAGCGATGATGCCGACATTACATATAGAAAAATGATCCGTGAAACTCGTCCGCTACGACGAACAACTAAATGAAAAAAGTCCCGATACGACAAAGGACCGAACAAACGTACAAAAGACAACGGGCGCTGCGGCCGCAACGACCGTCAACAAGTACTACTCCCTCTTTATGAAATTTTAAACACAAATATTCAATCTGTACAGGTTTCTTTCAAAAGTTTTACAGATATCTAGTTTGGTTATTCTTTAATAACTAATTATTCACGATTTTTCTTGTTAAAATAAAGAAAAAATTTTTTTGTAAAAAGCGGTATAAATTTTTTTTTATTTGTCAATATATTTGTCTTTTCAACTTTACATTTGGTATTTTAATTTAGAAAACATTTTCACTTAATTCAAAACAAATAAATCAAAATTTTAAATCAAAGAACCCAGTCAAAAAATTTAACGAGTCTGAGATTTTCCACCACAATATGTACACATGTTCCGAATTAGTTATTCAATTTCCCTGATACAGAGTGCACCGAGACCTTTCGTAACTCGTATACTACCGCACTATCTTTGCATTAATGGTAACTATCAACTATAACGTCGCAAATTGTAACAATCTACCAAATTATTCGTATGCATAGTTAGTAATAACAACGCTACTTTATATAACAATATTGTTGTTATTATTGGTAATAAAACATTTTCTTCTGATGCTTCTTGTGCCAGCTTTTAAGCTTGTAAATCACACTGTATTGTAAACGTATTATAAAACATTATAGCGTAATTACTCAACGGTTCCTTAAGCAACTATTAAACTGTCTTGGAAAATATACTGTTTAATTGTTTAGTTCTATTTGCAATTAAACCGCAGTTAATCTCTCTCTCTTTATGTCCCTCTCTTTTTCGCCTAGATCTTGTATCTCGTATAGCTTACGAGAGGCAATTATTGAATTGAAAACGCCATCGGAATGGGGTTTATGGTTAATAGAATTGGAGGGATAATTTCAGTTTGTATCGAAGAAAGGAAAAAAGCGAGTAGCAATGGGAACGATCCATTTTCGAACGATTTCGAACCGATAACTTTCTAACTGCGCCCCAGATACATAAGTCGGAAATATACATTTAATATCGGCCGATCTCGTAGATGATAAGTCGAAGGTGAGATTCGGCCGCTCTGAGAAGTGTCATGTTCGAGGACGTGTCGGGCGTTATTAATGTTAGTTCGGGGAAAGTTTCCGTTTCGATTGTTCGCGGGCTGAGATGAAATCGAGAACATTTTCTAACGTTTTGATGGACCGCCGTTGAAATATTGCTTCGTATTTATTTAACTTTTGACCTATTTAAATGATTTATTTTTCCTGTTGCTATGGATTCGAAGATTGGAATTGATACATGGGAAAGTTTTAAATCGGTGGACTTGATATCTCTTTGTATAGTAACGAATTTATGCTTGAAATTTGTTAAAGTAGCAGTAATAATAATAATAATAATGTTCTGAAGGCTTCTTTTTCTGCAGACATCCTTCAAACAACAATTTACCGTTTATTAACAAAGCTTTGGGGCATTTACGAGGGCAAACTGAAAGATTCGGTAACTAACTATGAGATGGTGCTGTGCGAAAGCAATCTTTGACGTTATTATATAGCTACATGTTTCAACGACATACGTGTTAAACTTCATGTCGATCTGTCTAGTGGTTTGTTGTGTATGCTTGTTCAAGGCAGAGCACTTTTGGCGCTTTTTAAAAATGGATAACATTGAAATTCGCGCAGTGATTAAAAACCTATGGAAAAAATATCTTCCGCCCAAAGAAATTTATACTGATATGGTAAATGTGTTAGACCAGGCTAGTCCTCCTTCTAAGACTGCTTGCAAGTGGGTGAACGATCCCCGTTCGGGATGCCCAAAAACAGTCACTTCTGCAGAAAGTGCGTAAAAAGTTTTGAAATTTGTGGAAGCTGACGGCCGATCAACATTGAAATATATTGCCGAGGGTACAGGCATCTCTAAAGAATGATGACGTACAATTTAAATGTTAAATTAGACATGTCTAAGCGGTGTGCAAGATGGGTGCTGCGTTTGTTCACACCCTCGCAAAAACTCAAACGCGTGGAATGTTTTACAGCCATTTTGAAGCCGTTTCTTCAAAATTCGAAAAATTTCTTGCGCCAATTTGTGACTTTCGTTGAAACGTCGATCCACCACTACACACCTGAAAGTTAACATTAATCAAAACAGTGGACTAAATGTAGTAAATCGCCTCTAAAGAAGGCCAAAGTTATTTTATCGGTAGTAAAGGTAATGGGTTCCGTTTTCTGGGAAGTGAAGGAAATCTTGCTTATGGATTACCTTCTAAAGGGACAAACAATTACTGGACAATACTATTCTAAACTTTTGGATCGATTGAAGGCAGCTACCGTCGAAGAAAGAAAGCAAAACAAAGAAAAAGTCCTTTTCCATCAAGACAATGCGCCAGTTCACAAAATTGGTCAAATTAATGTTGGAACCTCTTGAGTGTCCCCCTTATTCATTGAATTTAGCTCTGTCAGAGCATCATGTCTTCCTCAAGCTTAAGAAATACCTCGTCGGTATGAAACTTGCCTTGAATGAGGAACTGATAGCTGCTGTGGACCACTATTTTGAGGAGCTCGAGGAAAATGAGCACTGTTAAGGTATAAAGAAACTTGAGCATCGACTAAATAAATGTATTGTTCTTGACGAAGGTTACGTCGAAACGTAAAACACATTTCATTGAAACATTGCTATTTGCTATGCTTTAGTTACTCATTTTTTTAGCCTACCCCCATAGCAGGATAATAGAAGCGTGAAATCACCATTTACATAGATTTTATCGAAGGACTCTACTGGGGATTGCAGTCAAAATTAAACTGGAAGAAGTTAATACAACTCTAAAGTACTCTAGGTTTTCAAATTTAATTTCATTTTTTTCATTTTCAGATATATCTATGAGAGCTGTGTCATTGGCAAACAACAAATTTAAATAAAATCTTTTTATTCACTATTGTTTTTTTTTCTTCCAAAAAGTTTCTTCCATTACGTTTTGTGTTTTTCCTGATGTTGAAGTATCACTCAATAAGAATGTTATATACAATTAACACGGATTTGGTATTTTATTGAATCTAGATGATTATTTTTTACAAAATAGTTAATATATAGAATATTTAATATACTTATTTTTCTATGCAACATTATGGTCAACGTACTATATAATAGATTAAATTAGCAAGCCGTGAATTTTTTTTCTTTAAACTTAAGTTGATAGAATAACTTTACAAACGTGTAAATTGACTAATTCTATGGCGTTAATGACAGCCCTTAACTGTCAATAAACTAATACTGTGCATATGATAAATGTATTTCGGGTCACCCTCGTACATTTCCATATTTTGCGCTAGGTGGCGGTCAGTTCGTTTTACTAGTCTACCTAGAACGGCGTTCGAGTTTCCTATGAATTGTTTGTGAATTGTTTTCGAATACTAGTGGAGTTGCGTTACAAGTTAACGGTCTATCTATAAATGTTACCACCGCTGTAGTAGAATTTTCATACGTCGTACGAACGTATCTAAACTCTCCCGAGTACGAGATAAGATATGCCTGTCACTTCGATAGAGGCGAATTGCTTAGTATAAAGCAACTGGATAATGTACAAAACCGGTGCCACTAGTCACTACATCTGCAAATGTATTTAATCGCATATACTTATATACACCGCTGACTATAAGTTTGGAATTGACGCTAGTTTAATGATGATATTGAATAGGAAAAAGTCTGGGGTTTATTGAATAAGCAAAATTATATGTATATAATATATATATACATACTAATATATGCTGGTGGCTCAGTGTCTAGCGCGCTTGGTTATCAATCCAAAGGACCCGGGTTCGAACCCCGCGGTTGATTATCAAGGTTCAAGTTTTTCTTTGGTTTTCCTTCTTCCATGGTGAATGCTGAGAACGAATATCATCTTAAGACGTTCCACAGGCGCAGGTGTAATAATAACTCATGGCCGGCTGATGCCTCCTATATTATCATCCTTTATTCCCAACAGACTGAAAATAGTCCAATAACAGGATAACACATAATACAATTATTGGTACACATTACCATATATATTAGATCTAAATATATGTATATACATATATTGTATATGTCTATGGATGTGTATATAACACATGGGCTCAAAAGTACCGGGCCTAACAAGCAAAACACGTTTTTTTTGGTTCAAAATTAGCTTTATTCATCAACGTAATCTCCATCAAGATCAACGCAATCATTCCAGCGCCGCTCTAACATTTCACTACCACTTTTGTAGAACGATTTATCTTTTGCCTCGAAATAGGCCTCAGTTTCAGCGATAACCTCTTCATTCGTGCGAAATTTCTTACCGGCGAGCATTTTTTTGAGGTCTGCGAACAGCCAGTAGTCGCTGGGAGCCAAATCTGGCGAATACGGTGGATGTGGGAGAAATTCGAAGCTCAATTCATGTAGTTTTGCCATTGTTTTGATTGACTTGTGACACGATGCCTTGTCTTGATGAAACAAATTTTTTTCTTTACCATATGCGGTCGTTTCTTTGCAATTTCGGCCTTCAAACGCTCCAATAGCGCTATATAATATGCACTGTTGGTGGTATTTCCTTTCTCAAGATAGTCGATGAATATTACACCACGCACATCCCAAAATACCGAGGCCATAACCTTTCCAGCCGATTGTTGTGCTTTCGGGCGCTTTGGAAGAGGTTCGCCAGTTGCTGTCCACTCAGATGACGATCGTTTTGATTCCGGAGTGAAGTAATGGATCCATGTTTCATCCATGTTTCATCCATTGTCGGATATCGACGCGAAAATTCCGGTTTGTTACGTTTAAACATGGCTAAACACTGCTCAGAATCATCAACACGTTCTTGTTTTTGGTCAATAGTGAGCAAACGCGGCACCCACTTTGAACAGAGCTTTCTCATAGTCAGATGCTCATGCAATATAAAGCCAATACGTTCTTTTGATATCTTTACGATGTCAGCTAACTCACGCAACTTCACTTTTCGATCATTCAAAACGATTTTGTGGATTTTTTTGATGTTTTCTGGTGTTACCACCTCATTTGGACGTCCCTGCGTTCTGCATCATCGGTGTCTCTACGACCACGTTTGAAGTCAGCAAACCAAAGTTTTATTGCTGTTTCTGATGGAGCGGAGTCCCCATAACACTTTTCAAGCCATTGCTTCGCTTGAACGGTATTTTTTCCCATCAAGAAGCGGTGTAAAATTAAAAGACGAAATTGTTTTTGATCCATTGTTTTGAAAATAACAAAAGTAGCGTGACTCTTAGCACAATAACACAAACTAATGAATAAAATATGATGAAATTTTAATAGCTGTCTTTTGAAGGTTAGTACTAACTGAGAGAAAGGTGACTGCAATAAAACTAGCGTCATCTATGTGTTAGGCCCGGGACTTTTCAGCCCATGTGTTAAGTATGTAGGCAAGTTTATATGCATGACACAACATGCGTACTAAATATGTGAATCGCATCCATAGTATTTGGGTGAAGTCTGAGGTGAACGGCATTCGCAGAGATTGGTTTCAGAATTAATATGAAAACTCTGTATGTTCCTACGAGGAAGAAAATGATATATAAGGTCTCCAATTCTATGAAATAAGAATAGCGCAATACATTTCTCCAAATGCTGAATCAATTTCTTTAATCTGTTCATAAAAAAACTTTCTGGTTTACTGTTAATCTAATTACAAACAGCATGTCGAATTTCAGTGCGTGATGAAAAATTTCAACCTCTTAATACCTACTCCAACTTTGGGAACAACCAAATATCTGAAGATGCTATCTGAAGGCTGCGAAACAACCGTAAATTTCAGACTGGTCACTGTCTTCGTCGTTTCGTTGCTGCAATGTGCGCTAGTACTGTTGTACAGCAATAAAAAATGTGTTTTATGCAGTCTTACCCTATGAATATGTTTCCTTAGTGATTGCAGAGTTTTGCAGTATCTCTTCGTCAAGTATTCGATATGCATGACTCCCTCTACATGCCAGAAAATTATGAACATGACTTTCTGCATTGATGAAACACTTAAATTTTTATGCACGTGGAGAATCAGGACAACGACCTTCCACTGAGTGCCGCTTGTTTTTGGGCTCGTAGTGGTGAATCCAAAATTCGTTCTCGGCGGAGATGTTTACCTTCTTCAGGTCGATACTGACTAAGAACTTCTTGACAAATGATATCCGTTAATTGTTGTGTAACCCATCTGGAGTAAATTTTTCCGTAATTCAAATATTTTGGACTTTCTCTTGACTAATGTCTAATTAATGAGCAGTTAGGCTTTCAACACGCCTGCATATTTCGTTGGGCGTGCAAGCCTTCAGCGGAAAGAAATTTTATCGTTTGTCATTGCTTGGCACACATCTTGTAAATCGAATTCATGATAAATAACATGTTTACTCAACGACGATATATAGGAAAATGAAGCAGGTTGCTAAGATCCGACTTATTTCTACCCTCACTATTCACATAATGGTATTGTTGAACACCCTATATATAACAATCCGTTCTCGTATTAATAAATACTATTAAATTATTTAGCATGTCTTTATCATCCGCATCACCTTATTCAAATATATTTAAAATGTATTATCCACAGCATACATATATTCGCACGTATATATTTTCTTTGAGGATGAAATATAGAGTACATAATCTTCTTCTGGGTGTTGATTCGCATAGATAGCTGGTTCTCAAGAGATCTTGAAGTAGTCGGAGGTTTCGGCTAAGTCTCTTTTATCTTCTTCTGGAGCAAGTCGTGACAGAAGCAGTCGTGACAAATCTGGAGTTACAAACAAAGGAGATTGCACATATTAGCAAGTCTCCTTAGCAACCCTTTACAAGATTTGGGTTTTAAGATTAAAAGCAATAAAAACAGATAATGACTAATTAAAGGTATAAAAACTCAATTCATTGGAAGTGTTTATATATATATATATATGTATATACACTAGGGTGACAGAATAAAATAGACACCTACTAATTAAAGAAAAGATTCTATTCTCGTTATATATTCAAAATATTTTAAAATTTTTAAATCAGACTAATATTTTGTCGATCCACCTTTACTTGTGTGAAGTGCTGCGAGTCGTCGTGGCATAGAATCTATTAAATGATTAATGGTGTCTTCTCGAATATTTAACCACTCTTCTGCAACAGCTGCCACGAGTTCTTCCTTATTGCTGGGTTTTCGGGGTCGTTTCGCCATATTCGTCTGGATTATGTGCCAAACATTCTCTATCGGATTCATGTCTGGTGATTGGCCTGGCCATGGTAAAATCCGAATCCCCTCTTCCTCTTTCCATGTGGTTGTTGTTCTTGCTTTGTGGCAGGGTGCTCCATCCTCCATAAAAGAGGCGTGTTCTTTAGATAAAATGGCGTTGTCGAATATCGGTAGTAGTCCTTCTGTTAATATTTGGATATATTTTGCCGCATTCACGTTTCCGTCGCAGATTACTAATTGCGATCTTCCACCATACCATATCGCGCCCCGCACCATGATGTTCGCACCGCCGTATTTCACCGTCTAATGCAAAAATTTGTCGTCCATTTGCTGCGACGAACGTCTCCATACCCACGTACGACCACTATCACTGAATTGGCAGTATCTGCTTTCGTCTGAAAAAATGACAGACCGCCAGAACTCTTCGGGGTTCGTTCGAATTTCGATTGCCCGCGCCATTCGGCGCCGTTTTTGAAACGCCGTAAGGAGAGGTTTTTTTCTTTGCCACCCTTTTATATATCCCTACACTGTGGAAGTATCGCAGAACGGTGCGGTGACTTTTCTGTGAAGTTGCCGCAAGCTCAGCTGTACTTTTTCGCGGTTCTCTTAACACATCGCGCACAAGCACCCTTTTACTTCTTTCAGAAGGTCCGGAACGACCTAGTGTCGGGTCGACTGTTGTTTTTTTCCTTGCGTTTAAATTGTGTAATCACACGGTTAACTGTGGACAACGGAATACTTAAAAAATTTCCTTATTTCACGTTGCGAAGCGCCGCGTTTACTCTGGCCAACGATGCGACCCCGGGTGAAGTCGCTAATATCACTCGAACCTTGTAAGCGAGGCATAGTTGTAACGATACTAAACTATGACGAATTCCTTCCGATACATCTACCCCTACCCTAATGACAAGAGAAAGTTCTTAATTCGTTCTTAGAATTTAGCGGTTTACATATTTATACCGCTTTACCTGGTGTCTATTTTATTCTGTCACTCTAGTGTATATGTATCCGTATCACCTTATAGAAAGATATTCAAAACGTATGACTAACAGTGTATATTCCTACGTATGTATGTACATAGATATTTACGTTTGCCTTGATGTCCGGCTGCGTATGCTTGTCAACCTATTCGCGACCGCGTGTAGGCTTCTGGTTTAGATTTCGCAAAATGCAGATTAGTTCGTTATCCGCTAACCGCGTCTAGCCGAAGGAATTCCGCGGAATGCTAGCTATCTCGTTCGGCGACGTCGCGCCCTTCTTTATAAATAATCTTTACGTCGACCTTATCTACCGACTACAAGATGCAAATACTTTATTACGTCTTCGTATGTATCATTTAATGGTCTTAATTTCCTCGTGCACGATTACTTCTCCTTCTTCTCGTTTGTTTTTTGTATACTCTTTTTTTACTCTACTTCGTTTCTAATCTAAATATTTATTCAGCGCATTAAATTTTATTTTATCTTAAAGCAGTCGTAAATTAAAACGGATACGTTCGGTTTCGCTTGAATACGTTTATTGTTTTCTGTGCTATTAATACTTCTGCTATTGCTACTATGAGGATGGTAATCGGTCTTTCTAATAGTCTCATAATCGCGGAACAAGATAAACATGAATGGTGCTTCATTAATCATTAATTAAACTAAATAGATAAAGTTGATGTTTGTAGCTCTTTAGTACAATAATAATAGTAATAGGTTTTTTTATTCAAGCAAATTTTAATGTAGAAGATCTCAAAGGAAATACTCTAGGGTGACAATAAAATAGACAACTACTAATTAATAAAAAGATACTATTCTTGTTATATATACATAAAAAATATTTTCAAATTTTTAAATTAGACTAATATTTTGTCGATCCACCTTTACTTGCGTGTAGTGCTGCGAGTCGTCGTGGCATAGAATCTATTAAATGATTAATGGTGTCTTCTGGAATATTTAACTACTCTTCTGTAACAGCTGCAACGAGTTCTTCCTTATTGCTGGGTTTTCGGGATCGTTTCGCCATATTTGTCTGGATTATATGCCAAACATTCCCTATTGGATTCATGTTTGGTGATTGGCCTGGCCATGGTAAAATCCAAATCCCCCGTTCCTCTTTCCATGTGGTTGTTGTTCTTGCTTTGTGGCAGGGTGCTCCATCCTCCATAAAAGTGGCGTCTTCTTTAGATAAAATGGCGTTGTCGAATATCGGTAGTAGTCCTTCTGTTAATATTTGGATATATTTTGCCGCATTTATATTTCCGTCGCAGATTACTAATTGCGATCTTCCACCATACCATATCGCGCCCCACACCATGATGTCCACATCGCCGTATTTCACCGTCTGATGCAAAAATTTGTCGTCCAGTTGCTGCGACGAACGTCTCCATACCCACGTACGACCACTATCACTGAATTGGCAGTATCTGCTTTCGTCTGAAAAAATGACAGGCCGCCAAAACTCTTCGGGGTTCGTTCGAATTTCGATTGCCCGCGCCATTCGGCGCCGTTTTTGAAACGCCGTAAGGAGAGGTTTTTTTCTTTGCCACCCTTTTATATATCCCTACACTATGGAAGTATCGCAGAACGGTGCGCTGACTTTTCTGTGAAGTTGCCGCAAGCTCAGCTGTACTTTTTCGCGGTTCTTTTAACACTTCGCGCACAAGCACCCTTTTACTTCTTTCAGAAGGTCCGGCACGACCTGGTCTCGGCTCCACTGTTGTTTTTTCCTTGCGTTTAAATTGTGTAATCAGACGGTTAACTGTGGACAACGGAATATTTAAAAATTTTACTTATTTCATGTTGGGAAGCGCCGCGATCACTCTGGCCAACGATGCGATCCCGGGTGAAGTCGCTAATTTCACTCGAACCTTGTAAGCGAGGCATAGCTGTAACGATACTAAACTATGACGAATTCCTTCCGATACATCTACCCCTACCCTAATGACAAGAGAAAGTTCTTCATTCGTTCTTAGAATTTAGTTTTTTAAATATTTATACCGCTTTACCTGGTGTCTATTATATTCCGTCACCCTAGTGTAAATTGTTCATAGGTTTGATTGCACTACCATACAATAACAAAGATGAGTTTTGATGTTTGTTCTTAATTATATAATTAATAATTTCCAGTTGAAGTTCCGGGGAATCCATGGTTTTAATGTCAGTACCAAAAGGATTTTGGAAAATCTTAATTTCGTTCGCAATGACTTACCATATCATACTGTGGGGCTGAATATTTCACGTGTTTTAAAATATTTGTAGGGAATTTTCACATAACTGTGATTGAACCAGTATTATTTTCTACCGGAACGATTTGGTGTTAGTGTATAAATCATGGAGAAGCTGATTTTCTCCCCCTTGCGATCTCAAATTCGCTTCGTTCATATATGTTCTCAAATCGACATAGAGTGCTAACTTCCACCGCCATTCACTGTTTTGTAATTTGGTAAGGATGAGACGCTTTTCATTCAAAAAAGTTCCAAAGTTGGAGCTGAAGGATTTTTCCGTAACTAAGCTAGCGCACGGCAGTATGATATGGTAAGTCATTTGCTCCAATCTTTGCGAATAAGGACTGTTGGTGAATGATACAATGTAAGACTAATGGTTTTGAATTACATTCAGTTTCTACAGCCTTTGACACAAATGCAACCACTATTTTGCCACACATATTTTAGCTTCCATCAAATTAATATTCTCAATATTTTCCCCAGTCGTGCTGTGAATGCTATCGATATCAAGAAGTTCTTCATGCACTTCGTTGATTTTATCTGCTCCTTGAATAAAAATCAACAACTGAGGAGTATCTGACACATCCGTTGACTCATCCAAGACCAGAGGAAACTACTTAAGATATTTATTTTTGTCAGGCAGTTGACCGTCCGAGCCATGGTGTTTGCTGACAAACTAACAGTGTTAAATAAATTTACGTTGTCGTGGTACATTTCTTCGGCTACTGCAATTACGCTCTTTTGATCATTTCTCCATCGGTGAATAGTTTTCTACGTTTCGCGATTTCAAAAGCCACACGAAAGCTGGCGCGAGTTGCAGCTTCTTGTCCAGTGTTGACTTTCGTAAACAAAGATTGCTGCGATTTCAATACGCGCTTCATTAGTACTGATAAAATTACAATTTCCTTATAATTACCCAACGTAATTGAATTACTGAAAAAAATATTAGTCTCGGAGGGGACTCGAACCCAACATCTTTACGTCTCCGGTGCAACGTGCCAACCCTTAACTTGAACTCAATGGGCTCTGTTGGTGCAAGAGTTAGCACGTTACGCCGAAGACGTAAATATATTGGATTCGGGTCCCCTCCGAGACTGATATTTTTTCAGTAATTTAATTGCGTTGGGTAATTGCGAGAAAATTGTAATTTTATCGTTCCTGCATATCTTGAGTAATTTTGAAAATGTTTCGTTTCACAGAGACATTAGTGTTATATTCTTTTGAGAACGGCTACGGTTTCTTTGCAAATCAATTATAGCACCTTATTACAGGACTCAATCACGAAATATTCAAAGTTCCATTAATCTTTAAATGTTCTGTATTCAGTGTCAAAAACAAGTCAAATCAAACTCCTATTACGTATGGGTGTTGGTCGGTCGGTTCGGAGATGTCTTTTAAGCGGTGTTACGCAGTACTTTATTTCACAACGGACAGCCTCACTTCCTTCGCCTTCCCTAGTTAAACTAATTCGTGGTCACGCCGCTAGCCTTTTTATATTACTCTACATATTGCCAACGTTATACGCTTTATTTGTAATAATAACAATACAGATACAAATATGACTTAATATCATAAATCGTTTACTCGGTTCCGTACTCTACAACGTACTCTGTCTAACCTTGCACTGTCGGTAACATAGACTGTCTCTCGTTAGGCAGCTCCCTCTTCATATACATACTACAGCCATCTCGAAGTAAGTGGAATACACCTAAATTTTATCCAATTAACGAGCTTATTCACGAATGTTTAATTGCTACTAGCGCCATCTATTAGCAATAGAGATACTCGGCTGCTAGTCTAAAAATTACAGAATCTATAATTAAAATGGTTTTGGCCCTTGAAGCTTACTGAAGTAAACCAGTGCGGCCCTAAGGCTGGAACCTTTGGAGACCACTGGTCTGTAGCATTCTACACTTCCTGTAGAGTATAGCAGAACACTGCTTTACCAGGCGAAAATCTTTTCCGGACCTCACGATCCCACAACTTAACGGGGTTGCGTTAGTTTACCATACATACTTTGTATATCTATCTCTTTGTATTGCTCCAAGAACATCGAATTTCAAATTTGAATTTCTCCTACTCTTTTGGAATCTTACAAGTGCTACAGATAAATACACAATATGTACTTTCGAACATTTTATCTCATTTAGAAACTTCCTCAACGACAAAAGGACCCGATATTTTTTTAATTTTTATTTGCCATCTACATCACTACTTCGCTTCCTTTGTTACGCTCAAACAAATTACTTCCGTCTTCTCGAATACATGCACATTTTTTTCTTAACGGATAATTAATTTCTCTTCGACCTGACTTACTCTATAATTGGTAAACAGGCTAGCTTTGTCGCCAACACTAAACTAAGTCGAATATCTTTTGCGTCAACCATCTCACAATAGGCTATTTATGCCGGAATCTTTTACCCGATATAAGGCGTTGAAATTTTAATGTCTTTAACACGTACATATGTATAATATCGCTACGGAACAGATTGGATTTTAAAAACGGCCTAGAAAGTGATAGTAACGTTATATAAATTTGTTCGTTGATCAATAAAGAAAGCGGTAACTTGCTGGTGAAACACGGATCTGCGGATTGCAGAGATTTGTACGATCACGTTTAGGAGAAAATATAATTCGCTAATATGAATAGAAACGTAGGAGTTAGCTCGTTTTAAATTCGTTCGTTTTGTAGTTAATTAAAGAAAGGACAGTACAGTAGGCCAACCATTGGAACCTTTTTCAAGTTTCTTCTATAGTCCATTCACTTTAGGCATGTAGCGTTTGGCAAGATAAGCTAATATTTTCGACGTTTGGTATTGGCAGATACCTAAGGCAAAATTACACACGACAAAAAGTTGTTTATGTATACGAAAATTACGTTGGATGAAATGAAATATTACGAATCATTATTATTATTTCTTTTGTAATGTCAATTGTCAATTTTTTCCGTTTTTTCTTTGGTTGTTTGTTGTATGTCTCGTTATATTATTATTTGTATAGTATATTGCATTAAAAAATGTTGTTGGAGGGGTAACAACTGGATTAAAAAATCCATATAACACATGGGCTGAAAAGCCCCGGGCCTAACACATAGATGACGCTAGTTTTATTGCAGTCACCTTTCTCTCAGTTAGTACTAACCTTCAAAAGATAGCTGTTAAAATTTCATGATATTCTATTCATTAGTTTGTGAGTTATTGCGCTAAGAGTCACGCTACTTTTGTTATTTTCAAAACAATGGATCAAAAACAATTCCGCGTTTTAACTTTACACTGCTTCTTGATGGGGAAAAATACCGTTCAAGCGAAGCAATGGCTTGAAAAGTGTTATGGGGACTGCGCTCCATCAGAAACAACAATAAAACGTTGGTTTGCTGACTTCAAACGTGGCCGTTGAGACACGGATGATGCAGAACGCAGTGGACGTCCAAATGAGGCGGTAACACCAGAAAACATCAAAAAAATACACAAAATCGTTTTGAATGATCGAAAAGTGAAGTTGCATGAGTTAGCTGACATCGTAAAGATATCAAAAGAACGTATTGGCTTTATATTGCATGAGCATTTGACTATGAGAAAGCTCTGTTCAAAGTGGGTGCCGCGTTTGCTCACTGTTGACCAAAAACAAGAATGTGTTGATGATTCTGAGCAGTGTTTGGCCATGTTTAAACGTAAGAAACTGGAGTTTTTCCGTCGATATGTGACAATGGATGAAACATGGATCCATCACTTCACTCCGGAATCAAAACTATCGTCATCTGAGTGGACAGCAACTGGTGAACCTCGTCCAAAGTGCCTGAAAGCACAACAATCGGCTGGAAAGGTTATGGCCTCGGTATTTGCGGATGATTCATCGACTATCTTGAGAAAGGAAATACCATCAACAGTGCATATTATATAGCGTTATTAGAGCGTTTGAAGGCCGAAATTGCAAAGAAACAACCGCATATGGCAAAGAAAAAAATTTTGTTTCATCAAGACAACGCACCGTGTCACAAGTCAATCAAAACAATGGCAAAACTACATGAATTGAACTTCGAATTGCTCCCACATCCACCGTATTCGCCAGATTTGGCTCCCAGCGACTACTGGCCGTTCGCGGACCTCAAAAAAATGCTCGCCGGTAAGAAATTTCGCACGAATGAAGAGGTTATCGCTGACTAAAAGATAAATCGTTCTACAAAAGTGGTATTGAAATGTTAGAGCGGCGCTGGAATGATTGCGTTGCTCTTGATGGAGATTACGTTGATGAATAAAGCTAATTTTGAACCAAAAAAACCGTGTTTTCTTTGTTAGGCCCGGGACTTTTCAGCCCATGTGTTATAAAAAGAAGTACACTTATAATACAGCATATCGGGAGTGATAATGGTGTTGTAGAGAATAGGTTGCTATATTTTCAATCGAAAAAGCTTCAGATTATCATGAAGAAATGAATGGTAAAGTATTTACGGAATGGATGAAAAATGTTCTACCACTTACCAAATTACGTTATTGTGATGGATAATGCATGTTATTATACAAAATTGAATGCAAACGCTCTCAGGAAAATACACGATATAAACGTCAATCAGTGGTTGTAGCAATATGGCGTCCGGTAATATATCAGATATCGCCAGTGCAAGTTTTGCCGAAAACTGACCAACAGATAGCGCTTCAATTTAAAAACACCGCTCCGAATTAAAAAACTAGAGTAAACATTCTTAAAGTGAATGGAATATACTTTAAAAATCTTCTAAGCATTCCCAATAATATAAGCAATTATAGTAATTAAGTATTAGGTATATTCTCTTGCTCATAATATTACAGTGATAATTTTAAATCACTTAAATAAATATTTTATACGTTTCGAAAGTGATATTAGCGATACCTTGGACGCCCAGCTTTTTTTCCGACGTCTTCGCCTCCGATGGCTATCGTATTATGCGTATTATGCCAAAACCTTCCAAATGATTTTTTTCCTCTTTCATTCGTCCGGAATTCAAGCGGCAGGCGGCTGACTTTATTATTATTAATTATTATTATTACATGCAAACGAATTCAAAGGGGAGATAAGATTTTTTTTCGAAAATACATTATCATCTCGTTATTTATAAAATCCCTGGTTAGGCACTACACTAAGCGGATGCTTGTCCATATACGTATAAACATATACATGCAGATTGCTAGCGTATAGCTTAGCCAAATCTATAGTATGAAAATTGTTCTTAATACCAATAGATGATTCTTATAATGATGAATAGATCAAAGATGATTCATGATGTTATCTGTTAGACTATTAATTTGCCAGTACAGTGTCGGCCAAAAGTATTTGCCACCCCCTGGCTTCATAAAAATAGAGAAACAAATTAAAAATACAAATGCAAAAACATTTTTAAATGTAATTTATTAATAAAATTTAGTAGTTTGCAGCATCACCTTTAACTTTTATTGCAGTTTGTGGCCTTTTTGGCAGACTAGCCGTAAGATTGTACCAAACGTCCGAGGAAATCTTTTCCCATTCTTCAAAAATTTGTATTTTCAAAACGCGTTTGTTACTATATTTATAATTTGCAATTCAACTTTAATATGTGCCACAACTGTTCGATAGGGGATACGTTCGCTCATTCCAGTACTTCAACGTAGTTCGCATCAAACCAGCGTATTGTATCACGTGATTTGTGGCAAGGTGCATTGTCCTGTTGAACTAAATGATGTGGAGTATCGCCTTCAAGTAATTTTAACGTAAAAGCCTCCAGAACCTCTTTTAACATTTCAATGAACTGCATACGTATACTTCATCGACTGCAGAGGAGGGTATGTATCTCTAAACAATCATTAAACTACCATTACTGGGCTTTACTGTGGGTATTATGCAATCGGAGTAAGGAAGCTTTCCCTGGTCTATGGCTTGCAAATTTTACACCAGGTTGAGCAAAAGGCTGCGTCAAAAATCAATAAATGGCACAAATATTTGAAAATAAAAATAACTATACTATGTTTGCAATTTATGATAAACATTATTTCTAGCTTACCTCAATGTTAGATTCATCAGATCAAAGAATTTTACTCCAGTCGTAAATCTGCGTATTGTTTCGCCCACGATAACAGTTTTTGTTTGTGTACCTTGGTTAAAAGCAGTTTATGCCGGGCCTTATGGGCATCTAGACTTGATGATACAAGTCACTTCTTACTGTACGTGCCGAAATCTCGAATTCGTGGCACCCTAACAATTCACTAGAGAGATCTTTAGACGATTTTATCCAACTTCATAACGCTGACTTTTCCAGCATCCAATCTTCTCTTGCGGATGTTACACGTTTGCCTCTACTTCTTCGTTTAGTTCTGTAGGTTCTAGAGTCTCGATAATGTACTGTCCCTTCATTATTTTTGCGATGTTAGGAACGCTCTTCCTCTGCGAACTTAGCAGAACCTATCTCAGGACGTTCAGCTTCTGTTAGTTCTCGCAATTAGGACATTATTTGATTTTGTTAACTATTTTTAATAATTAATAAAAATTCACGAAGTATGATAAATTACAGACGCACTTTATTCACTTAATACACAAAATATACTAAGCTCTAAATTTAAGAAACACCATTTTACAGTTGAATACCCCTAACGATAAAGCCTCATGAATAACGTTATATTACTGTAATCCTCATCTATAGTTTCGAGAAATTCAATAGAAATATCCCTGGGGTGGCAAATACCTATGGCCAAGGCTGTAAATACGAGGTCTGTCTTTTATGTTTTGCATATAGAGCTGGAATAAAACAGGAGGTAGCTTTTAAAGACTTTGTTGTTTTTCGAAGTATTCTCCATAAAGATTAATGCACTTGCATGTGCTCAAACCAAGTTTGTTGGTACAGTCAAAATTAAGTTTTAGAGGGCTACGAGTGCCCCTTCTGACGACAGGAACCTTTGGCGAAGTTCTTGATTTTTGGAAAGGTAAAGAAATTGCTGGGACTCAGTTCCGGACTCTACAGAGGATGGTCTGACAATTCGACGTTTCCTTGTCTTCTTGGAGGACAATTCATCTTTCGGGGGTGGTTTTTCAATCCTCTACGATGATTTGCAGCAAGCAAATTCTTGTATACCAATCCCCAGTAACAGAGAGAAAAGAATTGTTCTCCCATTACCCGTTTTCGAGATATTTCGACCATATTTTTTGAGATACTTCGAGAACGGATGACTTTTGTCGACTTTTCTTCGCCCTGAAACACCCTAACAGACGACTGGTGTTTATTTTATGGCTCGTATGTGTAAATCCAAGATTAATCGCTGTTGACGATGTTGCATACGTTTTTACAGTTACCGGCGTTGAAGTGGTGTAGAGTCTTTTGACACCAATTCAGCTTAGTTGCTTTTTGTACTTGGGCCAACAGATGCGACATCCGCCGAGAAACTAATTCTTTTACACACAATTTTTTGTATTGAGGTCTTGAAATCTTTAATGATGCCTGACTTTGATTAGTGGCGCCCTCTATGCCTAAGTATACAAAACTTAAAAGATATCCCTCGCATTCAGCAAATTATGTTTTTTTTTTTTCTGATACACTCAAGGACAGTTACGATTTCACTACCATAATCGAATTTTGTATACAAATGCTTCTTTATAATGTCAAATTAGTAATAGTTAGACGATAAAATTTGGGTTACTGTTTATTATTATTTTTTCTACAATATTATCATGAAAAAAAAACACTATCGATAGGGCCATGTTTTTTTTTCGAAATATTTTTTACTTTGGTTACAACTTCGTCTGATAATTGATTTGGGTCTTTTGAACGATAAAAATTTGAAACCAAAATGAATGAATATGAATTGGAAACGTATAGAGCTTCTGGGGAAGTCTGAGATCGTCCATTGGCTAGCCTCAAACTGAACAATCTGTATATAATACATATTTTAAGCATATATCTTCAAGACGACGGTAAGAATGAGACTCTAAGAGAGAAGAAAGGATCACCGCTGGATTTTAGTCCTCGTTCCTCTTCTTCTTCTTCTTCATCCTTCGCATCGTCTCGTTCTGCTTCATTTGTAAATTTCACGTGATCGAGATCTGAGAAGGCATAATTATTATTCCGGGCTAATAGGTCTTCACGTTGACGATAGTTCGGAGGAATTATCACTAACGGGGATCACCGGGCAGCCAGCGAGCGGGCATGCACATTCCGTTTCGTCTTCTTCTTGTTCTGCATCCACTTCTTCTGCGGCTTCGGAGCCGGAGCTGGGGACTTTTTTCCCCCGTTCGACGATGCCCGCGAGATGTGACCGAACGCGGAGGCCCTCCGCTTTGGCCATCCTTGGTCGCGGCCCGATCTTTTGCCGGCCGGGCGATCATTAACACACAATACTCGCCAGACATATAAATTAATTATTTATTCTACAGCCGAATTTTATTATCATTAATAATTGGCGAAATGAGACGACTTTTTGTGCGGCCGGTGTGATCGACATCCACTCTCTTCGGATCGACGTTCTAGAAGGCGAGATCGCCGGCCTGCGAGCCGAAAATGAAGACAAAGAGGTGGTGGAGAAGAAGGAAGAGGAGACGTTTTCGCTTTAAGAATAATGTCGGGTTTTACTGAGAAGCATTAACTTGAGTAATTTTTCGAATTGCAGATGGATATTGTTCGGAAAAAAAACGGTAATTAGCAAGACGTTTTTATATTCTCTTTCACTGAAATAATAGAAGATAAAAGAAGAAATGAGAATATAATTCGTTACACAACCAAATCATCTATCATACCGCAATACTGTAAATGTTGCTCATTCATTATATTATTATAAAGAGCACGTCTAAAGTTATTAAATGGTAACTCCTTGATATCTAGGGAAACCGTGTATATAGTCGTGCAGAAGCGTAGCTAAAACCTTCCTCAAACTCCCGGATATGATGTCAAGATATATCGATAACGTTGATATTATGCACATCCCTACGACACATCATTCTGTGTAATACTACTTGAACACCAACATTCAAAATTTTATAAATAAAACACGAGAAATGTATCTGTCTTTGTCGCATCATGTTTAACCATCCAGCATCCCTAAGTTTATGAGAAATCTTTTGACGCTGTCTTATTCCATAAATTAGTCTGAGGTATGCGTTCCGTACCGCCTAAATTCTGCGTGAATCGATCTGTTCTCGGCAATTTCCATAAACAACGTCACAGAAATTAAAATGTGATAACACCAAGGAATCACATAGCAGCTTTTTAATAGAGGCAATGCCAGTGGAGATAAATTAGTTTTAAATTGCAGTAAGCGCGTCTAATACAAGTACCGATATGATGTTTAAATTAAAGATCGTTTTCTACAAAGAGACATTACTCTGAAATCTCATTGGTGTGTTACAAATTGCGGGGTCTGATGTTAGAAAGTATATTCAACCGTACCTTAGAACACTGTAAAATAGGCAATACTTTCTTGCAATAGTATACAGATTTATTTATATGCTAAAATTATTTCCAGTTTGCCAGATATCTGTAATTATATTTGCGAAACTTTATAATAATTATTATTCTTATTACTATTGTGTTTGTATTACAACTATAATATATTACTTTAAGTAAAGATGTAGTAAAAACTATATAACAAAATGAATGGTGCATGTATGGGTGAAATTTTATGATAGACACTCAGCTTCTGACGGCGTAAAATCCTTTTATTGTTAAACAAAAAAACACGAGAAAGATAAGAAAGACAAATAAACAAAACGTTACCATTTATTGCCAAGTTTTTACAACAATAAACCAAGATTGAAGAATACTACTCAAAAAAGCGGAAAGCTTTAAAATCAGTGGCATCCTGTAATAAATTTAAAAGAGTTAGACAATTACTTAAGAAGGAAACTTAATTAGCATTTGTAAACTATGAGACTCGCCTCTAAAATGATGTTGTAAGTCATCTGAAGCACTTTTGGACATTCCTTTCTGGCAAACAATCTACGTCTAGCATTGCAGGAATAATGTTGCACGCGAAACCCCATATGACTACTAATAATGATTCCATACTAAGTTTTCTAGTTCATGATTGTGCTTCTTGTGATTGTGTTTTCCTACTAAATGTATTATTTAATTTAATTCTGTCAGCATCTCATCTGGTGCATGGTTTATTAACAAAATTATATCTATATTCAAAAAAAAAGGTAACCGAAGTTTCTAGTTAGAATCCCATAAACATGTTACCAAACCTTGCTAAGTTTCTGGAACGAGAATCTACGTTAACTTTCAGCCACAATTATCGGTACATCAGCATGAATTCGTATCTGGGAAATCATCGGTCACAGATTTGATGAATAATGCTTCATCGCAAGCAAGTTGATACACACTTGTCAGAAGCATTTCACTCCATAGACCACAATTAGTATTTCGCTAAACTGAATCGCATTGCCCAGGATAATGTTGCTATTGTAGAAGACAGTGCGAGAAGGGAAAACGCGTAGATGTTTCTGCTTCGCGATTTCGAGGTATTCCTCTACTAATATCGTGAGCAGCTGTATTAGTAGCATTATTTTGGGCATTGTTGGGCAACTTTTTTCAATATGGACTGCATAGATTTTTGCCCCTCACGGTTAAAATCTCTTTGTCTTAGCGATAGATTACGTATTTTATAATGTGCCTTCGCCTGAGTGCTTTCCTATAACCTTCGGAGTATCACAGGGATCGAATTTCGGCCCCTTATCATTTAAAATTTTTCTTATTTCTAAAATTGAATTGCGAGATCTTGGCAGATGATCTAGAAACATACAACGTAATTAATTCAGAAATTAATCTTAAAATTATTGATCATTTGTATGGAGGGAATGGGATTCCATTGAATGCCGCTGAGTGTTTAGTTGTGTATTACTTTAATCTTCTTCTTCTTCCTCCTCAGCACTATGTCTCCTTCTTTTGCTTCCACTTACTTCTATCTTGCATCACTTGCAACCACTTCCTGCTAGCCTTTAATCACCATACAAAAAAGGATCGAAGTTAGATCCTTGTGGAACACCAGACGAAGTAATATAAGCGTTGAATCTCTAATGAAAAAATAAACGTAGAAAAAAAAACATCTTCCAACTTTTAATTTTAACGACATCCCTTGTATATAGTTCCATTGTAAAATCCAACATTACTAACTATAAGCAGATAATACGGCAGATTTATGTATATCTAAAGTTTCCCAAAGGAAACGCACCTTTAACGTACGATCCTTAAAACTTACGAATTTCGCAAGAACGATTATTAGTAAGCCATTTAATCTCAATTTTAAATTTGCCTTTAATATAATACACGGTCGTAAACAACGCATTCGCGTCATAAAACATATCCCCGATTTGACCGCGTATCTACGATATTCTGCATAATGACAAGATAATCATAGGTTCGTCGAGCATTTAGTTTTGATGCAAGACGAAAAATAGGTAATAATAATAATTACACCCCGAATGAAGGAGCGACGAAGACGCAACATCAATCGAAACCTGTAAGCACATCTCGCAGGCAGCGGATCTTTCGCCCGGAAAAGGAAGGCGATATTTCAACGGAAAGAGAAGAGAATGGGCGAGTTGCAAGCTTACACTCGTGCACGGAATATTTCGGACACTTGATTTCGATAATGTTTTAACTGGATCGTGTTTTTAGAGTGAAAGAAAAGGAATGTGAGTTGTATCGTATTAAAATTGATATCAATTACATTATACAGGATGTCCATGAAGTATAATAGAAAAGTGTAAAAAATGGAAAGAACTAATTTTATTAGACTTAGATCCAAAATATTTTGTGAAAATTCCTTCGCAGATACGAGAAAAGAAATGATAAAGTTATTTAAAATAAAAGCTTCTTTATTATTCACAACTGAAATATTCGTACGTGAGCTTGTTATTGAACTTTTAACATGTCGTTTGAACGATAGAGAGTGTTATCTTGTAATTTTTATAACAGTGGATGTATTATGTATACATATTCTGCATCCATAGGCGGACAGTACATATTACAATCTCCTAGAGTTGTTTTAATGTTAACGACAGCGTTGTAATTGGTTAAAATTTCTTTGGATTTATCTTCTATATAATTACACCTTTTCATTTTCGGTACTTTTATATCTTACTTCAAAGACACCCTGTATACTATTCTGATCATTTCAGAATTGTGAGATTTACTTAAAAATGGATTCAAGAAAATCAATCATAGTTCGTTGCCTTCATTTCCATTACAACCAGTTTACAACACTAAGGCAAAGATAATTGTCAATGTTAACTTGACAATTCCAAAAAAATTAGTTTAGTACTAATACTTCCAATCATTATGACCGGTCGGGAAATCTACTGCAGCAGCTTCCGTGCTAAAACTTGAGGTAAATGCAGACTTGTATGAGTTTTAATGTTAGTCAAAAATGCTCCCTATCGGACTTGGTCTTTTCTAAGTAAGTCCTACTGAAGAATCGGTGAAAAGATTTTTGAAAAATGGCACAACATTCAATTAGTGCTACCATATGTTATACCTTGATCTTCAGATCTGAGAATCAATGCCAGAGTTATTTTTTGGAGTCTTTGAGGCTATATAATATATTTAGCACATAGTTCTTGTGCTTTGTAAAGCGATTAGTTTTGCACACACGTTACTTTTCTGGTCATTCTAGCAATTTCTTCAATTTCTCAAACCACTCAATATTTAACCGGTTAAAGCATCGGATTGATGGGTTATCCGCCATACTGTCCTGATTTGACACCCAATAGATTCTTTTTATTTCCGTTCGTGAAGAAAAAATTACTTGCTCAACGATTTCGATGCCAGAAAAAGCGGTTGATAAGTTCAAAATGTATGCCTTTGAGGTACCTCGATCGGAATGGAAAGAGTGCTATGAAAATTGGCTCAAACGTAACCAAAACCGTACCGGTCATTTACAATGACAAATATTTATTTTTATTTATTATTCCAGATACAGAAGTACCAACCCTCGCATAATATACAAAGTGTATAAATATGAGAGAGTACTGAAAAGTTTCAGAAATGTTGTGATAAGTAAATTATGTATGTATGTGCTAGTAAGAATCAAGTTGGGCTAATACGCTAGATGAGGAGCAACGGCCGTGTTGTATTTCATCCAAAACTCCTGTATATTGAAAAGCCTCGCGTGACCATAGCGGAGAACTCTGTCGTCCCTCCCCTACCTGCCTTGGGACGTCACGCTGAAATTCTGCATTAATTGCCTAACTCGTACGCCGGAGATGTGAACTTTTTACGGATAATGCCATCGATATCGAAAAGCAAAACAGATCAGTAATGAATTGATTTTGCTTTTGTTTTGGTGGCCTTCCTCTGACTATTTAAACCACTCGTAAGTCTACATCGGGTACAGCTTTGCAATAGTCTTAACCAGATTAAAACGGAACTTGGTACTTGTACGACGTTTTATTAAATCGACAATGTGAAACGTCATTTTAATACTAAACTTTAAAACTATTTAAAACTACGTTTACTGTATAATATTAGTCATTATCAAACTAAGTTTTGTTTAATAATTTGTCGGTATTTTTAAAGTCCATGAGTAAATATTGCACGTTTAACAAAGATTTACCATGTTGCAATACTCTAAGTCGTAAAACTGTAGATCTTATTGTGGTGTTCAATTCCGATGACTTTTAAGCCTAACATCTACAAACTACAAAATATTAGCTTTTTATTATGCTCATCTTAAAATACTTCAAAGATCAAGTCATTGTGCTTTGCTCATGTTATAAGTAAAGTTGAATATGCACCGCTGACCTGGTATCCCCAATATACTTCAGATATACGGGCTTTAGAACAAATATAGCTCACACTTTTGAAATTTCTCTCTTTCAAAAGTGTTAAATGTCTATCCAGATTGGGGTACCTCACAGGATGTTATGCTCTCACGTTTTAAGATGGTACCTTTGAGTAAACGAAGATCATGATGATTTGATCGAAACTTTTATATTGTGTTGTACTTAGAACTATCTTAAAAATATTTAGATAAATTCATACTAGCCTTCTTAGAATAGTGTTAAGTGAGCGAGGAGATTATCGTGGTACGTGAAAACTAAGTTTACCAAGCAGTTCACTGGCATTTAATTGATTATTTAGTAATTTAAAAAGAAACCTTAGACCAACTTTCTCCCGTTGTACCTCGAGCGATATCGCAGAAAACTCAGTGAAAAGCAGGGTTTCTTTCATATAGGAATCCTCTACGCGGGTAAGTGTTGTATTTATTACACCAAAGGTATTTTAAAAATCGTGTTTGAACTCTTCCTATTATATTTTTATATATAACAGTACGGATTCCGCACAAGGTATTGTAGTGGGTCTCCAAAAGATACACGTAGTTCTACTAACGTTTATTAAAACTATGTTCATTCAACAATGGGTACGGAGATTCTTACAGAAATTGGATAGGTTTTACGGTTAGAGCTGGTAACATGAAGGTTCTACTACTACTGGTACTACTGCTACTTCAAGAAATTGCGTGAGTATATATAAAAGTTACATATCAGTGAATTTGTGGAATTAATGCATCACATGAGAAGAATCAATATTACTATCAAAATATAACTAAATTCAGATATTATTAACAAAGCACAATTGTGTATAAAACTAGATAAAGATGTAAACAAGAGTAGAAACAATGAGCGGAACGGAAGTGAGAATGTATACTTGACAAATATGTTGGAGTAGAACTCTGATTACTAGGAAAAGAATATTAATATATACATGTAAGTTACTATTCTAAATAAACATAAGAACAAATAAAAATTATATATAATTACAGGTGGGTATATAACAGTATGCATACTCCAGTTTTAAGCTCACTAAAGCAAAAAGTGATTTTATGGGGAATATAAATATCTTGAAAGTACCTAGTGTAACGTAGAACAAAGCCTAGCAATCTGCTAGCAGACGTTGTAACATTTCGAACATGGTCGTTAAAAATTAAACCACGGTCGAAGTACACCTCCAAATCATGCATGCCATCAACTCGTGTGATAGCGTGCGAGTTCAAAGCATAGTTGAAAATAATCAGTTGTTTTTCCTCGTCAACGATACTACTCTGCACTTATTCTTATTTAAATCCAATCTATTTGAGGAGTACCAGCTAGAAATAGATATCAAATTCGCATGTAGTGTAATGCCATCTTTTAGAGAAACCATAGACCGATACAATTTAACATCATCGGAAAACACCAAAGCTTTGCAATCAATGTGTTTCAACAGGCCATTAATAAATGTTAAGAATAATAACGGACCGAGATTAGAGCCTTGTGGAATACCAGAAGCAACGGGGCATATTTTGGACGCGTAGCCGTTATAAGATACAAAAAAAATTCGCTGATAAAGGTAGGATTGAAGCAACCTAACAAGGGAGTCGCTAAAGCCAATGTTTTGGAGTTTTCTCAAGAGATTACCATGATCTATGCGATCAAAGGCTTTGGATGTATCTGTGTATAAGACGTCGAGTTGGAGGTGGCCATCTATTACTTCAGAAGCATAAGTAACGTACACAAGTTCGTTACGATCGATTATCCAACAAACCCACGCTGCTCCTCAGCTACAAAAGTCTTATATAGAGCAGATTCAAATAACCTTATTTACCTTGAATATCGAAAACTTGATCTGATAGAACAAATCTGACGGCATTTTCGGATTAGACATCCCAAAATTGCTTAACAACACTTAAATAATTCGAGGCACCAAAATGTATGTTGGCCAGTCTAATTATTACGTATCCCTAGACCTATAGATACCATTGCTCTATGAGAGAGGACACACAGATGCTTGTTGCTTTCATTTGTTACTTTATATTTTAAAAAGCGTTTTGGATGTAAATCTAATTTACATGTCTAAAAAGTTATTTGCTCCGTTCTTTCTCTTAATCATTCTCATTTATGTTCCATTTACTACGCTGATACAATTTTTTTTTCATAACCATACGTGTTTATTGTTTCGTTTTCAGTAATAACAGTAGACTTTGGAGAAACCATAAAAAATTTCATTGAGAATGCACGTCTCTACAGCTAAATTTGACAGATTCACTGCACACGGCCAGTTCTAGTCAAAGTTACACACCCTTGTAAATATCCGATCGGAAACATAAAAGTTCAAATTTTCGCGAGCAACAGTGTAGGCAGGTGATCCAAGTAAGTGTACAAACACACGTATCCACCTCAACTATAATACTTTACATATAAGAGCACCATCGGTGAATAAGAAAATTATAACGTAATAAAATTGGAATGTAATCATCTTCCAAGACACAAATCAAAATTATGTAAATACGGGCCATAAATCAAACATAATTAGAGAAAAGTCCTGCTCATATTTTACTTTTCTATTACCGGTTAAAGGTAGAAAAAAAGAGCTCTTCTGCGGCCGTTGCTACGTTACCTTCGTAAATTTATCATCGAGTCGTATATTTCTTTTCCTTCTTCTTCTTCTTCTCGTTCATGTCTTTTTTTTCCTTCTCCTATACTTAATACGTATGGATACAAATTTTGTCCGCGTTACGTTACAAGTATTCGTTTTACTTTTTGGATGTTGTGTGTCGTATCACACCGAACATATGTGCGTTGTACCACCGGCACCTGCAGCTATTCATATCTAGGAAAGTATAAGTGGAAGATATCTGAAAATTTAAGGGATTACTACTATCTCTTAAAATATTTTAATACGTCTGTTATTTCCGGTTATATCGGAAGTTGATACCGAACTGTTTATTTTAAAATGTACGATTATATTCTTGAATTTTATTTGAAATTCTAAATAAAGTTCATATTAGATTCCCCACATACAGCGTGTATCACTTTGAGTTTTGATAAGAAGGATATAGAAGATAGTAAGAGTTGTAAACTTTTGGAACTACATTCTTCTACAAAGATTGGATTCCTTCAGATTCTCAAAACTATTGCGCTCTCTTATAATCATGCCGAATCAACATAGAATTCCAAGTATGCTATAGAACACATCGAAAATGCCTAGAAAACAGTACCTAACATAATAATGCTGCTAAACATAGCTACGCATGGTTTTGGTGGGAAAGACAATGTGAAGAGACAAAAACCGCTAATACACTACTTCTAGGCATTTTCGATGTCTATTTTAATACATCACGGTAAGCCTATGCATTGTTGATGCGCGCCCTCTCTGGTTTAGCAGTTCATGCGCTGCTCGGCAGAAGGATTGGGAAACTGTACCCACTTAATTTGCTGTGTTTGAACCGACGGACGAGTGTGCTATTCTAGTGCCATTATTTAGCGTCAATAATACTCACTTGAGTTGTAAGTTTAGATATGGTGATAGTAGCGGAGGGGATTTGCAATGTGTTGAGGAAAAAGTCGTTCGAAACCATGCTGCTGACGCCGGGTAAGCACATTGCCCTTGAATGATTTTACCAATACCATCAGTAGCTAGATTTAGCAGCATTATTATTGTGTTAACTGTAATAAAGATGTATGTCATCCAAGCACATCCAGTGCATCGCAAGGATCTAATTTCGGACCTCTAGTATTCCTACCTTCCACAAAGGATATTGCTAATACTTAAATACTTAAAGACATGCGAGACATAAAACGCTAACACACGAACATGTTTCTGCCTCCCGGCGTCGTCAGCGTGGTTTCGAACAGTTTTATACTAACACATCTCACTGCTTCTATCACCATACCTAACTCTACGATACAAATGAATATTTCCGGCGCTAACTAGTGCCAAAACAAAGGAACATTTGTCCGTAAAGTTAGACACAGCGAAAAGAAGCGGGTATTGTTTCCCACCCTTCTCTCGTGCAATTCGTGGATTGCTCTCCCGAGAGGGCACTACGCAAGGGTAGTGCATGACGTATTTAAAACACATGTAAAAGAATGCCTACAAAATAACACCAAGATAAGAAAACGCTGTAAATACCATGAGAAAGCTTTTTCTTATCTTGGTACAAATTAAGAATTCTAAATTATTATATATTTAATGTAATTGGTATGTCTTAATCTCCATATTTGGTAGAAATGGAAAAAAGGACTATGTAATGAAGAAAATGACACAGTTTGAACGGTTCGAAAGTTCAAACGTGATTTTCTGCAAAACGGTTAGAAGTATCAGGAGGTACTGAAGAAGGACGCTTTTGGCGGATGAAATACTTTACTAAAGAATTCTACGTTCGCAAATTTTACATTCTTCGGGTTCACGTTCCATCGCATCAGACTAGTCTACAGTAGGCGTATTACTTTACCACCGTTGTGTTGCTTTTTTTTCTGTTTTGTCTGCGCATCGATTTCCTTCATCGTCGTCACTGTCTGCCACTTGCTGATCATCTACTGGTGTTGTTCGCTTACCTGTTTCCATTCTCAATCGCTTCGTATCGGTGAGCATGGTGGCGGTTTCGATTCTCGAACGTACATTGGCACATCTTCCCGACCGACTGGGGAGCTTATGAATTATGTATGCATTTTGGACGGTAGTACGTAGTTATGATAATTGTTACAAATCCAGCGCTAATTACGGGAGATTTTATCACGGTTACCTCTGCGAAAATCTACAAGAATCCGACACCGCCGCTTATTTAATGTAGATGGATATTACGGTGGTAATTGGGAGTGTGAGAAAAAGAGAAAATAATGAAGGCAGCGACGGTATCAGTTGGAAAGGGGTTGGTGTACTTTGTTACCAAGCGAATACGATCTGCTGTACCAATTTTATCGGACACTAGCGAGAGTTATGAATGAAGATGCTCGTTTTGTCGGTGTACTAGAGATGCTTTGCACTTGTGGAAAGGAACACACCCGAAAAAGAGGTTAACCATCAGTCTACCAGGAAATTGGCATATCGCTGCTTATTGCACGGGTTCATTGGACCTATGTAGTTTCTTCATATTGTAATGATATGAATTGTTCTCAATTATTTACCAATGAATTTCCTCTGAAATTTTACTAGTTCACCTATTTCAAATATTTTTTTCGTCACTGTTTGGTGTACGCCGTTATTTTTTATTTCTGGTTGATGTTAGAAGTTGGAGAAGAAATACCGTCAGTACTCCCTCTTTATGAAATTTTAAGCATAGATATACAATCTGTACAGGTTTCTTTTAAAAGTTTTACAGATATCTACTTTAGGTATCCTTTAATAACTAATTATTCACAATTTTTCTTGTTTAAAAAAAAAAGAGTACCTTCAACAACACTTGCAGAGGAGACGTAAACTTTACTATAGTTTATCTTATATATCGTTTTTCGTAAACTTATTTCTTAAAAAATAAATTTTTCAAAATTTCATCTTTAAAAGACGTTTAATATACAGTACTCACACATTTCAATTACATTGTATTAATATGCATTATTCCGAAATTGTACTCATAATCTTCGAAATTTCTCGTACGACGGAAGGATGGCACGACTGATAGCAATTTCCTTTATAATGTCACACATATCGAGTATGGGTGTATGTACTGAGTGGCCTACTATACAGCCGAACCAATTTCGTTGCCATGTATATAAAACAAACGAAGAACAGACAGATGAAGATCGGGAGCAAAAGTGAAAGATCCACAGGTATAGCAGTAAACTCCATTCACACAAATTTATTAATTATGCGGAACGCAGCGTTTCGAGAGCACGTGGGCTCCCATTCTCAACCGTGTTACCGACTGAAAGTAAAAACTGTATCACACACGCAAATTATTTTCTACGCAGGCTCTAAAATTTCTAAAACATATGACTATTTACAATCTACTCGGTGGTCTAATGCCTTTTTCGGGAAAGGATGGACCGAAAGCGAACCGTATCTTTAACAGGGCCTATGGTAATAAATCCATCAAACTCGAGTGTGCAATTGGGGGTGGTTCTCTGTTCAATAAGTTTCCGTTCTTTTTCGTACATATCGTTTCGTACGCGTCTAATTCTCTATACGAGTTCACGTTTTTAAGTAGTGTCAGATTTTTTAAATCAATCTTATGTCCGGATTTTACCATATGCTCTGCTACGCTTGATAGTTCAGGTTTGTCGAAACGATAGTGTCTAATATGTTCTTTGAACCTCGTTTCGATACTCCTTTTTGTTTGTCCAATATAAACTTTCTCACAATCATTGCATGCGATTTGGTATATTCCAGACCTTTTTATCATCTCCGGTTTATCTTTGGGATTCCCTAAGAGATTCTTTAAGTTGTTTTTTGACACAAAAGACACGTTCATATTTAGTTGTCGGAAAATTTTACTTAACCCTTTTACTGTTGGGTGAAAAGGAAGAGTTATAAATTTCTTATTACCGGTGTTTGTTGATGTCAAGGTCGTGGAATTTCTGATGTTGGTATTGGACCTTCCTTAAAATACGGTCGACATCCATAGAAGAGAAACCATTGTACCTCGCTACATCTTTGATATACTTTAATTCTTTGTCGTACCTGCTCTTGTTTAGCGGAAATCTGACGAGTCTATTGACCAGAAAACTAATCGCGGACATTTTTTGTTGTTCGCAATGGTGCGAATCAACCAGCATACAATCGCGGCATTCTCGCAAATAGTTTTGTCGTGTTATTTGGTGCTATTCGGATCCATGCTTCTTCCATAAATTAGACTCCGGTGTTGGTACTATTTTCTAGACCTCCAGATCAAGTTGCTCGCACAGTAACTCTATGAAGTTTTGATTGGGGCTTTGGAGAGACCACTCATTGATGGTTCCGTCTGCTTCCAAGTATTGCAAATAGCCTTTGCACCGTTTAGTTGGATGCTTCGGGTTATTACCTTGATTGAATACAAAAGTCGCACCAAAAAGTCTTAATTCTGAATTCCCTAGCATTACTTCGATCTTTACATCATCTACGACCGTACCACCAAAACAAACCCAGATCATCACAGAATCACCATCATGTTTAACCGTAGGAATAACACATTGCTTTGGTGCACGCTCACCTTTAGATCTCCAATCGAAAACACATCTTCGTGAACCGAAAATCTCGAACTCATCGGTCCACAAAACTTTACTTCATGGTTCAACTGTCCAATGCTAGCGTTCACGAACTCAGTTCAAGCATTTTCATTTATTCGGCATACGCAATAACGATTCTTTCATCGCAGTTTGTCCGTACAAACCTGCTTTATACAAGTGACGCTTAACTATAATTAAGCTAATTAACTTTCGACGACCTGCATTGACTTTAGGAGCGATTTCTGGGGTTATTTCCCATCGATTTTTTTTTACTAGTTACCACTATTGCACGATGTTTCACAATTTGTCGGCTGCTCTTGCCAGCTTGATGGTGTGCAATTATAACACCACGTATTTCTACATACGAGAGCGGATCCTCATACCATACCCCCTTTGCACTTCTAATTGGTTATTTGATTCATGTTTTCGACATTTGTAGATCATATTTGTGTAATATCAATTTGTATTTCAAAGTGTTATAGTGCTGTGGCTAATTATTGAATTGTGTGTCGTGATTGTTGATAAAAATAGATCATGTAAAACAAAGAGCCGTAATAAAATACATCTAGAAGAAGGGCATAACGCCAACCCAAATTCATAAAGACATTATCGCAACTATTGGTGATTCCGCAGTTTCTTATATCATAAGAAACTGACAAAAATACAATGCCACTGTAGTTTTACTGCAAGGGGCTCCTTTGGCCATGCTAGGAAGGAATATCTAGCAACGAATATACAAATGTAACTGAGAAGATAATCTACCCTGAAACTTGTCTGAGATTATTAAAACATCATTACTAAAAGTATCCTTAACAGAAACACATTTACAAGAACTTCGAGAATCTTTTATTACACTAATTCCCATATAACACATGGGCCTAACAAAGAAAACACGGTTTTTTTGGTTCAAAATTAGCTTTATTCATCAACATAATCTACATCAAGAGCAACGCAATCATTCCAGCGCCGCTCTAACATTTCAATACCACTTTTGTAGAACGATTTATCTTTTGCCTCAAAATAGGCCTCAGTTTCAGCAGTAACCTCTTCATTCGTGCGAAATTTCTTACCGGCGAGCATTTTTTGAGGTCTGCGAACAGCCAGTAGTCGCTGGGAACCAAATCTGGCGAATACGGTGGATGTGGGAGCAATTCGAAGTTGAATTCATGTAGTTTTGCCATTGTTTTGATTGACTTATGATACGGTGCGTTGTCTTGGTGAAACAAAATTTTTTTCTTTGCCATATGCGGTCGTTTCTCTGCAATTTCGGCCTTCAAACGCTCCAATAACGCTATATAATATTCACTGTTGATGGTATTTCCTTTCTCAAGATAGTCGATGAATATTACACCATGCACATGCAAAATACCGAGGCCATAACCTTTCCAGCCGATTGTTGTGCTTTCGGGCGTTTTGGACGAGGTTCACCAGTCGCTGTCCACTCAGATGACGATCGTTTTGATTCCGGAGTGAAGTGATGGATCCATGTCTCATCCATTGTCACATATCGACGCAAAAATTCCGGTTTGTTACGTTTAAACATGGCCAAACACTGCTCAGAATCATCAACACGTTCTTGTTTTTGGTTAACAGTGAGCAAACGCGGCTCCCACTTTGAACAGAGCTTTCCCATAGTCAAATGCTCATGCAATATAAAGCCAATACGTTCTTTTGATATCTTTACGATGTCGGCTAACTCACGCAACTTCACTTTTCGATCATTCAAAACGATTTTGTGGATTTTTTTGATGTTTTCTAGTGTTACCGCCTCATTTGGAACTCCACTGCGTTCTGCATCATCGGTGTCTCTACGACCACGTTTGAAGTCAACAAACCGACGTTTTATTGTTGTTTCTGATGGAGCCCAGTTCCCATAATACTTTTCAAGCCATTGCTTCGCTTGAACGGTATTTTTTCCCATCAAGAAGCAGTGTAAAATTAAAACACGAAATTGTTTTTGATCCATTGTTTTGAAAATAACAAAAGTAGCGTGGCTCTTAGCACAATAACTCACAAACTAATGAATAGAACATCATGAAATTTTAACAGCTGTCTTTTGAGGGTTAGTACTAACTGAGAGAAAGGTGACTGCAATAAAACTAGCGTCATCTATGTGTTAGGCCCATGCGTTAATGGCAATAACATTGTGTATTTTTGTTTCTCTTGGTAAACTGGATATAATATAATTTTAAACATGAAACATATGTTTTAAAAATACAACGCTCAACAGTAACAATCGCTCTATACAATTTGTACATTGCAGTTCTCTCAGTTGGCAATGAAACAAAGAACTGTTGATGTCGATTACTTTAATCGTATAGGGGATATGAGTACTTAAAGTTAAAAAAAAAAGAAGTATAAAACGCACCTGAATGAAAGATAAATTCATTCATCTGCATCCGTTTTTATAATAATTTCTGAGTATCATTAAATATTCTCTGAAAACAGACATCGGAAAGGGATGTTAATTCGCGTCGATTCGACGTAAGGGAAACGTCTCTAATTAGGCCGATTTCGACGAAATGTAATCGCTGCTGCTTTTGAAGTTCGACCGTTCCGAACAAATATTTCGTATCGATAATGAGTCCGCTAAAATGACATTAAAATATCTTCTCCTTCTTGTTTTTCTTTTATTGTTCGTCGAAGCTCGTCTCCTCCTTCCACTTATACTCCTCGTTAAGGAGGCACTGCTGACGGCCCGAATGTTCGCAAATAAGCGCTTGTTACCTCGCTCGTGAAATATCGACGTCAATAACTGTACGAGATGATTCGGTTTTGAAGAAGAGGCAAACGTTGCAGGAGTCGGGACGACATTGAAACCTAATTCGATGTAAAAAGATCCTTGATCGTTGAAGTAGAGGCGAGATTATTATATATAAAATTTTATTTATGTCTTACGAATTATAGAGAAAGACTTATACAGCTCCGAGCAAATGTTATAGGCAGGGTAACTTTTTTAGCGTTACGATAAGACGAGAATCACATAACTAAAAAAGAAAACACATAATTCAGCCTTTATTACAGCTTTAATTCTTTTAGGCATAGTAGCTACCAGTTTGTAACATGTTTCTGGGGAAATAGACGCCCATTCCAGAAACACTGTTTGCTTTTAGGCTTCTTTAGAGGCACGATTGTACTGACGAACCCTGTCCTTCAATATATGCCATAGAGTTTGAATAGGCGAGAGGTCAGGCGATTGTGGAGGTCAGTCCGAAATCTTCACTTGGTTATCAGTAAACCATTTCATTACAGGTCGAGCCTTGTGGCAAGGGGCATTGCCTTGCTGACAGTAATACTCCTCTGAGTCCATATCATAAAATCTGACAACTGATGGTTCAAGAACCTCTTCCAACATCCCGATGTAGCGTGCCCCATTCATGCGGCCCTCGCACACATGGACTTCCCCTACACCTTGTGCAGACATACACCCCCAAATCATAATGCTTCCACCGCCGTGTTTAACAGTAAGTAACAGTAGTCTGGGGAAAATGCTTCGCCGGACCTCCTCCGAATATAACTTGCTCCGGAAACGCTGTGCCCCTGCACAGAATAAACGAAGGACGTCAACTTTTTGAATATTTCTATTTTGGTGAGAAAAGTAGGGGCGCTGAGTTCAATTATGTATATTGCATATTCTTCGTCTCGTTGAGCGCAGAGCTCTGCAGAAATCTATATCACGAATATGTGCCTATCCCGGAGCGCGATACGCTCTATCAATCGTTCTTCTCGCACAGTCGTTACACGTTTTCTACCGCCCTTGGGTAGATTATGATACTCTCCAGTCCTTTGGTAGCGGCTAATTGTGTTTTGCACTGTACAACGCGAACATTTTATTGTCTTAGTAATTTATATTTGTGACAATCCTTATTTGTGCAATAAAATTATCTGGCCTCATAAAACCTTAAATATTTGAGGCTTTTTTGGCATATTGTGTTTACACAAACTTACAAAAGAAGGTCCGCACTCTAAATGAACTTTTGAAACCGACAAACAACGTTTCTTTCTCTACGCACAATATATTACTCAACCTAAAAATTTTAATTTCTGTCTTATATAGCTTCGTAATTTATAGGTATAGGTTCGCAGTACCCTTGTTTCTAAGAAGCGCGAAACACATGTTCGATTAGGGTGCCTATAACATTTGCTCCCGGCTGTATGTTCCTCTTAGTAATATTACATAGAGAAGCGTAGATCGTCACCTTGAATCACTGACAACATCAAGTTATTATTATTAATGTCGCTAGGGATTGAACCATGAACTTTAGGAACTTTACCACATATGCAATTAGGTGTGAGAAGAAGGCTTATTTGCGGCACAAGCTTGAAGGTTCGAACCGGAAAACATTCTCGAATAATTTGCGCGATCTGAATATTTATAATAACATCAACCATCTCATTTACTAGAAGTAAACGATTTAAGTAATCATTTTATCTCGACATCGACTTACAGCTCATTACCTGATCCACATGTGTTTAATTTTTATAATGTTTTCAAGCCGGAAGTTGGCATTTTCTTCTTCCTGGATATTAGTGAAGTAGACGTTGCTTCTATTATTTCCAGTATAACCGATATCATCTCCTTGAGCATGCTTTCACTGTGTTGCCGTGTAATATTACCAATTTTAACACACATATTTAATTATTATAATATTTATCATATGGGTGTTTTCCCTATTGATTGGGAGGGAGCTCATGCCATTCGTATTCCAAAAAAAATCAGAACCTTGCTAGGAATTTTGATCTTTATTTAATATTAATATAATTAATTTATAATTAATATATCATCTGTCGAAATTTCACTTGTTAGCTGCATTCCAGGATTTAATTCCATGTCTGCATTTGACACTTTATCAGCGAGCGAACTTGAGGATTTGACAGTATTGGTAGTGCTGGGTATACTTCTTTGGGAGAAAAAAAAAAACTGCAATTGCTGGCTGCCACGCTGATAGAGCAGCTACACATTCAGAAGGGAATCCATATCAGGTCTGCGACTGTTCTCTATTTACACCGCATATACGGGGGTGGATCCGTATGTTGCACACCTGACCCCCTTAGAGTAAAACTACAGTGGTATTATATTTTTTATTTTTCGGCATAATCTCCCTCCACACTATCCATCAGTACTCCGACATCTCAACAGCTTGGAAAAATTTTTGTCCGACCTTTGCAAACTGTAATCACTAAGGGCAAGATTCAGTAAATATGGCGGGTGCTCCACTAATTCGAAGCCTACTTGGTGTATAGCAGCCATAGCAATGCGAGATGTATGGCTGGGAGCACCATCCTGATGGAGCAGCACACCGTGCCTTAAGTTTCCTTGGCGTTTCTCTTTAATAGCGTAATTCTCTGTCCCCTTTGCAAATAGTCGGTAAGAATGATTATCTAATTCTTTAGTCAATATGTGTCACAATGTCCCTGATGCTTACTCATCGGTCTTCCAGTACGATATCGTCTACCTTTTTAATGTTTTTGTCTGTTATTACCGTTATGATAGGACCACTGGCATGTTGGCTTTCACCTGATATTCTTCCGCATTTAAAATCTCGATATCAGCGTTTGACTATATTACATGAAACTGCAAACTCACCAATGGTTGCCGTAATGTCTTCATGAATTTGAGTTCGTGTCATGCCCTTTTTCTGGAGGTATCTTATTACGGCTCTTTCCTCTACAGGATACATTTTTATGAACAGTCACGACACACAATTCAAGAATTAGCCACAGCACAACAACAGTTTGAGACACAAACTTGGTATTCTGTAGATATTATCTACAAATATCAGTTAACTAAATATCAAAAACATTAATCAAACAACCAATTAGAAGTAGGTGAGGGTTGGGGGATGAGAATCCCTCCTCGCATATTCTTTTTTCCTAATTTCAGAGGCAATCTCCATCTCTACGCTAATGACTCACAGTTATACGGATCCTTTTCATTAATGAGGTAGTTGATGATATCAACAGCGACCTTAACAATCTGCATAGCATTGCGAGGAAACGTTGTCTATTTTTAAATGAAAGTAAATAACTTTACAGTGTTTGTTAGTTTTAAAGTAAGGTCGAATATTCTTCCTGACAACAGCAATAATAGCACACTCCTAAAATTTCAAAGGTTTGGAAGATCCAAAACCAAGGTTTGTGGGACACCAAGTATATTAACTTGACGGTCCGGAATAGTACCATCTACACTGCAACTTTATTGTTTAAAGAGAGGATTTAAATTTTTCTCTTACCTATTCAAGTTGTTTTAAATGCAATTACTAAATAATACCACGTATTAACGATAGCAAGATAAACATTTATCGTATAGCTGAAAATGAATTGTGAGATAGAACATTGATGGGTACAAACTTTCTTTAAGGGTTGTAAAAAAATACAATATAACAAGTGCAATCGTTTCATCAGGAAAAAACACATACGATGTATATTATGGAACACCCACTACAATACAAATACCGTATATTTACTTTCTCAGACGAATTCAGTGCAGCACATGGCAGTAAATTGTATTTATATCCTGTTTAATAATTCAATCTGTTCTCACAATTCATCATAATAAATTTTGAACAGAAACCAATAAACATATTCTTAGAATTCAATACGCGTAGCAGTGTGTGACAAAATAATACAATGCGATAGGAATATTAATGTAGAATCATCGTCTAGTATGGCCTAATAAAACAAGAAATCTTGAACAACGAGAGAAATGGAAAAACTTGTGTAAAAATTTCCTAAAGACAATCAAAAACATTTGTAGGTATCTGAACGACTCTGTTTCAAGAAATTTTGCTCTTGGAAGATGTTTTAAATTATGTTAAGTTTCATCCTTAGGTAGCCACTACAAAGCTTAGTTTGCTAAAAGAGATTTAGCAATGTTTCTGCGATATTAAAGAACTTCTATAGGATTTCGGGTATATTTAGAAGTTTTAGAAATAATACTACTTCTAGAAACATCTAGAAGAAGTATAGATGGTAGCTTTTAATGTCTTGAAAGGAATTTACTTTTGTAAAGTGGTTGGCCAATTTTCAAAGCTTTTAAAGATACTAGTAATATTCCGGGATAAATTACTAAAGTAACATTTAAATAAAAGTGGTAGTGTAGATGAACAACCTATTATTATTGAATATATAGGCTACTACGGTCCAATAAATTAAGTGTTTTGAGAATGGGGACAAAACCTTGTCAGATGATACAGAAGGTAAACCAAGCTATAGCACTATCCCAATAATTTTGGCAATAACCATTTAAAAACAATAATAAAGAAAATCAAAATATATTTCACGTAAATAAACCTTTCGTAAGTATCCATCTACGTATGAGCAAGCTAAATCGTAATAACATTGCTTACCCGACCTAGATATGAACGAAGTAGCGATTAGCCAAGCAAATACCTTTTAAATGTCACTTCACACACATATCAACACGTTGGAATTAATTTGATCACCCCCTAATAATAGTCAAACGGTGAACAATATCCACCGTGTGTCTACATCATCATGCGCGAGCACAAACCCGTTCTCAAGCTCGTAATGGTAATTTGAAAGAGAGGTCTACCATGATATTTTGTTACGGGCATGTATATGCCTCTCAGGTACTTGGCAAACTCGCCAAGATATACAGTGGATTAGAAAAGTATGAAGACGCGATAACATCTTCATTATATAATACGAATATACAGTTTTTCGACTATAACTGGTGTTTTTATGTATGTTAATGCAATTCTTGCCTGTTTAGTGAAGATTTATTTGCTTGCTGTTTAGAATTCGAAAAAGATTGATTGTTGTGTGGAAGGAAGACACTCATGGTCTTTTCTTCGAGGTAAATTTCGGTCTAAATTTTCATGATTCACAAATGGTGGATTCCTAGCATGTACAAAATTTTTTGAGAAAACAGAATTTTCAAGGAAATTTGACTTCGTTGAATAGAAGCGATAAAATGTCGTTTCTAGAATTATCATGGAGGATAAATGCCTTGTATTATACGGGAACATACATACAGTAAAGGTTCCCCACAGTTAAAAACACCAAAACAGTTACTTCTTGGAAAAATAGAGATTTATGGCAATCCTTCTCTGGGATCCTGAAGAACTCCCAAATTGAAGTCGTCACTGCTAACTTTGTGGCGGAATTAGAAAAACAATTTAACATCGAATTATTAGGGAATTTAGAATTGAATATTTTTCTTTGGTAGAACTACTTGTGTAATCGAAGACATTTTTTATACTTTATCGAAAGTTTTGATGAAACAAGAAGAAATAAATTTAGTTAATGAAGAAGGTGAGATCAATATATGCTTTAACGTATTGTGGTGGAAAATCTCAGGCTCTTTATTCTTTTTTAAATTGCTTCTTTAATTTAAATTTTGATCTTTTTGTTTTTAAATTTAAAAGTAGTGTTTTATAATTGAAATAACCAAATATAAGTTGTAAAAATAAATATATTGACAAATCAAAAATATATATATATATACTGCTTTTTTGATAAAATATCTTTTTGTAACAGAAAACCTAAGGCAATCCCTGTCTAGCTAGTTTTAAATATTCTAAATAAGATACGAAATAAAATGAGAGCAAAAATATAATTAATTTTGAGAATTGATGATGATTTGAAGTCTTTTGATAATCGTACTCACACACGTAATTTCTCGTATTTTAGATATCCTGGTCTTCGGCTTCCATAGGCGTGTCCGGAACTCCCAAATTATAATAATAATTTTGATACACTTTTTGACTTTAAATATATTAGAAGATTTTCATATATTAAGATTAATTTGAGAAAATAATAAATTATTCAAAGAGAGACGATTTCGTTGTGTGTAACTTTGGCATGATTTTTGTTTATATCCATCGTTATCGGGATTACACATTTGTTTACATATTAGGCCAAACAGTAAACACACTCGTGATGGGAATGAAATTATTTAGAGGTAATGCTGCCAGGCGTGTCATCCTTCCGTCGTACGAGAAATTTTGAAGAGAGTGTGATATAATTTCGGGACGATACACATTTTAATAATATGATAAGAATGTGTGAGTACAGTACATTAAACGTCTTTTAAAAATGAATTTGGAAGAAGTTATTTATACATTTTTGTGGAGTGATGGAGCTAACTTTAGTAATAATATTTAATCGAAAAGAAACCTACGTCACTAGAACCAATGAAATCGAACGCGCAATTGGCTTCACGACTCCCAGGGATAAATAGATCATGTGTTTTAATTAGATTCGGTATCTTGCGAAGGTATTCTTACAGGGGCACAATAAATTGTCCTTGTGGTGATCTATTAATCGAACTTTTTCAAAATCGTAGTTTTGTTAAATTTATTCCAATTTTAAGACCAAATCGCTGTTGTAAAAAATCGAAGTATTCACGAATTTTAAGAACCACATATTATAAACAATATTAATGAACGAGCTATATCAAAGGCCACAAAAAATGTGGCATTATTTGTGCCGTAGGAGCTTCTATCAATCTTCTACGCAAAGTATTTCTAGCAATTGGCCAAACCACTCACGCTAAATCTATCAAGAGAAGAAAGGAGAGACATTATTAAACTGGTGTAGGAAGAAAACTGCATTATAATGTCCCCATAAAAAAGGAACCGTCATCATGAATACAAAGGACTAAAAATATTACGCACCACAAACTTAAGAATGGTCCGATTTCAACTCTGAAAAGGAAAATCTTTTCTTCATTTCAGGTTCTAGGCACTTTGCCTGTTACGATACCCATCTTTTACTTGGTCTGCCTACACTTCTTCTTCCTAAACATCTTAAAATCACGCTCTGGCTGCCAACCTTGTCACTTGCATCCGTTCTACGTTCTTTTGTTGTCCTTTATTCTCTCATTTATGTCGAAAATGTTTAGTTCTGTTCTTACATCTGCATTTCTTATTCTATCAGATTTTGTGCAAGCTTTCACTCTTCTTAAAAATTTAATTTCTTGTGTCTGTATTCTGTTTTCCCGTTTTTTCCTTGTTGTCCATATTTCACTGACGTATAAGAGGTTTGCTATCGTCTTGAAAAATTTTGTATATACCTTGTTGTTTTGTTTTTCGACGTTCTGCTGATTGTACCACAGATATGTGTGAATTTGTTTAGTTTTTCTTCTACGTCTTTGGCTCGACCATGAGATACATAGTAGCCTAAATACTTAAAGTATTTCATCTGTTCCAGTATAGTATTGTTTATGAATGTTTTTGTCCTAATGGGATGTTTACCTAGGGAAGCCGTGGTTTAGGTTTTATTTTCCGGTATCTTCATTTCATAATTTTGGTAAATTCTTTCTAACGTATATATCCCTGCAGATCATCCTCTGTTTCTGTTAGGAGTACCAAATTATAAAATATAAGACGGAGCTTAGAGTGGTGCTCTGGCCTAGACGTATTCCTTTATGGTATTTCTTTGGAACATTCTGTATAATAATAAGATGAACAACTTGCGTTAATTCCTTTTCCACATTACTATAATCACCTCTACCATGAGAAGATGGTGCTTCAATGTAATATCCTGTATATACCACATTCATGTGTTCTAAAAGACCTTTCAATAAGGTGCAAAATTTGCATTTAAATTTTTGTTCTATCTTTTTCCATTCAAGAGTAAAATCAAGAAAACTGAAAATCTGTGAATTTCACCCCCTCAGAGTTTCATTCAGATCTAAATTTGATACCTCCGAAACCTCTCCTTGTTAATTCTGTCGGATTTCTTTTTGTTCAAAAATGTGAAAAAACATCTCAAAGTAAAGCATTTTGTATGTTCTTCCTCGTTTTTCAGATTCTAATAATAGTAACAATAATTCATGTCTTCGCATCCCCCAAAAGCTTTCGCCAATTACAGGGGGCATCGGCCTGCCATAAGTTATTATCACGCCTGCGCCTGTGGTGTGTCTAAAGATATTCGTTCTCAGTATTCGTCATGGAGTGAGAAATACCACAGAAAACCTCAATCCTGGGAAACAGCCCCGGGGTTCGAACCCGAGGCTTCGTTAAATTGTACGAGATCTAACGAACTTTCAATACTTTTAAATGCTGAAGCAAAATTACATATATTGTTTTTACAAAAATACCTAAGAATATGCAAAGGGATTTTTTTTTATTAAAATTAGTGAAAGCATTTGAGAAAATTTCCGTGTTTCTATACTTTTCGGACTCGCTGTATAATAGAAGGTATGCGGTCGACATAACCCGTACATACAACACATACACGTTCGCAGGACTCAATACATAGGCGACCGTACGTCGATCTCTACTATGCACGTCTGCAGCCTAATACAAGACCGCGATATTATATTTAATTGACCGTTAATTTCACAATTGCTGCCCGGCTTTTTTCAGGCCGCTTTCCATCGGCCGTCGTATAGTTGTCGATATGATTTTTACCCTTCGCTCGGTTCGAACGCCGCAGAACAATGAACAGCTGCGCCGCCGTGCCGAGTTGCCCGATCGGATTGGAGTACCGTCGACAGCGGTGAAAGTCGATTGCGTAGGCGTGTGATACAATATCGCGTTGTTCGTACATACGGACTACATGTGTATGGACGTGTGTTCGTCTAGGTATGCATCTAGGTACATATTAGCTTGTCGGACGGGTCGTGCGATAACCAACTCTTGAAAGCGGCTCTCCGAGTTGGAAAAATGTTAATGGTGGTGAAGCATATTGATGCGCACCTATCTTCTGGAAGATATGGAAGTACGTATAGTAATTATGAGAAAAGAAATAGGTAAAGTTATTTGAATTGTGATATAAGGAAGATCGTTTAACACGAAGTACGAGGGCGACCTGAAATGTTTCCGGAATCGACGAGAGAAACACGGTGTTAGTGTGGTTTTTTATTTTTCTATGTAGTCTCCTCGAAGATCAACACATTTTTCCAAACCTGTGCTCCAGTCTCTTTAAGTCGTCGATAACCTCCTCATTTGAGGCAAATCTTTTTCCTCGCAGTGATTTTTTCAGGTTTAGAAATAGAAAAAAGTCACTGGGGACTAGGTCTAGTGAATATGGGTCAATAAATCGCTCTAGTATTGCCCCGTGATCGTCCTTCCCTTCTCTAGATAGTCGATGAGGATGACCTTTCCGGTCAATGGAACGGTCTTTGCTTTCTTCGGAGTCGATTCGCCCGGAAAAGTCGGCTGCTTCAACTGTTCCTTGGTCTCCGGTATGTAGTGGTGGATCCAAGTCTCATCGCGCTTACGAAACGCATGAAGAAATCCCTTGGATTGCGGTGGATCCTGGCCAGACCCTCCTCCGAAACGGTCACCCGGTATACATCGCGCCGAAAGCTTTTTCATACCCAAAATTTCGTGTAGGATATGGCCAACGCGTTCTTCTGAGATGCCTGTTGTCTCTGCTCTCTTTCAGCTCCAATCGGCGATCGGCTAACACGACATCATTGAATCTTGTAGACCGTTTCATCGTTGGTAGCAGTTTTTGGGCGTCCATTGCGTGGTTCGTCACTTGTACTTGTGCTGCCACGTTTGAGTTCGCTCACTCAGAAGCTGATGGTCGAAAATGATGAAGTACATCCGCCATGAATCTCTTGCAAAATATTTCGAATTTCCGTGGCCGTTTTCCCAGCCATCCAGAAATGCTTTATCACTGCTCGAAATTCGATTTTATCCACTTTTGCGAAATCACCTAACTTGCTACACAAAGCACACTTTTAAACAACAACTATTGACAGTAGACGTCTGAAATTGTGACAGTTGCCATAAAAGAGATTGCCCTTGCCGACCAAGGAATCCGTTTCAGCCTTCGTGCGCCATCTCTTGCCGATTTCGGAAACATTTTTAAACTTATTTTTTTTAATAGTATAGATTTATTGTGAAATCAATTGGAGTTACGGATATAATGAGGTATATGCATGTACACTCATTACTAAACGAATAAATAATGAGATTTAAATGTATAAATAGATATTTGAGAATATACGTAGACGTTACTGAACATTCGTCTTGATAACGGTCGCTCGGCTCCTCTATGTTGGTCTCCGCACTGTACTGTAACTTGCCCCCCTTTGCCGAGACGATTAATAGTTCACCATTGTTAAATTTGTTTTTGAAAGCTAGTGCCTGAATTTAGAGACTAATGGGACCATTATGTAATTACAATATGTATACATTATCTTTAATCAATGTAAGAGGGGGGAATCTCGGGTTTGAGTATATACCTATAACGTCTCCTTCAGTAATAAAAGAACATCTGATGAAGCGACAGTGATAGGATAAACATGTCATAACACATGGGCTGAAAAGTCCCGCGCCTAACAAAGAAAACACGTTTTTTTTGGTTCAAAATTAGCTTTATTCATCAACATAATCTCCATCAAGAGCAACGCAATCATTCCAGCGTCGCTCTAACATTTCAATACCACTTTTGTAGAACGATTTATCTTTTGCTTTAAGATAGGCCTCAGTTTCAGCGATGAAGAGGTTCATTCGTGCGAAATTTCTTATCGGCGAGCATTTTTTTGAGGTCTGCGAACAGCCAGTAGTCGCTGGTAGCCAAATCTGGCGAATACGATGGATGTGGGAGCAATTCGAGGTTAAATTCAGGTAGTTTTGCCATTGTTTTGAATGACTTGTGACACGGTGCGTTGTCTTGATGAAACAACATTTTTTTTCTTTGCCATATGCGGTCGTTTCTTTGCAATTTCGGCCTTCAAACGCTCCAATAACGCTATATAATATTCACTGTTGATGGTATTTCCTTTCTCAAGATAGTCGATGAATATTACACCACGCACATCCCAAAATACCGAGGCCATAACCTTTCCAGCCGATTGTTGTGCTTTCGGGCGCTTTGGACGAGGTTCACCAGTTGCTGTCCACTCAGATGACGATCGTTTTGATTCCGGAGTGAAGTGATGGATTCACGTTTCATTCATTGTCACATATCGACGCAAAAATTCCGATTTGTTACGTTTAAACATGGCCAAACACTGCTCAGAATCATTAACACGTTCTTGTTTTTGGGCAACAGTGAGCAAACGCGGCACCCACTTTGAACAGAGCTTTCTCATAGCGAAATGTTCATACAATATAAAGCCAATACGTTCTTTTGATATCTTTACGATGTCAGCTAACTCACGCAACTTCACTTTTCGATCATTCAAAACGATTTTGTGGATTTTTTTGATGTTTTCTGGTGTTACCGCCTCATTTGGACGTCCACTGCGTTCTGCATCATCGGTGTCTCTACGACCACATTTGAAGTCAGCAAACCAACGTTTTATTGTTGCTTCTGATGGAACGGAGTCCCCATAACACTTTTCAAGCCATTGCTTCGCTTGAACGGTATTTCTTCCCATCAAGAAGCAGTGTAAAATTAAAACACGAAATTGTTTTTGATCCATTGTTTTGAAAATAAGAAAAGTAGCGTGACTCTTAGCACAATAACTCACAAACTAATGAATAGAATATCATGAAATTTTAACAGCTGTCTTTTGAAGGTTAGTACTATCTGAGAGAAAGGTGACTGCAATAAAACTAGCGTCATCTATGTGTTAGGCCCGGGACTTTTCAGCCCATGTGTTTAATTTGTAAAATTGTGTTTTATTTCTTCGCCCATATTCAATATGGATTTCCAATAAGTATCGTCCGATTCAATCGAAATTAATACATTTTTCTTCATCTAACTTTATTAAAAAATACTCTATATTTTACTGTTTGTATCATGTAGATATTTTAGACTAATAAGTGGAACCTATATTGAGTAGGTTAGAGTAAAGTTGTAATCTATTCCCCGAATTGTATACCCAGGAAAAGAAACCAATGACAAAAGTACCAGCTTTTCTCCTTCGCCATTGAGTACGACATAGTACATGACCATTACTTTGTTTCCCCCTCAATCGCGATCGCATTTCCAAAATTTACGCTGGAAGCGGGCATGTGGAGGAGCCATCGAGTCCACGGACACAGACGCGCCGCATCGTCCGACCTAATTGCTTCTGGCGCGTTATCGTGATCGGTTTTAATTTTTTAATGGCAGGTATGCGCCTTGCCCTTACATAAACGCCATCACATCGTCGAATAAATATTAGTGATCGACCGTGGCATTAAATTTACCATATTCAATCAATATTCACGATCGTTATTTACGACGGGCGCACATGCAACGTGCAAGTTCAAGTTGTTCGAATCCGAGCCGACGAAGAAAACGGCAGAAGAACCACGGAAAAAAGAAGAATAGAGCGAGAAACCTCTAATCCTTGATGAAAATATAAATTTACCAACGATTAAGAACTAGGAGTGAGCTTTGTAGTAAACTATTTGGAGAGGAACGTATGATACATTTTGTATTAGATCAAGGTATTACGGATTCCGTATTGTAATCGATTAACACACCTGACCATCTGTCTACCAACTATGGGCTGTGGGTTCGAAACTTACCGGATCCCGTGAAAATTTTTAATTTCATGAAGTAATTACATTTATATTTATTATTATTATTAAACCATGTTGTGTACACTACCGTCCATACTAGTTCGGACACGCAAATAAAATAAAAAAAATCATTTTTCCAAAACTTGATAAACATTCCGTTTATCAAAGAAACTCCTTTTTTTGTGAGAAGAACCGCTTCCATAATCCGAGGCATCCGTTCCACTAGTTTTTCAAGGACTTGATCTGGCATGTTAGTCCATTCCTTTTGTAAAATATTCCACAGGTAGCGCACAGAGGTAGGAGGTACAGTCCAATTGATCCCACAACAGCTCGATGGGGTTTAGATCGGGGCTTTTCGATGGGCATGTTATTATTTGTAAAGCGTCATTACCTTGTTCTTCATTAAAGAAATCTTACGTATCATTGCTGAGTGTTTGGGGTCGTTGTCCTGCATGGATACAAAATTTTCGCCGATTAGATGTTTCCCTGATGGCATTGCATTTTCTTGCAGTATTTCAAAATAACCCTCTTTTCGCCATGATGGATAATTTTCCTACAATCCAATCATGAAAATCTTCAGTTGTATACGGATTTTGACATATTCCAGATGACTTCGATTTTTCGCAAAAATCATCTTGGATTTGGTTTAAGGCTCACCAAATCCTATCTCTAATCATACAGAATACGATTCTAAAACTAAAATCGGCAGAAGAGGACTAATCCAGACGGTATTCGTATCTAAAGATTTTAATACAAGTAAAAAGTGTAATACATTTGTCAAAACGTCAAAACCTAATCTGACAACCGTATCTCAACAGTGTAACATAAACTAAACCATCCATAGATAATTCTTATTTTTACTTAAGCGCTGTTACTAACGCCACAAGTCAATTTACGTACTTTTGTAGTTATTCCACCAATTTAAGTTTAAACAGGAGAAATTTCATGGTTTGCTAGAGGGTAAATTTAATTTATCATATGGTATATTTACGTTTTCCATTTTCAAAGGTACAGTACCTTTAAATTTGGCGAAAGTGGTTAGAAGATGCAAGAGTTTCCTATCTGTGTTAAGATTAAAGGCCGCAAGTTCTAAATTAGTCTGAAACACTTTCAATAATAAGTAGAACTGGCTACTGGACGTAATGAAGGTTTCTTAAAGTGGTAATGTATAAAACATGAGCAGGCTCGCTGACTCCGTTGATCTCAGTACTTTTGTATTAGTTAGTATTAAAGTGTAACATAAAAGCAGTTTGGTGTGGGTACTAAGTAGGTACCTTTTCGAAAACAGAAGGTTAATAGTGTAAAATGCTTAGAGAAGAAATATGAACTTTATAATGGTGAAATTTATTATACAAATTATTCCACTTTTAATCCTTGCACCCACACCAAAAGGGATAATGTCTCGCCTTGAACTGTCTCCAAATCAAGGGCTTAGGTCTGTTAATTAATAAACTAATACAAACCATGTCAAAAACCGACAGAAGGAATATACATATAAAAAGAATCAGAAAGAAGAGATAATTTCTATTGCAAAAACTCCACCATCACGTTCTTACAAAATTACTTTCTCCGAAGCTGATTACCTCTCGGACTTTCGCTTTTAAAGCTCGCCGATATCGAGTAACGTCAGTGCACGTTTCGCGCATGCTTGCTCGTAGAATTACATGAGGTTTACAAAAATGCTACCTCTACTAGAGAATTCGACGTCGTAGACGTATCGCAGTGTAAGACGACTAGCTCGTCTCAGAAGCGTTAACGGAATGCGGGTGTTGAAGTTAAAGTGTCGGGGCGATTTCTAATTCTGATTCATGGTCCAGATCCGGTTATTTCGCGAATGGGAGCGAGGTTGCGAAAGGCCTCGTTCGATTTCTTTCTATATCTCTACGTTTATTGGAACTGCTCGCTATACAACTCCAAGGGGCTGCCGGCTCTGGGCAGTTTCCGATGTTAGGCTTTCTATGAATCTAGTTAGAGATGTTTCGATTAAGTCGCAGAGGGAATGGGTTTTTGGATTTTTTTGTCAAAATAATGTATTATACCGGGTGAAAAGCTGCGGGTTGTTGGATGCATTCTGGACGATTGAAAAATGAATCGAACACCGGCTCTCTAGCGATATGCCACCCTCACCTCGCTGTAATACGCAATGAGGACTTCATCGAATCGATTTAAATTGAAAAGACCGATGTGAGGATAGGATTTTGTAATAGTAGTTAAACAAGGATAGGTAATACCGTTAGATAGAGCTAGCGTATTGATACACAATCGCCCTGGAGGATAGCGTGCGTATCTCTTAACTTGTAGCAATTTTATTTCATCCTCCTGTTCCTCACATAAGTAGAGCATTTAACACGCATAAAGTAGAGCATTTAATACCGCAAGTGGAGATTGTCGCCTCAATGCTGAAGTACGAGAGCAACAATCACGCAAGGGATTTTAGCACTTGAGTCCCGTGGTGTAAACGCTATTTTAACGTTATAACGTTATTCCAAATTTTTTAATATGCGAATTTACCACGAAATTCATCATAGTTACAGTGTTAACAACCCATGATATTTTGTTGGCCAGAGTGAACGCGGCGCTTCGCAACGTGAAATAAGTAAATTTTTAAATATTCCGTTGTCCGCAGTTAACCGTGTGATTACACAATTTAAACGCAAGGAAAAAACAACAGTGGAGCCGAGACCAGGTCGTGTCGGACCTTCTGAAAGAAGTAAAAGGGTGCTTGTGCGCGAAGTGTTAAGAGAACCGCGAAAAAGTACAGCTGAGCTTGCGGCAACTTCACAGAAAAGTCAGCGCACCGTTCTGCGATACCTCCACAGTGTGGGGATGTATAAAAGGGTGGCAAAGAAAAAACCTCTCCTTACGGCGTTTCAAAAACGGCGCCGAATGGCGCGGGCAATCGAAATTCGAACCCCGAAGAGTTTTGGCGGTCTGTCATATTTTCAGACGAAAGCAGATACTGCCAATTCAGTGATAGTGGTCGTACGTGGGTATGGAGACGTTCGTCACAGCAACTGGACGACAAATTTTTGCATCAGACGGTGAAATACGGCGGTGTGAACATCATGGTGTGGGGCGCGATATGGTATGGTGGAAGATCGCAATTAGTAATCTGCGACGGAAATACAAATGCGGCAAAATATATCCAAATATTAACAGAAGAACTACTACTGATATTCGACAACGCCATTTTATCTAAAGAAGACGCCACATTTATGGAGGATGGAGCACCCTGCCACAAAGCAAGAACAACAACCGCATGGAAAGAGGAACAGGGGATTCGGATTTTACCATGGCCAGGCCAATCACCAGACATGAATCCGATAGAGAATGTTTGGCACATAATCCAGACAAATATGGCCAAACGTCCCCGAAAACCCAGCAATAAGAAAGAACTCGTGGTAGCTGTTACAGAAGAGTGGTTGAATATTCCAGAAGACATCATTAATCATTTAATAGATTCTATCCCACGACGACTCGCAGCACTTCACGCAAGTAAAGGTGGATTGACAAAATATTGGTCTAATTTAAATATTTTGTATATATAACGAGAATAGAATCTTTTTTTAATTAGTAGGTGTCTATTTTATTCTGTCACCCTAGTGTATCAACTTTAGTCCCAGAAGTGCAAAAACGATTTTACTTACCTGATAGAACCGGGCTCGACTGTAAATTTATATCATATAGTATTGCGTTTGTTAAATAGTATGGACTAATTTATATTGAAATTACTCTCTTTAAGAAGAGAATATTTTACCTTGGCCTACTTGCTGCTTTAGGAAAATATTATTCCTAAAATATATATATTTTTCATATATTCAAAGACTGTAGAAAACATACAGGGTATACGACAACGATTTATGATTATACCGAGGGCAGATATCAACTTTTTTATTTTAAATGGGATCCCCTAATTGTTATAATTGATATGAATTTTTGAGACGATATTAAAACTAGTTTATCTAATAAACCTTGCTTCTAAAGTGAGATGACGTATGACTTCTACTATTGTCAAACAAAGATTACGAGACGGTCCAGTCACGCGGAGAATGCGGTAGGTTTCCGGATCTGCCTGGGTGGGGATCTGGCGCGCCGAAGATTTGGCTAGCTTTAAACATTACTATTCTTCATGAAATATATACAGATGAAGTTAAAATGTTGATAAACACATAAATGAAGTATAAATACATTATAACGCGTAATGGGATGTACCATGCGTGCATACAGGGAAACAGAGACAGATTGGTTCAACGAACTCGGTCAATATTCCCTACATATCACTCGACGCACCAATAAATAGTAAGAAAGTCCAAAAAAAAAAACTACTTTTCAAAAAGAAACTATACGTTCTTAATCACTTAATCAATAATTTAGCATGCATTGGCCAATATCTTAGTGAAGCGCTTAATAAGCGAAAGCAGGTGGATGTTATTTACGTAGATTTTTCTAAAGCGTTCGACTGCATTAACCACGAGCTACTACGAAAAATGGATAAATTTGGTTTTGGTGGTTTTTACTGGAAGGGAGTGTTATGTCTGCTACAACGGTTATTCCTCTACGCAGTTTTCTCCAACATCAGGTGTTCCTCAAGGTTCAAATCTTGGACCACTTCTCTTCAATTTTTATATAAATGATTAACTATCTCTGTTTACGTGTCACGTCTTAGCATACGCAGATGACGTAAAGATATTTAATACCGTTTATGTTACATTTACAAGACAATCTTCTTCGTATTAATACTTGGAGCAAGGTCAATTATCTCCCTCTGTACACCAACAATTGTATTGTGGTTTCCTTCAATATCACTCACACTACTTTACACTATAACTACCAGATTAATGATGCAGCCATACCACGCAATATCAAAACTTTGGATCTTGGTGTTTTGTTTGATAATACACTGTCATTTACGGAACATCTTTCGTCCATGTGTTCATCTGCTTCCAAAACTCTCGGTTTTGTCATGCGTTCTTGCTGGCATTTCTCGGACTTAGGTGTAATGAAACGTTTATATTATGCCTACGTTCGTTCTAAGCTTGAATACGCCTCGATTGTTTGGTATCCCCGTTATTTATACCAAGAGCTCATGATCGAACGCGTTCAAAAGAAGTTTCTAAAGTATCTCTACTTTCGAATGGACAACGTGTATCCTGCAAGAGGTATCGAGTATTATAGCTTACTTGTTGAGCATGGTTTTCTATCTCTTGCTGACCGCCGCGAGCGTAACAGTGTGGAGTTTCTTTGCAGGATCCTGAAAATAATATCGACTCGCCAGCCCTTCTAGCGCAAATAAACATTACCGTACCTACTCATCATACTCGCTACTATAATATATTTCAAGTACCTAGAGCTAATACCAACATTTTGCTTAAGGCACCTCTCAGTCACATGGTGAGGAACGCAAACAAACGGGATCTGGAGCCATTTTTGTCAGTCTTTCTTTTTTTTTGTTTCATTATTATATACATTTGCAGCATATTATTATTGTAGGCAACACGATTTGAATTATTTTATTTTAAATAAGAATTGTATTGTAATTTGTCCTGTAATTGGCCCTTGGGCTGTTGGGCAATAAAGGATTATTATTATTATTATTAAAACATAAAAAACCATAACTTAGTAATAAATAAAATTGTAGGTATTTAATTCTATGTAATGAGTAATTAATGGGTTAAGAATATGAGAGACACTTTTTGTAGCTGTAAAAAATGCTAAGTTAGTAGTAAAGTTAACAATTAAAAGCAAAAATTGTCCTATTTTGAACATTTTGGAGTAATTGTGTGTACAATGGTAAAATCACTAGACCTAACTACTTCGTCCTCGAGTCTTTAGACTTATATTTTAATTCTAAACAATTTTGTACGTTTATATCTACAATACATTAATGAACAATATGTATTTTGTCACACATTAAGCATACTCATCGAAAAAATTGCCTAGACCTGCCAAAGTAAAGCATATCATTTTAATAACGATTGATGACTCATCACATACCGACTAAGAAAGTTCTGCTTGTTTCACACCTTTCGAAAAGACGCTTACAAATCAACCGATTTCATTTTTGATCAATGGTTAACATTCGGGGCACTCATCTTTTTCATATCTAATTCTTTAGTCAGTATGTTGTGCATCATATAATACGATAAGCCAGTATCTTGCACAATGTCCCTGATGCGTATTCGTCGGTCTTGCAGTACGATATCGTGTACCTTTTTAATATTTTTGTCTGTTATTACCGTTATGGAAGGGCCATGTTGGTTTTCACAAATTCTTCCTCATTTAAAATCTCGACACTCACCAATAGTTGCCGTAATGTCTTTATGAATTTGAATTGGCGTCGTGCTCTATTTTTATGAACAATCACGACACTTGATTCAAGAATTAGCGACAACGCAACAACACTTTGAGGTGCAAACTTGATATTATGTGGATATGATCTACAAATGTCAGTTAACTAAACCTCATTAAACATTCATCAAACATCCGATAAGAAATAGGTGAGGGGTAAGGATCTGTCTTCGTATTCTGAATAAAAAAAAAATAATTTTTAACTAAAAGCTAGTTGTTTTCTTTTTTGAAAATTTTTCTTCTATTTCCGGCATACTGTGTATGATCATAGCTATGACAGACTATCAGTTTATCACGTATTTCTGACCAACCCTGTATATAAAAGTGTCGGTTATTTCGAACAAACAATAACTACCTGGCACTCTCAGATCGGGAATACGTTCTATTGGTTGCGTAAAGATTTAATTACGGACCGGCAGTTTATTTGATCCGATAAGACCAATTTTTCGTATCTCTTTTTACTATTTTAGCAAATCGTAAATACCTTCCATTCCTTACGAATTATTTTATCTCGGACGGCCGCATCTTCTCGCACCCGATTCGTCCAAATTTAACTACCATAATAACTCCTACCTGATCTTATAATCAAACTAAATCGTCTCAAGTAAGCAAAACTAATGAGCATCCTTCAACTTTATCGGCACCGTATTACATGTTTACATTTCTCGACGTATCGTCTTCTCTCTTCATCTCTCTTCCTCATCGTCTCGGTCTGCTTTCATATCCGGGCTCGTTCCTCTCCGTAGCAAGAATTTATGCGGCAATTAACCGAAAGTACGCTCCACTCGGAGAATCTCCTCTCTCGGAACGGGGTACACGAGGAGAGTGGATGGATGAAAAAGAACGTATAACGATAATAGCGCCGAAATCATTTCGAAATTACAGTTTACATTTAGTTAAATTTACAGCGCGTGTAGGCTAATTTAAATTTAGATCCTATATTCATACGTAGGTACGTTAAGCGATGGGAAGGGCTCCAATCCGTGGAGATCGAGTACATTACAGCGCCACGCGAAGAGATATCGTTGGAGGAAGTCGTAATGGATACCGTAATGTGATATCAGCGTCAGGATTTAATGTACCAATATTACTTCTTGAGGTAATAGGATATATCTCCTTTGGAAGCGTCATTTTTCTAAAGGGACCACAGAATTACTTCAATTAAATATCAAAAATCAAATCACTTACACTTATTATCCAAGATTTATACTTGGAAACCTCCACCCTCAATTTCATTCATTTTCCTTCCTAAAGACTTTTAGGAACAACATATAAATTATCCAAATGGCTAGTGAATGAATATAAGAACTTTCCCCATAAAGTAGATAACCTATGTGTAGAAAACTCCGTAGATTTTGTAAATAAAATTGAAAAGACTGAATTAAAAGATGGGGAAATCCTTGTACCATTCGACGTTTGTTCATTTTTCCCAACCGTACCAATTCCAGAAACTCTGGAGTATTTAGTTGAATATTTGAAATTAAATAACGTAGATGATGTGAAAACCGCGGAATATAAAAGGTTAACAAAATTACGTATGTCACAAAATTGTTTTCAAATAGGCGGAAAATGGTTCGAACAGGTGGAAGGCACGGCGATGGGTAATCCTTTATCTCCTTTTATTGCGAACCTTTTCATGAACAAATTTGAAACGAACCTAAAAAAGAAACCAAATATTTCCCGAGAATTTGGCTTAGGTACGTAGATGATATTTTCGCGGTGTTTGATACCAACAAAGGAAACATACTAGATTTTCTACCAGAACTGAACTCAAAATTTACCACGATCAAGTTTACTATTGAAGAAGAAGTGAACAATCGCCTTCCGTTTCTAGATACTCTAGTCATACGCAACAACAATAAATTAGAAATAGACATCTACAGAAAAGAAACTAATTCCAACAGATTCATCACGGTTGATTCGCACCATTGCGAACAACAAAAAATGTCCGCGATTAGTTTTCTGGTCAATAGACTCGTCAGATTTCCGCTAAACAAGAGCAGGTACGACAAAGAATTAAAGTATATCAAAGATGTAGCGAGCTACAATAGTTTTTCTTCTATGGATGTCGGCCGTATTTAAAGAAGGTCCAATGCAAACAACACATCAGAAATTCCACGACCTTGACATCAACAAACACCGGTAATAAGAAATTTATAACTCTTCCTTTTCACTCAACAGTAAAATGGTTAAGTAAAATTTTCCGGCAACTAAATATGAACGTGTCCTTTGTGTCAAAAAACAACTTAAAGAATCTCTTAGGGAATCCCAAAGATAAACCGGAGATGATAAAAAGGTCTGAAATATACCAAATCGCATGCAATGATTGTGAGAAAGTTTATATTGGACAAACAAAAAGGAGTATCGAAACGAGGTTCAAAGAACATATTAGACACTATCGTTTCGACAAACCAGAACTATCAAGCGTAGCAGAGCATATGGTAAAATCCGGACATAAGATTGATTTAAAAAATCTGACATTACTTAAAAACGTGAACTCGTATAGGGAATTAAACGCGTACGAAACGATATGTATGAAAAAGAACGGAAACTTATTGAACAAAGAACCACCCCCAATTGCACACTCGAGTTTGATGGATTTATTACCATAGGCCCTGTTAAAGATACGGTTCGCTTTCGGTCCATCCTTTCCCGAAAAAGGCATTAGACCACCGAGTAGATTGTAAATAGTCATATGTTTTAGAAATTTTGGAGCCTGGGTAGAAAATAATTTGCATGTGTGATACAGTTTTAACTTTCAGTCGGTAACACGGTTGACGAGAGCCCACGAGCTCTCGAAACGCTGCGTTCCGCATAATTAATAAATTTGTGTGAGTGGAGTTTACTGCTATACCTGTGGAATTTTAGGGAAAACACTGTGTGATGATGTATTGCTGTGCTGCAACATTAGCCCGCGAATGTTGACTGACTCAACAACTGCAGGTAAACATTTCAAGGTATACCAGCTTGCTGTGACTGTACATTAATCTGCCTGTACTACGAAAGAAAACTGCGTGCATAACTTTCTTGAGAGTTCTTTGCATTTTAGCCATTGTTGGTGTGGAATGTGTGTTTCATCACCTGTTATTATTTTAGATAGAATACGATGTCCACTATTATTTAAGGTTTCTAACGTCTCCTGAGCAATTTCTACTCGCTCCGCCTTTTGGAAACCGTTAAGCGTGTGTGGCACCCAACGAGTAACAATTTTCTTTTCATATAAAAGTGATCATGTAAAATTCATCATTCGTCTCACTCTGTCAATGTTTCCAGCGGTAACCGAAGAATAGCGCCTACTAGCGCGTACCCCATCATCAAACGATATGAGTCCTCTTTTAAATTCGCTATATCACCAAATGCGAGTTGCAATCGTTCAAGACTTTGTTGCTTACTTAAACCGACCCTAAAATCGTAGTAGGTCAGCGCACATGTTCTCTTTACAAGCCCATGTTTCGATGGGGAATCGCATGTACCACGTTTGCTCTATGACAGCAGCTACTCAATTGCCAGTCAATTAAGGATGATGGTATTTGGAAATGCAGAGTTACCAGTCTAACTTCTCCAGTTCCGTGGCGTTTTGAAATATATATCGTGACCCTCAGGACTCTAATCACATTATTATAAATAGTGCACCAGTAAGGGCTTCACTTTGTAATCACCGTTAGCATTATCAGACGATAAAGGAGTTAGTCTATTTTTTATAGGTTTACTTCCTGGCAGTACCTTATACTCCTGTGTAATGAACATATTCTTTAGCATTTTCTTCTAAAAGAAACCCGTCTCGTGACAGTTGGAGACCTGGGGGATGAATCTTTAAGTTTCTAAGTAATCTTTGAATTTGGACACAAATTTTGCGGCCTTAGACTTGTCTGAACTCACAGCTTCGTTCATGCCTACTAACACTGTTATTACATAACTATTACGTTTAAGATTTAAATGTCTGCTTACTTCTCAAGCTCATAGCCTAGAGTTGTTTAAGAGGTCATTCTTTTACATTGTTGTTAAATACGTTAATCCAATTTCGTTGACCTTTCGTGCCTTAAAGCCAACATTATTTGGTCGTCAGCTGCGTAAGCGTTATTACCATTTATTTGTTATGTTGTTTCCATTTTAATTGCTTCATATTTGGCACTAATAAACCGCATGTTATTACTATTATTATTGCATTTTTGAAAAGAAAAACACGTTGCAGAATGTATTTTACAAGTAAAGTAAATATTTTTGATTGTTCGAATATTACATATGTAATATTAATTCTATCCCCATGGGCAACATTCTCGTATTTCGATTCTCACCGAACTACGGCACTAATTCGTATAAGTTCGGAAAACGATATGCTACGTCGAAAAGGACGCGGCAACGGGCACCGACCGATATGGATATGGAAGAAGGCGAGGCTCGGCCGTACGTCAGGTACGGCGGCAACTGGAAATAACAAAAGCCGAGGTACGAAATCGAGCAATCGGTTGGCGCAAATCGCGTGATACCATAGAAAACGTTACGAGAAAAGAGCTGCGGGCCATGCAAATAGCGTTCGTAATTTAATTATACACGTAGATACGCTAGCGCGCACACACAACCGTACGCGTCCGCAATCCGTTCGTCGTTCGGGGCCGGGGAAATATGGAAGTGGAATTTATCTTGCGGTTTAATAATACCTTCGTATCGGTGCGATTTATTCGCGGTACTTTCCGATTTTGCTTCCCTAGGATACGGGATCGCTATGGGATCAACGCCGCCCGCGACACAACTGCGATAATAAACGAGATTAATTAGGATGACGCTTGGAATGGTATGTAATATAAGGATGGAATGATATGTTCTATTTTCCAAAAGTATTTTCAACATCATGGCACTCTTGATTAAATCAAAAACGGATATGAATTTTCTAATTTCAAATACACATCCTGCAAATGCAGAAAATAATTTTTATACATTCGAGATATATTTATATTTATATTTATATTTATATTTATATTTATATTTATATTTATATTTATATTTATATTTATATTTATATTTATATTTATATTTATATTTATATTTATATTTATATTTATATTTATATTTATATTTATATTTATATTTATATTTATATTTATATTTATATTTATATTTATATTTATATTTATATTTATATTTATATTTATATTTATATTTATATTTATATTTATATTTATATTTATATTTATATTTATATTATATTTATATTTATATTTATATTTATATTTATATTTATATTTATACTTATATTTATATTTATATTTATATTTATATTTATATTTATATTTATATTTATATTTATATTTATATTTATATTTATATTTATATTTATATTTATATTTATATTTATATTTATATTTATATTTATATTTATATTTATATTTATATTTATATTTATATTTATATTTATATTTATATTTATATTTATATTTATATTTATATTTATATTTATATTTATATTTATATTTATATTTATATTTATATTTATATTTATATTTATATTTATATTTATATTTATATTTATATTTATATTTATATTTATATTTATATTTATATTTATATTTATATTTATATTTATATTTATATTTATATTTATATTTATATTTATATTTATATTTATATTTATATTTATATTTATATTTATATTTATATTTATATTTATATTTATATTTATATTTATATTTATATTTATATTTATATTTATATTTATATTTATATTTATATTTATATTTATATTTATATTTATATTTATATTTATATTTATATTTATATTTATATTTATATTTATATTTATATTTATATTTATATTTATATTTATATTTATATTTATATTTATATTTATATTTATATTTATATTTATATTTATATTTATATTTATATTTATATTTATATTTATATTTATATTTATATTTATATTTATATTTATATTTATATTTATATTTATATTTATATTTATATTTATATTTATATTTATATTTATATTTATATTTATATTTATATTTATATTTATATTTATATTTATATTTATATTTATATTTATATTTATATTTATATTTATATTTATATTTATATTTATATTTATATTTATATTTATATTTATATTTATATTTATATTTATATTTATATTTATATTTATATTTATATTTATATTTATATTTATATTTATATTTATATTTATATTTATATTTATATTTATATTTATATTTATATTTATATTTATATTTATATTTATATTTATATTTATATTTATATTTATATTTATATTTATATTTATATTTATATTTATAGACACACAAAAAGAGTTGTTCGCCATTAAACCACATGTATTCGAAATGATTTATATAATTTTATTTCAAGAAGCTATTCTCAACAAATAATAATAATACTTTTTTTTTATGCTGGACTCCCTCTGAAGGAGGACTACCAGCTAAAACCCTCTCTTCTCCTAGACACCAGTCCGGAACCGTTTATCACATTACTTTGGGCTGGGTCTATGCAGTTGGCTGTGCAAAGGTCACACTCCATTGTGGTTTGGAATTATAGCAATTCTCTTTCCATGTTGCAATTCAAGTCGCCCCTCTTTTTGCGCAGTACATATTGCACATACAACAACGTCGATAACATTCCCAAACATCTTAAACTCGACAAAAATGGGATTTTTCTTTACGTTTCATATAGAAGCGAACAGGACAAGTTACCTTTAATGTTTTAAGAAAACTTCCATCAATTATAGAGCGTTTTTATGGCAATTCGTATATAGCTAATTTTGCCATGTATCGCATCCCAATTCCCACGAGGCTTTATACCTAAAACCAATTTCTCCCAGTCCTCTCTTCTGCGTGGCTCCTTCAATTCCCTTTTCCCAGATCCTTCTTGGTCTTTCTTTTTCCCTTCTATTAACAGACTTCCATTTCAAAACGTTTTATGCCTTTTGACGTAGTCTGTCCTGGTCCATTCTCCTCATGTTGCTGTTATTTCATGCATTAATGATGTGTCAACTTGCATTATGTGTTTTATTCTTTCATGGTCTTCTTATAGCAGCGACTCCAGTACATCATTTTGTATTCCGTCTTTTTTTTCAGCGCCCACACTTCACTTCCATAAGTAACACAGCTTTCAACAAAAGAGTGGTGTAGTTATTTACTTATAGTTTTTCCCTTTATTATTTTATTCTGTACATGTATGTCATTTCTACCATGAAATCAATATGGATAAGATGGAGTATATGGTAATCGATGTACAAGCAAACCAGTTATTGGTGTAAAATGAAACAAGTGCATATAAATATCTAGGAATTATCTTAACTTCCGATGGTAGAGATGAAATAGAACGGTTTATACTGAAAATTAAAGGCGTAATAATACAGTTTTTAGCTGACAAATATTCAGGTTTATGAATTCCAAAGTTGGGATGAAAACGAGTTTTCCTCCAGTAAGTAGCAGATGACCATTCAATACAAAGTTCCCAACACGTTCAAATGATCATGGAAAATCGCGTTTATTACTTTCACGTCGATCTCACAAAAATGCAGCCATTCGCAAACAGAAGGAAATCACTCAAGTTTTTTTTAAGCAATCAGATTAAGTACACCGTTAGAAATCATTCATCGTTCTTCGTCGTTACAACATTCACATCGAACGAGCAATACGGACCGTACGAAGTCCTCTTAAAAACCAAATATATAAGACGTTCCTTTTTCGACGCGAACGGAGCCAGTCAGCCTGTTAGATCGACAACATTCTTTATTACAAAAGTGCCTGCCCAATGTATCTTTACATCTAATGTCCATCAAAAACGGTCACGTCCGAAAACGAGATCCGAATCTATCGGATAAATCAAAATTAATCTATTTTTTTTTTCTTCGACGAGGCCTATGCGCACGCATCTCCGATAGACTCTCGGGTCCGGCCGAAAACAAAGAACGCAAGTAAATATATACCTGTTATTTGTCCGAGACATGTAAGGATCACCTGATACCGAACGGATCTTGTCACACCGCGTAATTCAGCTGATATCATCTTTAGACAGTGTCACTCAACGTACGGCGGCATTCCAGGTCGGTAGAGGGAGAGGGATGGGACGAACTCTGTCCTGCGTTGTTGGATGGTGTGTTCTATGTACAATCGCGGACAGTATAATGCAAACTAAATTATAGTATTGCAGTAAATCCATACGACAGAATTTAATAAATTTCTGGTTACTTTAATTTATTAAAACTAGCTTAATTAAGCGCTAGTTTCCAATGCATGTCATCAATAAATAGTGACGTCAGGTTTTACGCTGTTGCCGAAAAGTACTGCGATATGGAATATATAATAATTAAGTAAATAACTACTTCTTTTATATTTATAACTTTCATAGAACGAGCGATTGTATTAAAAACTGTGCGTTAAATGTAATATTTTTGTAAGCTCGCATTGCATATTTATGACGTCATTTGATTATATATATATGACGTCACGTTAATGGTGTGTATTGGAACTTATCGTACCTCAACTATATGATTACAGCAATTTTGTAGGAGAAGATGGTGACTTAAAATCGAAATAATGAACTTCAATTTAATAATAATGAAGCATGGATATTCGACTATACGGAATTAACATTAAACTATTTCAAACGCAATAAGATATCATGTGCACTATAAGGTAGTGCCTTAGGACCACTTTTCTTTGTAATTTCTATTAATCATAATTTTTTAACTTGTAACAATAGCAATCAAATGTACATTAACTTTCCAGTTGACACTAACACACTATTACATGGTAATAATCTTGTCCTTAATAAGCATTGGCTTAAATGCATTGCGAAAGGTATAGCATTGGTCTGACAATAGCGAACTTAGATCAAATATAAAGGAAATTGAATGTGCTTTAATTAAATTAAATGATTCGATCGAAATCCTCAAAGAGTTTTTTTTGCCAGAACCAATTTGATTTTCAGTTCGTGTTTCCGCAGAATTTCCGTTTCAATAATAATTTTTTATTCAAAGTATTGGCCATCGAGTCTCTACACATTTCACCCATCTTTCAGACAATTTATGAATACCATGTCAGAAAAACTGCTTGGCTTTTGTGGCAAACCAGTCCTCAAACCATTTTCCAATTTCCTCGAAATTGCTGAAGTACTGCGAGCACATGCCTCATTGATGCGAAGAGGTGATAGTCACATGGCACTACGTCTGGGGAGTACGGTAGTTGCGGAAATGTCCCGTCGAAGCGATTTTAAGGTGTCTTTCACTGGTTTTGCTGTGTGAGACGACGTATTGTCGTGTAACAAAATCACTTTACCCATTCCGGTTGTCTCTCGATTAACGCGTGGTTTAAATGAATCATTGGTTGGCGTTAGGGTTATGTATTAACGGGTTCGCCAGGAATACCGCTCTGGTCCCACCAGACACGGAACATGGTCTTCTAGCCAAAGCAATCTGGTTTCGCCCAGTGAAAATCACGATTTTTTACCACTTCGGGTTTTCAAAATAAATCCATTTTTCGTCACCCGTCACAAATCGTGTGGGACCGAGTTTATTGATCTTCCCCATTCCTCGTAAACGTCTGCTGGTTGCTTCTTGTAACACATGTAATGCTTCTGCTTACAGTTGAGGTTGTGTTGGGTCATTATCCAATAACTAATCCTGCAATTGCTAGTCGTCGCATTTTTGTGGTCTATTGCAGCGTTCGTTGTCTTTCACATTGAAATTACAACTTTTAAATTGTAAAGTCATATCTCACATGTTCTAATCGATGGAGCGTATTCACCACATGTTTCTACCAGCAAAGGATGACTTTCAGCAGCGTTTTCCTTTTGATTAAGTAGGAAAAGTAATGCTACAGTCCAGACCTGGCACCTAGTGATTTTTATTTGTTCCCCAATTTAAAGAAAGACTTACGTGGAAGAAAGTTTTCCGGCGACAATGAGGTAAAGGAGGCAATTTTGAGGCGAAAGATAAAAAATATTTTTATGATGATTTACAAAAATTAATTCATAGATCTAATAAATGTATTGTACTTAAGGCTGATTATATTGAAAAGGAAAAATAGATTTATTGTTTTATTTTATTTAAAACCCTTTCATTCCACGAACTTCTGGATCTCCCCTCGTATAAGAACAACACAATCTTTTTTAGCAGTTGAATCGCTCGGTTTGAAGCATGTATATTACATAATCTCAAGGTTGGTCCGAATTACTTCCTTAAAAGAAAAGACGGAGAACCGGGTGTCTCATGCCCCATATTTTTATTATAATTTATTTCTTTTATTTACACTTCATAATTAACAAACTAAAAATACTCGTCATCTTTATGTTACAAACTGTAGATCACAATGCAAGAGCCGTTTATTCGTTTGTATTTCTCCAGTTACAGACCGCATAACACTTATTCTCGATACAACATGCGATTTAATATGGTTTTCGTAATGGATTTAACTTTCCAACGGTTTACATGGCCGTATTATAAACGATTTTCACTTACAAACGTTCTTATCGAATCGTTTCCTACCAGATGGTTTCGCTTCGGCATGTTCTCATGTTCCCCTTTTTTTCTGTCATTTATCAAGTCGTTTCGTTATTCATGAACTTGCCTCTACGGTCTCTTAAACGTTTCTACGAGAAATCTCCTTCGCTTGTGTAGAAAATTACGCAAGATATTGCCGAAACATGCACGCGGATAGGTAGAAACCTTCGCCTCGCGCAAAAAGGGAATAATAACTCATGACGGTCAGTTTCGACAGCGATTCGGCGGGGACGATTCCAGAAGAGAGGTTTCGCAACTTTCTGTCACCTCGACGAGAGAGCTAAGCCAAACTGGGAAGTTCTGTCGTATAAACGTACGTGAACCGGAGTGGTATCTGTGTCACTGCATGCACTAAAATGCCGGCGATGTCGTCGGTAGGTCATCGAGCATATGCTCGAACGAAAAAGGTAAATCGAAACGTGTGGGTAGATCGAAATGCGCTCGCGTTATCACATCTGGCCGGGAATAGAGCTGATACGGGCCGTTCTCGGTGGAATATTAATGAAATTTTCATTTGCCGACCTACAGCATCAATTGTGTTAATCGTTGCGGCGGGTATTGCGCTTCGAGAAAGTGAAATGACTATGTGGGACGTTATGTACCCTAGAAAGAGAACGTTGACTGATTATCTGATGGACTCGTTTCCAGCATTTCGCGATTTAGCGGTCAACACAAGGCCGGAAGATATCGTGTTGCGCTTTTAATTTTAGGATACAACGTTGAGCAGAAACTCCTGCATCCCTCTTTTCACCAATTCGCTTCGATATTGGCGCTCAAGCAATCTTTTTAGAATTAGAGTATGAAACGGAAGCATTGACTTTGACACGTTTCATTTCACACTGGCGTCTTAGGATTAGAGACCACTAGTTGTAACAATGAAGTGGCCCCGGAAAAAGACATAAAAAAATAATAGTATTATTGGAATATTTAACTTTCTGATTTTATAATTTTATAGCAACTATGACAGGAAACAAAATGATTTATGTAGAATAAACAATGCGTGCGACTTAGAGTTTCTGTAGACACGACGGCTGGAAACGATATCTTTCTTCCTTTCAATCGGGTTCCAGTTCACTTAAGGGTTTCTCTCACATTCACAGTCCAGTAGAGACGCTATCTTGGCTGTGCTCTACGCTTTTTATCACTCACTTCATTCATCTTGACGGGTTCCGTCTACTAGACTTTTACTTTTTATATATTCGACCAACCGGTTCTTGAAATGAATACGTAGGCTTCCACGGCCAGAGTTAATAATAAACGAACTACTTCCGGAATGGGACCGTGTCATGATGATATATATATATATAAAAAGAAATAGGAGTAAGAGGAGAAAAAAATAAGAAGAAAAAGTGATAAAAAGAAAAAAAATTATAAAGGGTGGGGGGACGTGAAATAGAAAGAAAAGTGAAAAGAATAAGAGAAGGAAATAGAGACAGAAGGGGGTGGGATACGAGAGAAAAAAAGAAAAAGGAAAAAGAAAGAGACCAAAAAAGAAGAATGGAGAATAGGGGAAACCAAAGTGGCATGGTAACTGGACGTGTAAACCACGCTAGAGGCGAAACCACTTTGGCAGAAGGTTACGGTGACTCGGCAAGTTGACCGTGCTAGAGGCGAGAACCTTGTTTCTACCGATTCTTGTGAACTTGTTTCCACTTTTAAGGCACTTTCTGAATTCACTTGTGCACGCTGAAGGTGCTTGGGGTTTTTGCACAACCAACAGACCTATCTGCTCCACGAACCAACACCTAATAACAACTAACTCTAAAGATGGATAACTACAATATTAAATTGTTAGAACGAGTTTGCATCAGCGCCGCTATCTACTTTTCACCCTAACTAAAAGAAAGACGAGGGAGATTTAAACGGCTACCTCAGGATGCAGTATTTTGTAGCAATTCTTGACAAAATACAGCAAAATAAAATGCTCGTTTTCAAGTTACATTTATGAGATTTTGTTTGTTATACTTACGCGATATGAAATATACAAACCATTAAAAACTATGTTCAAACTCCAATATCGTAAATAGGGACACGCAGATATCCGTTGATGCTAAGCATCGGTAATTGTCCAAAGCTAAACTATGTAAAACTTCCCGCGCCGTCCTGATTTATAAGACAGAAAGAATCGTGTACAATAGCAAACAGCCTTAGATATATAATCTTTTACTGACATTTTTAATGTTCTACACAGAATGTTAGTTTAGAGATATCAGCACAATGTATACGTTTATAAAATATACGCACGTGTATCATTAATACTGCAAAACATATGAACATAAAAGAATTGCTTGTCAGACAGGGAAGAAAACAAAAGTAACATACTTCACAGGTATAGCAGTAAACTCAACTCACACAAATTTATTAATTATGCGGTCGCTTTTCTTACTCATGAACAGGAATCTAATGCAAGATAACGATCCGAAACGCACAACCAGAATATGCAAACAGTTTCTGAATGAGCAAAATCAAATGGATATCTTGCATGTTATAACATGGCCACCACAAAGTCCAGAGCTGAACTCTACAGAATTACTGTGAGTTGAACTTGATGAAAAAGCTCTAACTGTCCGTCCTACTTCAAAGGAGTAGCTTTGGGATATCCTTCAACAGGAAAGGAACAACATCCCACGCGAAAACCTCAAAAATTAATCGAAATCCATGTAACGAAAAAAATATTTCAGAATTTTTTTAACAATGAATAGGGAAAAATAAAATTCTTCCTTAAATGTTGATAGTTGTTATTTTCAAGATTTCTTTAGTGTTAATTGCCTTTTGTTTTTTTGATTGGCCACACTTCTATGGGCGGTAGTGTACATATATTAACATTTCGGTATTTGTCTATTGGTGATATGACTTGTAAGCGTGATCTTTTCATTTCATATTTCTAAACTCAAAACCATTCTTTTCCTCTACGTATCATCGATATTAATGTTCTTTTCTTTATTTTACAGGTAAGCGGACATCGTTTGAATCAACAATTAGGGACTACGCCATTCAAAAGCGAGAGAAAATAGTCGAGTGAGTACTTTTTTTGAAATTGACCGTCCGTCTCGCAACCATCAAACATGACGCATATTTATTTTTCATCACATAGAGGGAACGTATTCCCAGCGCGACGGAGCATACAAAGCAGTTCGAGTTCGCGCCAACAGAACGGCTACCGCTGCCGTACACATGTAGGTACGATCGTTCAGAGAGAAACGCCACTCATGCTTTCTAATGGCATCGGTCGACGTTGTAGCTCCGTAAAAAGTAAACACGAGTTTCGCTCTCGGATCGGTTGGCAGCTCGCTAAAATGTTCTTAATCAATACGAGACGAATTCGTCCTTTTTTTCTTTATTTTAACGTGGTCTTTAATAAGAGCCGTCTTAAAAATTGTATCGATTCAATTAATTAAGTGAAATTAAAAACGTACACGTTAGGGTGTTTTATATACGAGGTAACTGCCAAAATTGTCACTCGTTCATCACGATGATAGAAGTCATGTCTGCCCTAAAAGCCTATGTAGAGTGACAATTAAATAACGGAACTTTTTAAATTATTAATATTACGAGGATGAATTCCTGTACTGTACCCCTGACCCCTTTACACTAAAACTACAGTGGCATTATATTTTCTATTTTCAAATATACACTAGGGTGACAAAATAAAATAGACACCAGGTAAAGCGGTATAAATATGTAAACAGCTAAATTCTAAGAACGAATTAAGAACTTTCTCTTGTCATTAGGGTAGGGGTAGATGTATCGGAAGGAATTCGTCATAGTTTAATATCGTTACAGCTATATGCCTCGCTTACAAGGTTCGAGTGATATTAGCGACTTCACCCGGGGTCGCATCGTTGGCCGGGGTGAACGCGACGCTTCGCAACGTGAAATAAGTAAATTTTTAAATATTCCGTTGTCCACAGTTAACCGTGTGATTACACAATTTAAACGCAAGGAAAAAACAACAGTGGAGCCGAGACCAGGTCGTGCCGGACCTTCTGGAAGAAGTAACAGGGTGCTTGTGCGCGAAGTGTTAAGAGAACCGCGAAAAAGTACAGCTGAGCTTGCGGCAACTTCACAGAAAAGTCACCGCACCGTTCTGCGATACCTCCACAGTGTGGGGATGTATAAAAGGGTGGCAAAGAAAAAACCTCTCCTTACGGCGTTTCAGAAACGGGGCCGAATGGCTTGGGCAATCGAAATGCGAAGGAAGCCCGAAGAGTTTTGGCGGTCTGTCATTTTTTCAGATACTGCCGATTCAGTGATAGTGGTCGTACGTGGGAATGGAGGCGTTCGTCACAGCAGACGGTGAAATACGGCGCTGTGAATATCATGGTGTGGAGCGCGATATGTAATCTGCGACGGAAATATAAATGCGGCAAAATATATCCAAGTATTAATTAACAGAAGGACTACCGCCGATATTCGACAACGCCATTTTATCTAAAGAAGACGCCACTTTTAAGGAGGATGGAACACCCTGCCACAAAGCAAGAACAACCGCATGGAAAGAGGAACATGGCATTCGGATTTTACCATGGCCAGGCCAATCACCAGACATGAATCCGATAGTGAATGTTTGGCACATAATCAGGACAAATATGGCGAAACGACCCCGAAAACCCAGCAATAAGGAAGAACTCGTGGCAGCTGTTACGGAAGAGTGGTTAAATATTCCAGAAGACACCATTAATCATTTAATAGATTTTATGCCACGACGACTCGCAGCACTTCACGCAAGTAAAGGTGGATTGACAAAATATTAGTCTAATTTAAAAATTTTAAAATATTTTGTGTATATAACGAGAATAGAATCCTTTTTTTTTAATTAGTAGGTGTCTACTTTATTCTGTCACACTAGTGTAGTCTCCCTCTGCACTAATGCGCTTAGTCCATTGGTGCTTCAACATCTCACCAGCTTCTTGGAAAAGCTTTTGTCCGACCCCCTGTAAAACACCTCTCTACAATTTACATCACTTCATAGTTACTGAAAAAATTTGCCCCAAGTAAAATTTCTTTTAATTTCCGGCGAATATGGCGGGTGCTCCACTAATTCAAAGCCTGCTTGGTGTATAGCACCCATATCAATACCAGATGTATGGCCGCAGTGCTTCGTCCCTTTTGCAAATAGTCAATACCCAGAATACCCAAAACACAGATAGCAAAACGTTTCCAGTAGACGGCACGATCTTAAATTTGCGCTAGGAAAGAGAACCGTAATGTTTCTACTCTCTACTTTGCACTTTGGTCTCGGGATCATAGTGGTGCAGCCATGACTCATCCAGGGTCACATACCGACTAAGGAAGTTCTCTTTGTTTGCTTGGTACCTTTCCAAAAGAGGTCCTTCCAAAAGGCGCTTAAAAATCAACACATGATCGATAGTTAACATTCAGGGCACCCATCTTGCATTCATCTTTCCATATCTAATTCTCTGGTCAGTATGTTGTGCATCACATGGTATGATAAGCCATCGGTCTTGCAGCACGATATCGTGTACCTTTTTAATGATTTTCTTTGTTGCTACCGTTATAGAAAGACCACCGGCATGTTGGTTTTCACAGGATCTTCTTCCGTATTTAAAATCTCAACACCAGTGTTTGACTATATCATAAGAAACTGCAGACTCATTAATTGTTGCCATATGAATTTCAATTGCCGTCATGTCAGGTATTTTATTACGGCTCTTTATTCTACAGGATCTATTTTCGCGAACAATCACGGCACACAATTCAAGAATTAGCCACAGCATAACAACACTTTGAGATGCAGACTTGATATTATGTAGATATGATCTGCAAATGTCAGTTAACTAAATGTCAAAAATATTAATCAGGATGAGGATCTGCGATCGTATTATGACGGTTTGCAAATAACTAATTTTACCGTCTACTGCATCCTAATCTCCAAGAAGCTCTGTTCCTGAAACCATGTTCCCCCCAGTCATATCTTCGCCCATTCTCCTCGTATGGCCCTTCCACAATACTTGCTTGCTATTTCATGTATTAATGATATGTCAACTTCCATTATTTCTTTGATTCTTTGATTTTTTTCATGATTTGATAATGTATCAGTTGACATTACTTTGTTTTCCAACTTCTTATTCACCGCCCATACTTCACTTCCATAGGTAACACAGCCTTCAACAAAAGAGTGTTTTGCATTCAATACCATACACTTTTTTCAGTAGTTCGTACGTCTCAGCAATCTTTCGACTATTTTAAAAGAAAATTTTATATTTGCTCTGTGACTTCACGTTGTGAGCACCTAATCTACCCTCACTAGAAGGCGTATAACTTTATAAATTATCATCTGATTTGCTTGATCTTCAGTGCGTTTAAAGAGGAAACCTGTGTGATTTTTTTAATGCTGCTACCGTTTAAACATGACGCTAAGTATTCTAAGTTTTAAATTAATGTTCTGTTATTTAATTGTCAGACTGTGTAATCTAGACCATGAATACATACTATCAACTGTGAGAAGTTTGAATCTAATAATTTCTCCAACAAGCATTCATCTTGCTTATGAAATTATCAAGGCATAACACCGACGGTTCCTTGATTTTCTTTTCTAATCCTCCACGTTTTGTTGCATCTCTCAAGCTTTACGCATCTTCCACGTACATACTTTACTGCCTGTCCGAGTGCTGTTGTGCGAGCATTAACAATTTACGACAATTTCGACATTGCAATTAAGAATCATTTACATAGAATCGTAATTAATCGTGGATATATATGTCGATTAATCAGGGAACATCCTGATGGTTAACGATCGTTGTAATTAGCGCGCATTAGAATATCATAAACAGCGGGAACGAGACGCGATCGATAATTTATCGGTTCCTTTCGACAGTGCGCCTGTCGTTTTCGTGTTATCACCGTTCGACGACGCTACAAGACGAAGGTGTAACTTTCCTATGTCGATGTGTAAATTTTAATGCCGATTCGAAGATATCTTGAAGATGGTATCTGGGATTGGTTCTTCAAATGTATTTCAATATGAAACTTGTTAGATCGAAGTGGAAGATTGTTTTCGGCAGCTTTATATTGGGAATTCTACTTAGATGCTGGGAAATTAGTCAATAAATTAGAGGAATTTAAAAGCTATCAAGTGTGTTAAGAATAAAACGAAACGTTTTATTCTTCAGAGTTAAGGGTTGTTATAATAGCGTCAGTACAACGCCAGAACATCAGAAACATGTGGAAAATTAATGGTTCGATTGCAAAAGGTGCTAAGATCAAAATTAAGAACTGCACTAATTTAATTAACAGCAATTTGAAATTTAGAGTATATTACCTACCCAAAATTTACACCAATAGTGTCCTCCTACGTACAAAGTATCCAAATGATCAGCAAGCAAACATGAGAATCTACTCCACAAAATAGATAACCTCTGCGTAGAAAATTCTTTTTTCTTTTTAATAAAATTGAACCAAATCAATATTAATATTAATATGAAACTCCCGTGGATGTTAGTAATATTTCCTTGCATTTATAGTTTTATTTTACAATCTTATCAAACAGCGCTAAGGTTTTTGAATATGTACTATACGAGAAGTTGTAGTGTGGTATTAAGCCTTACATGTCAATGAACCAATATGGTTCCGTCAGCTATAGGTCTTTAAATACTAATTTGTAACCCAGCAAGTGGATGTCATCTATACTAATTTCAGCAAAGTATTTGGTGCAATAGCTCATTCAGTGCTAATTTCTAAACTGCTATCGATGGGGATATCCCCAAGAACTGTTGCCTTCCTCGACTTATATTTGCGGGGCCGATCATATTATGTACTTTATAACGGATACCACTCCAACTACTTCCACAAGGATCGAATTTAGGTCCTTTACTCTCCAATGTTTCAACTTCTACCATATGCTGATGACCTAAAAATATTCACTAATACCACATCTACAGCTGATTACTTCACTCTGCAAAAAGATACAGGGATGACTAGACCAACAACTATTTGTCCCCTTTTGGAGCAAGTATTCGGATAATACGTTGTCAAGTTTGACATCGCTAAGCAACTTTATGCCATCTGTTCGTGAGTAAATTTATTTATTTTAAATGAAATTCGAGCAGTAGAGCACTGGATTGTTGTAAGCATATGTAAGCTACCGTCCATATTAGTTCGCACGAGCAAATAAATTAAAAAGGCGATTTATTTCGGCGGCGATTTCTGGTGCTGTCATATTTTAGACGACCTTTGAAATTTCGTCCATTTCGAATCTGATTCAGGCCTCACCAAATGCTATCTCCAATCTTATAGGATACGATTCTAAAGCCAAAATTGGTACAATAACAATCCCCCTGAATTTACTGGGTCAATTTAGTTATCTGTTAGATTGTAGGTAATAATATTTAAATTACCTTCCTAGATTATAGTGAAATCTGTAACCTATGGTCAGTTGTAGTATGGTATTTACTCTATTCACGTCGTGAGCGAAATATCGTGTGATAATTTTTCAAAATGCCTCCGCGAAGAGAAATTAGTACGGAAACACGTGCGCTTATAATAGCTTACCATAAAAGTGGCATAAGTAATCGACAAATTGCCAAAAAAATGAAAACACACCACGCTACGGTTGACTATAGTTTTCTTAATAAAAGATGGAGTGGAAGGCCAAAAGCGACAACATTTGCAGATGATCGCAGAATAGTGGTTACCAGCAAGTTAAATAGACGTAGAACAGCCTCGGAAATCACCGTAGAATTAAATGTTGGTCGCCAAAAGCTAGTCAGTGTTTCTACAGTCAAATGTCGCCTACAGAAAGCCGGGCTCCATGGACGTATTGCGATGAAAAAGCCATTACTACGCAAACAAAACAAGCAAAAACGACTTAAATGGGCTTGTGAACACCAACACTGGACCATAGAAGAGTGGAACAACGTCCTACGGACGGATGAGTCCAAATTTGAGTTGTTCGGAACCCGAAGACGCATATTCGTAAGAAGATCTGTAGGTGAACGTGCCAGAGAAGAGTGTATTGCTGCTACCGTGAAGCATGGTGGAGATTCTATCATCATTTGGGGCTGTTTTGCTGGCACTAGTGTAGGGGACATTGTGAAAATTGACGGTATATTAAAAAAAGAAGGCTACCGCGAAATTTTGGAGAACCACGCAATACCTTCCGGAATTCGATTTCTTGGTGAAAATTTTATCTTCCAGCAAGATAATGACCCAAAACATTCCTCTAAATTATGTAAGGACTATTTACGCCATTTAGAAGAGGAAGGAACTCTCAAAATTATGGAATGGCCTCCCCAGAGCCCCGACTTGAATCCAATCGAGTTACTATGGGAAGAACTAGATCGGGAAGTACGGAAATCTGCTCCGATATCAGCTACTGACGTGTGGAACAAACTGCCTCAATAACACAAGAAACTCTGGCAAAACTTATTGCGAGAATGCCTCGATTGTGTGCTGCAGTTATTAAATCAAGGGGGGGTCACATAGATGAAAGCAAAATTTAAATTAAACGTTTTAATTTTCACATTTATTTAATATATTTTTATTCATGTACGTGTATCTGTACATAAAAAATAAATATTATAAACATTTTTGCTGAGTTTTTATACATCTCTGCTGTCAGTGAGAGTACCTAAACACTTTTGAGCGGTAGTGTATTTTGACATGTTTTAGATGACTTAGATTTTTCGCGAAAAACATAAGGTTCAAGGCTCAACGAAGGCTATCTCTAATCATACAGAATACGATTCTAAAACGTAAAACTATATAACAGAAAGGATACATACTTGGCCGGAGTGCAACATCTTGGTATTAAAAGCGATTTGAACTGGGAGAATATAAGATCATCAGATAAAGATGGAAAACTGCACTAAAGAAGACATATTCATAATAAAATTGGCAATATCTTCTGGCAGCTCGAAACGTACATCATTAATTTAAAGATCACCATATTATGTCAGCTATTACGAAAAAGAAAATATACTTATATCATAAAACTCTTGAAGAAAGTAATACCTTCTAAATTCAGAAAGACCTAACAACTCCTCTAATATCTGAGGTTTCTTATATTAAACGAGATTCTAACGTTGAAGGTGTAATCTTGGACAGCCTATATATTCCACGTAGAAGGTAGACCGACTCCAACAAGGAGGTATTCTAGGACCTTCTTGTTGTTTCTTTTTTTTTTGAAGTGAAAGAGCTCGAATCTCATAGTTATTACAAAATATATCTACATATTAATTGGACTGTCTCGAGATAGAAAATGAGAAAATTAAAACTATCAGACGGATCACGCTCTTCAGAAGTTGATATGTAATAAAGCTTAGGGCGAAGGAATTATCGCTGGTATTGTTTTTGTTCGTGACGCTCGCAAAGTGTCTATTCCGAAGCCTTCGAAGCCCAAAGACGGGCGTAAGAATTGCCTGATGATAGGCAGGAAGAAAAAAAAATTATTACAGAAAAAAAATTAAGAAAAGAAAAAGTTTTGTGACGAAATATATAATGTGTTGATCGCATACACCATGTTCTTTTTTATTTCTCATTCGTTACTTACATAAGCGAGTTCCACCTAAATTAGCCAATGTTTACGGCAACTTCTTTTTTTATTTCCTTTAACGATCGAAGGTAGTTTTTACGAGAATAAAGGAATCTAAGTAAATAAACGCTTCTGAATTTCATTACGGCGCTGATATGATCGTTGACGCTAACGTTGTAGTTTTGTTTCTCGGTATGTAAATTGATAATTTTCTTCTTTCTTGGAAACCATTATTGCGGCGAATAGGTAAGTAAATGATAACATAAAAGACGGGCATCGAGGTATTAAACGGAGAATCGTGGACATAATTAAAAATTTTACGAGCCTAACTTCTCCTGAAAAGGACCGTGCGACGTTCTTTAGGAGTAGGATGAACTTGAATGGAGTAAAACACTACCAAATAGAGAAGATATTTAGTGCTACTAACGTCAGTCCTCTTCTTAAAAATAATTGGTTACATTGGAAATATATACCTTGCGCGTTTGAGATGAATTACGGCGCCTAACTTCAAGGAATTAGATATACAGGTGTTTTCAAAAATATAGCACAGCATTTCCCCATTTTGCTAAGGCACTAAAATAAAGAAATGTATATCTAAATAATACGATAGCATTCTGGTAATCTGTTAGGCCATAAATATTTCATAGAATTTTACAAATTAATATAATTTTTAATTCATTTGCATAACACATGGGCTGAAAAGTCCCGGGCCTAACACATAGATGACGCTAGTTTTATTGCAGTCACCCTTCTCTCAGTTAGTACTAACCTTCAAAAGACAGCTGTTAAAATTTCACGATATTCTATTCATTAGTTTGTGAGTTATTGTGCTAAGAGTCACGCTACTTTTGTTATTTTCAAAACAATGGATCAAAAACAATTTCGTGTTTTAATTTTACACTGCTTCTCAATGGGAAAAAATACCGTTAAAGCGAAGCAATGGCTTGAAAAGTGTTATAGGGACTCCGCTCCATCAGAAAAAAACAATAAAACGTTGGTTTGCTGACTTCAAAAGTGGTCGTAGAGACACCGATGATGCAGAACGCAGTGGACGTCCAAATGAGGCGGTAACACCAGAAAACATCAAAAATCCACAAAATCGTTTTGAATGATCGAAAAGTGAAGTTGCGTGAGTTAGCTGACATCGTAAAGATATAAAAAGAACGTATTGGCTTTATATTGCATGAGCATTTGACTATGAGAGAGCTCTGTTCAAAGTGGGTGCCGCGTTTGCTCACTGTTGACAAAAAACAAGAACGTGTTGATGATTCTGAGCAGAGTTTGGCCATGTTTAAACGTAACAAACCGGAATTTTTGCGTCGATATGTGACAATGGATGAAACATGGATCCATCACTTCACTCCGGAATCAAAACGATCGTCATCTGAGTGGATAGCAACTGGTGAACCTCATCCAAAGCGCCCGAAAGCACAATAATCGGCTGGAAAGGTTATGGCCTCGGTATTTTGGGATGTGCGTGGTGTAATATTCATCGACTATCTTGAGAAAGGAAATACCATCAACAGTGAATATTATATAGCGTTATTGGAGCGTTTGAAGGCCGAAATTGCAAAGAAACGACCGCATATGGCAAAGAAAAAAAAATTATTTCATCAAGACAACGCACCGTGTCACAAGTCAATCAAAACAATGGCAAAACTACATGAATTGAACTTCGAATTGCTCCCACATCCACCGTATTCGCCAGATTTGGCTCCCAGCGACTACTAGCTGTTCGGAGATCTCAAAAAAATGCTCGCCGGTAAGAAATTTCGCACGAATGAAGAGGTTATCGCTGAAACTTAGGCCTATTTTGAGGCAAAAGATAAATCGTTCTACAAAAGTGGTATCGAAATGTTAGAGCGGCGCTGGAATGATTGCGTTGCTCTTGATGGAGATTACGTTGATGAATAAAGCTAATTTTGAACCAAAAAAACCGTGTTTTCTTTGTTAGGCCCGGGACTTTTCAGCCCATCAAGTGACCAGTGTTATTTGTGCGGGAGTGTATGGATACAAAGTATTACCATTAAAACATGCCCTAACCTCTTTGTATTATTAAGTTGAAAGATTTAAACTGAAATATACTGCTCGTGTATGGTATGTGAGATTAAAATGGATTCATCTTAGCAAACCATCCATTTGGTGTTCCACAGGGATCAATTCTAGGTGCGCTCCTCTTTCTACTGTACACAGTGAGCATAAAAATTATGGAATAAAATTCATACTATATTTAAGAGGAAGCTGATTTGATGAATAACGTTATGATATCTTTGGATATGAGTCTATGCTGTGTGCATTTGACACGTGCTTACTCTGTGTGAAATTATTATCGGTTTTTCTCGTTCATTCTTATCAGGAAAACACAGACAATTTCTTACGATAATAATAATGCCATTCGATCATAATTTATGTCTTAACTTTGACACAATACTAAATTTTTTGAATTTAATTTTAATTCAGCAGCTTCTAGTAATTTTCTCTCTTTCACTGATGTCTCTAAAAATCTCTAAATTTACGTTGATTTGTACGATTGACCGAACATGTTGCATGCCTTCGTAAAAAGTCTTAGGCTTCTTTAAAGCTGCTGTATGCCAACAGACACATTTTGAATTCTAGCCTAAAGCAAGCGACTTTATGAATCATTAATTTTATGAATATACTATGTTGCTGTCTCACAATAGGGGCGGAATATGGTACAAAAGCTTCAAAACTCTCGTTGCAGGTTGTAACCTTCGTAGTTACGATCATGTGCCCAAATGTATTAAAGGTTTTCTACTTCCACGATATTTTATTCATGTTCTAAATACTAGGCATCGATATCAATTGATACTTCAACACTCTACACCTCTATTCAAAAGATAATTTAGTTATGGTGCTGCTATAATTTACAATTTATTACCTAGTATGTATAAGGAAATGATTAATTTAGTATAACTGTTAAAACTTCTATGTGGTGACACCAGGCACTCTTTATTTTGACTTTGATTTTCTTTTTTTGTTATCTGATGAATGAACCTACGTATTCGTTATTTTCCTTATTATTCTACAATTGCTCTGAGTTTGGTTGTACTTGGGATTATTGTTGGCTTTCGTTCTGTATAATTTTGTAGGGTCTATTTAAGTGGACTAGCATGAGTAGCATTTGCTAGACTTGGCAAGGTCCAACTTTTATTGTTCGTACTGTTGTAAATAAAGGCAGATTATTATTATTATTGTTGTTATTATTATTAATGGCTGCATCTTAACCCCCCTATTATTCAACGTATATATCTCTGATCTACCCAATATCAGGTCAACAAAGTACTGTTACTCGGAAGATATCGTACTTACCTGTAGAACCAAAGATCTCGGACAAGCGAAGACAATCCGCCCAGAAAACCTAAACTTTATGAACTCTTATTTTAGAAGGTGGTAACTTAAAGTCAATATAGGTAAAGCTAAAGTATGCGCATTTCACCTGTACAACAAACAAGCTAATACCTTGGTGTCATCCTTGACCGTACCCTTTCATACAAAAGACATCTTGAAAATACCGTTGCCAGGATAAAACTCGTAGCAATATTACTCAAACACTGTGTGGATTTCAAATAAATTATTGTTATTATTATTATATAAACATTTCCCCGGCACAACACATTACAGTTGATCAATTCATATTTAAACATAAAAATCTGAATCCTCCGCTAAGCTCAACAACGCCATTAAATGTAAGTGAAGCATAAGAATGAATCGGGTTAAATTTTTTATAACTTTAAATCTCATTAAATTCATTTCCTATCCATTCCACCGTTTAAAATTGACAGGGCAAGTAAATATTGAATTTCTTCTCGACTCTTTTTTTTTTTCTTCCTTTACCAACATCAATATGAGTATACGAAAGCGTGTATATTTAATCCATTCGTTAGATCAATCAATTCCGAACGAATACGACGCCATGAGCGTTCACACACAACGAACATCGGCTAGAAGTACGGAAAGTTCTTTCGGTCGATCTAGGGAACGAAATGCGACGATATCGATCTGACCGTTTGGTGCCTCTCTCCGCTTCGTTGTGTTCTTTCGGATATCTTCTTTCCCTGACATCGCGTCTAACATGAATTTATTCAAAGACAAAATCCGGTTTCCACATAACGTCGCTGGCTGATTTCGTATATCTATATATATACGCGTTGGAATTCGAGCCCTTGGGATGTCTTTCTGTTTTCCGACAACTGGACGGACATTTAATTCTAATAGTTGTAAAAAAATACGCTCTGCCGCTGTTTGACATGATTATATTTTATATACAGCGTGTTTCGTGGTATGGGTGATAATAATATAGTAACAATTGCATATGCTTTTACTGATTTGTTTATCTGACATCGTTGTCTTGTTTTGTCTGCTCTTGTTGTTTTTAATTTAACTTTTGTTATATTTTATCGTAGTGATGCCCTTTGCACATACAAGGGTTTTCTGTCACGTTCAACACAGTAGATAGCCTTTAAAGACTTTATTGTTTCGTTACACCAATCTACACTTTTAAAGTACAGGTTGTGAAAGTACAGCGAGGAGTCTCCCGTGGATCTGACTATTATCTCGTAGAACCGAAGCCATTTTTTTTTCATTTAAATAACATATGGACTGAAAAGTTGACGCTAGTTTTATTGCAGTCACCTTTCTCTCAGTTAGTACTAACCTTCAAAAGACAGCTGTTAAAATTTCATGATATTCTATTAGTTTGCGAGTTATTGTGCTAAGAGTCACGCTACTTTTGTTATTTTCAAAACAATGGATCAAAAACAATTTCGTGTTTTAATTTTACACTGCTTCTTGATGGGAAAAAATACCGTTCAAGCGAAGCAATGGCTTGAAAAGTATTACGGGGACTCCGCTCCATCAGAAACAACAATAAAACGTTGGTTTGCTGACTTCAAACGTGGTCGTAGAGACACCGATGATGCAGAATGCAGTGGACGTCTAAATGAGGCGGTAATACCAGAAAACAAAAGAATCCACAAAATCGTTTTGAATGATCGAAAAGTGAAGTTGCGTGAGTTAGCTAACATCGTAAAGATATCAAAAGAACGTATTGGCTTTATATTGCATGAGCATTTGACTATGAGAAAGCTCTGTTGAAAGTGGGTGCCGCGTTTGCTCACTGTTGACCAAAAACAAGAACGTGTTGATGATTCTGAGCAGTGTTTGGCCATGTTTAAACGTAACAAACCGGAATTTTTGCGTCGATATGTGACAATGGATGAAACATGGATCCATCACTTCACTCTGGAATCAAAACGAACGTCATCTGAGTGGACAGCAACTGGCGAACCTCGTCCAAAGTGCCCGAAAGCACAACAATCGGCTGGAAAGGTTATGGCCTCGGTATTTTGGGATGTGCGTGGTGTAATATTCATCGACTATCTTGAGAAAGGAAATACCATCAACAGTGAATATTATATAGCGTTATTGGAGCGTTTGAAGGCCGAGATTACAAAGAAACGACCGCATATGGCAAAGCAAAAAATTTTGTTTCATCAAGACAACGCACCGTGTCACAAGTCAATCAAAACAATGGCAAAACTACATGAATTGAACGTCGAATTGCTCCCACATCCACCGTATTCGCCATATTCGGCTCCCAACGACTACTGGCTGTTCGCAGACCTCAAAAAAATACTCGCCGGTAAGAAATTTCGCACGAATGAAGAGGTTATCGCTGAAACTGAGGCTTATTTTGAGGCAAAAGATAAATCGTTCTACAAAAGTGGTATCGAAATGTTAGAGCGGAGCTGGAATGATTGCGTTGCTCTTGATGTGGATTACGTTGATGAATAAAGCTAATTTTGAACCAAAAAAACCGTGTTTTCTTTGTTAGGCACGGGACTTTTCAGCCCATGTGTTACGAGACCGCAAACGGATTGGGGCAAACAGGTAACAAAATCAGGAGAACAAATGATGCTGGGTGGAATGACGTTCTAAATTTTTTGATAAATGAGAAGAAAATAACATATCAGTAGTGGCTAACAAGACAAAATCTGAAGGACAGAAAAATCTATATGAGATACAATGATGAAGCAAACAAAAAAATTGTTTGGAAAGGAAATGCGATGAGGTAGACAGACTTATAGGAGGATTAAAATCTAGGCAAGCATGGAAAACATTGAGAACACTGAAGAAAAATACAAAGGAAGTGAAATCTATAAATTTAATAGGAAAGGATAGCTAGAGGAGGTACTATAAATCTTTATTCATGTAAGACAGAAATAATTTTGGGAAAGTAGGTTACACAAGTGACCTGGTCAACCAATTCATAAGAGAAGTAACAGTGAAGGAAATTATAGAGACAATAAAAGCTATGAAAAATGACAAAGCGGCAGGTCCAGGAGGTATGCCCATGGATCTTATTAACAATTACCAATCGTAACATTAGAAGCAATTGCCAGGTTGTTTATATCTTGTTTACAGGGTAAAGAAGTCCTGGATGAATGGAATATTGCATATGTAAGTTCTGTACCCAAGAAAGTCGGCAAAATGAAATGCGGAAACTATAGGTGAATTAGTGTTACGTCTTCAATATGCAAGACTGTAGGATGAGTAGTAAAATCGAAAATAGAGGAACAAGTAAAAGATTCCGAGGAACAGAGTGCTTTTCTAGAATATCTGGACTTGAAGATATGCAGAGCAGCTGCACAAAATCGGTCACTGAGATATATTCCTTTATTTATCTCACCCACAAATATTATATGCCTTATAATAAAATTGTTGTGGTAAAATTACACAACTCCTAGATCTGTGATTACATGTTCAAAGTAAAATCGACACTGCTGTTAATTTTGGTATTTTTGAAACTACAAAGTTGATCAAACGGACAAAGAAATGCTATTAGCAAGGGTGAAATCAGGAAAAAGAAGACAGTTGAACATTCAGTTGCTGAGATATTTAAAAACAAGTATGTGTTCATAATGGAACACCCAGTATATTTTTCTCATCTCCATTGGATTGCACGTAGCTAACCAACGATTATACAAAGTTAGTAGATCACCAAAACGATTCGCAAACTGTCTGGTGATACGCTATCCTGACATCTACTGTCTATCCGCTAAAGTGAGATTATCTAAAAATTCACTTTTTCGATTCAACGTGTCACAAATACTAAAATTAGTTTCACCACTCCAAGCGAGAAAGGAATTTAGATTGTCCCTAACAACATTAATAAATTAGTAACAAAATGCTATCCATTTTCATTGGTCCTCAGTCAATAAAGCTTGAATTGGTTTATATTTATTAGGGATATATTTATTCTTCTTTAAAACATTATCCAACTAAATATCAATCATGACAAATAACAATATCGCCATGTCTTTTTCTTATCGTGGATGGGCGTGATAAATTTTAAATGCTAGTAAGCCTGAGTAGTTGCATGTAGACCTCAGATCGTTAAATTCGTTGTAAATGTAAATGAGATGAACGAAGAGAATATTTACGGTCACCGTCAATGTATAGCTGTATTTGCATTAGTTTCTTTTTGCTCTTGAGGTGAGGTATAAATATGTATAAATTTGCTGAAGTGTGGGGCTGCTTACGCCATACAGTGAAATTACTAGAACGTTCTACAATAAACCAGAAACTACCTTGTATTAGAATGACTTTCTCTTAAAATCAGAAAGAAAATTGCTTTGGAGTTTTCTGCAGAAACTGGTGAAGAAGATGGTTCAAAAGTTTAGGGTGGAAGAAGTTAAAGATAGGAGACAAATGTCCTTATCGGAGATTAATAGTAGAGTTTTAGTTTGAATGGGCAGAAACTCAATAATAGCCAGAGCACTAAAGGGGGTAGTGGTTCAATTAAACAAATATTGCATCATTCATATTTTAACATTAAATTACTATAACCACATTTACTCTTACTTAAATTAGAGCAAATTAGTAACTACTGATTTAGTTCGAAGCTCTTATTAGCTTCCAGGTTGGAACTGTGCTGTCTTCCCTTTTTTGCTTTATTTCTGATTGCAGTATAAGATTTTCATCAAATCAGATCTGATGAATATGATCTTTGTATCCCGCATTTTAAGTATTTTATTAATGTAACTTTAGTTCCAAAATTTTAAGTCGTCCCCAAGGTCAAAGTACCGCCAAACCTTTTCCTTCTCCCTTTTAAATATAAAGATGGTAAATTCCCAAGAGCACCACATTCAAATTTTCCTCATTTAAAATACACTTTTTTTTTAGAGAGGTAATTACGTGTTTGATATATTTCTTCATATAACTCACATTTAATACTAATTAATAAAACATAATCAACTTAATGGATAACACAGATGCCACCTGGGTGTAACCTATATGTACTGAAGAGAATATAGGATCCTATTACGACAAAGAGCAAACTGGTTTCCTTCGGAGAAATGTTGAAAGAAGACTGTATTAATTACATTAGCGATATCTAGGTGTGTTAGGTTTCAAATTTCGAATACAAATGAACAGAATTGAATTAATATAAGGAGAATCTTGATTTTGGAAGAAAATGAGTTGTGGTCGCAGTTACAATTTATTAATGGCTTATAAATTTGAATTCGTATTCACCTGTTTGAAACCAATAAGTGCTATGATCGCAAAAATAAACCGATTAGGAATCTAGAAATCTCAACTGTAAATCATAGAAGATCGGAATTCACTATATATAGAAAATATTGTTAATGTTTAATTTGAATCTATATTCACATTTACGAAACTAAATTGCCTCATCCCAATATCGGATAAGATGAGCATTTATTTCACACTAGTTAATCCACAAAATCTACAATTACATATTTCTAGAGTAAAACATACATGTAGAATCGATTGCCTAATATTAACTTCAATTTTTAAGCATCCAAGTTTGCACATCATAAGAGATATGCAATCGGTGATCTAAAAATATCTTCGCATAGCCGATTATTTCAACTTGTCTTGCAACATTGGTCTTTGGTCCACGGTATATACCATAAATATGTTAGAATAGCTTATAAAACAATTTATGTGGATCTTTTCTTTGATGTAGCAACGATAATATCGACTAGTATACGCAAAAAGATATTCTAACAGGTATTGGCAGCGATCTCGTTCTTTGGCAATAAATAACAATCTTTTTTACCCGGTTTTTGCTCTTGCAATGGTTGGACGCGAGATGGCGTGCCCTAAAGTACTTATCGTAACGGGTTGCGTGCATTTACCTTAATAAGGTATTAAGTTATCACTTATAACATGTAATATACTTTGTTCTAATATTTATCGCGCAGAAAATTTTACGTGCTTTTAAATAATAAATCTTAAGCGACGGGATACTGGTCTTTGCAAGCTTTTTCTTTTTTTTCACACATCCACGTAACTTGCCGGTAATTATTATATTTATTATACAGTGAAGACCTATGATATTCCTCTTTCTGTCCAGATAACTTTCGAATGACGAGAGTTGCCATTATTTGAACAAAACACAAACATCTTTATGCCTTTGGAAGGTAATTTTTTGTGTTATTGATAGTTTAATATCATTGTTGGTGGCACTAGAAGTAGTATCAACTTTTCTGCAATCATTGGGCGTTAAATAAGGGCCACTACAAATTATTTATAGAAAATTTGATTTAATAATCTTTGTTCTAAATAGATAAATGTATATAATTTTCTTATATGGATTATTACTTAGTATTCTGTATTACATATCGAAATTAAATAAAATTAAATTATTACACATGGCCGGGAATGCTATTATCTTCTTTTTTTTGGGTTGGATTTGATTTTCACCCCACCGCCAGAAAATATCTGAAATCTGATCTGAAATATGAATGAAATAACGTATTTATTGTGTTCAAAAATTAAAAGGAACATCTCTCTGTTGTGTTGTATGGCACTAAAAATTACTTACACTCAAAAATTATTGTTGTTGGATTGGTTTGGAATTTTCTAGAACCAAAATCTAAGAAAACGCATGGATTGTTTTAAAAAGGATGGTACCTTTGAGAAGGATATCAGCAAAGAAGAATTAACAAAAAATGTTGACGAAGTATGGAATAGTACTAATAAAATAGAATTGGTAATATAGCAGTCAGTAGAAGCATGAAAAAAGACTCCGAGAGAAACCGAAAACAACACTAGAAGATACTCAACATGGATTTAGAAAAGGAAGAAGCACCCAGGACTTAATATTTGTTATTAGACAATTAGGAGAAAAACTAATAGGGAAAGGAAAGGAAATACATATATGTTTTATACATCTTAAAGAGCTTTTGATAGGATAAGAAGAGAATATGTATGGCAGAGCTTGGAGAGGAGAGGTTTAGAGAAAGTAATGAGAGAGATGATTAAGGCATTGTATAAAAGCAATAAGAATAAGGTGAGAACTTCCAATGCAGAATCAGCTGAATTCGAATCACAAATTGGATTAAAACAGGGATGCGTATTGAGCCCATTGTTATTCTCTATATTAATAGACGACGCTGTTAAAAAAGCTAAACAAAAAGGAAAAAATATGAAAGTAGGAAACGGACAGGAACTAATGTTTGCAGATGAGATGGTACTGATAGCACACTCGGAAGAGACATTACAGCAGAACTTGAAGATATACCAAGAAGAACTGACAAAGATAAACATGGAGATAAACACGAGGAAAACAAACACAATGATAATAGCAGCAGAAGAAAGAAAACATAGCATCAGAATCGGGGAAAAAGCATTGGAACAAGTTAAAAGTTACAACTACTTAGGAACAATCATTGACGACAATGGGAGAATAGAGAAAGAGGTAAATGAGAGGATAGGGAAATCCGCAAAAATATATAACATATTGAGAAATTCGTTTCTGGATAAAAAAGAAATACCAAAAAAAAATAAAGACAGAGGTGTATAAAAGAGTGGTCAGACCAACATTAACACATGGTATAAGTGAGTCATGGATAACCACGAATAGAATCAAAAGCAGAGTTACGGCCATGGAAATGAGATTCCTAAGAAGAATAGAAGGAGTAACTAGAAGAGACAGAATCAGAAATACGACAATCACTAATAGTCTGGGTATCAAACCAGTAGAAGAGAGGCAACTGGGATGGCTTGGACATCTACACAGAATGGAAGAAGATCGAATCACAAAGAGGATATTTGAAGCCAAAACAGAGGGCAAAAACAGAATAGGTAGACCCCGAAACACCTGCAAGGAGCAGGTGTATAGAACATTAGAAAAGAGAAGTATGGGATGGATTGAAGCCAAACAACTGGCTCAGAACAGGAACCTGTGAAAGATAAAAATAAGAAATATACAGTCCGACAAGGTATAAAGGACATAGGATTAAAAAAAAAAAAGAAGCATGCACAAAAGGATATTCAATCCATCATCAATTCACAGATATTAAATCAGAAGGACATTGTTATTATTTTCTACTTATTTTATTTACGAAATTATTATAATTTCAAATTGAAACATGCCAAACACCTTTATACATTTTAAATGATATAAAGCATTTTGACAATACAATCCTGTTTTCTTGTAAGGTTGCCTAGAGGAAAATAAAGATCGACGTGTTTTTTAATAGCAGTTATTACAATCATTGGAGAGACGAAGCTATAGGACTTAATTTTTATTAAATAACGGTTACCGGTTTCATGCAAACTTGCACATCATCATGCTCGGACTCTCTAGAAAAGGACTATAACACCCAAGCAGGTACAAACAACGCTATTAACACCGTCGTGGCAAGAATATTAACTTTAAAGCACACAAAAGTGAAAACTGTAAAGGATGTACACAACAGATTAAAATGTCAATAAAAACTTACCTGTATCAGAACTGTACATAATCTTTTGCCCAGTTCTTCTTGTCTATTGGATCCTTGAACAAACAGAAGTCGATTTTGCGGACAAAATCATTTTCAATGACAAAATCCATTTTCACCTCGATGGTTTTGTTAATCGGCAAAACTGCCACATTCGGGGCTCAGAAAATCCACGAATGATTCATCAGAAAGCAATGCATCCAAAAAGTGTCACTGTCTGATGTGAATTGCGGTCTGGAAGAATGATTGGACCATATTTCTTTAAAGATGAAGAAGGTAATGCAGTAACGGTGAATAGCGAACGCTACCGTGCTCTCACAATGTAGTTTTTTGTGTCTCAACTGGAAAATATTATTTTTGACGATATGTGGTTTCAGCAGGAGGATGCCGGATGTCATAGCGCATGTGAAACATTGACTATCTTGCACGAGTTTACCCCTGGTCTTGTGATTTCCCGGATTGGTGATCAGAATTGGCCACCGCATTCTTGCGATTTAACACCTTTGAAGTTCTGGTTGTGGGGTTATCTGAAGTCACAGGTTTATGCCAACAAGTTTACGACCACCGAAGCATTGAAGGCTGAAATTAGACGCTCTAACAATGAAATACTACCACATGTATACAATAATGTTATTGCGAACTTTGCCAATAAAGTGTCTGGAAAGCCATGGCAATCATTTAGAATATTTTAATACTTTGCTACAAAAACCTTGAAATTTTGCGTTCTTATTGAAACACTCATTAGATATTGCAGTATATCATGGCTATGCATCATGTCAGTGCACATACTGAAGTCCATGAGGAAATTTTACGTAAACATATACAAAATATTAAAGTCGACTTTGGAGTACTACGAGTATATGCAACTAGATACATTGTATAAGAAAAACCTAACCTGTCACAGGTTGGTCGGACGTTGAAATTCGATAGTAGAAAGTTAATATTTGATACGGATCACGTGACGTGTATACTAATAATGTCCAGAAACACCTAAGTCTTCGTTTTACATGTGCTTTAAAAATATGTAATTAAATACAGGAATGTATCCCCATCTGAAAAGTCGGTGTACTGCTAGGCGAGACAATGTTACCACAATTAACGAATAAATTACATTTTAGAATTTAAAAAGCATTCAATTACGAATTCCCAATTGAAATATTGATCATCCTGTTCGCTAAGTTATTTCTTTGATAAATGACATTGACGTAAGCGTTACCAACTTCTAAATAATAAAAAAATCGTACCTAATTATAATCATTTTCCGCTATTATTTAGAGAATTCCAAATCATTTCTAATTTGATTAATCTAAAGAGGTATTTAAGCTTAACATTTAATTAAATATATTCGAACGAGTTCTTGGTAATTATCTTTTTTCTTGTTTCTGACATACATATTTTCACAACTAACCCAGCCGCCTCGGTTTTTCTTCGCTCTATTTTTAGACGCTTGTCGTATGTTAATAAAATGTCAACTTTACCATGTGAGTTGATATCCGTTCTCCGTGTAATTAACATAATTGGAAACCTATTTATCATTCCACCGAGACGATGTGTCATTTTCTAGAGCTATCTATTGATCGTATTAATTGAAATTTCTAAATTGCAGATCACGAATCTCCAGCTTGCTTTTTTTAAGAAAATAAAGTATCGATTACATTAGATCGTGAAAGTTTAATATGTATTTAAATGTTTTAAAATTGGAAAATACCATAAAAGGTCACAACTGAGCTTTACTCAAGTAGGCTTTGTCCGGCGATTTGATTTTTCCAGTCGTTAATCTTTAATTTTATATACTGACGTTTAATAACATAAGAATGACAAGTCAATTTGTTTATATTTTGAGAAAATAAAGTGGTAGATGATACATACACAACCTTTGCAGATCTATATATACGTAATCTAACTACAAACGCTGGTGTATAAAGATTTCATCGTTAAAACACGGGCAGGGACACAATTATTAGGCATCCCCCACTTTTTCAATTATCTTTAAGATAAACAATGAATAAATAAAATAAATGTAAAAGCAAATATTTATTCCTAAAAATTAGAAATTCAATATTTCCTTGGCCCCCCGCTGGCTCTTATGACAGCTTCAATCCTTTTAGGTAAACTGGCCACTAACATATGACAGGTTGAAGTTGGAATATCCTCCATACTCTTTCAAGTATTCCTTCTAATTCTTGTGTGGATTTACATTTGTGTTCGCATACCTTTCGCTTAATAATAGCCCACAAATGCTCGATCGGATTTAGATCCGGGCTTTGGGGTTGCCATTCCAAGATGTTAATGTTCACTTTCCGGAACCACGCTAAACTTGCAGCCGCAGTGTGGCATGGTGCGTTATCTTGTTGAAACAAAACTTCGTCAGTATTCATTCCGAATAATTTTTCAATTGAGGGCAGTAGAAATTTATGTAACATGCTGGCGTAGGTCCACGAGTTCATTCTACCTGTGCACACGTGTTACCGTTTGACGTCGATTTTGTAGAGTGTCGTTGTAATCACCGGTCCTCTCTTTCTGTCGTTTTACGTTTTGGACCTCTTCCCGGTCATGATTTAGTATCCCCTCTTTCTGGGTAACGGTTTAGAGTTGTTTGTAGGGCGCACCGTGAACATTTTACTTTTTTACTAATCATCACTTGGGACAATCCCTCGGCATGTAGTGTGATAATTTGCACACGTTGAAACTCAGAAAGTTCTTTAGATTTCACAATTTTCAGTTACATACACATAAACTAATCACGAATAAATATTTTTATTTACCAATAACAAACGCACATATAATCTAAAATAAACATACTAAGTGTAAAATACAATTAGTTCCGTAAATACAGCAGTAAATGGATTAATAACGGTATTTCTCCCACTAACCCTTCTATTTATACTACGGGTATTTGTAACAAGCGGCAGGTAAAGACTGTTTGTCTGTTAATACCGCTATATTAAAACATCTAAAGGGTGCCTCATATTCATGTCCCTAGGTGTAAATGTAGTTTGTTGCTGCTTTCACTACGGATCTAGATGCTCAAAAATGCAGAACCTTTTAGAACAAGCTATCTTCATAAAAGAGAATGATATTTTATACTCTAACAGATATAGGAACTTAACAAAAGTCAATCTTCCGCAACAATAAAGCCAGGAACATGTTCTTCCAACCATATCTGTATTCAGTAGTGTTTGCTCTATGGCCAACTGCAGAATTCTGATGAGAGCTCCAGTAGTGATTTTGAAGTAGGATTGTATCCAGTGGGTGTTTCTGAAGCACTTTCTGCTACACCTTCTTTAAAAAAATCTAACTCCAAAACGCTCTCGCAGCTGATTCTCCACCATACTATTATGCTTCACAGGTATAGCAGTAAACTCCACTCACACAAATTAATTAATTATGCCGAACGCAGCGTTTCGAGAGCACGTGGGCTCCCATTGTCAACCGTGTTACCGACTGAAAGTAAAAACTGTATCACAGATGCAAATTATTTTCTACGCAGGCTCTAAAATTTCTAAACCATAGGACTATTTACAATCTACTAGGTGGTCTCATGCCTTTTACGGGAAAGGATGGACCGAAAGCGAACCGTATCTTTAACAGGGCCTATGGTAATAAATTCATCAAACTCGAGTGTGCAATTGGGGGTGGTTCTCTGTTCAATAAGTTTCCGTTCTTTTTCATATATACCGTTTCGTACGCGTCTAATCCTCTATACGAGTTCACGTTTTTAAGTAGTGTCAGATTTTTTAAATCAATCTTATGTCCGGATTTTACCATATGCTCTGCTACGCTTGATAGTTCAGGTTTGTCGAAACGATAGTGTCTAATATGTTCTTTGAACCTCGTTTCGATACTCCTTTTTGTTTATCAAACAAAAAGGAGTATGGACAAACAATGAGTATCGAAACGAGGTTCAAAGAGCATATTATACACTATCGTTTCGACAAACCTGAACTATCAAGCGTAGCAGAGCATATGGTAAAATCCGGACATAAGATTGATTTAAAAAATCTGACAGTACTTAAAAACGTGAACTCGTATAGAGGATTAGACGCGTACGAAACGGTATATATGAAAAAGAACGGAAACTTATTGAACAGAGAACCACCCCCAATTGCACACTCGAGTTTGATGGACAGTTTTTACTTTCAGTCGGTAACACGGTTGACAATGGGAGCCCACGTGCTCTCGAAACGCTGCGTTCCGCATAATTAATGAATTTGTGTGAGTGGAGTTTACTGCTATACCTGTGAATTGTACATCCACACAGTCCTTGCAATCGTCATTTGATACTATTATGCTAGCCAGCTGATGGGTTATCATCTGACGCAAATAACCCACTGATCTGGGGGTGGGGTATCGTAACAGATAAAATAATTAAAACCTGAGGTGAAGAAGAAGACAATACTTCTCAATGGAATTTTAGAATAGTTTTAATCAAACTGGATATTCCGATTCTCGTCGGGGATGCATCAAATTCTCGAACACGTGTCCAAAATAAATCACTTCAATTCCAACATAGGAATTGCTCTGTTCTCGTGTAGTTGCATAGTTCTAAAGCTGCGCATTTTTTCGCTACAATTTAAACGGGACTAGCGCATTTTATTCCATGCACTTGCAGCAATCTAAACTGAGCTTCGCCTGAACAAATTATCGCATACTTTACCATAATACGATGACTTAGCAATCACTCGAAATCAGAATTCAAGAATGCGCCAGCCAATCAAAGGATAAGAACCCGTAGCAGACATTACATTTTTATTTATTATCCTACTGTTCATATACGCAAGGCATACAGATTGTTTACGTTAAGGTTAGCCGTTCGTTTATAGAAAAATAAGAGCTATTATATTTTTGTTGCGTACAAGGTATGAGACGGCAAGATTCTTTGTTTGGATACCTTTTTATTGACGTACAAAGTACATTATGGTTACTTTAACGATCCTATCCAGATATAACGTTCCTATTGACTAACCTTATTACTAACAATCAGTATACATCCACACATATAGCATGCAGACAAGGTATTTTTGCTCGCATCGTCTCGTTCCTTCTCCGTCGTCGGTATATCGACGGTCCGGGTAGCTCTAGAATGCGCCTCGGAAAAGTACGCACTGAATTCCTTCGCATGGTCCGCTGGCAGCGCGGGAACTTGGTCTCGCGGGCTAGAGCAGAACGTTGAGTCAAACGTTGCGTTACGCAAAACGGCCTTAATATTCACGTCGTCTCGAAGTTACGGAGGCGATTGCGTTGATATGTTTGCTCATTAAATATCTGTCGTTTCTATTGTTTCTCTTTTCTTTCTTTCTGTTGTGCGGTTATTCGTTGCTTGCCGTTGATGTAGCGATTCATTATCGTTATACGACTGTTTATACGAATGCCTGGAAGCTAGAAGAAAGGACTTTTGAGTACTGGAAGTGGAGAGGGGGAAAGAATAATAAAACTCAAGCACTCATCTCTTTTCGGGAGTTCGTTTCGTGTTGTGACTGATATTTAAAGTTACCAGGATTGCATGTAAGCTCTTTTGTACGTTTCTTGTTCTTTAATAGGTGTCTTGGTGTGGTCGAAACTCTCATAGAAAATTTTCTATTACGAATTTGGGTAAATTCTGAGAAAAGGTCAATTATCTCCCTCTGAACATCAACAAGTGTACTGTGGTTTCCTACAATAACACTCACACTACTTTACACTATAACTACCAGATTAATGATGCAACCATACCACGCAATATCAAAACTTTGGATCTTGGTGTTTTGTTTGATAATAGACTGTCATTTACGGAACATATTTCGTCCATGTGTTCATCTGCTTCCAAAACTCTCGGTTTTGTCATGCGTTCTTGCAGGCATTTCTCAGACTTAGGTGTAATGAAACGTTTATATTATGCCTACGTTCGTTCTAAGCTTGAATACGCCTCCATTGTTTGGTATCCCCGTTATTTACACCAAGAGCTTATGATCGAACGCGTTCAAAAGAAATTTCTAAAATATCTCTCCTTTCGAATGGACAACGTGTATCCTGCAAGAGGTATCGAGTATTATAGCTTACTTGTTGAGCATGGTTTTCTATCTCTCGCTGACCGCCGCGAGCGTAACAGTGTGGAGTTTCTTTGCAGGATCCTGAAAAATACTGTCGACTCGCCAGCCCTTCTAGCGCAAATAAACTTTACCGTACCTACTCATCATACTCGCTACTTTCATACATTTCAAGTACCTAGAGCTAATACCAACATTTTGCTTAAGGCACCTCTCAGTCACATGGTGAGGAACGCAAACAAACGGGATCTAGAGCCATTTTTGTGAGTCTTTCTTTTTTTTTTGTTTCATTATTATATACATTTTCAGCATGTTATTATTGTAGGCAACACGATTTGAATTATTTTATTTTATTTTAAATAAGAATTGTATTGTAATTTGTCCTGTAATTGGCCCTTGGGCTGTTGGGCAATAAAGGATTATTATTATTATTATTATTATTATTATAAAAGGATATTTGAGAATATACAATTTGCATATATTGCTTATGCTTGAAAAAGTTGGCCATCACATCAACGAAACCTTGCGTTTTAAAACAAAATAAATAACAAAAATATTACTAGGGATTTCTTCGTAACCGTTGATGAGACTTGGATCCACCAGTACATACCGGAGACTAAGGAACAGCCGAAGTAGTGGTTTTTGCATCCATATACGAACGCCATATAGCATCTCCATACTAAAATCATTCTAGTATCATACCGAAGCTATTACCAAAGTTTCAGTTGGATGCTACATAATTGGGTTTCGCATGTTTTTGAATATTTTAGTTCCGCGAGCTGCTATGGTTAAAAGCGATGGCGCTCTCCAGCATTAACAGTATTCATTATATGGATCGTTTGAAGCCCGTATATAAATTTTACTATGTCCATTACGTGGAGTCCCTTATTTGAAATAATTTATATAACTAGGAACGCTCTATATTCGAAACGGCAGTTATATGCATTATATGTTTCAATGAGCACATGGCGTCTTCTTTAATTCAATTCTTTTTGAATGTTGAAAGTGTGTGCACCGACTGCGGACTTCTAGCATTACAAAGATGTGCAGGACCATTTAGAAGTATTATTCAAATAAAGAGATAAAATTATGAAAAGAATTACAGGCTACAAAATGTTAAGTAAATATTCGCATGGTTACAGTTCCAAGAATCCTTCCTCAATTACGTGCACAAGATTAACAAAACATCTTGCTACCCTTACAGAATTATTCAATATGTTTGAAAATCATTTAGAACAGTTAGCTTCCTTTATGGGTCACACATTAAGTATGCATAAGTCATCGTATCGTCTGCCAGATGATATGTCAACCGCAAAAATTTCTAAATTGCTATTATTAATGGAAAAAGGTGAAGCGGGATAGTTTAAAGAGAAAAAACTGGATAAAATAAATGGGGATTTAGAAGAAGGTTTGCTGCAAACAGTGACAAATGAAGATATAGAAGAACGGTTGGAGCATGAAAGTATTGTTGAAGAAGTAAGAAGCTGCGAGAAGGAAAAAGAGCGGCATTCGAATACACACAAAAACAGAAAGAGGGTATTAGTTCCGTGGACTGATGAACAGAAAAGAATTGTGTCCAAGAACTGTGTAGGCTATATCCACAAATATTCTTTAGAATTGGCTAAATATAAAAGTATTAAAAAAGTATTAAATTTCCGAAAAAATATCGGTCTCGGAGGGGACTTGAACCCATATAGAGATGTTATATGGCATTAGTAGTTATATTCATATCAATATTAGTATTAATATGGATGTTAGTTTGAATAAAAGTCTTTTATTCAAAATAAATACACCAAATGTTAAGAAAAACGCTGATGTAAATAATACAAATAGTTAACTCGTATAGTTGCTGTTTTAGTTATGTAACGACTGCTGATAGATAAATTTTAATAAAATCCAGGTAAAACCTTATACATCTGCGAAAAATTTAAATGAGTTTGCTTAAATTTTCTCAGAAGTTAAAGTACTTTTTCAATTTATAACTACGGCTTCGTAAAAATTTAGCAGTTTATATATTCGCCGGGAAATGGGCTAATGGTGCATATCATTTTACTTGACTCCATACCCTGTGGCATAAAATTAATAACTGGTGGAAGATATCTGCCAGATATAAAACGTCTGAGAAACATCAAATTCTATGGCGTTTGTGCTACCGTCACTTGCAACCGTGGCGAGAAATGGTCCTCGAGAAAGTTCTATTCCCAGAAATTATTGATATGAATGTAGCGAAATTCGGAATATTTTCTCAAAAAAGTCCCGAAACATTCTTTTCGAAAGTCAACTTAGAATCGAGACTCATATACGTCCATTGTGAGTAAATGTTCAGAATTTGAAGCAACTAAATTTTATAGTAACAGAAACCAAATTCTTTCCCTTGAACACCTATATTTCACGAAATTTACCACCCCCAACAATTTTAGATCAATGCTGACCTCAGACGGGGATTCTGTAGGATCTACTTCGTACATGTCTAGATTTTTGCAGCAATCGGGTGAGTCTGAAAAAGCTCATTCTTTCAATGCTGAATAACGGAATCATCATACTAATGCGGTATCCATAATACTATACTACGAGGGTAGGTCCAGAAGTTCGTGGAATGGAGGGGATGCAGTGGGGATAGGGGCGCTCGCTAAATGTCATTCTGATTGGCGACTCATCATTAGTATATAAGTTAAGTTGCAGCCGTATAGCGTCAGTCGTTTGCGAATAGTTGCCTGTTAAACAAGTCAATCCGGAAGAAAACTGAAACTATGGAGGAAATTGAACACCGTGCTGTGATAAAGTTCGTTACAGAGCAAGGAAATACCGCTCAAACCGTGTTGAATGAAATGGAAACCGTTTATGGGGAACAGTGCCCTAGTAAATCAATGATTTATAAGTGGCATGGTCTTTTTAAACATGGTCGGGAGTCGATTGAAGACGACCCCCACTCAGGACGGCCAGTTGAGGCCACCACATCAGACATTGTCGAAAAAGTGCAAAAATTTCTACTGCAATATGCCCGTTTGAAGAAAAAACAATTATCTGCATTAGTTGGAGTATCAGATACCACCATTTTGCGTATCCTACATGATCACCTGGGTATGACAAAAGACAGTGCAAGATGGGAACCGAGAATGCTAATTTTGCTGCAGAAACAGCAGCGCGTCTGTGCGTCCAAACTATTTTTGGAGCTGTGTGGAGACAAACTTGCACAGATTTTGGAGCGGATTGTTACCGGAGATGAAACATGGGTTCATCACTTTGAGCCTGAGTCCTAACAGGAGTCCATGCAATGGTGTAAAAAGGAGACACCACCGTTGATGGCTATTGTTTTTTGGGATTGTGAGGGGATATTATTGATTGATTAGAAACAAACAGGTAGGAGCATAACCGGAGAATATTACGCAGCGATATTAGAAAAATTAAAGGAGGCCATCAAGTAAAACGTCGAGGAAAATGGACCAAGGGTGTGTTGCTCTTGCAAGTCAATGCGCCGGTTCACAAGAGCAAAGTTGCAATGGTCGCTCTGCACAAGCATGGCTTTCAATCAATAGTCCATCCACCCTACAGTTCAGACCTGGCACCTAGTGATTTTTATTTGTTCCCCAATTTAAAAAAAAGACTTACGTGGAAGAAAGTTTTCCGACGACAATGGGGTAAAGGAGGCAATTTTGGCCCATTTTGATGCGAAAGATAAAAAATATTTTTATGATGGTTTAGAAAAATTAATTCATAGATCTAATAAATGTATTGTGCTTAAGGGTGATTATATTGAAAAAGAAAAATAGATTTATTGTTTTATTTTATTTAAAACCCGTTCATTCCACGAACTTCTGGACCTCCCCTCGTATATATATATATTCATTGGTCCTTCGCTTTCGCGTTGTGTCGGCGCGACTATAACTGAATGCCTAGCTTCGGTACTCGGTCGGTCGGCGCGCAAGGGCGGTACATTGCGCTATAGGAACAGGGAAGCGTTGGAGATATTAATCTTCGTTACTTTACTTGTGGAAGTATAATGAACGCCGACCGTTTGCCGCCTACTACAACGGTGAAGAGGCGATGATTACGCGGGTGTGGCCACCATCACAATGCATATCCACCGATACGGAGGGCGACGGATACGTCTCGCATTTTATGCTTCTTCTCCTTCTATCGATGTATACGACGTATTATGTACTACGGATGGATAATATATTGATGGTGGTGTCTTTCGTACGTGTACGAAAGTAGGTACAGCAGATGTTTTACATAGATTCGATGTATATATATCGCAATTTGCGTTGCGCAAGCTATTTCATCGTCATCGGTTTGTTTGTATGGACGTTTCTGTAAAGAAATCAAGTGGCAGTAATTCTGGTTTCCTTTTTTTGATTTTTAGTATTATTATTACCATTGGAACTGTAAAGTAAAAGATTTATTGCATGAACTATATGAGCGATTTGATAGCTCCTAGCGTTAACATTGTTCAGTACGCAAATGATTCTATTTTGTATGCAAAATGTCAAAATATACTAGCAAGGAAAGGTTCCCGGGTGTTAAATTCAGATCCTAATGAAGATTGGTAGGTAAACAGAGTATGAGAGCGAGAGATGGCGCGCGAAGGTTGAAGTGAATTCATTGGTCGGCAAGCGCAACAATTCTTATGGCAACTGTCAAAATTTCAGACGTCTACTGTCAATAGATCTTATTTCGCAAAAATGGATAAAATCGAATTTCGTGCAGTGATAAAACACTTCTGGATGGCTGCGAAAACGGCCATGGAAATTAGAAATATTCTGCTAGAGTTTCATGGCGGATGCACTCCATCATTTTCGACCATCAGCTTTTGAGTCAGCGAGTTCAAACGTGCCCGCACAAGCACAAGTGACGAACCACGCAGTGGACGCCCAAAAAGCGCTACCAACGATGAAATGGTCGATGTCGTATTAGCCGATCGCCGATTGAACCTGAAAGAGATAGCAGAGACAACAGGCATCTCACAAGAACGCGTTGGCCATATCCTACACGAAATTTTGGATATGAAAAAGCTTTCGGCGCTATGGGTACCGCTGCGGAGGGCTGTCTGGCCAGGATCCAACGCAATTCAAGGGATATCTTCATGCGTTTCGTAAGCGCGATGAGACTTGGATCCACCACTACGTACCGGAGACCAAGGAACAGTCGAAGTAGTGGACTTTTCCGAGCGAATCGGCTCCGAAGAAAGCAAACACCGTTCCATCGGCTGGAAAGGTAAAGGCACTTTTTGGGATTTCCAAGGTGTGATTCTTATCGACTATCTGCAGAAGGGGCTACAGCGATTTATTGACCCGATTGGATGTAGTATTGAAGGAGAAACGGCCTCGTTTGCAGTGGAAGAAAATGCCTTTCCACCACGACAATGCACCGGCTCATTCATCCCGCATCTCCGTGTCCAAATTGAATGAGTTACGCTGCGAATTAATCTCTCATCCTCCATATTTACCGGACCTAGCCTCCAGTGACTTTTCATATTCCCAAACCTGAAAGAATCACTGGGAGGAAGGAGATTTGCCTCAAATAAGGTCATCGCCGCTACTAATGGCTATTATTCAGACCTCGATATATCCTTATAACTTAAACAAGAACTATTAACAGTAGACGTCTGAAAATTTTACAGTTGTCATAAAAAAGGGTGCCTTTGCCGACCAATGAATCCATTTCAACCTTCGTGCACCATCTCTTACCGGTTTCGGAAACATTTCAGGTGACCCTCGTATAAGCGGGTTTTGTATAATGCATTGCTCGATTATATAACATTTCTCAAAAGTACAAAAGAGGTTTTACAGTTTTATAAAATATAAGTGAGTCTGATCCTTTCGTTTATGTATTAAAATGTATTTCATAATCGTTTTTAATCTCGATTTCATTTCCTTTTATACGTAGTAATCTCGTCTCTCATTTCATTTATATCCCGAATTATACGCATGTAACGTACCACACAGCTCATCTCAAGGAAACGATGAGGATCCTCTGTACCACACAGAAACACTCGCGTATATTAGATTTTACTGTAGACACCTTGTACACCTAATGCATGACAGGCACGTGAAATTTATTAAACAATTGGTTTTGGTCGTCTCCCCTATCGACTGTAAATAATCCACTGATGAATTTATTGCTGGCTTTCGTTCGGAAAATTTATAATTAACGGACGTGAATATGGCGACATCACCTCACGCTTAATTACGTGGAGAACTTTACAAGCACTTATAATGAACGCTTAAATTGGTCGGTTATTATTTCGATTATTAATGTGTACGTGTGCGACGATTATTATATCCGCTGCAAGTGCCATCTTTCCCGTGAAAGGAACGTCTTCGGTTTTACGCTTGGATAGAAAATTATGTAAGATTTACGTATAATAGCGTTTCGAGATGTTCCTTTTTTTTTTCTTGGAAAGTTATTCCTTTTTCTTTTCGTAAATTTTCTTTGTGTGTTCTACGCTTGGTGGATATACTACAAAATAATTACAATATAATGATTCTAAAAGGTGTTGTGTACTTCATAGTTTAACGCGTGCTTATGGTGGGAAATTTACTCTGTTAAATTTAAATAATTTTTTAGAGGTGTTTTTTATGCAGCACATGGGCTGAAAAGTCCCGGACCTAACAAAGAAAACACGGCTTTTTTGGTTCAAAATTAGCTTTATTCATCAACGTAATCTACATCAAGAGCAACGCAATCATTCCAGCGTCGCTCTAACATTTCAATACCACTTTTGTAGAACGATTTATCTTTTGCCTCAAAATAGGCCTCAGTTTCAGCGATAACCTCTTCATTCGTGCGAAATTTCTTACCGGCGAGCATTTTGTTTGAGGTCTGCGAACAGCCAGTAGTCGCTGGAACCCAAATCTGGTGAATACGGTGGATGTGGGAGCAATTCGAAGTTCAATTCATGTAGTTTTGCCATTGTTTTGATTGACTTGTAACACAGTGCGTTGTCTTGATGAAACAACATTTTTTTCTTTGCCATATGCGGTCGTTTCTTTGCAATTTCGGCCTTCAAACGCTCCAATAACGCTATATAATATTCACTGTTGATGGTATTTCCTTTCTCAAGATAGTCGATGAATATTACACCACGCACATCCCAAAATACCGAGGCCATAACCTTTCCAGCCGATTGTTATGCTTTCGGGCGCTTTGGACGAGGTTCACCAGTTGCTGTCCACTCAGATGACGATCGTTTTGATTCCGGAGTGAAGTGATGGATCCATGTTTCATCCATTGTCACATATCGACGCAAAAATTCCGGTTTGTTACGTTTAAACATGGCCAAACACTGCTCAGAATCATCAACACGTTCTTGTTTTTGGTCAACAGTGAGCAAACGCGGCACCCACTTTGAACAGAGCTTTCTCATAGTCAAATGCTCATGCAATATAAAGCCAATACGTTCTTTTGATATCTTTACGATGTCAGCTAACTCACGCAACTTCACTTTTCGATCATTCAAAACGATTTTGTGGATTTTTTTATGTTTTCTGGTGTTACCGCCGCATTTGGACGTCCACTGCGTTCTGCATCATCGGTGTCTCTACGACCACGTTTGAAGTCAGCAAACCAACATTTTATTGTTGTTTCTGATGGAGCGGAGTCCCCATAACACTTTTCAAGCCATTGCTTCGCTTGAACGGTATTTTTTCCCATCAAGAAGCAGTGTAAAATTAAAACACGAAATTGTTTTTGATCCACTGTCCATCTTCAACCATCGAGCCAGGTTCTTATTCTTCTAACGGTTCCTATCCGTTTGGCATATTGGCTACCATGCACAACTTTGTTTGCTGCTGCTGCTCAGAATAATTTAGTCAAATTCATAGCGAACCAGGTTCTGAGACTTTTCAACCAAGAAATTCGTCTTCTACCACTAGCCTTCTTTCCCAATTATTTTTCCCTGCAGAATATTCTGCAAACGATGAAATCTGTTATCATTTCTCATTATGTGTCCTGGGTATTAACCTCTTGCTTTTCTATTTGTAGTATCCTGCGATATACCCACATCTCAAAACCTTCTAGTTTCCTTGTTGTGGCTTCAGCAAGCACACAACAAAACGGAGAACACATTACTGCCCAGTAGTCTTTTATTGTTATTTAACGTTATGTCATAGCTTATGAACAGATTTTCTATTTTATTATAAGTAGACCTGACCTTTTCGTTTCAGCTACATATGTACTTGTTGTGAGTGGTCGCATTGTTCACTTACAATAGTTCCGAGATAGGTAAAACTCCTAACTTGATCAAGATTCTGTGTGTTATAAATCTTCCCTGAATATGTACTCCAAGTATGTATTGAACAGTAAAGGAGATAAAATGCAACCTTGCTTTGCACCACGTAGTATATTTGTAATTTATAAGACGTTTTTCAAGTGTCCCTCAAGTTTAGATATCCTGCACCACTTCACTAACGTATCCAAATTATATTGAAAATGATCAACTTAATATTGGATCAATCTGTTAGTATATGTATATGCTTCTGTTGATAATCTACCATATTATACATTTCACGTTCTAATTGTTCAGGTAGTGGGACAATCGTAGTTCAAACCACGACTACTTCAAGAAGAAAACGTATGCAATTATAGCGAAACGTGAGGATGTGTCCGGTTCTTCTGGGAACCAACGCCAAAAACAATGAACCAACTCGTAATCAACTGATCGACACAGAAACTCTAGTGGCGGTAAAGAACAGATAATTCAACAGGAAACTAAAAATTAATAATGAAATAAAACGAAGAGTAGGGGGAGACAGTATTCGAACACAAACTTAAAAATACTAAATTACATTATACTCTACGTATAGAGCGATGACGTCCGTGGTCAATAGAATACACACATTCGCAAAGATTCCGCATAATTGGCGTAGATCAGAATTTGTAACATTGCCGAAAAGACATCTGGTTAATACCATGAAAATTCGAAAACTACAATACTCAGAATACGTAATGAGAACAGATTTCATCTTTGGCAGAATATTTTGTATAATAATTGCAATAATTCTTGGTTGAATAACAGCAAAGTTAAAATAGCATGCACGGTATCCAACATTCGAGACGAATAGGAACTAATAGAAGAACAAAAAAAATTTGAAATAAGATTTACGTTGAAAAAAAATAAAAATGATTTTGATACAGTAAAAAGGAACGTAACAGACTTTTCAGTGGGGAGTCAGAAGTTGCCGTTAGCCACAATGTTATTCATTTAGGCCTCTTTTTGTTAACTTTGCCTAACTTCCATTTCATTATTTAATACTTGACAAGTAACTGGAATATTCACTACGGCAACATGGTGTTTGCCACAGTTAAATCTTCTTCGTTTGTAGCATATGCAAACATCTCCTCCAACACACTTTCTTGGTGATAAATTTTTTTAAACGACATGTTTCTTTTCCCCTAACTGTCTTACAAGTAAAAATTTACCCCAACCTATTACCATTATCGACAGAAATCCGCGCAGCATTTATTACAGTCAAAGCAAAACGCTAGGCCGAGATCGCAAATACCTGACTCAACACCTGACGTAGAAACACGACGAAATAAGTGGACGAAACAGAAATAGAACGAGAGACAGCGAAAGAGCAACCGCAAATAGAACAGTAGGCACAAGTAAAAGAATAAACAGATGCTCGAATCACGAAGCACACGTATGGAGGATGCGGCGGAGAGACTAAAAAGCTCGCCGCTAAATTGTTCCACTAACCAAGAGCGAGAGACCCGATCGAGCCCAAGACGTAGCGCGCCGATCCCGTCCCGTCACGTCGCGTCCCGTCCCGGGACCTCGTTCGATTCCGTGAGTGTGTGTACATGTGTCACACATTCGAGAGCCGCAGCTAAACAAGGTGTTTGTGTCTTTAAATTTATGCCCGTTATCGTCAATCTAAATCTCTGATTTGCCATTGAAGTGTTTAAACTTTCTATATATTTACAATTAATTGTCTGTGGCGGTCGCCGACGACGAACGAGCAAGTAATTGTATTCAAATGTAATCTGCATATCTGCCCGGTGTTCCGATACGAAACGTCCGTCTACCAATACCAGTACCGATACCTGTACTGAGAAAAACGATATATGCGTACTCTTAGACGAGTTTCAGCTTGAATTTTTCTTTTTTGTCGTTTCCAAAATAAATTACACAATTACTAACCTGACCAATTCTAACTGGGGATTTTGGAGTTGCGCTCTTGTGGTATCCGGGGTTCCTCTAATGTTGTTAACAGAATTTAAATTGCCGACTTGGTAAAAATCCCACCAAATCAAATTTTGACGAGGTTATTTTAAAAGTGCCAGTGATTTTAATGTCATCATACCAACATTCAATGTTTAGTCAATTTTACTCGTCTTGATATCAGATAACTCCCTTTATGTCATCGATATTTTTCGGTAGATTTTAGAAAAGATCAAGTGAAACTATGGTAATGGTTATATGATAAGTAATATTAAGCTCTCACGGCCTGAATCTGAGTTTGTACTGGCAGTAAGCATTTCTAGCCTTGTGGGCCATGATCTTGAGTAGGTGTATGTTGACGTTTTGCCAAACACTGCGGGTGGCATCTTCAGGACAAAATTGACAGTTCGGTAGTTGTCTGGTTATTGGTGCTTCGACTGGGATGGCTTTACAATAAACAATCGAACCGCGCACTGGCTGTCCGATATCAATATCTAGAGAACGGTTGGCCCCATGGAACTTCGGTTGGTCTCATTCGATTCAGGATAAAGAAATACATTAAAATTATACTACATTAAAAGATGAATTAGTTTAATATACGACATATTAATAATAATTTACGTTATGCCTACATTAATAATACATACATGTAATATAATACAACTTTCTTCATATCATGAGAAAAGCTATATCTACAGCGATTTTGTCGTATTATTTTCTAGGTATTCCTTTAGATGTGTTTTATTTATTGTTTTACTTTACTTAAACGATTATTGAAAGAACTAGTTCTGACCGTCAAAATCTCATTTTGTATAACTTTCTGTATTTTCCATAGCGCTAGAGTAACAGTCCTTGTTCGATTTTTCGATTTTTTTGTGGCTGTGAAAAATATTCTGCCTATTTTTTTTCTGTAATAGCTCTAATTACTTTATACGGAAATCTACATAGTTCATCCTGTATAAAAATTGAAAGCGTTATACCAGCGCTGAAGGCTTCAGGGTGGTCAGCTGACTATGATTAGAAGACAGCATTTGTTAAGGCTTGGGAGTGTGATATTCTAACGTTTTTTTTTTTCCACAATCTTCAAAGTCTTTAGTAGGTCTTCCTCTGCCAGGAACGTTCAAACTACCGGTATTCAACAAATATTTACACAAATCACTTTAATAAGTAGAAACTCCATTGTAACTTGAGGTCAAATGTTAGACAAATGTTATTCATCCGTTAATTGGAATAGTTTGCAGTTTGAAAGGATTGTGTTATTTTATCCTCCTCTTACTAACAATTACTTCCATTGACACGTCGCATTGCACTCATGGTATATTAATGATACTCATAATATGTCTCCAGAATATACAATGTATAACCATTAATGAAATTCTATTTACTGCAAGTTTTAAATACACTGTATTCGCCTTTATCGAACTCTAGCAGCACCTAGATCTTATTAATATTAGAAATTATAAATTAATCTCATGCTATCTATGATCGACCTCCAATCTTGACGGCTCTTTTATGTATTGAGCCGTAGTAACGTTGATGCCTGTGAGCTGCAGTGTCTAAAACAAAATATTAAAGAACCAATTCTTTGAATGTTTAGCACTAATGATTTTCGAAAACTAAATTTATAATACTGAATGTCTATAAACCACCATCCGGTGATGTTGAACTTTTTATGGATGTAATGGAAGATACGAGGGCAATCCCAAAAAAAAGGTCTCCTATATTTTTAGATATACAAAGAACCGTTTATTTTCTATAATTGCTACATCACTTTAAAGATAGAAGAATACTTTATTTTTCAACATAATCGCCATTTCGGTAGATGCATTTTTGTAGACGCTGTGGTAGTTTTAAAATGCCCATGTCATACCAGTTTGCCGCCATGCCCTTCAGGAAGCGTTGAACCTCATCATCGGAGCAGAACCGCCGTCCAGACAAACGTTCCTTCAACTTAGGGAATAGGTGGAAATCGCTGACGTTCCAACCAAAATTTTGCAGGAGATCGACGGTTTGACGGGCGACGTGAGGACGGGCGTTGTCGTGGAGAATACTTACACCCTTGCTCAACATCCCTCTTCTCCAGTTCTGAATTGCCCTTCTAAGTTTCTTCAGTGTTTCACAGCACCCGTCAGCGTTGACTGTTGTCCCGCAGGCAGAAAGTCGACCAACAGTACCCCCTTCCTGTCCCAAAACACAGTTGCCATGACTTTACCGGCATGAATCTTCGTGGCTTGGGCGAAGAGGGATGCCGCCACTCGCGTGACTGTTGTTTTGTCTCAGGTGTAAAGTGGAATGCCCAGGTTTCGTCACCCGTGACAATCGAGTCCAAGAAGTTGACCTTTTCGTCACCATAGCGGCGAAGAAATTCGTGGGAAGAATCAACCCGTTGCCGTTTGTGGTCTTCTGTCAGCATACGCGGCACCCATCTTGCACGCACTTTCCGATATTGCAACTTTTCCGTTAAAATCCTGTGGATGGTGCTTCTGGAAACCTCTGGAACCAAAATGCAGAGAGCATCCAGAGTGATCCTCCGATCTTTACGCATGAGTTCCTCAACTTTCCCGATTGTCTCGTCGGCAATTGACGGCCTCCCCTTCCTTTCTTCGCAATGAATTTCAGTACGACCGGCTGTAAACTCTCTACACCACTTGCGAACGTTTTTGACATCCATGCACGACTGTCCATACACTTCCGTCAATTCAACCGGTTTAACCCCTTTTGCGTTCAAAAATCGAATAACTGCGCGTACTTCGCACTTGCCGGTAACGTCTATCGGGAGCTCCATTTTGAATGGCTACCAAGGCAAGACTGAGCATCCGAGCGAAGCGTCTGCGTGCTTATGTGGTAGCGGAGAAGGTACCATTCACAACAGTGTTGCCAACAACCGTATTAAAACTTTCTCTACGTCCCCAAAAAATAGGAGACCTTTTTTTTTGGGATTGCCCTCGTATTTTATTATCAATGATAGTAAATGTAAACAACCACACTGTAAAACATATCTAAAAGAATGCCTAGAAAATAACACCAAGATAAGAACGCTCTTGTGATGGTATTGGTGAAATAATTCACGAGAAAGACAGTATGAAGAGACAAAATACGCTAACACACGGACATGTTTCTGCCTACCCCGCGTCATCAGCGTGGTTTCGAGCGGTTTTACGCTCGACACGTTATCATTCTCTCTCTGCTACTAGCACCATATCTAACCCTACAATTCAAGTGATCATTCTTGGTCGCTAACTAGTGCCAAAAGAATGAACCACTTGTCTGCAAAAGTCAGACAGAGCGAAAAGAAACGGGTACAGCTTCCGATCCTTCACTAGAGAAGTACTCGGATCGCTAGTCCCAAGAGGGCATTGGCACCTAGCGTAGTGCATCGGGAAACTGCACATGTGGATTATTTCTCAAGCATATAAAACACATTTAAAAGAATGCCTCTAAATACAGCTTCTCTTTTAGATGCTCTCCGTGGAGATTTCGAAACGATACTTTGGTCACTTTGAGAGAATCATCTAACAAACACTTAATTTATCCAAAATACCGATAATCTATTTCTAAAATAAGCATTCCAAAAAGAAAAGCGAACAAAAAACACCCGGCTTAATTAATTTTTCGTCGTCGCCTCTTAATGCGGCATTAGCATGCGCTTATTTACGACCGTCGATTCACAAATTCGTAATTATTTCATTAAGCGCCTATGTATATCCGCCTTATGCACCGGAGGAGCGTTTACGAAATCGAACGCATCGAAATTTTGACATCGGTAAATACAGAAGCTCAGATCGGGGCTCATTAACATTTTTTTAATCTCCGCGAATGGGCGGAATACGTATTATTAAATTTAACAACTTAATATTAGAAACAAGCGACGATCCTCCGCTCAGCCGAGCGCAAAATGAAACTTCTCCAAGACCGCCCGAGTGCTGCCGGTCGTGTACCGGTCCGATGACCATCTCGGTGCTTTTAAAGTCTCCTTATGTCACAGTAGCGTACGCAGTAATACGTGAACGGCTTTCTCGAGAAGGGTATTTTATAGGGCAGTGGGAGCTACGAATTGTAAACCGCATTTAAATGAATATATTATGCAATCACTTTCATCACGCGTACACGTTTAGGCTTTATAAATTTCGGTATTCATGAGAAACTTCAATTAATAATGTTTGTTGTTGTGATGTTCCTAATAGGATGAAATACCTAACTGCGTGCCTGATTCAATCCCTGTATTGTGTTGTATTCCTCAATGCTCTATACTGGGTACCCTGTTATTTATTGTGTATACTATTCTCTTGCCTAATTATTTTATTAATTAATTTTTATATTAATGAAGTTTAATGAAGTTTAGTTGCTTGCAGTTGATGAAACAAAGAATTTGTCTAGTTATTGATTGTAACTTTTGATTTTGTAATATAAAGTAGCAAAGTATTTACGTAATCCACAATGCAAATCTATATATTCCAGGTCACGGCCTGATTAATATTATTTCCCCTCCTCTGTCTTCGCCTTGAAACTAACAGATTTTCGACTCATCTCGGACTATCAATATCGAAGGCAATTTGATCCCGTTCTTGGTTTTAATTTATTTTACTTTACGTCCAGTGGTTTAATCATACCTGACGTTTTCTTTAGGATTATCAGTATTTGAATATCCTTATTGGATGGGAACTCTTTCTTCAAAGACCCCGAACAGTGACCTGTCCATGATTTTGAAAGTGTAGGACCCTCCGACCTAGTGCTTGATAAGTAAGTTGATAAGTTCTTTATTCGCCTTAATTCTAAAATAGATATTGATGTATGTAAGACAGCAACGATCGCAAAAATTGAAATGCTTCAAAAGTAACTGTTTCCTTTTTCTGATATACATGATATGAGGGCAGCGCTTAAATGTAACATCCTGTATACACCACATACACGTGCTCTAAAAGACCTTCCGGTAAGGTAGGACATTTGCGTTTAAGTTTCTGTTCTATCTATTTCCTTTCAAGAATTAAAACAAGAAAACTGAAAATCTGTGAATTTTCGAAAGGGGAAATTTATTTTCAATTCTCAACATACCCTATTTACCTACCAAGTTTCATTAAGATCTGAATTTGACACTCGGAAACATTTCCTTGTAACATGCAAATCACAAAATTGCACACACTTCTAACTTAGGTTACTTACAAAAACCAACTTACCGTACGCAAGATCATCCAGATCCTTCCATTATCTTACGCCGGTACCTGCGTAACCTACAGCTACCCGCCGCTGAACCGTGAAACGGCACGTCCCGCGGTATCCTGCCTGCACCATTTACCATTTGTAAACAAGGCATTGCGCTTGCTTACGATTGTGTTTTACAACCACTATAAATTCACGTATAACTCACAATTTATTACCTGAATTTCTATACCACAATTATTTTTCGATTTATAACTGGTTTCGTCGTCGGTTCCTCTTCGTCTTTCTTCTCTCCTACGGATCCGATCCCCGGATCGTTTCGCGAATGGTAGATGAATTATCCGGCTTAAAATTACCAATTAAACGTGTACGTTATGACCTTTTTTGTTCTCGAACTGAAGTTGTGTTGGTTAAAGCGCTTGTTCATCGAGCAAGGAACGTACAACCTGAACAGTATGAAAGTTGCCGATTTACCGGGTTAGAACCGAAATTTGAAGATTTTGAACAGATTAACAAGTACATCATAGTCTTTTAATGAATGCTGAAGGATTTCACAAGAATATAACCATTTGCAGCATTTTTGATCAAAATCATGTAATTATCCACATGTTAAATTAATCTAGAACTCGTACACTCCGCAAAAGAGGTATGGCATAATTCATTTTGGTATTACGAGAATGATGCTATAACTAAAGAAACTTTTACATATATCCTAATATACCCCAAAAAACATTTGTTACGATTATGTAAATAGGGACCGAATAAAAACGGAAGCTCATATTTGAATTTTTTATTAAGGAGATATGGTAAAAGAACTTATATTTTTAAAAAAAAATTATAGGAATGTAGCATAATACACGATATGATGGTTCGTATGATCTCTCGCATTCGATTTAGCGTGGATTTAATTAACCTGCGTGTATTAGGTTGGTCTAAATTCTCCCACTTCTAATCCCTGTAGCTCTACTGGGACAACATGTTGAATTCCTACCATTTCGTGAAGTTAGCCCCGTACGTTTGCAATAGGATTCATTACTGGACTCACCACAGGCTGATCCCTGGCTCTTGAGTAAGTGTAATTTGCCTTCTATTGTGGTCGCACTCGAACAAATATCCTTATAAGGTCCCCAGTGTACCTGATGTGTAGTAACTTTAACAGCATCTCTGATCTTTGTGGCAACCACGCTGACCCATTTAGATCTATCATTGATGCTGTCTTTCTTCGTCTGATCTCTTCCCCCTAACATTTGTCAATTTTTCATCACGAATGTAATTTTAGTATTAGTTAAATAATCCTTTTTATATATACTCTTATACCATAGGGCAATAGTAATATTTAGTATATATTATTATTATTCAAACTGGAATGCCAACCTCATTAAGGTCATTCCCAAATTCCCCGACGATTATTGCTACATGGGATCGTGCATTCACAAGAATTCGTTGCCTATCACTGTTGCGTGTGATACTCCACCTCTGTTTACTGATACTAACTCTGTACTGCCTGTTAAAGAGATGCCTCTCCAAACCACGATAGGGCCACCACCAAAATTAGGCATAGATCTGATGTTGCACTAGGAGTAGCGCTCACTGTCTTATTTATACACTAGTATACGTCCATCTAAGGCGAAGAGACTAAATCTTGACTCATCTGTGAAGAGTATGTTGGCCCAATCATTCATTTCCCAATTAACATGTACCCTAGCATACCTTAAACGGGCCACTCGGTGATTCCTAGCAAGACGAGGGAGTTGTAACTGCTACCCTGGATCTTATTCCATTCTGACTCAACCTATTACGAACAGTTCGGGTACTTATTCAAGTACTTCTGACTGCAGCCAAGTCGATGTATAATTGCCTTGAAGTCACATGCTTCCAGCGTGATGCTTGCAGTCTTAAAAGCTGGTCATCTTAAGCTGCTGTCTCTTCCTTCATTTGAGTTTTATTTTGGGACAGATTTGCTCGCATCGGATGTGCAGGTTATTTGAAACTGTTTCGAATTCATTCGTTTTAGAAATATCCTGCAGTTTGTTGGTATTAATAATTTTATCTACCATTACATGTTGCTTTTTTTTTGTTTGGAAAGTTGTTGCTGCTTTCATTATCTTTCACAGTGGGCTACGGAAAATTAGATTGTTTTGATTGGAAATACGCATTGGGATTTCCAATATTTTCCTAATAGTGTTTTGGGTACATGTGTTTTCTTTTTATGTTACTAAAATAAATGGTATTATTATTATATACTGGTTATTTTAAAAGAAAGGTGGCACAAGTTCTTGAATTGAACACCTTATACATTTTCATATATATTATTGCATCTATATATTATTAAGAATTATGAAATTAGTGAAATTAGTACCTGTAATGACCAGCCTGTACATACGCTGAAGGAAATAATTTATTGATATCGTCATCTAATTTAAACCAATTCCCACAATTTTATGATTTTATTGCTAAATTTCTTTGGCACATGTGAATTTTAAAATCTTCAACAAAACCAACTCAAAAACGACCAAACAGGTTACTTTCGTAATCTTGGGGATACCTGGAGTGTAATTACATATTTTCTAAAACAATCAGTATGTAGAAATATACTTTGCAAAAAATTAAATATTACATTCCCAAAGTACTAAAAGATGGGAGATTGTTGCACCAAATTAATATCAAAATTCGCTTGCTGTTACTTTCAAGAAACATCCATTTAATTAAGCAATTTAATTTGGAAACTTTCAAGTCATCTCGACTGTACCTATTTGCGTTTTATTAAATAAAACACTCAAAATCTGCGGACTACAGCGTCGTTATGCATACTTTTCTTTGTAATCTCAACAATAACGCATATTTATATTACTCCATTGCACACATAATGGTGTCATAATTAATGACATCTTCGCGTTTAAGTATAGTTAACCATTTGTGGTATTCCAAGTATTTTTATATCTCTGAATGAAGGACCTTATAATAAATGATAATCGATTTACTTTGAAACGCTCTATAAATTGCTCCACTTATGTTCATATGTGCATGAAGTATTCCTCCTAGGAAAATCCGTATTAATTAATGCCAAATTGGTTCTTCGATGATAATTTTTTGACAATTACAATTTATGGCTATTTAAGATATACGTCACGATAAATTCCCTTTTTAATGGACATTGATAGAATCAACAAGAAATTATTTTATTAAAAAAGAACATAATTCGGTATTATGATAAATATTTGTAGGACTATGTGTATATATTTCAAAACCGGCAATGGTTTTTCGTATTACAACGAGAAATAATGAGATTAGCAGTAACAAAACATTACATATTTTATATGCAATAATTGATTTCATGCATAGAGTTAATGTTTTTTTGGATATAAAATCTTATATCTTTATTGCGTTAAGTGGTTTTCCCAAATGAAGTTCTGGAAAATGCCTATTTGATAACTGTCGAATTGTCCAAAGCACAACGCCGCACCAGTGTGTTAAATGAACATTCTTCTTCCGGAAATCTGTAACTGTGTGGTCTTTATGCCGATTGCCATAAAATTTGGTGTGGTTAATGGGAAATAGTTGAAGTTTAATTTGAATAATTAAGGACTACGAAAATATTACTAGTTTGTTAAAAAAGGCGTCCCTATATATTAAGATATATAAGTGAAATATTTGTCATTATATAAACTTTAATAAACGCTTTAACAGTTCGTTGTAGATGTAACACTACAGATATCGCGCCGAAACTTTGGAGTTAGATTAACTAAAGATGGAGGTTAAATTTTATTATTAGTGGCGCCCTCTATGTCCTATACCCCTATATTTGTTCGAATACTTCTAACATTTTCACATCTTTTTGTAGAACATTCCAAACAATATTTTTAGAAATAGACAAATAATAGGAACGCATCATAATTCGTTTCGAAAGCCTGTTAGACCCAGTTAAATCTCGCATATAAGTAACTTTTATGCGCTAAATGTATCGAGGAAATATGGGCAATAAGTTACCGGGTACGTTTTGTGATGTAATGTTGTAATAACGCAAATAATACTACCACAACCGATGATTAAATCTTTAAGCTCATGTTAATAAATGGAAAGTTAATTAGGTCAATTAGTGGTTACGCTGTAATTTGAAGAAGCGGCGTATACTGGCGGTAGCCGCGGCGGTCGTTCGCAAAACCAGCTATCTACTCGCGAGAAAAACAATGTTAATGACGCCTACTCTACTGCTGCGGGATATAGAATAGCTGTACGGTTAAAAACCGCGAACATGGAACAAATGCTATTCCGCGGCACATGCGTACACATATATTTACCGTACGGGTATGTATAATGTATGTGGATTGTTAACGTTAAGCTTAGCCACGGTATAACCTGTAAGGACAAAACGTTCAGTACCTTCGGTGTTTTGGGAACTATTTTCAATAACCGTGAATAATCTCCGCCATTTCGAAATTCATTGTTAGTTAGACATGGATATCAAGGGAGAGGTTAAAGATGTGTTCGGGTTTATTTTAAAATGCATAGTAGCCGGTTGTAGTTTATTATCTTGATATATACACTAGGGTGACAAAATAAAATAGACACCAGGTAAAGCGGTATAAATATGTAAACAGCTAAATTCTAAGAACTTTCTCTTATCATTAGGGTAGGGGTAGATGTATCGGAAGGAATTCGTCACAGCTTAGTATCGTTACAACTATGTCTCGCTTACAAGGTTCGAGTGATATTAGCGACTTCACCCGAGGTCGCATCGTTGGCCAGAGTGAACGCGGCGCTTTGCAACGTGAAATAAGTAAATTTTTAAATATTCCGTTGTAAACAGTTAACCGTGTGATTACACAATTTAAACGCAAGGAAAAAACAACAGTGAAGCCGAGACCAGATCGTGCTCCGGACCTTCTGAAAGAAGTAAAAGGGTGCTTGTGCGTGAAGTGTTAAGAGAACTGCGAAAAGTACAGCTGAGCTTGCGGCAACTTCACAGAAAAGTCAGCGCACCGTTCTGCGATACCTCCATTGTGTGGGGATGCATAAAAGGGTGGCAAAGAAAAAACCTCTGTTTACGGCGCTTCAAAAACGGCGCCGAATGGCTTGGGCAATCGAAATACGAACGAAGCCCGAAGAGATTTGGCGGTCTGTCATTTTTTCAGACGAAAGCAGATAGTGCCAATTCAGTGATAGTGGTCGTACGTGGGTATGGAGATGTTCGTCGCAGCAACTGGTCGACAAATTTTTGCATCAGACGATGAAATACGGCGGTGTGAACATCATGGTGTGGGACGCGATATGGTACGGTGGAAGATCGCAATTAGTCATCTGCGACGGAAATATAAATGCGGCAAAATATATCCAAATATTAACAGAAGGACTACTACCGATATTCGACAACGCCATTTTATCTAAAGAAGACGCCACTTTTATGGAGGATGGAGTACCCTGCCACAAAGCAAGAACAACAACCACATGGAAAGAGGAACAGGGGATTCGGATTTTACCATGGCCACGCCAATCATCAGACATGAATCCGATAGAGAATATTTGGCACGTAATCCAGACAAATATGGCGAAACGACCCCGAAAACCCAGCAATAAGGAAGAACTCGTGGCAGCTGTTACGGAAGAGTGGTTAAATATTCCAGAAGACACCATTAATCATTTAATAGATTCTATGCCACGACGACTCGCAGTACTTCACGCAAGTAAAGGTGGATCGATAAAATATTAGTCTAATTTAAAAATTTTAAAATATTTTGTATATATAACGAGAATAGTATCTTTTTTTTAATTAGTACGTGTCTATTTTATTCTGTCACCCTAGTGTATTAACAATAGGCCAATAAAGGATGTTTAATATGAGAAGGTATCTATAGAAATGTATTCAAAGTTTTAAATTTTGAATGTTTAAATGCATTTAATTTTACATGTTTATCTTTGAGGCTATAGACTGACTGTTCGGTTAAGAAATTACCGAAATTATACGTACAGTATAAAAATTTCTCCTCCTACGTATAAATTCTATAACTAGTCAATCGGAAAGTTGTACAAGGCAGACTGTAAATTATATTCTTAAATAAAACTTTTAATTCGTTTTCAACTTTTGGATAAATCGTTAATTCCAGAAATTTATGCACCTAGGTTTCCCAATACATGAGAGCCGAATACCTTCTCTAGCGCGGTTAACACGTCGGATCACTGTGACCTTCTGCCAAGGTACCACTTAGGTTTCCTTGTTTCTTCTGAAGAAGCCTCCTACGACGGACGCGAAACGTCGAGATCCCACCTTTTTCTTTCTTTCTCTCCCCTCCTCCCCCCTCCCCTTCTGTTTCTCTTTCCTTCCTTACTCTTTTTACCTTTTCTCTTTTTCATCCCCCTTTTTTCTTTTTCGTCTTTTATCTCTTTTTCTTTTTATTTCTTTCTCCTCTTACTCTTATTTAATTTCTATATATCTTCCTTTATTATAACTCTGGCCGTGGAAACCTACGTATTCATAGTAAACAAGTTGTTCTTTTTATATTTGATAGTTCATATTTTAATAATTTTAATTTTGATAAAAAACTTTTGTTATCAAAATTAAAATTACTCAGATAAAATGTTCTGGATGTGGGAAAAACAATTTACCATCTTTGGATTTGATACTTTTTTATATGCAAAAAGTATTTGAATAATGATGTGGTTCTTTCTAAATACGAAAATGGTACTCATGGTTGTCAGATTTATTCGAATTTTCGTCATTCAATTTTTAATGAACGACACAACTTGCAGCACTTCTCCGCATTTTACATTCAAAATTATTAGTTTATTTTTAAGAACAGAATTAACCTATTGGCTAAGCAAACCATCGACAATTTGTACATAACGTGGAAGTAACATAAGTTTTTGCCGTCGCGTTAAGACACGTTTTACGGTCATTAGATAGATGGATTGCGGTAATTAAGCGAATTAAAATTATCGAATAAGATTAAAGTTTAAAAGGAAGCGCGGAGATTTTTTGCGGCCGCGGACGTAACGACATACAGGTATATAATTTATAGATGCGGTTTTCTTTCTGTAACTATTATTTCGTTGCCGCTGCCTCTGCCGCTGCTGCTTCTGCTGTTACTTGTCCCACTTCGGTCTAAGTAAGCCGCCACACGTTACGGCCATATAATCAAGTATAATTTTATTAAATGATTGGCTTTATTCTGCAACAATTGGGCGCTTTGACGATGCTAATAAAAGAAAATGAGTAGGTACAAACCCCGTTCCCGATGAACATCGGTGCGTGTGCCCAATTCCGAAATTCCGGCCGTGACGTCATCGTACTTTCTGTAGGATGATATATTAATTGAAATTTAAACGTGAAAAACTTTTGGAATAACCTAGTTTACGTGATTATTACTCAAGGGCAATATGTACATTACCGCTCATAAAGTTAAGGTCACTTTGATAGACCAGTGTTTGTGATAAAATCTCTGTCTAGTTCGTCCTGTCGGGATCCTTTAAATAAAAGACAGCATTTTCTTGACATAATGTTTTATTCCATATCTTTTTACCCACAATTTTAGTGAAATATTATCAGACTACATCGAGTGTTACACGATGGCATCTTACGGTGATATAAAGTTGCATATTTAAGGGGTGAAATTTGTTTCGAAAGTGGTTTTTCCCAAATAAACTTTGAACAGACGAGATAGAAAAAAAGTACCAATGGCAGACTTAACACATGGGCTGAAAAGTGCCGGGCCTAACACATAGATGACGCCAGTTAGTACTAACCTTCAAGAGACAGCTGTTAAAATTTCATGATATTCTATTCGTTAGTTTGTAAGTTATTGTGCTAAGAGTCACGCTACTTTTGTTATTTTCAAAACAATGGATTAAAAACGATTTCGTGTTTTAATTTTACACTGCTTCTTGATGGGAAAAAATACCGTTCAAGCGAAGCAATGGCTTGAAAGTGTTATGGGGACTCCGCTCCATCAGAAACAACAATACAACGTTGGTTTGCTGACTTCAAACGTGGTCGTAGAGACACCGATGATGCAGAACGCAGTGGACGTCCAAATGCGGCGGTAACACCAGGAAACATCAAAAAAATCCACAAAATCGTTTTGAATGATCGAAAAGTGAAGTTGCGTGAGTTAGCTGACATCGTAAAGATATCAAAAGAACGTATTGGCTTTATATTGCATGAGCATTTGACTATGAGAAAGCTCTGTTCAAAGTGCGTGCCGCGTTTGCTCACCGTTGACCACAAACAAGAACGTGTTGATGATTCTGAGCAGTGTTTGGCCATGTTTAAACGTAACAAACCGGAATTTTTGCGTCGATATGTGACAATCGATGAAACATGGATCCATCACTTCACTCCGGAATGAAAACGATCGTCATCTGAGTCGACAGCAACTGGTGAACCTCGTCCAAAGCGCCCGAAAGCACAACAATCGGCTTGAAAGATTATGGCCTCGATATTTTGGGATGTGCGTGGTGTAATATTCATCGACTATCTTGAGAAAGGAAACACCATCAACAATGAATATTATATAGCGTTATTGGAGCGTTTGAAGGCCGAAATTGCTAATAAACGACCGCATATGGCAAAGAAAAAAATTTTGTTTCATCAAGGCAACGCACCGTGTCACAAGTCAATCAAAACAATGACAAAACTACATGAATTGAACTTCGAATTGCTCCCACATCCACCGTATTCGCCAGATTTGGCTCCCAGCGACTACTGGCTGTTCGCAGATCTCAAAAAAATGCTCGCCGGTAAGAAATTTCGCACGAATGAAGAGGTTATCGCTGAAACTGAGGCCTATTTTGAGGCAAAAAATAAATCGTTCTACAAAAGTGGTATTGAAATGTTAGAGCGGCGCTGGAATGATTGCGTTGCTCTTGATGGAGATTACGTTGATGAATAAAGCTAATTTTGAACCAAAAAGGCCCGGGACTTTTCAGCCCATGTGTTACACACATCTTTCGGCTAACTTCGTTGAACCAGTACGTCTTCGTTTTCCTGCTGTGAGTTCAGATCTGGCACGCCTCAGATTTGGCCAACCCTACTTATCAGTAAGGATTCTTCTTGTGGACCACCTGTTTTCACGAATTTTCTCATTAACTTTTTCAAACGAACCATCACTTACAACAGAACGCCGCCTACTGCGTACTCCGTCCTGAACATTGGTTCGTCAATCATCAAATTGTTTAACCCATTTTCTCACCATTACGTTATCACCATAAATCTCTACGAGTTGACGATAAATTTCCGTTGGCTTACTATTCCTTGCGTTCAAAAACCGTATTGCAAACCGCACTTCGCAGTCCGCGGATTCAGAAATTGTTTTAAACAATTTGACCGATCACCAACAAATGTAAATACAACACAATCCAGCTGTAATGGCGTCAGCGGAAAGACTGCGAACTAGAGGGATACGTATGCGTGAAACTACGACAATAGCGCCGCGGTGCTGATAGAAACGATTCCATTTTTTTTACGCGTGACTAAACTTTCTTCTCCACACCACTTGCTACCATTGCGACATGTACAGATTCGGATTCTGAAGCACTTGAATTTTTGCGATCGCTGCTGTCTTACATATGTCAACAGCTATTTTAGAATCAAGGTGAATGAAGTGAACTCCTTTGAACAACTTTATCGCATGCTCCCAGAACAATCGGAACATTTCATCTTCATTAATATGCTCACACCCCTTAACAGCAACTGTTAACACTGTTACGAACATATTTAACAGTTAATTTGACTTCTGCATAATTTAGTTGAATTTGAAAAGTTCAAATATTAGATTGCATTTTGGTACAAAGTGATCATCAAACCTTTTAGTAAGTTTAATAATATTTTATGTTCTTATCGCCCCTTGATTTGGTTATCATTTGGTGCAATAAGAAACATATTAATTTTTTGTTTGAATCGGGTCCGATCGATCTCCATATTTATCTCAGACGTGCCTAAATGATGATTGATTTAGTAAACTAAATAGTAAACCACACGCCATCAACATGCAAATTAAATCAAGCACAAATTCAGTCCCCGTTGTTCGGTCAATTTTTCTTTAACTGTGGTTATAGCACACAGCGCAGACTTATTATTAATTCTTACTAATACTGTTACAGATAACAGATCTCCAATAACCCAACGTATATGGAAACGATTTGAATTAACACAGTCTACAGGCATGTTTATGTTTATATTCATACTTACAATATAGTATTTAACAGTTTAAACACTCTAAACTGTATGTAACGTTACTTGCTATCGCGAAGGCAATCGCAGTTCTCACAGCATTGTTTGACTGTAGCTCTAACTTGCACCGTTTAGACAGAACTCTTCCGCAAATAATTAAATCATTACCTTCGCAAATGCACGATTCGTGATCTTTATACTATTATCTCCCGCCTTCTACGTCTGCTTCTATTATTGTTTTATTAAATAGTAATTATTCTTTAAACGTAGGCGGTGATATTATTATTATCTTGGATTATATTGTTTGAAGTATTTGGTTTCACGTAGCGTTCAAGTAATAGTTTATAGAACAGTGACATTTAGGTATTTATTGCTATCGTAAATTGAGGTAACATTGTCTCTTTACGGATTACTTTGATATAAAGAAAGTAAAATGTTTGCTGAGGTAGAGGTTTGTATTATGAGTCAGTTTATGCGTTAGTCCCGTTATAGATCGCCAGAGGACAAAATTTAACTTGTTGTCAAATATATGACGCCATAAACAAACATGCAAAAATTCATTTTAAAATGTAAACATTTAACTGAAAATGTATATTAACAATAACTCTTAAAAATACTTCCTAAAAGTGAATATACACAGTGAGAGAAATAAGTTCCAAGACTCGAACCATCTAGCGCCATCTACATGCTCAGGCCGCCGTTTGAAATCTGAGCCATTTCTCTTTTTGATAATACCAACTTTACATCAATCGGTTTATAAATAAGAAAGTTATAACAGTCCTTCCAAAACAACTTTTGTGTCGAGCATTAACATGGCACAAAGAACAGTTATTAAATTTCAAACAAAACTTGACAAAAGTGCATAGGAATCTTTCCAGTTGATACAACAAATGTACGGTGATGATTGTTTGGGCAGAGCAAATGTTTTTCTGTGGCGTAAACGTTTTCTTGGAAGGCAGAGAGAAGTTAAAAAGTACGTTTCGTTGACAATGATGTAGGAGGATTTAAACATTAGCAGAGAGATGATTCGAATCATTCTTCACGAGGAATTGGGTAGAATTTATTCCGCACACTTATAGTAATCGTCGCGGCCGGTAGAAATGATCCAAACTTTCTGAAATTAATTGTTACGAGTGACGAAACATGGTGCTTTCAGTTTTTATTATTATGACGGTTTGTAAAGAGCTAATTTTGCCAGCTACCTCATTCCAATCTCCTACAGGCTCTATCTCACTATGCCTTTTATAATGGATATAAATCCCATGATTTTTGTCCTTCATCAGGGATTCCTCAAGGGTCACATTTAGGACCACTTAACCACTTATGTTTGTAATTTTCATTAATGACTTATTGATATCCTTCTCACGCCCAATTTCAATTCTATTCTTCAATTTTAATGGGTACTTTATTTTTTATTATGGCGCTTTGTAAACAGCTAATTTTACCATCTCTCTCTATCTCTAAAACCACCCGCTCCTCTCTTCTGTATAGCTTCTCTAATTCCTTCTTCCCAAATCCCTTTTGGCCTTCTTTGTTTCCGTAGCAGGCTTCTTATTCCGTACTTTCCACAGTATCCAGGATACCTGTTAGGTCTTCAAAAAAGTTATTAGTATGATTCAAAAACCCAGGATCAAAGTGCGGAATGGTAGTCGAAAAATTCACCACAAACCAAAAAACACGAAAAGTTCCATCAAAAGTCAAAACAATCACTACATTCTTTGATACGAAAGAAATTGTCCACAAGGAATTTGTTCTAACTGAACAAGCAATTATTGCAATAGCAAATATTATTTCGAATTTTGTACTGTCTGATGGCCAGAATCCGTCGTACTCAAGCCTAATATCCTGGTTTATATTGTACGATGATGTACCGAGTCACACCTCACTCATTATTCGTCAATTTTTGGCTCGAAATCAAATCTTTGTGTTGAATCATCCGCCGTATTCACTTGATTTGTCCCTGTACTATTTATCTCTTTATGCCGTAAATTAAAATCGAAATTGAAAGGATGTCTTTTTCAAAGTCGTTCGGACCCTAAAAACAGCAACAATAGCAGCACTAGAGGCAATTTCTAAAATTGAGCTAGAGAGAGCATTTGAATCACTGTTGAAGCGCTGTAACAAATGTAGTAAAACTGGGGCTTGAGTAAAAAGAATCGAAAAATTTCTTCTTCCAATGATTTTTCCCACAGCCAGTTTCGAAACTTATTTGTCGCACTATAGATTTATTGCAATATCATACGACAATCTCATTCACTTACTGATAACAAAGTTCTTTAGTCGTAAACAATTGCCTACATGATCTTAATGTTATCCATTAAATTGCAACTTTCCATTATCCTTGATCTTCTTTCATACCATTCACTACACAATGGATTTATGCTCAAAGCTTAAACGACAATAGACTCACTCATTTACAAATCAAATCAAATAAACATCCTCTCATTAAAGAGATGGATTTAAATCCAGGCAATTTAGATGCTTTATCGCGTCGCCGTTTCAATAATTTCGATATTTTCAAAGCGAAGAAGCGGCTGCTGCCGCGACAATACGTCGAGTTCGGTAAAAGGTTAATGTATTTAAAAATATACGGTCGTGAATAACCTATAAATCGATAAAATTTACGACGCCGGGATAGATCTCGGATAATGGTAAAAATTAGACGGGACGCAGAGAGTAATTTTTGCATATCAAATTCCAAACGATTTAACTTTTACGACCAATAAAATCCCTATTTATATACATTTTGTTGGCTGCACTACGCGATAGGTACTGGTAAGGCGGAGGTATGTCCCGTGAATATCTTGGATTACTGAATTTACTATGCGCGTTAGAGGTATATATAAATTAAGAATTACGTAATGGTTAGTAGCAGAAGCGGTCGAGGACGAAATGCTGGGTTTAGGTGCACGTTTGTACACTACTCCTATTATGGTTTTAAGTAATTATAAGCTTTTAACGAACGTTTGAGATCTTTGATGTCATGCTGCCTCTTCTTAGAGTGATGGTGAAGTATCCAAATTTATCGTTTCTAAATCTACCCATCAAGAGGACAATTCATGATCTCATCTTTCTTAATCAGTAACTTTTTCTTATTATAGCGAGGATCCTACGGCCTTCGCCGCATCTCGCATTTGTCTCTCATGGCTTTCTCGATCCCATCCTTCCACGATGTCGCTGGCCTTCCTATTCTCCTTCTATTTTGTGGTGTACAATTTAGTGCCTTCTTTGAGCATCTACCTTCACTCATTCTTTGTATATGTCCATACCATGCAAACTGTCTTGTTTCGATTCCATCCGCTCCTGTTCTTCGACGTATCTTTTCGTTTCTTAGATGTTCCAATTTTGCAGGCTCTTCTCAGTCCATTTCGATGGTGTTTACATTCTTTTTATTTCTATTAGCCCTCTGGATTCCGTGACGGCTTTACATATTTTTATCTTTGTTTCCAGTCTTAATGCTTTAGACCACAAGAAATTTAGGGCTAGGGTTGATTATTTACGATGTACCTTCATCGCTAAGTATTTGTACTGGTTTGTTCTTCGTATTTCTCTAATTTGCAAGTCCTGGTGGTCATCTTCGTTTTTACACCCCTCTGTCATACATTCAGTCGTTGTCATGTGTATTGTTAGTCCCCAATGTTCATATTCTTGTTTTCTAAACGTGTAGCCTATATCCTCTTGGTCACAAGCTATAATTATCTGATCGCCTGCGAAATGAAAACTTGTGAGACAATCCCATTCTTTCCCTTTATTCAAATATTTTTTAAGGGTACCGCATCAAGAGCCTTTTCTGATCTTCGTACAGGACATCCATATTTACTAATTTTTTGTACTAGAAAACTTTGATTTCTTCTAATTTCGTAAATGTGAACTGAATATAAAACATTAATAGGGATTTTCTCGCTCAGAATAGTGCAGGTGACACACTCACGCCATTTAATTGACTTATTAGGATTCACGCTGTATGTGATACTATACAGGGTGAGTCATGTATATCACAAAATAGATTGAAGAGAAAAATACCTCTTCATTTTTGTTCAAACAATACTGTTAGAGACACTAACTCATTAAATTTTTATAAACAGCAGCCTAAGTGTTATTAACAACCACCAACTATAGTACCATTGTCACTACACTGTTAATATTTCCATTGTTTAAAAAGTTTGAGTGGGGGATTGAATTGACAAATCATTGAATTCCAAAAATTTAATTTACAAAAACTGAAATACGACTTGCTGAATAATCTCATGGAACTTTCAAAAAATAGCTTGCATTATTTATCTCTCTTATTGGTTATACTGTCTAAAGATATCTTTAATATATTTGTTATAGAATTCCTCCAAAAATTCACGTAAAAATATTGTATACAGGGTGTCTTTGAAATAAAATATGCCTATGGATGCTGAATCTGTATACATAATACATCCATCGAGACAAACTCTCATACATACACGGAGACTGTATACATTGCAATAACACAGCTGTCCACGTTATAAAAATTACAAGATAACACTATCTATCTTTTAAACGGCTAAAGTAGAAATATTTCGTCTGAGAAGGAATTTTCGCGAAATATTTTGAATTTAAGTGTAATAAGATTAGATCTCTCCATTTTTCATACCCTTTTACTTTACTTCATGGACACCCTGTATACAGTGCATTCCATTACTTCGGTTATTCGATGACATATTCCGCATGGTTCCTTTAAGCAGGCACATACGCACCATCCTCAAGAAAAATGCACTAATGAGATCTTTACTCATGAAATAAATTCTATAAAACTCACTCATTGCACAATATGGGTGTCCTCATACGCAAGGGTGTACTATGAATCGCCACGTGAGCTTTAAATTGTCCTGATTAATATTGAGCTGTAATTTTATTCGCTTAATAAAGAAAATCGGTTTTACCCGGGTAAATGTAGGAATTAAAAGTAAAATATTTCAATAATTTCGCGTACATATCTCGTTCAATATTTTATCGATAACGAGCGTTAGATTTTGTTGTCAGCGGCGGCTAATTCAATCGAACTACTCCGCGGAACATTCACAATTTCGTATGCAGAAAAACCTCGCCGCGATCGAGAAAAAAAGACGGTAGATTACTAGTTTAGATTACCCACCAACATTATCGTATAAATCACACCGTAGAAAGGCCGTACATTTAGGCAATATAGCGTTCGTTCATTCGGGTATAACACGCAACATCCGACGCATTTGACAAATCGCGTTCGAATATTTTTACGCTCGTCGACCGCCATCATCATCAGTCGACATGAAAGACTTAATTTCTTCCGTCGTTATTAGCGAACTTTCGACGTTGAAATATACAAATCGTGTAGAAAAGGCCTCTTACTACCAGTACTGGTAGCCTCTCGCTAATTTATATGATGGATTGGCCGGAACATTATCGAAGCTACAATACGATTGCTCGGCCAGTTTGTCGGGTTTCAATGGAGGAGACCGAGTTTGGAAAAATGCCGTTGCCTTACCGTCGTTAAAGTGGATTTGAACAGACCGCGGCTAGATATAAGCGTAGGCGAAAAACTATTGCTCAATTAGAGGTAATTTGTAGAGGAAAGAGAAGTTCATATTGGACGTTCAATTACATATTGTTGCATCTAAATTTTTTCACTTCAAACACTTAAATTCCACATACGAACCCTTCGATTTATTTTAATAAAGGGTTTAGTTCAAAATAATGAAATGTACTCCCCATTTCGCAAAGTATTTTCTGTGCTAGGGGGAGGGGGTACAAGTTTGGCGTGTAGCAGAAGCGTGACTGGATTTCTATTAGAGTCTTTCTATTCTTGACGTGAGGTAGTTGTAGATATGAAAAAGATGAGTGCAAGATGGGCGTGTAGAATGTTAACCGTTGATCAAAACAGAAACTGGGTGTTGATTTGTAAGCGTCTTTTGTAACAAGCAAACAAACTTTCTTAGTCGATGTGTGACCATGGAGAACTCATGGGTGCACTACTATGATCCCATGACTAGTATGAAATCATCACAGTCCTTCTCCTCAATGCAAATTTAAGGTAGTGCCGTCTGCTGGAAAGGTTTTACTATCTGCGTTCTGGGATTCTCAAGGAATCATCGTACTGACTATTTGCAACAGGAACAGAGAATTACAGAGGCCTACTACGCACAATTATTTTCTAAATTGCGAGACGGTATTAAAGAGAAACGCCGGGAAAAATTAAGGCACGGTGTGCAGTTGCATCACATTTACAAATCAGTGTTGATCTTCATATAGAAAGCGCCTATATTCTCTATTAGTATAGACAACAAATTACCCACTTAGATTCAGTACTACCTTACGTATTTCCACACAAAATAATTGTGATAAGTAACATATTACAATCGCAAAAGACGAAGAGAAATAGTTTGGCAAGCAAATATTAATATTCCATACCATAGGAATTAACGGCTCCTTTACTTTGGCACATTAGCGCATCTGAATTGATAATTTCGTGAGTCAATCTTGTTATTTAAAATATTAACCACACATAGCGCACTATATTTGTTCCTACGACTTGCAAATGATGCAAAGCAATGTTTCCGCTACTATCATCCAATCTATACGAAAGAAACTAGAGAAATCGCTTCTGTATTGTCTCCAATGTTAGCCTTAAATATTTGAAAGTAGGATACTACACCACTGAAGAGCATTCCAATTTGCTTCTAACAAGTGCACAATATGCAACAGTCTTCAACCATACATCTGGTATTGCTGTGGCAACCGCCATATTCACCAGATCTGGCTAAATTTTCCAGTAATTTTGATGTAGAGAGGTGTTTTGCAGAGGTCGGACAAAACTTTTTCCAGGTGGTTGTTGAGATGTTGGAGCACCGATGGACCAAGTGCATCACTGTAGAGGGAGACCATGTCGAATAATAAAAAATATAATGCCACTGTAGTTTCACTCTAAGAGGGTCAAGGATATAGCGTAGAGATCCACACTCGTACTAAGATTGCGAACATTTGATAGATCTGAATCTCTAAACACACAGACAACTTTTGATTCGTGTAAAGCAGATCCCTGCTGAATCACATTTGATTTCACTTACCTTGTTCTACTTATTTTCTAGATTTTGATTTACTCTACTTTTGACATATAGAGCTCTTTCCGTTCACAATTTATTATTTAACAATCAATGATTACATTTAGTTATACGAAAAAATCTTATCACTTATTATTGTAGTCTTGGCCATAGTTTAAATAAATTAAAGATACGATGAGGGATTAATTTTAATCCCTCATTCACTTTCACACTTATTAAAATTTCATATTCTATAAAGACTTTTAATGACGTAAACCATTAAGCCTAAACAACCTATTCCGCAAACTATGCTTTCAAATCTCTACGTTAAATAACTTCTATAAAATTAAAATTTAAATTAGTATATATCCGCAGGACACTTTTAGATTTTATATCTAACGTCTCCCACATTCACCGTTTGAAATAATAACAATAAACTAGCTAGCCAGGCACGTAGATAACATTTTCGCACATAAAATTTGTCAATCATACGGTATCCTCTGTGCTGTAGCGTAGAAGAGGTAAACCCCCGTTCGTGGTAAACGTTAAACAATAGTTAATAGATAAAATTATCCGCGTGTGTATAAGTTACATGGAGCCGGTTAATGACAATTTGCCGGATAATTTCGCTTACCGTTAAATATACAGTTTCGTTTCCATCTCTATGATGTTTCGTTAGTTTCTTAGTAATATCATCGTCGTCAGGAGATTGTGCTGTAGAATAGGACAAGGAAAATTTATTAAAAGACAAAAAATGCATGGGGGAAGAGAAGAAATGTTGACAGGAATGATGTTAAATAATAAAACCGACATATTTATGTATATAATAACAATAAAGTTTGTTATCTAAGAGAATACCAGTGACAAGACAAAACAATAGTGAAATAAAACAAAAGAACATAAAGAATAACAAATGCAAATTATATAAAACATAGTTAAAGTATTGAAAATTCATTTGGATTAAAAGAACACGTAGAAAATTATACATTATATATGGGAGCATTATGCAAAATATTAGCTTATCGAAAGGTCTTTGAGGAGACGTAAATGTGATATATACAGAATGACGCATTTAAGCGTCACCCTCTTATGCTAGAGCTGATTATAGTAATGTGGAAAACGAATTAACGCATGTTATTCATCTTTAACATCGTTTATTAGTTTTAAAGCATTTTCAATTATACAGAGTGTTCTAAAAGTGATATTAACATGAGAACTTATATCTTATGCTACGCACATACTACATATGCATACACTAGGGTGACAGAATAAAATAGACACCAGGTAAAGCGGTATAAATATGTAAACAGCTAAATTCTAAGATCGAATTAAGAACTTTCACTTGTCATTAGAGTAGGGGTAGATGTATCGGAAGGAATTCGTCATAGTTTAGTATCGTTACAACTATGCCTCGCTTACAAGGTTCGAGTGATATTAGCGACTTCACCCGGGGTCGCATCCTTGGCCAGAGTGAACGCGGTGCTTCGCAACGTGAAATAAGTAATTTTTTTAATATTCCGTTACCCACAGTTAACCGTGTGATTACACAATTAAAACGCAAGGAAAAAACAACAGTGGAGCCGAGACCAGGTCGTGCCGGACCTTCTGAAAGAAGTAAAAGGGTGCTTGCGCGCGAAGTGTTAAGAGAACCGCGAAAAAGTACAGCTGAGCTTGCAGCAACTTCACAGAAAAGTCACCGCACCGTTCTGCGATACCTCCACAGTGTGGGGATGTATAAAAGGGTGACAAAGAAAGAACCTCTCCTTACGGCGTTTCAAAAACGGCGGCGAATAGCTTCGGCAATCGAAATGCGAGCGAAGCCCGAAAAGTTTTGGCGGTCTGTCATTTTTTCAGACGAAAGCAGATACTGCCAATTCAGTGATAGTGGTCGTACGTGGATATGGGGATATTCGTCGCTGCAATTGGACGACAAATTTTTGCATCAGACAGTGAAATACGGCGGTGAGAACATCATGGTGTGGGGCGCGATATGGTATGGTGGAAGATCGCAATTAGTAATCTGCGACGAAAATATAAATGCGGCAAAATATATCCAAATATCAACAGAAGGACTACTACCGATATTCGACAACGCCATTTTATCTAAAGAAGACGCCACTTTTATGGAGGATGGAGCACCCTGCCACAAAGCAAGAACAACAACCACATGGAAAGAGGAATAGGGAATTCGGATTTTACCATGGCCAGGTAAAATCACCAGACATGAATCCGATAGAGGATGTTTGGCACATAATACAGACAAATATGTCGAAACGACCCCGAAAACCCAGCAATAAGGAAGAACTCGTGGCAGCTGTTACAGAAGAGTGGTTAAATATTCCAGAAGACACCGTTAATCATTTAATAGATTCTATGCCACGACGACTAGCAGCACTTCACGCAAGTAAAGGTGGATCGGCAAAATATTAGTCTAATTTAAAAATTTTGAAATATTTTGTATATATAACAACAAATTTCTTCATAATCTGGTTAATAACACAGTTATACCGTAAATTATTAAGAAAGATGTGTTACGTCTAGTAGCTGGAACAAGTTTAATGCTACATATTCCATTATATAGAATATGTATCTTTTTCAACACATATACCTTAAATATCGCTGATAATATTGATATCAACTTCAATCCCTTACCATCACTTTTAAACTTACTTAGCTAGTGCAATATTTATTATTGTTATTATTATTATTACTATTATTGTTTTCAAAAAAGTCAGTATTTTATAAGCTGCAAACTTTAGAATCATCTTCCTGCTATTGTAAAGAATGCCACAATTTCAATTTATTTAGCAGATTTGTTAATCAACATTTGTTAAGCATATCTACTTATAATTTAAATTACTTTTGGTCTGCATAATTTTAAGTTTCTTTTATTGTAATTATTCTTTGTCTTTTCTGTGATTTATTTTAAGCATATACATTCGAATTATTTTGTATTTGTGTGTTTGTTATTAAAATAAATGATATTATTATTATTATTATTTTTAAGTTAAATTAAAGCAACTAAAGTATTGTAGTTTGATCTACCGTAGTTTTATGTTTACTTATAGGTAACTTGTTTTTACATATGTACATTAATTATTCAATTTTTACCTTGTAATTGGATATTTTTATCTGTTGGGCAATAAAATATTATTATTATTATTTATTTATTTATTATTATTAAATTTTGCGATTACTACTATTCTATCCAGCATTGTATGCAAAATAGTTTTTATAAATACGTATGCAAGTGAGCCAATGGTTCTTTAATGATGTAAGCCCTATTACTAAAGAACACGTACGATTTTCGTATAAAAAACCTTTTCCATTACGTACCAAGGAATTCCATACTATTGCCCCACCCTGTATAAAGCACCAGAGACTTGGCATCACCGCACCAGCCCAGAGGTGAAGACAGTAACAAAAGAACTCGAGTCTAGCGAGCTCTGGAATGTACCTGACAGTAAGTAAAGGAGTTGTGCTCGCTGGTTGCGGCTCGAACTCGCGCACAACGCAGCAGATATACACGCTCAAGATAGAGCGTCCTACCTCTTATGACAGCTTAAACGTTGTAAAAGGAAACGGAGATAGGTAACGTGGTAGTCGAATTACAATTCCTTAAGAGTATGTTTTGGTCCGTCATATAATCTCCTCTTGCGCCCGTCCCTTCGCCGCGACTACGCTCCGTCCTTCTCGGCGCGGCGTGCCGGCCGCCTTTACGCGACTGCCTCCCGTCTCTCTTTCCCTTTTCGCCTTTCTTCTTCGCTCGCCGGGCCTGACGGGCGCTTCATTCAAGATAGACATCGTCCGAGATGCGAACAAGTGGAGAACAAATAATGGAACCAACACGTACGTACGTGTGTTCGTGAGGCTGTATGAGTGCTAACGTATCGGTAAGTGTACGTCTTGACGCGTGAGAGAAATATATTTTTCCATTTCGGATGATTTCGATTACAATTTTTTTTTAAGTATCGATGCGGCGCAGAGGTGAAGAAAGATCTCGTTGAAATGTACTTTCGAGTATTTCGATGTTTGGAGAGAATCCTATTCCAAGAAGAAGAATTTACTTTCTTGTTGTTGGTTTATGTGGTAAGCGAGGATGAGAAAGATTGTCAATGGTAATAGAAGAAATTGGGTCTTCATAAAATGAGATTCAACTGTCTAGAACCGTCTTATCATCTTCTTTGATTCTAGTAGAATTGTTGAAAACCTGTTATCGCGAGGTCCTTGAGTGTTTGCGGAAAACAACATTGCCAGCTCGTGGTTCTTGCATCACTATAACGCCCCCACTTACATGAACAATATCCAAAGAGTCACGTCGCAGGTTCGAAACGGCCCAACAGAATAAAACTTCCAGAATTGTTATCAGGAATAGCAAACTCGCTGGAGACACCGTGTGCATTCCAAGGAAGCATACTTTGAAAGATTGTCTCTCATATTGTCTATGATAGATCTTTTTTTATTATGGCGGTTGGTAACAGACGATCTACCTCTAAAACCATTTCCGCCCAGTCCTCTCTTCTGTGTAACTTCTTTAATTCCCTTTTCCCAACTCCTTCTTGGTCTTCTTTTTTTTTCCGTCTATTAGCCAGTTTCCATTTCCAAACCTTTTATGGTAGTCTGTCCTGGTCCAATTTTCTCATGTGTCCATACCACAATAGTTGTTTCCGTTCTATTCCGTGTAATAATGATGTCTCAGCTTGCGTTATTTCTCATCTTTCTTTTCTTTCATGATCTAATAATGTCTTCTTATAGCAGCATCTGCAGTACATCATCTGTGTTGACATTATTTTGTTTTCCATCTTATTCAGCGCCTACACTTCATTTCCATAAATAACACAGCTTTCAGCAAAAGAGATGTTATGTATGTTCCAATGTATTAGATACATTCAATTAAACACCTTAAACTAATCAGTCTCGTTAATTCTGAGAAATACCTCACATATTTTGGACATTCTCTTAATTTCTGATATTTTAAAGCATTCTATGATAAAAATATTTCTTCCTGCAATGGTTCGTAATGTTCCAGTTTGAATATCTGGTATTCGTCTTGTTAAAGTCCAATATTGCTTTGGGACCTTTGAGTCTTTTAATTCTGTTTAAGGACAAGTGAAAACACTTTGAAACTAACCATTCTCATTAATTCTGAAACTTACCTTGTATTCTCCCATATATGTATACGGTTGCGAAACCACATCTTCGCAGTAAACTTCACCTCAGCATCTAATCTGCGCCGTTGTCTTTTTAACAACTGAAGGGGTGGTTTTAAGACTTCACAATGCATCATATTATCTGTACTACATGGCGAGACTTCCGGGACAGTCTCTTTTAGCGTTAGCACGAAAGAAGCTTAAAATTTCTGGGCATCGTCTAGTGTGTTTACTGTTGATATCAAGCAACTAAAAATATATTCCTACAAATCTCAATTGCTTGACACCCGTTGGAGGTCATGAATTGTATATACCAACTTAATTACAACATTTACAAAAGAATAAATAGCAAATGTTTTTAACACTTCACTAACTTTCAAAAAACCCACATACAAAATTATGAAATTCATCTTTGGCACCTCACCTGTCATTAATATGCCGAAGTGGAATCCCATAGATCTACTACAATAACTATAGAAGGCGATGTTCCAGGATCTATACTCGAACCTCTTCTATTTGTTCTATATGAGGGCGAATCAAATATGAACCGGACTTTTTTTTAACGCCTTCTAGGTGAAGTGAGCAGAGTAAGGTTTGGTATGTGTTGGGGGGTGAGAGATGTAGGGCGGAGGAGAATAAACCGGCTCGGTTTACCAAAGCAGATGCGCTGGTACTGGCATCATGTCTGAGCAAGAGGTGTACACGTCTGTTGAGCAACCCATTATTATTAAGAACTAATTGAAGTTGACCGCCGCCTTACAATACACAGGTCCAATCAATCATTTCAGATGGTTTGCGTTACCGAGAAGGTTCCTCGACTGTTGACGGAAGATCAAAAAGTGCACGAAAGACTTTTCGCACGATATCGAACAGAGGAAGATGATTTGTTGAGACACATTGTCACCTGTGATGAAACGTGGGTCCACCCCGAACTCGAGCAAGCATGGACTGACAAAAAGTTGCAGAAACAGCACCGCGGAAGGCTAAGTTCGTTTTTTTTGGGATTCTGGAGACATACTGCTCCTTGATTTTCTCCACGACCGACGTACAGTTAATACTGCGTACTACTGCCAACTGCTTGATGAAATGAAACTGGCCCATCGTCGAAAAAGGCAAGACACGCGTATTCAAAGCGCGATTATATTCCATGACAATGCTCGGTCACTGGACAAGATTCATTGGCAAACACTAGAATATCTAACCTGTAGTTCCAATCTGTCACAGTGTGACTACCACATGTTTCCACCACTCAAAGAAAAACTGGAAGGTCACCACTTTGACAACGACGAAGGTGTGGAAATGTTTGTGTGCAATTGAGAGAAAAATATGTGAATGAAAGAAGGGATCATGTGGAAAAATAAGGTGTACTCATTTTCTTTTACAATATCAATAAATGTTCGTATTTGATTTGCCCGCGTATATTAACGACGTAGAAGCAAATATCTTAGCTGCTCTAGATATATCCTAAAGACACGTCATTGGTAACAAAAGGACACGTTAAGAACAAATTGAAAGAGCCCCCTCTGGTTTTATTAATATTTCACAAGGATCTTAGAAAGGATTTCTCATTTACCTGATGTAGTTTTCAATAAACAACTTCAGTATTTGCCGAAGAATTATTCAGAAAATTTTACACCTATATAAATGGTATTCCTTTGAAATACATTTGTTACAAGGATTAGCTGTTTACGAAAAGTGCAATAAATTGTATTGCAAATTATAATCTTAAAATCCTAAATGAGATCTACTAATTATTAGTCTGTCAATAACCCTTCTTTTCTAATTTATTCCATAAGGTCTTTAGTATAAAAGATTTTCCCCGCTTTAATTTCTTTTGGGAAAACGTACTTTGTGTATTCCCAAATACGCCCAATTTATTTACCTCACTTAGATTACAATAGATTTTATCGTAGAAGTGGAACCACGAATTATTTAATCATATGTTCGCATACAAGTGAAATGACTCATCTGGTATTTACCACCATTACCATTCCACAATGTTTACAATAAATAATAAAGTTAGCGTAATAAAAACCAAACGATCACTTCATTTTAGATTCGATTTCATCTAGCAAATCAAACCTCCTTACATGTTCTCTTATTTCCTCGCATTACATAACAGATGAAGCTAATGTTAATACACCTTGCAATGCCGGTAGCAATACAGCTTCTAGCGATAACCGCAGATATTATTCAGCGTTTTTGCTTACTTCTTGCATCGACAAAAAGGGCTTGACGCGTTTCTAGTCGGAGGTAGTTAAAGGGAAATCGTTTCGTCTTACCGAACGACATTAAAACGGTTCTTGCTGTTGCTGCTTCTGTACTACCGACGTTGGTAGCACTGTTTTAACGTGTCCGCTTAATGGTAATCATACGTCTCTACATGCATAAGTCGGAGCTTCGGTAATTAATACGCTTCTGGTATATAATACGTTCGGTTCTGAGACGGGCAAAAAGCTCCGTAACGAAGTGTTGTGTGTAATTCGATTGGTGGTTGATGTTTGTGATGTTTTACATTTTAAATGGTCATATTTTTGTGCGTATGTTGTTTAAAAACTAGTGTCTATATAATGTATGAATCTTAATTAGTTAATCTGTTGTCTACTGTCTTTCGTTAAGTTTCAAGTTTGTGTACGTATTCTTTTGTATTTATGCGCGTATATATATTTATCTTTATAAATCTTTAAGAAGGCAGAAGAATTAAATTCCCCTAGAAGTTGTTCCACAATTAAAATTAAAAAGGTATAAGAGAAAAAAATAAAGAAAAAGAAAAGAGAAGGATAAAAGAAAAAGGAAGTGAAATGAAAGAAAAAGAAAGACGGGATCTCGCCTTTATTTTTCCCCTTGTTTCTGTCCATCTTCTCTTTTTACTTCTCTCTTCTTCCCTTTTCCCTTTCACACTTTTTTCTCTTTCCTCTCTTCTTTTTCTTTTTCTTTCTTGTTTTCATGGTGAAGTGTAAGAGGAAAAAGCAAAGAAATAAAGGAAGCAGACAAAAAAAGAAAAAAAAGAAAAAGGGAGTGAAAGGAAAAAACTAAAAAAGAAAAAGAAGGGGAGGATTTCGCCTTTCTTTTTCTTGCCCTTGTCTCTGTCCTCCTTCGCTCTTTATTTCTCCTTTTATTCGTTACTTTTTTCCTTTCACCCCTTTTTTCTTTCTTCTTTTCATGATAAAGTATAAGAGGAAAATGCAGAGAAATTAAAAAAAAAAGAAGAATAAATGGGGGTGAAATGACAACAGGAAAGACAAAAAAAGGGGGATTTCGCCTTTCTTTTCATTATTCCTTTTTATTCCCCTTGTTTCTATCCTCCTTCTCTCTTTATTTCTCCCATTTTTCCCTTTCTTCGTTTCTTTTGTTTCTTTCACCACCTTTTTCTTTTTGTCACTTCTTTTCATGATAAGCTACGGGAGGAAAATGCGGAGAAATAAAAGAAAGAGAACAAAAGAAATGAAAAAAGAAAGAAAAAGAAAGGCGAAGGAACTCGCATTTCTTTCTCTGTCTCTATTTTCTTTCACTTGTTTCTGTCCTCCTTCTCTCTTCATTCCTTTTTTTCATCCACCCCGTTTTTTTTTCTTCTTCTTTCTTCTTTTCATGATAAGGTATAGGAGAAAAAAGCAAGAAATAAAAGAAAAAGAAGAAAGAAAATGCAAAAAGGAAAGAAAAAGAAGGGGGCTACAACTAAAAACGTAAAAGAAAAATAAAGGCAGGATCTCGTCTTTCTCTTTTTATATTTTTCTTCCTTATCTCCAACTGTCTTTGTTTCTTTTTTTTTCCTTTTTCGTTCCTTTTTACTTTCACCCTCATTTTTTTCTTCCCTTTCTTCTTTCTTTTATTTCTTTGTTTTTTCCTCTTATACCTCATCATGACACGGTCCAATTTCCGAAACAGTTCATTTATTATTGTCTATGGCCTTGGAAGCCTACGTATTAATTTCAATTTTAAAAACTGACTTAAAATAGAGGAACAAGAAAGCACCTTCTTCTATACTGCGTACCAAGTCATGTTTAGTTTCAGGAAAAAATATATACATAACGCCTAGTCACCCCAAGACGGTATCGCCACTTCTCTTCAATTTATATCTTCTCGTTTGTGTCTTTCGGTTTTTGTTCGTCTCCTGTAATCTATACATGCCAGCTCTACCAAGGTTCATCTCCACGATTAGTCTCATTAACAATTTTAATTAAGAAATCATTACTAAAGAGAAGTTTCGAAAATCTCAAGGATATTGTCTGTATCAATATTATTTAAATGGAAGCAGGGAGTATCGCTGAAAGTCCACGAAACTTCCAGTAGAGTTAGGGTTTGTAAAAACTGGTCCGAATCTTCTGATCGTCATTTGCATTATTTTTATCTCCGTCTGGCTGTTTCTTTAAACTTGTCTCACTACCTTGTAGTTGTGCTTCTATATAAAAATATAAAAGGAAATAATAGATTTATGATATTGAAAACACCAAGTTATGTAGTATACATTCTCTATTGAAAAGGCAGAATCAAAATATTGCAAGTGTTATTATTATTATTATTCTAGGCACTTACTTGTACAAAAAATATTTTTGTTAAACCCCCCTTAGTGTAAGCAAGTAGGATCAAAGTAATGGTACGACTTGGTAACCGCACAGAATTTGCTAGACGTTATGTTATGTAATAAACTATCACAATTTCGGATAATTGGAACATATTACCAATCTGCGTGAGTGTTCAATTCCTTTGACCATCCCTATATACAAACGAAATGCATTTCTCGCTTCTCACACAAAGAAAACCAACAGAAATCTTAAACATCATCGCGAATTAAATCTTCTTTCTTTTGCGATTAAGCTTCTAGACGTCTGACGACTTATTCGCGCTTCAACCGAGTCATATTCCGTTACGATTCGCACTGGCAGAATGGCAAAACGATGGTGGTCCACGTCTCGATTTCATTCCACTCGTAATTTGTACCCCATTCAACTCGCGGAACGTCTTACTCGAGCACTTGATTAACAGAAGTACTCCCCGAGAAGTCGTTGCTGTTATCATTCAGTCGGCTCGATTCTTTTCCTTTTCTTCTTTTCGTTTCCCTCCACCATTCCGCTTCCAATTTGCGATCATCACTAGTAACTCGCCGCAAAGGAAATTCGACCAAGGAGAAGAAGTTGGAGAAGAGAAAAGAATCAAATTTTACCCGTAACCGTCTGGTTCTTCTTTGTGTTGGTAGTTGCGGCTTATACTTGTAGATGGCGTGCACGTAGTGGATTCGATTGTATCCAGACACCTAGTGAGTTTGCGTGAATGTGAGCCCTTTGTGAACACGGCTGTTGCGGTCGGCCATTGTGCACAGGTACTACCGAATAATGGGTCTGGTGGTACCATCGAGTCATCGGAAAGCTACGTATATATATATATATATATATATATAATACCCAAGCATTGTTGCGCCAACGAGAATATTGTAATTAAAACGTGAATACATAAGGTATCTGGATTGATCTATACCGCTCGCTACATTGCTACATCCCCACGACATGTAGAAATCTTTAATCTGAATAAAAAAAGTTCCGAAAACCTCAAACGACTCCAGTTGAAACTTATTTAATTTCGTGTTGTACGGAAAACGGCGTAATACGATCACAATGATCGGGTAGAGTATTGTTAGGTTAATGAAGTTCTTCGAAATGAAAAAGGAAAAGAACGTAGCGGCGTATTCAAGAAGTTGGAGCAGTTCTTTTTAGGCGAATTTTGAGTGAATTTGGTGACCATTTCTCAGTATCCAGGAATGGTTTTATCTATTTCTTTTCGCATTTCTATTGTTTATCTTTCACTTAAAGTAAAAAAGAAGTATTGTGCTGTGTACATGTGTAATTCTGTGCTTTCGTTATTTGAGTAAATTTCATAGTTTGATCTCGAAACAATTTATTTGTTGTGCATTGTTTTCGCTGTTTACTTTACTTCACGGCGAGTGTATGGTTTTGTTTAGGTGAATATTTTAAAGAGTGTCTCTATCCATCTTTCTTTCCTCCTTTGTACTTGAATTTGTTTTCATTTAATGCCAGTTAATAATTGGCTCGGCCTACTTTCAATTAAGCGTTTCTCTGGATGCAACGCCATTTCATCTAAAGTGCACAAATTTATTGATTGTTGTGTGTGTGTGTGTATATAAGGAGCAGCTATCTTTAACATACAGAGTGATTTGCCCGCTAAAGAGGAAAGTGTTGGAGCGGATTCGAATAACTCCTAACAGAATTAAACGATTGAAATAAACGCATGTAAAACATTATGATTTATCACCTTGCATATTCAAATTTATCACCCTGTATATTAAAATTTATGATCCTGCATATTTATCACCCTGAATATCAAAATTTATTAACCTGTATACATAATGGCGGTTAACTGTTTTCGGATGACCTGTATATTACTTTTGGACAGACCTGTACACTGCATTTGAACAGATTTGTACACTGCTTTCGAACGGACCTGTATACTACTTTTTATACCGAAACAGTACTTCCTGTTATTTGATATTATATTAATGGGGAGTGCGTATGTGTTAAACAAATACTGTTATCCGCACGGCCATCTTGTTAACGTCACCATTTTACCGCGCGATCTCATTTACCATCTTGTCTAGCTACCCTGTCACGATTACCCACTCACGGACGCCATTTTCTTCCGCCATCTTGAACACTATGTTGTGACACACCCTGTATATACTCGCTTACGGGGCATTCTGTATACATTTTTTAGTTACGGCATTACCGCCATATTGTAACCCCTATAAGGAGGGACCTCTCTCTCTAACACATTGGACTCCCCAGGATCGGCGAATTTCTTCTACTAACTAACACATCAGAAATACCGTAAATCAGTATCGTAAATCGTATTTTACAGGCACCACGACAAAATAGAATTCAAAAAGTGACATATAACAGTAGGATATCCGATAGTTTAAATACAGGTAATAGTGTTCCACAAGGGACGGTGTTAGGTCCCTTATTGTTTAATTTATATGTTAATAATTCATTGTTGACAATGAAACGTTGTAATTATTTAGCAATTATGCATCTTGATAAATTTAGGTTATCAAATATTACAGAGCTACAAAGGTTTTGATTTCATGGAGGACAAAGTTGTAGAAAGCAAATGTAATAAATCACCAGAAAATTGCATGCAACATAATAATTAAGAAATCTTTTACGCAACACAAAGAAAATACCCCAAAACAAAACGCTTAAAAAACCCTTCATCATTTGATTTCACTTCGTTTTCATCATCTTTTTCTCCTACTATTCCGTTTTATTTCTTCTTTTCTCCCACCTCCTGTGCGTCAGATGTGACTTGATGGACGGTAATAAAACTTTAAAAACTTCGTCAGTTAAGTCCTTAAGAAAGATTATCTTCGTGGTACGGTGACGGCCGATGCGGAGAAATATCAATCCGCGTTCGAGGCGGGAACCGTCAGACACTTGGCATGGCATTTTCTTCATTTCAAAAACTCGAAACTGTAACCAATTTCACCTTGCTCCTCGGACTCTCAACGCCGCACGATCACAATAAAGACCAAGGTCAGTTATAGTCAGGCGGAGAGGCCGCAATGAAAAAGATTTCACTGTCACTCAGCTTGAGTAGGGCGAGATTTTATAATCTTTGTTCCTTATATTCTTTCGTCTCGGTTTCTCCTATGTATACAATTTTCGACACGTATACATACATTCGTATTATACTAATACATGAGAGGATATATACATATATATATGTATATATAAATTATATAGCTATGAAATGCATTTACATACGAGGAGAGGTCCAGAAGTTCGTGCAATGAAAGGGTTTTAAATAAAATAAAACAATAAATCTATTTTTCCTTTTCAATATAATCACCCTTAAGCACAATACATTTATTAGATCTATGAATTAATTTTTCTAAACCATCATAAAAATATTTTTTATCTTTCGCCTCAAAATGGGCCAAAATTGCCTCCTTTACCTTATTGTCGTCGGAAAACTTCCTTCCGCGTAAGTCTTTTTTAAATTGGGGAACAAATAAAAATCACTAGGTGCTAGGTCTGAACTGTAGGATGGATGGACTATTGATTGAAAGCCATGCTTGTGCAGAACAGCCATTGCAACTTTGCTCTTGTGAACCGGCGCATTGTCTTGCAAGAGCAGCACACCCTTGGTCAATTTTCCTCGACGTTTTTCCTTGATGCCCTCCTTTAACTTTTCTAATATCGCTGCGTAATATTCTCCCGTTATGCTCCTACCTTTTTCTTTGTAATCAATCAATAATATCCCCTCACAATCCCAAAAAACAGTAGCCATCAACTTTCCAGCCGATTCTGACACTTTGAATTTCTTTGGCGGTAGTGTCCCCTTTTTATACCATTGCATGGACTCCTGTTTGGACTCAGGCTCAAAGTGATGAACCCATGTTTCATCTCCGGTAACAATCCGCTCCAAAATCTGTGCAGGTTTGTCTCCACACAGCTGCAAAAATTGTTTGGACGCTTCTGCAGCGGCGTGAGCATTCTCAGTACCCATCTTGCACTGACTTTTGTCATACCCAGATGGTCATGTAGGATACGCAAGATGGTGGTGTCTGATACTCCAACTAATGCAGATAATTGTTTTTTCTTCAAACGGGCATCTTGCAATAGACATTTTTGCACTTTTTCGACAATGTCTGATGTGGTAGCCTCAACTTGCCGTCATGAGCGGGGGTCGTCTTCAATCGACTCCCGACCATGTTTAAAAAGACCATGCCACTTATAAATCGTTGATTTACTAGGGCACTATTCCCCATAAAGGGTTTCCATTTCATTCAATATGGTTTGAGCGTTTTTTCCTTGCTTTGTAAGAAACTTTATCACAGCACGGTGTTCAATTTCCTCCATAGTTTCAGTTTTCTTCCGGATTGACTTGTTTAGCAGGCAACTATTCGTAAACGACTGACGCTATAGGGCTGCAACTTAACTTATATATTAATGATGAGTCGCCAATCAAAATGACACCTAGCGAGCGCCCCTATCCCCACTCCATCCCCTCCATTCCATGAACTTCTGGACCTCCCCTCGTAGATTCAATCAACAGAAGAAGAAAAACAAGAATTTAACTTGTAAGGTTAATATATAACGATGATCAAAAGAATTGGACATTTAATGAAACTTTTATAACATAATACTTTGTATAATTCCATTGTTTTAATACATATGTCTATCGCCAAAAAGGAAAAGTAATAATTATTGAATATTCTACAAGGAAAAGTCATTAAATAAGCCACAAACTACTATGGAAAAGCTGAAAATAACACTGAGCTATTTCCCTATCTGTCACTAGATGTCAGCACAATCCAGCTTTACGATACTCAAATGACAGCTTGCTTCAGTTTATTCTAAATGTCTTTTCTAATCCCGAGTGCAAACACCTGAAGAAACTAAAGAGGTTAGCAACGCAACCGCGCCTGGTGTATTGAGGGTTAAATAGACACCCGTCTAGTAAAGACGACCACTCCTTTTAATCTTTGGTCTTTCTCTAATACAAAATGTGTCGCAGAAAACACAGACCAGATTCTTTCCAGTTTATTAGCTTAAAGTTTAATGGGTACAACACCTTAAAACCCAAAGGAGTAGTCATTACTAGTCTCGGCAAAGAGAGGCAAGTTTCATTGCTGTGCGGAGAACAACGTGGCGTGGTGAAGCGCGCGGCACGGAGAATCGAGTACCCGTGTCAAAGCGCGCTTCTTCAGTATTATTCGACTGGTCGTTGTGAATTCTTGTCAGTACACACATATTTAAAAAATGTCATATTTAGGTACGTTTCGGAAACGTCGTATTACAAATAAACTAACTGTTACCCACACATAATTGCTTTAATAGCTCATACGAAGGCAGTATTTCTAAAGCGTCCAAAACGTACAAATTGTGTTCCTGAACTACCACAGCCCAATACAACGCATTGGGAAACATAGGTAAAGACTGCGTTTCACTACTGCAAACATTTTGATGATGAAAAGAAGCTCGGACTGTGATACCTGGAGATAACCTAAACATTCAATTTATTCTAATCTCCACAGGAAAATATGCTGCAGGTTAACACATATTTTTCACGCTAAACACATACATCCTTACACGACTAATTGTTTAATTTTCGACACGCCGAAGCATGAAACCTATAGTTTTCTCGACCGTTGGGCAGCAACGCCGACGTTCCCCATCGTAATCACGCACTGTGACGCTTCTACGACCCAACGGTATGAAATTTAACGAGGTTTCACGTTGACACCGAAGTGGAATCGTTCCAGGAGCATGTTCCGCTAATGCTCGCAACTCTAGTGGAAAATTAGCCTTTCTAAAGTTACTTCTTTAGTACCTAGGAAGGTGATTATTTCCGAAGAGCGTTTATAAAGCAAGCAATAAATACGGAGTAATTTCTTATCGACGTTAGTTGATTTTAACGTCCGAACATAATTAATGCATATGATTTGCTTATTTAGATGCACTCGCGAGCTTTATATGGGCATATATGTGCCCTATTTATCGTCAAATTAGTGGTTTATGTTGATAATTTGTGATGGATATGTTAATTATAATTTTCAGGACTACGGTTAATAGGTATACAGTGTGATTCAATGCGACAAAATATTAGACACACATACCATTGTGTGCAATAAAAAATATACGATTCTAATTCAATAGAAAAAGTGTTGAAATGAATCTGTAATAGCTGTGCTATATAATAGAGGTCGGATTCTTCAATAAAGATGTATGTGTAACTTCTTATGTCCTTTATTATGGGTTTTTGATCTATGATTATCTGCTACCAAGCTAAATTTACGACTGTTCCGGTCTATTCCAATTCAACCGATGCTTAATTGGAATAAAACGCTGTTAATCTAAAAACTTATAACGTATAACTATTTATACATATACGCTGAAAACCAAGAAACTTCCTAGTTACGTCATAGTTGGTTATGACGGGTGTAGCATCCGAAACAAATTCAGGTACACTAACCACGTTTGCAATGAATTATACGGAAACAACAATTATCAAATTTTATGAGGTTATCTCTTTAATACATTTTGTCGGTTATACAGGGTGGCGCAGGGGAACGGGAAATTTTGAAATAACGTCATTTCCTCGAATAAATTCATAAAACTAGTAATTTATTAACGAAAGTGCATGTATGCAGCATGCCATTTATGTTCTTACAATCAAAATGTCCAAAAGTGTCTCTTTACTTTTTAAAGGTGACATCGGAAAGATGTCCTCCCATTTGGCGTTCACACTCTAACAGCTTATTATGAAAACTCTGGAATGCGCGGTGTAGCAAATCTTGGGGAATGGCAGTGATTTCTTGTTGAATGTTCTCCTTCGGTTCATGGATTGTTGCAGGTCGTGTACGGTACACCTTGCCTTTAAGATACCCTCACAGGAAGAAGTCGCACACACTAAGATTAGGGGATCTCGCAGGTCATTCAATGTCACCGTTACGTGAAATAATGCGTCTTCCAAACAATTGACGAACTGGTGCCATCTAATGTCGAGCAGTGTGTGACGTGGCTCCGCCCTGCTGAAACCACATGTTTCCATGTTAAGATTGAGCTCGTACAGTCTCGGTGTGTAATGGTTTGAAGCATTTCAACATGTCGAGCGGATGTTACTGTCGCTGCACTACCATCCTCACGTGCAAAAAAATAAGGGCCGATAACACCATGACATGATACAGCACACCATATTGTGACCTTGTCGCTATGTAGTGGTCGCTGATGTAACTCACAAGGATTGTCCTGGGCCCAATAACGAAAATTCTGTTTGTTTACGAAACCGTTCAGGTGGAAATGGGCTTCGTCCGATATCCATATGTTACCAACGAAATTCGCGTCCTCGTTAATTTTAGCCAATATCTGCCTACTAAACTCCATACGTGATGCTGGGTTTCGTTCATGTAATTGTTGCACAATCTGCAACTTATAGGGATGGAAATGTAATTCGTGCAGTATTCTTTGTATGCTTCGTCGCTTAATCCCTAGCGTAGATGCATGCGAGGACTTGTCTCGATTGCAGCTCTAACAGCCTCAATGTTCTTTGCGTTCGAATGCCACCTGGAGCTTTCTTTTTCAAGACAGAGCCTGTTTCTTCAAAATTACGCACCCACGTTGTAATCGCCATGACGTCCAAGCTGGTAATGCTGTCGAAATATTCTCTGCGCGGCAGTCGCACTATCACCATTTTTATAAAACGCTCCCACAGCTACAGCACGTTCCGCACCAGTCCAACGATCCATGATTACTAAATGGCAATGCGTTCACAACAATTGTGCGACGGTACGAACAACTGCCGGCTCTACAGTGCTGACAATTGTAACGTTCAAAATTTCCCTTTCCCTGCGCCACCCTGTATAATATTTTCGTCAACGATGCATTTAAAAACAAGTCATGGATGATTGCAACAAACAGGATAATAATAATAATGCATATCCTAATTTAGTACAAACATGTGCATAATATAAAGCAAGGAAAGTTGTCAACTTGCCAAAGTACCACACGATCGTATGAGAAATCTTCTTCTAAGCAGAATTCCTGCAGTAGTTAATGTGTTTCGCATAAGATAACTTTTGATCAAACAGCACACCAAGGTCTCTCACCAACGAGTGTCTAGCTATAATTGTCTGGTCAATGAGGTAGTTGGGTTTCCTACTCTTGGTGTAAGGCACAATTGCACACTTGCCCAAATTCAAGCAGATCCTGTTTTCTACGCAATACAAATTAGTTGCGTTCAAGTTCATCTGTACACACATACAGTCCAGTTCAGAAGTGAAAGAAGATAATTTATATAAATGTTAAACAATAAAGGTCCCAAATTTGATCCCTGTGGAGCTCCAGCAGTCACAGTAAATAAGTTTGACGTAAAACCATTCTAGTGAACATAGCAAAATCTGTTACTAAAAGGGTTTTAGTAACAGATCTTGCTTTTTTTGACAATGCCTTCATAATAGTTAATGTATCTGCACTTACGGAAAGAAGCTGAATAGCCTAAACTAATTATTAAATGTTTTCTTAATAAAATTCTTTTTTTCAATTTGTTTCTACTTCTGGCGTTTCTCAAGGCTCAAACTTAGATCCTTTGCTTTTCATAACCTTCATTAACGACCTCCTTAAGGGTCTTGACTATCACGTGCTTGCTTACGAGGATGACGTGAAAGTCTACGCATGCTTCTTATTCGTCCAGGATAATGCCTTCTTACAGCATAATTTAGATTCCCGTCTCGATTGGTGCTTCATTAACGTATTAATACATTATTGGTACTTATACTATGTATAATAGCATTTATTGAAGTAACATTTAATAAAACTTGTTGCCCTAGTAACTAATAAAAGAAGACACTACAAAATACTCTTTCCCGTAACAAAAAAGATTAGGTTAAAATTTGATCACTTTAGTGCATTAATTACATTCTATTCTCGCCGTACGTTATTGTGGGAGTTTACAGAAATTCACGAGCATAATATCACGTATCTCTAGATAATTGCCGACCTGGTTTTAGAAAATGGGATAAAGCCATATTTGAAAATTGTTTATGCGAGACGCAATAATCCATATTGCCTACCAAATATCGACAAAAGAAATTCCCTAGCTGCTTATGGTGGGCATAATTTGCCATATGCCGGCGTGAAATGGATTTGAAATGCAGACGTATCCTTACGGCTTGTATTTTAATAGATATTATGCAACGGCAACGGGCGAATTTCATATTATTAATTGCGTAATTCACCTTCTACGTCTAAATTCGTCGAAATTTATTAGCCCGTTCGCCAAACTGAGACATATTATAAAGTTTTATATTTAATATTTTTATCGATACCGTCAGGAAGTCGCTAGCGCTCCCTAGCGGCTTTATTTTCCGTAGAAAAGAGAAAGTTCCAAAGCGCAGGTGTACGAATGATTTAGTTGAAGTCTTCAAGACTTCTCTGTCGGGTTTTATTTGAGGTTCGATTGCTGCTTTCTTTTTAGGAAGTAATTAATTATAGGGAGGTATCTTATATTGAAATCATTCTAAATAAAATAATAAGTGTAGAATTTTGGAGAAAATACTTATACATCTTATCTTGTCTTAGAATTGTAAACGGTGATTTACAAGTTCCGGATTTGCTGTCCCTTTTGAATTTTTATATACCGAGACTTAGTAGTAGGAATAGTTTAACTTTTTATCTTCCCGTGGCTAACACGCGCTACCATTCTCGGTCACCATTTATGTCAATATGTAGCAGTGTTAATGTATATGCATCTAGATTTTATTTGTTTAACATTTCTATCAATGCTTTGAGGCAACTTTTGTTAGAGTAGTTTTCTGTTGCTTAAGAAATTTTTGCATTTTCATTTGCTTTTTTTTTTGCTATTACACCATCACTCTTGTTTCATTGTAGTTATAAGTAGTAATAAGCTGTATGCTGTTGGGTAATAAATTATTATTATTATTATTATTAAAAATTGGTTCCGTGCATAAATAAGAAATCTGTCATAATCTGTTACCCTCTAATATAATTCTATAATATATTTCTTATTATATATATTATATAATAATAATATGAGGTTGTATTTATACCGCATATTATATAAAGTAAATACAAAAATGTTTTAAACTCTACGATAAGATAATATAATTGCAGTTATATATAAATAACACTTGTATTAGGTCCTTCATGAAGTTATTGTTTATTAATTGTACAGGCAAACTTCCAAGTATATCGATTATGGAATGATTAAAAACCTATTACATTTTATGACACCATATACTAATTTTCAGAATAATCCTCATCCCCACAAATAGGATTATTCTTGGCACAATATTGCTGGTAATAAATTTACAATACTCTTTGGGATAGCAGCAGGCCACCCGATGTGTATCGATAAATGCTTTAGTTTCTAAGTAAATCTGCTTGTGCGGGCGTTATTGTGCAGAGCATTAATACAATATAATCATAAAGAAAACGTAATTGAGAAGGTCATGTTTTATTTATGAGTCGAAAATACATTACCGCTCAAAAGTGTTTAGGCACTCTCTCTGACAGCAAAAGTGTATAAAAACTCAGCAAAAATGTTAATAATATTTATTTTTTATGTGCAGATACACGTACATGAATAAACATATATTAAATAAATGTGAAAATTAAAACGTTTCATTTAAATTTTGCTTTCATCTATGGGACCTCCTCTTGATTTAATAATTGCAGCACACAATCGAGGCATTCTCGCAATAAGTTTTGCCAGAGTTTCTTGTATTATTGAGGTCCAACTCGATTGCAATTTGTTCCATACGTCAGTAGCTGATGTCGGAGCCGATTTCCGTACTTCCCGATCTAGTTCTTCCCATAGTAACTCGATTGGATTCAAGTCGGGGCTCTAAGGAGGCCATTCTATAATTTTGAGAGTTCCTTCCTCTTCTAAATGGCGTATATAGTCTTTACATAATTTAGAGGAATGTTTTGGGCTGGAAGATAAAATTTTGACCCAAAAATCGAATTCCGGAAGGTATTGCGTGGTTCTCCAAAATTTCGCGGTAGCCTTCTTTTTTTTATATACCGTCAATTTTCACAATGTCCCCTACACTAGTACAGCAAAACAGCCCCAAATGATGATAGATCCACCACCATGCTTCACGGTAGCAGCAATACACTCTTCTCTGGCACGTTCACCCACAGATCTTCTTACGAATATGCGTCTTCGGGTTCCGAACAGCTCAAATTTGGACTCATCCGTTCATAGGACGTTGTTCCACTCTTCTATGGTCCAGTGTTGGTGTTCACGAGCCCATTTAAGTCGCTTTTGCTTGTTTTGTTTGCGTAGTAATGGCTCTTTCATCGCAATACGTCCATGGAGCCCGGCTTTCTATAGGCGACGGTTGACTGTAGAAACACTGACTAGTTTTAGGCGACCAACATTTAACTCTGCGGTGATTTCCGGGGCTGTTTTGCGTCTATTTAACTTTCTGGTAACCACTATTCTGCGATCATCTGCAGATGTTGTCGCTTTTGGCCTTTTACTATTTCTATTCCTTATTAAGAAAACTGCCAGTTTCCCGATATTTTTTACGTTATAGTCAACCGTAGCGTGGTGTATTTTCATTTTTTCGGCAATTTGTCGATTACTTTTGTCACTTTTATCGTAAGCTATTATAAACGCACGTGTTTCCGTACTAATTTCTCTTCGCGGAGGCATTTTAAAAATTTGTCACACGATATTTGGCTCACGACGTGAATAGAGTAAGTACCACACTGCAACTGACCATAGGTTACAGATTTCACTATAATCTTCTAGGAAGATAATTTAAACATTATTACCTACAATCTAACAGATGACTAAATTTACCCAGTAAATTCAGAGGTATTGTTATTGTAATTGCACCGCAATAAACAGTTTATGGTAATCTGACCAAGTGCAGGTAAATGATAGTAAACCTTATGCGATATAATGGGTGTTTATCTTACTGAACTACATTTTAAATACGTATTTCATTTTATTATGTTTTTTTGGTAAACATAATACTATATGAATAATCCATGAAAACAGGGGTGCCTAAATACTTTTGAGCGGTAGTATGTCAAAATGCGTATGCAACTGAAGATTATGATGATTAGAATGTAGGGAAATTATCCATCACGCCGAAATACTTAATATTATATAATTAGAGAAGGATTTAGCAATAGTTATTACACTCTTCACATGTCTTCAAATCTTTAGAAACGAATCTAGATTAGTCCTCTTGTGAAAATATATATGTATGACGATACTTGTCGGGAATTCTTTGTATTCACTTTTGGTACGTAATGAGTGATAAGCGATAACATCTAACAGTTATTTACTTACAACCAGAAATGAAGCTAGCGAAACCGTTGCGAATTTATATATTGTAACACCAACTGGCTTTTGAGATCCCATCATTAGTATTAGCAGCATTTTCCGTGGCTCAAGACCACACTTATACCATTGCGATATATAGCAGACTTCTCCAATTTGAGTGCTCTTGAAACATAATATAGCATACATATGCTATAAAAGATGTTCCCATTTGGGGTTAGTTCTTAAATTTGTAGTAGGACACAAAAATTATTTGAAATGTAACAATATTTTTGCTTCAAATACACGGTTTAGTGATTAAACATATCTTGGAAGTGGCCAAAATTTTCAATAAGATTCTGAATTTCACAAACACTAGATAATGATTCGCTTGAGATTACCCACTGTTCCTAGATTTTTATTTTAATAATCCCAAAGGAAAAACTCCAGAGGCATTAAAGTCATGAGCCAGCCAACCAATTCATGTGTCCTTTTCGCGAAATTAGTCCATTATCAGATGTTTGCGTAAAACAACTATTGCTTCTGCGGCTGTATGAGATGTAACACCGTTCTGCTGAAGCCACATGTTCTTGACATCCATACTATCAGATTTGTCAGGAAAAAAATTTGTAATCACGTTTTGGTGCTAAATTGGAGTAGCAACATTTCGTCAAAGAAATATGGTCCGATCATTTCGCTAGTCCAGAGACCCGACAAGTTACTTTTTGTGGATGCTATGCTATGGTTTTTTGCGAAAAATCGAAGTCGCCTAAAATATGTCAAAATACGTATGCAAGTGAAGATTTTAATAATAAAAAATAATTATTATACTTTTCACATGGTTTCAAAGCTTTAGAAATGAATACTGTCTGGATTAGTCCTCTCTTGTGCCAGTTCTGATTTTAGAATCGTATTCTGTATGTAAACGAAATTTCAAAGTTTTTTTTGCGAAAATCGAAGTCATCAAAAATATGTCAAAATGCGTATGCAACTGACTGTATGTCAAAGAAATTAAACTTCTCATACAGCTTTTGTTGATTTTTCCGTGTGAACCTATACCTACAAAATCTCTCTCTGCACGTAAGAGGTTTCCATATTTGAAATTGCGTGATTTGCAGATGGTTATGTGAGAATAAAGCAGCTTATTCTATCTTCTAATTGCGTAGAATCGAAGTAGTTCAGTAGATTCCGCTAATCTCCCCGGCACAAAACATCCAATCCGTCGGCCAATTTCACCGTCTCGACTCCAATCGTTCGTACCAACTCGTAATAAATACATCACTGCGAAAATATAGCACAGTAGAATTTACGTTGATCGATGCGATAAATTTCATCTCGCTGCAGCAAAAAGCGCCAATCTCCTTTTTTAACGTGCCGATTTTACTAATTATTTTTCAGATTCGATCAATTCATATATTTGTCGCTCGGATCGACCGACGAACGGTATCGGCTGTTGCTTTTTCCTTAAAAAGGACGGCTCGACATATAAATTTCCGAGCGAGTGATCGTTGTATATTTATTACTTTTAAAGAATTGTCGTAAATATGCGCTTAAATACGTTCGCGAGTCGGACTGCGCGCGTAAAAAAATCTAGGTTATAACAGTACAGGATAATACGCGAGCTCGTAAAGGACATGTTTGTATAGATACAGGCGCGCGTTTTATAAATAGGAAAAGCGGTTCTTGCAAGTGGCGAGAAGCGTATAGTACGCGGTAAAACGATGTGAGATAAACATACACTAGCGTCCAAAAGTTTGGAAACAGCAATTGACTTTATATGAAGTCACAGATACAATAGAATTTTATTGTGATTATTAATGAATTCTTGAAACGTAATAACATTTGCGTATTATTTAACTGGTATGTTTATTTTCATCGGTATCGTCTTCTTTGACTTTAGTAACCGCTGCGCAACTTTTAGCCAATCTTGGAAACAATTTTTCGAGACAATCCGGGTTAATTTGTTACCATGCGTTTGATAAATATTCCCCTAGGTGTTGGGTCTTCTGAGTTTGTCCCTATCTAGTTCTTCGATCAATCCTACAAGAGCTGTATGGGGTATAAATCCGGACTTTGAAGAGGCCAAACGATTAATTTCAGTTCATTTCTTTACGGAGTCGAGCCGTACATTTGGGGTCATTATACTCGTCTTAATCGCATTATACCTCTAATTTTCACTAAATCACCCGTAGTTCTTCCAGCAAAATAATCCCAAACCCTAACACTACCACCTCCGTGTTTGACGGATGGCACTAAGCAGGCTTCACTAGCGTTCCAAATAGCGTACCAAATAACGGAAATTTGGACTCGTCGGTCCATAAGACTGCGTCCTTGTCAAACAATAAAATACGAGGGGAGGTCCAGAAGTTCGTGAAATGGAGGGGATGGAGTGGGGATAGGGGTGCTCGCTATGTGTCATTCTGATTGGCGACTCAGTTGCAGCCCTATAGCGTCAGTCGTTTATGAATAGTTGTCTGGTAAACAAGTTAATCCGGAAGAAAACTGAAACTATGGAGGGAATTGAACGCCGTGCTGTGATAAATTTCCTTACAAAGCAAGGAAAGAATGCTCAAAGCATATTGAATGAAATGGAAACCGTTTATGGGGACAGTACCCTAGTAAATCAATGATTTATAAGTGGCATGGTCTTCTTAAACATGGTCGCTGCAGAAACAGCAGCGCGTCTGTGCGTCCAAACTATTTTTGGAGTTGTGTGGAGACAAAGCTGCACAGATTTTGGGGCGGATTGTTACCGGAGATGAAACATGGGTTCATCACTTTGAGCCTGAGTCCAAACAGGAGTCCATGCAATGGCATAAAGAGGGGACACCACCGCCAAAGAAATTCAAAGTGTCAGAATCGGCTGGAAAGTTGATGGCTACTGCTTTTTGGGATTATGAGGGGATATTATTGATTGATTACAAAGAAAAAGGTAGGAGCATAACCGGAGAATATTACGCAGCGATATTAGAAAAATTAAAGAAGGCCATCAAGGAAAAACGTCGAGGAAAATTCACCAAGGGTGAGTTGCTCTTGCAAGACAAAGTTACAATGGCTGCTCTGCACAAGCATGGCTTTCAATCAATAGTCCATCCACCCTACAGTCCAGACCTGGCACCTACTGATTCTTATTTGTTCCCTAATTTAAAAAAAAGACTTACGTGGAAGAAAGTTTTCCGATGACATTGAGGTAAAGGAGGCAATTTTGGCCCATTTTGAGATAAAAATATTTTTATGATGGTTTAGAAAAATTAATTCATAGATCTAATAAATGTACTGTGCTTAAGGGTGATTATATTGAAAAGGAAAAATAGGTTTATTGTTCTATTTTATTTAAAACCCTTTCATTCCACGAACTTCTGGACCTTCCCTCGTATATTCGGGTGACGTTTGTACCTAAATGTTTAAATTTACCGGATTATGTGTAAGAATTTTATATTTACATATAATAATTTATAATAGGGATTAACGTTTTCAGGATATGCCTATCAGTTGCATTATTTTAAAGGAATTTCACCTTGCTTCCAAACTTATGGACGGTAGTGTACGTGAATATATGTATATACATAAGTCCCTGTTTCACAGGGGTGTAATTACTGGAGGGGGTCGGGGAGACGTAAACCTTCGAAACTCAAAATCGCTCGATTATGATATCACTCCATAATCAAAACCAAGAATAATTATCAGTATCAAGATGCTGCATACAATATTTAATATGATATGCGATATGTCACCAATAGCGATATGGCAGACACTGAAACACGCAGAAAAATTTCCTTCTAATAACGCTCATTTCAAAAACATAAATTTAATAAATATGTATGTGTACACTTTTTATTTCGTAAAACTTAAACTATATGATAATAAATGCCCTAGCTCCAGTGCTTCGCCAGAGGCACTACACCGGATGTCCTCCACTTAACAATTCTTAATAAACGGAAATCTAGATTCACAGGTATAGCAGTAAACTCCACCTACACAAATTAATTAATTATGCGGAACGCAGCGTTTCGAGAGCACGTGGGCTCCCATTGTCAACCGTGTTACCGGTAACACATACCTGTGAATTGTACATCCACACAGTCCTTGCAATCGTCATTTGGAAATCTAGATGAAAAAGACAGAAAAGGAGAAAAAATGGAAATAATTAAAAAGGGGAAAACGGTGAAAAGAAAAGAAATAAAAAGGAAAAAAAAAGAAACAAAAAGAAAAAAAAAGGAAAAAGCGGAATCCCGATGTTTAGCCTCCTTCGTAGGAGGCTTCTTCAGGACAAAGAAAGTGGCACGGAAAATCGACATGTTAACCACGCTAGAAACGAAAACCTTCTGAAGGTTTTCAGCAAAACATCAATTTCTTTTCTTTTTACCGTTTTTTTTTTCTCCCTTTCTCCACGTTTATTTATTTATTTCTCTTTTTTTGTCATTTCCTGTCCTATTATTGATTATTATTTATTTTTCCTTTTACATACTACGCCGTGACACGGTTCAGATCCGAAAACAGTTCGTTTATTAAAAAACAACATATTTGAAAAGGAATTCTGTATAAATTTCTCTATCAATAATGCTCAAAAATTAATTAAAAAATGTTTTCATCACTAGCAAGCAAAGTTTTTTTAACTAAAATCTAATTCTTTTCAGTAAAAAACTAATTCGAAATATTAAACAAGCCTTTCCTCAAACCATTTTGTTGTGGAATGTATGTGAGTACAAGGACAACATGTGTCGATCCCCAACATATTTATTACAACGCCATTTAACTTTATAATCATCACTGTATGCGTAATTACATATATGCTTACGTACATAATATAAAGATGATGCTTGTGGCACGTATGTGTGCAGATAAAAGATTTACTAGTTGTTAGCTGAGCGTAAATTTTACACACATTCTCTGAAATAAATTGTAAATCCAAACATAAGCTTACCATACTTTTACCTTGTTTAATGCATTGAAAATTTTATTACGTGTTTACAACCTGCGATAGTAAGTGCAACAAGATGGTCTTAAAAGATGTTATTTTTCGTTTAAGGCTAATTTTACATCTTCGACTCATTATAAAAATGTTTGCAATACTTCTTTAATTTGTTTTACATTAACTCTGTTGCCGGGAATGTCCTTGTAGTTAATTTCATCGTTAAAACCATGTTATTTGCATATATACATATATATTACGAATAAATACATGACCAAAAAAGGGAGGAATACTTGAGTAGATAGATAGTAATTGCCTGGCTACGAGAAGTTATTACTGCACTCCCAATCGGGGAAATTTCAAAGGTAACTTGCAAATATGTTTACGATAATAACAATTTAAAAGAACAGAATGTCCTGGGTCCTCCATTAAAAATAACTTTGTCAGTTTTGAAGCGTAAATCTCACACCTCTTGATTACGGATCTCGTTTCGGCCACACTATTTTATTGCCTTTTATTTTAGATACACTCAGCGAAAACTCTTTAATATGAACTTTTGAACAGAATATTTGGTTTTCCTATTATCTTCGGGAAAAAGTTAATGTTGAGCTACAAAGGAACACAAATGCAAGAGAAAATAACATTAAAAAATTCTTTTTTTTTCTAATGAAACCAAAGGCATTATGGATGGTTGCATTATCTTGCTGAAATATGCAGTCTTCCGTCGGTAATTGTTTACCGAGGTCTATCAGAACCACTTCCAGAAGTTATATGTACGAATTACAATTGATCCAGTAGAAATGAAACGTATACAGATTTTATTGTTATGATTAAAAGCCACCCAAACTATTATACTACCAGTGCCAACATTATAGAGGTTCTGATAGGGAGTATCATAAAAACATTGACAAAGACATAGCTACCGACTCTAACTTATTTTGGAAATTTGCTAAGTACAAACGTCTTTCTGCAGAATTTGTTGATAAATCTTTGGATAATATTGAACCTTTTGCAGACGTACTTTCTAATGTATTCACGCGCAATACTTCTTCTACTTCCAACAAACTCGTCGTAGGTTTTAGCATTTACTCCTTCAATAGGTGTATACTTCATTCTTCAAAGGTTCAACTGAGGACAAATATGGTGTGTCGGAACATGTTGCACTTCTGAGCTTCATGGTACATAACTTCGCTCTGGTATTGTACGAATTTTTTTGCTTTACATTCAACTTGGTTAATCGCGCATCCACTTTCCTATCTTACTAGAAAATGAGCAGAATCACCCCGGTTTTCAAAGGGAGCGATAGCTATAAATGCAGACCGATTAGTATTCTTTCTAATTGCACTAAAGCTTTTGAGCATCTTCTTTACGACGGATTATAAAATTGCGTCAAATCTATACAACATCCAGCATGGTTTTTGTTAGTGGGCAATCAGCTGTTACTAACTTGGTTAAGCTTATTCAATGCATTAATGAAGATATTGTTAAACTTCGACAAGAAAATGTAATTTACACGCGTTTTAGGGTTCATCCGTAAGGAGATTTAATAGTTTTAGTGGATAAACGTTTTTGAAGAGTTAACCCCTTCCCTCCACTAGTGTAAATATAGCTCCATCAGTAGAAGGTATCTTCTCAGAGACGTCACTTTTTTCTTCACATCTTTAAACCACTGTCAATGACCTGTTTCATACTTTGTGGGTTTAAAGCATTCTTCGAATGGCAATATTTCACAATTCGCCGTGTACTGTCATTTCGAAATAAAATTGCTATTGGAATGTCTCGTTACTCCACCAGAATATTATCAACGCCAGACTTCATAAAATCAGCTCATCGCCGTTCAGTCAAGGAGTTAATGCTATAAAAATACTACTAGCTTCCTTTACCAAAAGAAGGATGTAGTCAGGAGGTTAAGTAGCTAGAAATGGAACAATTCGAAAAAAAATGAGATCTAAAACTATATATAACGGATTGGTTATACAATGTCGTTGTAATCTTCCTCGAAGACGTCTTAATGGTTTGGCATCTTGTGTAAACTATACGATACTTCAAAATGTCTGGCTACATCTAAAAGCAATCCTGCAGATTCGTTCCTCTGCAAAACGCAGGATATTTGGGACTAACCCTCGAGAACTCAACTCGTAGATACATTTAATTAATGCATTCATTTTTTGTTCCATTCTTTTAGTTCGTTAACATATGGGTAGATTAATACTACAGAGAAGATTCCCCGTTCTTTATCAGAGATGAGGTAGCCTAATTTGTATGTTTACAATCTCAACACGTCTTTAATTGAGTAAGGTCCTTCGTATGGATGAATAAGGTTAGCTTCAAGACCTTTCGTCCTGCGTCCAGTTCATAAAGATTTTAAAATTAGTAAATCTCCTACCTTGGAAGTTGTTATCTTTTTCTTTTTAATGCTTTTATTTAAATACTTTTAATTGTAAATATTCTAAATGTTCGCGTGCTTCAGAAATAAGTAAATAAACATCGATCTTTTTCTGAGTGGTTATTCCAAGGCCTAGAAGGTAGTTTTGATGTATAAAATGTTAATGGAGAAATTTTGATACTAATAGCCGGTATGTTATTTATAATAAATTCTATGTCGTTCAGGTAAAACGACCAATAATCGTGGTTGCGGAAACATATATTGTAGAACAAATTGTAGAACTACCATCACTTGTCTTTCGGATGGATTTGATTAGGGATGCCTAATAGGAGTGAAATTTGCCTCGGCGCTATTCTTGTTAAAAAATTTTGCAAGTTTGTTAGAGTGGAGGTATGTGCTGTTATCCAGGATAAACATTTTTGGTGTTCCCACATCAGAAAAATAACAGAAGAACCACTCGTTCTTTTTGCTGTATATAATTTAACAAATTTTGTATTATCAAGTATTTATTATTATCAGTTATGACTAAAATATATTTGTTTCCAGAAGAAGGAAGTAAATTTTGGATAAAACCAATCAAAATTACTTCTAGTATATTATTGGCCGAAATATTCTTACCGAAAGCATAAGCTAATTTTATACGTTTATCGCACTTTTAACACTTTTTCTTAACAAACTCTAAATTAATTAAGATCTAACAAATTATTTTCCTCAATAATTTCAAATCTACAAAGCGATTTTTACATCAAACTAAACTAATAAAATCCTTCTAAACCATCTTCTTTAATCAAACCTAAACGCCAACCGGTTCATATGAGTATAGCATTAATTAAACCTCTTAATCACGTGACTTGATCCAATTCCCCAACCACGTCTCTGGCGCATCTCCAGCACACGATTCGCTTTAATCTAATAACATCAAACGTTCAGCCTCTAATTCGAAAATTAGTCGCAGCTTTTTCATTGTACCGAACTGCGAGAACGTAAACGTTTCCTTAATTTTTTTTTTTCCCGACGTCGTGACATTCCGGACTTCGTTTTCGGTCTCTAATTCGAACGTGAGTGATAATTTTCTACGCTACGCTTCTTTCGCCGGGCTAACATTGTCGCCTTGCAGCAAAAAGTGTCCGAAGAATTACGCCAGGGAGATTCGGAGTCGCGCACCGATAATCTAATGGTTGTAACTATCCTGTGGCTACCTACGCTACTGCGTGAATGCGCAGCGCTTTGCAGAAAATATGTTTATTCCTTTTAAGAATCTATGTATTGGGTTATTCATTATAAAGTTATAATTGGGATTAATTTGGTGGTAGATTATTATGAATCCTGGCGAATCTAGAGGATTCTACACACACAGTCTTTTTTAGTCCTACGTCCTTTGGGTACGGTGTCGGACTGCGATTCTCTTATTTTTGTCTTCCACAGCTTCCTGTTCTGAGCCACTTGTTTGGCTTCAATCGATCCGATACTTCTTTTTCCTAATGTTCTATATATTTGTCCTTTCCAGGTGTTTTGGGGTTTACCTATTTCGGTTTTACCCTCTATTTTGGCTTAAAAAATTTTCTTATTCGATATTCGTATATATATATATATATATATTTGGTGTGATACATTCTTCGTCGGTTTTTTTCCATTAACTCCTTTCCTTCAGTTAGTAAATTTCCTTCATTATCTTTTATATTATTCAATATTCGTGTCTTCCTCTGTCTCAATTGTTTTATTGTTCCCTAGAATACTTTTGGGTTATCTCTGTTGAGTTTTAGTCCAAACTCTATCCCAAATTTTTTTTTCGGCCCTCTTAATACTCTCTTTGGTTTCTTTCCTTGCCATTTTGTCCATCTTGTAATCCTCTTCTTTTCTGCTATGGATATATCTGTTTCATTTATTTTTCCTACGTTTAACTTTGAGTTGTATTTCTGCTGTCCACCATTGTGTATGTACTTGCTATTTTTGTTATTCCACAACTTTCTTGTGCTGCCTTTTATATGTTAATTTTGAATCTTTGGAGAATATTATGTCAAGAAGTTGTTTCTTACAGTTTTAGAGTAATAGATAAACGAGATTCAGAATGAATATAGTTTGCTCTGATGGTGTCCGTAAGGCGGATGGGATATGCATTTGCTAAAAATAAATTTTAGTTTAATCTGATGTAAAAGTAATTTCTTTTCTTTACGATGATTTCAATGTTTCCTTTCTTTGGTGGTGGTGCGCCCAATTTGATCTTCGCAGGGGGAGAAGGGCTCCGATTTGCAGGTTCTCCACTACTGAAATTGTCCGCCCATTTGCAGAAAAAAATTAAAACGTACATTCTAGCATTTTTTATTATTGTACCAACCGATCACAAAGCACTATCATTCCTAGTGAACACCACAATTCTAAGAAGCAGACTGACGAGAGGGATGCTATGTTTTAACTAATGTAATTTGTAGTTCGAAGATTACAAAGATTCAGAAAATGTAGTGGCTCATTTTTTGTCAAGGTACGTGAATGGGGAGATACAAAGCAAAGACGAACGTAGGTCTAGATCACGTGGTATATCTAGGGCCATACAAAAGACTAGCCTCACCCTAATTAACTCCTTTCTTATAAATTATATATGATTTCATTCGTAAGTAATGGGATGTAACGTAACAGTGCATTTTAGTACGTGCAGTGGAAAATTTAGAACACATTAAAGGCGGAAACCGATACGAATTAAACTGGTGCTCTAAAAAAAGATGAATAATAGTAAAAAGCGTTTTTAAAAAAATAATGGACTGTAAAAAAAGAGAGAGAAATAATTTAGCAAGGGAACCTGAATCATCCTGAGGTGAATTGGTTATTGTTTTCGTGTCAATTTGCCATTGTTTTATTTTCTCTTATGACATAAAAATCTACTTTATACATAATAAATATAATATAAAGGAACAATAACAACGACACCGTTTAAAATAGAAATTTTATAACCTGACATTGGAATAACTTTACATACATTGCGTTATGTATATATTTGGCTCCTCAGGTCGTTTTCTTTCATTATATGGGCAAAATTAGCTACAGCAAATCATTCATTAGCTGTCAGAATGATAGTGCAATCTGTTTTTAATTTCAAAGAAAATTTTGCGCTTATGTAACCGAGCGAAATTATTATACGTAGTTGGATATGTTACGACTCTACTCTTCCAATCTAAACCCTATTATTATGTCTGTTATTAGGCAAAAACTGAAAGAATATTTGATTCGAAAGTCGTTAGCTGGCCAATCGGCTTAATATTAAATACAGATTATAAAAGCTTTTGTCGGCATATACACCGTTGTTCACAATAATTTGGACACTTGTACTGCCAATAAAGTTAAATTAATATTATTAGAACTTACTGAATCTGCATTAGTAATATCAGCAGGTATCCTTACATTGTAGTATTGCTAATGAATTCTCATCTCATTTCGCGTCTTTGAATATCTTTTAACTTGTTTGATAAAACTCTAAACTGAATCCCTCTCAACAATAATATAATATAGAAGAAACTCTAAATATGTACTTCAATAGACATGTTATATTGAACAATTGCAAGGACTGTATAGGCTTGTATAATTTCTAAGGTATTGCAGTAAACTCCACACCAGACATGGACACATGGGATCATATGAGCTCTGATTATCAACAGAATTTTATTCGGTCGACAATGAGAATCCATGTGATATTGCAACACTGCGTTCCGAATAAATTATAAATTTCTGTGATCCTGAGTTTATTGCGATACCTGCGCAGTTATTACTTTTAGGGAAACTACAAAAGGAAGAAATCATTAAACAATATTTCTCGGCGTAGTAACTGTGTCAAAATTGATCATATTTTTCGTCCTGAATATTTTTTACGTCTTACACGCATGGACGTGCACCTAATTTCCGCTATGCACACGGCGATTTTATGCTTGCCGTTTTCTAAAAAATTCCTTAATCAATTATTTAAGTTCTACGTAATATGAAGATTATGCTCTTCGAAGATTTTAGACAAGTTTTTGATTATTTTGTGAAAAGGTGAAAGTGGGGGGTGCTGTAGGCTTGTGGGTATTGGGATTTTGATATCAATCCTTCTGTGCCAGAGAACTTAAGAGTTGCTCTTCCAACAGTATCGCAAGATCGATATCGATTTATAAATTGTGTTATCTTTAGGGTACTGAAATTTTACACCTTTTAACTAATAAAACTTCATCTGCAAGTGAAAAGTTTAACAAACAATTGTCAAGAAAGTTAAAACATAGGAACCCTATGTTAGAAATTATGATTTTATTCTACTTATATGGATGTATTTACATTTTCTCTTTGTATTCAGGATGTCTAGGGAACAAAACTGATAAACAGATAGAACAGTATTGACCTTAGGTTTAAGCCTTGCAATACGCAAGTTTAGATATTAAATAGGAATAAGGAGAAGGCATTATAAAGAACATAGCTGGATTTATCTTTAAGGTTAGGTGTTAACAGTTTAGTGGGACCACTTGAAAAGCCAAAAAATCCTAGCTTTTCAACAATTTGATCTATAGCATGTCCATGAACAAACTAAAAGAGTATGAAAAAACGGAAAGATTTAATTTAATTAGACTTAAATTCAAAATATTTCGCAAAAATTCCTTCTCAGACACGAGAAGAAAAATATAAAGGCGCTTAAAGTGAAAACTTCTTCATTATTTAATACCAGAACCCTTAGCATGGCATTTGAAAGGTAAACAGTGTTATCTTGTAATTTTTATTACACCGACAGCTGTGTATGTATGTGAGTCTAGTTGGATGGATTATGTACACACATTCTACATCTATAGGCGGAACATATTACAATTTTCTAGGATTTTTTTAATTTTGACATTTGTCTCGTAATTGAGTTTTTGGATTTATGTTCTATATCATTACACCTTTTCATTTTCCGTACTTTTTTATTTTATTTCAAAGACACCCTGTATATCAAATTTTAAACTACATTTAGTTATTATCAAGTTTAATGGTGTGTAACTCTCTTCAATAAGAAATTCTTTAATAATGTTTCGAAAATATCTGGTGTAAACATCTACAAATTTTCTTTTTCGAGGTATTATCAAGTTACAGTAAAAAATTGAATTAAAAATTCCGACATCGCAAAATTCTTCCAAAAGACCTATTTTTTTTTAATACCCCTTGTATTTTCTTCTTTTTCTCATATTTCCATAAGGGTGAAGGTCAGGGCATTATTCAATTGAGACTTGATTTATAGAATATAATCACGTTTTTCTGTAGTTTAGTAATTAGAGAACATAAAAATTCTTTATGCCGCCTTTTTCTACTTTTTAGAATAATAGCTCAAAAGATAAAAGAAACAGATGGGCATTTACAATGGCAATCGATTCTATGGACACGACTCCATCTAAGAAAAAAAGATGCTCACGAATAATCTTTCGAGTTTCCCTATTATTTTATAAATTTACTCCCACAAAATACTTCTAAACACTCCAACACTCTCTCGAACTTTAATTAAGCGTTCAAACTCCAACCAGTCACCATGTATCTTCTTAAGAGAGATCAACGAAATACCTTATGCGAGATAATCGTGAAAACAAACGCTCTGAGTTTAATTTAGTTAAAAAATTCTATTTGCTCAGCTACGCTAGAGAATCTAATTAACAATTAGTTACGCAGTGGCTTCGACTTATCTTGTACGTCCGAGAGAGAACGATATATACCAGTATTATCGGAATGAGGACAGTCTAAAATCGTAATAATATTGCCCGCAATCCATTATCCGTAATAAGGAAGCTATAAAGTTTCATACGCGTATTTCATTTGTTAGTATCCCGCTTATTTAGCGATGTGAAGTTCACCTCAGTGTAAGGAAGGTGCATATGTACGTCATATATAATACAATTGATTTTGAGTTTTTCTCAATGAAAATAAAAATATTTGGATTTTTTAGGATCTGTGATATATGAAAATGTTGTGTGGTATTAAAATAACCACACATATATAACATCAAAATATGCGTAGCGTATACGGTTCTAAGTTTGAAAGGTATTTTATGTAAAGTAATTAGCATCAACGTTAGGTCAAGATAATTCCCCCATATCTACAGTCATGTGTAGTCTCGGCAAAGAAGGGCAAGTTTCAGTACCGTGCTGAGAACAATATGGAGGGGTGAAGCGCGCGGTACGGAAAATGGAGTACGCAAGCACGCTTGTTCAGTATTATTCGACTGGTCGTTGTGAGTGCTTGCACTCATACCTAGAAAATGTCCCATTTAGATACGTTTCGGAAAGGGCGTATTTCGAATAAACTAGAAAACGTAATAACGAGTATGCCGGATCGTTAAGAAATTTTATGCCATCTGTTCGTGACTGTGTTGACAGAAGAATTAAAGCAGAACTTAAAGATAAAAATTAGAGTCCTCAAAAAGTACAAAAAGATTTCACCAACTGCGCCCACGTTGCCTACACTAAACGTAACACATTTTGTATTGACCAAATATATCACTACAATGTCGTAATTTTGAATATTGAAATCAAAACTCCTTTGCACCTCTTTTTTTTTTAGCAGGGACCAGCTGTAAATTAGAGTCTCGCAGGAGGTTACTTATAGTTCTTAAGTAATTTATAATAATAATAATAATAATAATAATAATAATAATAATAATAATAATAATAATAATAATCTTTATTACCCAACAGAAAATAATTCCATTTACAGGATAATGTGACAATAACATAAAATAGTATAATACAGCATAATGTAGTAATGATATAATATATACAGTGCAGTAATAAACTTAAATTACAAAAATGATACAACTGAATCATAAAAATAGCTCGGTGACACCAGAATGCAAGAACAAAATAGGACGACAATGTAAATCCATGTAGACTCTTCAACAAAAAGGATCGTGAAGTAATTCATTGGCATTTCTAATCATATGCGTAAAGGGTGCTTTAAGCAGAACATTAGTTTTGCATGACGGGACCTTAAAATTAGGGAAGGACCTGGTATCGTACTGAGGTACCACAAAATTAATTTTGGAGAGAAGGGATGGAGCGTCAATAGCGTGATTAATTAGTTTAAGTAGAAATTGACTGCTAAATTCCTTCCTTCGATCCGATAACGATACAAAGCCGTGTCTCCTCAGCAGACCAGCATAATCAACATCGCGTCCAGGGTAAGTGCCATCAATTTTGAAGGACAGGTATTTCAAAAATCGTTTTTGCACTCTTTCAAGTAGTACTTGCAGATGGAGATAGTGAGGATACCAAATTATGGAGGCATACTCCAACCCAGTGCGGACAAGCGAATAGTATAATGCTTTTAGCGAGGCAGGATTATTGAATGATCTGCAGGATCGTATGAGAAATCCTAAGGATTTCATCGCAGAATTTCGTATGGATAATATGTGGTCTGCAAACGACAAATTTGCATCAAACTGCACGCCCAGGTCCATCACAGACGAGTGCCTAGGAACAATAGCCTGACTTACAGCATAGTGAAAATTGTATAGTCTATGACATCTGGAGTAGCTTACAACAGCACACTTATCCAGATTCAAATGAATTCCATTCTGTGTACACCATCTAACACCATCTGTATACCGTATTCACGTTTTATTAACACGAATTAGGAAACTTTTATTATACTTAATTACGCATCCTTATCTTAGATACAGCGTACATCAGAGTGAAAAGTATTCGTCCTTCTTATTTAAATGCAGCGTAACTCCTTTGTGTGTAAAATGACAGTGGGAAAAGGAATTATTCAAGTTGGCTTCTTCTTGGCGAAACAAGCAGACCACACATTAACATAACCGAACGAAAAGTGAAATAATACAGTCGCGCTGTATGATCGTAAATATGAAAAATATGAAGTCTAATGAGAACGTTCGACTGGACATTGGTCGGCGTACACACATACGTCGAGTGATCGCATCAACATCCGACGCTGTCCGCTTGAGGGTGATCTAAACTAATGAGGCGGATTTCGTACCGGTGAACGTTGGTTACCACTTGTTCGCTATATTTAGCTTTCGGTCCGACGACGATTTTGCCCGCTGTTCATGTATGATTGCATTGTCCGACGTGACCGTGATGTTTCCAATAAAAATAATTTATTGCTTCATTTGATTTATTTATTTTTGCGTGCATTCTTCATTTCGGTATTGGTTATTCGTCGTCGTAAGAGCTCTGAATTACCTACGAAAGAAACAAGTTATATACGACCTGAAGTAATTAAGAAAACGACAAGAAAATGTCAAAAAGACACAAGAGGAGGCTGTCAATACAAACCCTACATGTATTCTATTTGATGAAAATAAATTCCGTTTAAGGTTATACATATTCCTATTCAACTACGGAGTATCATAAAGTTTCTTTTAAAATCTTTGTATTTAAGAATATGTTACAAGAGCTGCTGGTGAATGAAAAGGACAAGAGCAAGATATTATAATTATAATATATTTTACGGCTTACAATTTAGACAACAGTAATTAAAAAATAGCAATAAAACATCAAAAAGACATAAGAGGAAACTGTCAATACAAACCCTACATTTATTTCATTTGAAGAAAATAAATTCCGTTTATGGTTATATTCCTGTACACTCCCAGAACGTTAAAACTTCTTTTAAAACCTTTGTATTTGAGAATATACGCAGCGTGACAATTAAATACTGGAACTTTTTAGATATAGAATGAAATACACATTATATTATTGTTATTATTTTTTCTTTAATCCAAATATGTTCCTGTACGCTCAATACAGCGTATGGCTTGGGTAACTAATGCATACGTCGATTTTTTTAAATCGGATTGTGGGATGTTCTTCGGCACTTGTGTCGCTTCTGCTTGAACGGCTGGAACAGACCCTTTCATTGCAGTTGATAAACAAATTTGTTTCTTAATCAAAAACTCAGGAACTTTTATGATGTGGTGTATTACCATGCAATAAAACACCTGTTTTCCTGCTGGGTATTCGAGCCTAACTTGAAAAAAAATCTACCACAAACTCCTAGATAGTAATAATAATAATAATATCTTTATTGCCCAACAGAAAATGATTCCATTTATAGGAAAATGCGAGAATAATGTAACCTAGCATATATATATGTAGTAATAATATACAGCGCAGTAATAAATTAAAATTAATCGAAAAAGACTTGCATTAAACAGCACGCCCAGGTCCATCACAGACGAGTGCCTAGGAACAATAGCCTGACGATTGCAAGGACTGTGTGGATGTACAATTCACAGGTATAGCAGTAAAATCCACTCACACAAATTAATTAATTATGCGGAACGCAGCGTTTCGGGAGCACGTGGGCTCCCATTGTCAACCGTGTTACCGACTGAAAGTAAAAACTGTATCACACATGCAAATTATTTTCTACGCAGGCTCTAAAATTTCTAACCATATGACTATTTACAATCTACTAGGTGGCCTCATGCCTTTTACGGGGAAGGATGGACCGAAAGCGAACCGTATCATTTAACAGGGTCTATGGTAATAAATCCATCAAACTCGAGTGTGCAATTGGGGGTGGTTCTCTGTTCAATAAGTTTCCGTTCTTTTTCATATATACCGTTTCGTACGCGTCTAATTCTCTATACGAGTTCACGTTTTTAAGTAGTGTCAGATTTTTTAAATCAATCTTATGTCCGGATTTTACCATATGCTCTGCTACGCTTGATAGTTCTGGTCTGTCGAAACGATAGTGTCTAATATGTTCTTTGAACCTCGTTTCGATACTCCTTTTTGTTTGTCCAATATAAACTTTCTCACATTGCATGCGATTTGGTATATTCCAGACTTTTTTATCATCTCCGGTTTATCTTTGGGATTCCCTAAGAGATTCTTTAAGTTGTTTTTTGACACAAAAGACACGTTCATGTTTAGTTGTCGGAAAATTTTACTTAACCCTTTTACTGTTGGGTGAAAAGGAAGAGTTATAAATTTCTTGTTACCGGTGTTTGTTGATGTCAAAGTCGTGGAATTTTTGATGTGTTGTTTGTATTGGACCTTCCTTAAAATACGGTCGACATCCATAGAAGAGAAACCATTGTACCTCGCTACATCTTTGATATACTTTAATTCTTTGTGATACCTGCTCTTGTTTAGCGGAAATCTGACGAGTCTATTGACCAGAAAACCAATCGCGGACATTTTTTGTTGTTCGCAATGGTGCAAATCAAACGTGATGAATCTGTTGGAATTAGTTTCTTTTCTGTAGATGTCTATTTCTAATTTATTATTATTGAGTATGACTAGAGTATCTAGAAACGGAAGGCGATTGTTCACTTCTTCTTCAATGGTAAACTTCGTGGTAAATTTTGAGTTCAGTTCTGCTAGAAAATCTTGTATGTTTCCTTTGTTGGTGTCAAACACAGCGAAAATATCATCTACGTACCTAAGCCAAATTCTCGGGAAATATTTGGTTTCTTTTTTCAGGTTTGTTTCAAATTTGCTCATGAAAAGGTTCGCAATAAAAGGCGATAGAGGATTACCCACCTGTTCGAACCATTTTCCGCCTATTTGAAAACAATTTTGTGACATGCATAATTTAGTTAACCTTTTATATTCCGCGGTTTTCACATCATCTACGTTATTTAATTTCAAAAATTCAACCAAATACTCCATCGTTTCTGGAATTGGTACGCTTGGGAAAAGTGAACAAACGTCGAATGATACAAGGACTTCCCCATCTTTTAATTCAATATTTTCAATTTTATTTACAAAATCTACGGAGTTTTCTACACATAGGTTACTTTATGGGGCAAGTTCTTATATTCATTCACTAGCCATTTGGACAATTTGTATGTTGGAGAATCAATGCCGGATACTATAGGTATCATGGAATTGCCTGGTTTGTGGATTTTTGGAAGACAATACATTTTTGGAATGGTAGGGTTTGAACTTGTTATTTTGAATTTCAGGTTATTATTGATTAAGTTGGGACAGTCCTTAATAGTATCTTTAGTGATTCTAATCATTGACGGTAGCGAGGTTTTCTTTAATTCTCTGTACGGTCCTGACGCTAACATAGTGTTGACGCGATTATAATAATCCGGTTTGTCCAGAATGACTATTTTATTTCCTTTATCTGCTTTAAGATAAAAACAATTTTTATTTCTCAGACTTTTAATAATTCCTAAATTTCTCCTATCTTGGCCGCAATTTTTATCATTTTCTAAATGAGAATCAGAAATACGACAATCACTAATAGTCTGGGTATCAAACCAGTAGAAGTGGTCATAGAAGAGAGACAACTGGGATGGCTTGGACATCTACACAGAATGGAAGAAGATCGAATCACAAAGAGGATATTTGAAGCCAGAACAGAGGGCAAAAACAGAATAGGTAGACCCCGAAACACCTGGAAGGAGCAGGTGTATAGAATATTGGAAAAGAGAAGTATGGGATGGATTGAAGCCAAACAACTGGCTCAGAACAGGAACCTGTGGAAGATAAAAATAAGAAATAAATAGTCCGACACCGCAAGGTATAAAGGACATAGTATTAAAAAAAAAAAACTGCAATACAAGAACAATGGCCATAGGAATTGACTTAGCGCCATTGGTTTACAGAACCTTACAAAACTCCTTGAATGGTTAAACCTCCAACGATGATAACGCTGTGAAATCACACCCACTAGTTTTTTGCTGATAAAAACCTGGCAAAAGGTCTTTGATCAAAATGGAAAATATATTATTGAATAAAGTTTAATAATTTCATAGAAAAATGGGTCATGTTCCATTTGTATAGAAAAATCTGCAATTATTTATCAGATCACCTTTCCCATACTAGAAATGCGAACACTTTCGTAACCTTCAACAGTTGATACATATTTTCTACATAACATACCCCGACAACTAATAAACGTAACGGTATAACGTCTTTTTCTCGAAAAACATCGTCATCTCGGTAAGAGAAACACAAGACATTTCGATTTTATTAACCGCTAAATACAACCGAGGGAATTTTCATTAAGCAATAATGACCGGTAATATAACAGAGCGTTTTATACAAATAACATCGTTATCGCACACTTTGGCTTATTTTTCGGGTCTCTCTCTTTTTTAATCAACCTTCTCGACGTAGGATACTCTTAAGGCGGCCAATATTTCGCCCGCTATCAAATATTTGCCTCTAAATCAAGGCCCTCTGCGCACGAGAAAGTACCTCGGCGAAACCAGACCGACGCATACATTCGCAGGTCCGCGCCGATTCATTAATAATAGCCCGGGCTTAATTGGTTTCGGACAAATCTAAAGTAGTCTTTCTTGTACGCTTATAAAACCGTCAAAAACGGTCGATTGTCGAACTGGATTGAAATAATTGAGAGAAGGCGCAGACGGAGACGTCGAATAAGAAGTGGAGAGAAGGAGAAAAATAGAGATAAAAAAATAACGGAAAGATGAACGAGGGAGCGCGATTTTGGCGAGCCGGACGTGTAGAGGGAAAGGAAGAAGAAGAAGAGGAGGATAAAAGAAGCAAACGAAAAGTGGGCAGATAAACTGATTTCAATAAATATTTGATAAGCGAACGATACATGGAATGTTACTTAAATTTACTCGAATTGTGAGCCGTTACTAATCTTGACTCTCTCGCCGGTTGTGCGAATGTACGATTTCGGTCGCGAGGGGGCCATTATTGGCGCCCCGAGGGTAAGGGAAATGACTGGGAATCGAGATGAACCGTTCGGTGAAGGTTTGCGCGTTATAGCGAAGAGGAAAACAAGTGTTACGGTTATTTTTCGGATCGCGAGATGATAATATCCGAACGTGCTCGTTGGGCGTTACCCTTACTAATCGAAATTAACTTTAGGAAAATCGCCAGGTCCCAATAACATAAATACGGAGTTTCTAAAGCTTTTGGATAATGACGGCGTAAGATGGATGACATCCGCGCTCAATAGAATACGCAACATCTGGAAAGATTCCTCATTATTGGCTTAGATCAGAATTTATCACCTTGCCACAGAAGAATGTGAAGAATATAGAACAATAAGTGTGATGAGTCACCTTCTAAAACCTTTCCTCAAAATCATACATAGGAGAATTTACAGAACCTGTGAACGACAAATAGCATCTTACCAATTCGGATTCAGAAATGCAGAGAGGCCATATGCAGCATATAGCGGTGCAGGGACATGAACTATGGGGTATATACATGTTGTATTAACACATGGGCTGAAAAGTTCCGGGCCTAACAAAGAAAACACGGCTTTTTTGGATCAAAATTAGCTTTATTCATCAACGTAATCTCCCTCAAGAGCAACGCAATCATTCCAGCGCCGCTCTAACATTTCAATACCACTTTTGTAGAATGATTTGCCTCAAAATAGGCATAGGCCTCAGTTTCAGCGATAACCTCTTCATTCGTGCTAAATTTCTTACCGGCGAGCATTTTTTTGAGGTCTGCGAACAGCCAGTAGTCGCTGGGAGATAAATCTGACGAATACGGTGGATGTGGGAGCAATTCGAAGTTCAATTCATGTAGTTTTGCCATTGTTTTGATTGGCTTGTGACACGCTGCGTTGTCTTGATGAAACAAATTTTTTTCTTTGCCATATGCGGTCGTTTCTTTGCAATTTCGGCCTTCAAACGCTCCAATAACGCTATATAATATTCACTGTTGATGGTAGTTCCTTTCTCAAGATAGTCGATGAATATTACATCACGCACATCCCAAAATACCGAGGCCATAACCTTTCCAGCCGATTGTTGTGCTTTCGGGCGCTTTGGACGAGGTTCACCAGTTGCTGTCCACTCAGATGACGATCATTTTGATTCCGGAGTGAAGTGATGGATCCATGTTTCATCCATTGTCACATATCGACGCAAAAATTCCGGTTTGTTGTTGTTTTGATGGAGCGCAGTCCCCATAACACTTTTCAAGCCATTGCTTCGCTTGAACGGTGTTTTTTCCCATCAAGAAGCAGTGTAAAATTAAAACACGAAATTGTTTTTGATTCATTGTTTTGAAAATAGCAAAAGTAGCGTGACTCTTAGCACAATAACTCACAAACTAATGAATAGAATATCATGAAATTTTAACAGCTGTCTTTTGAAGGTTAGTACTAACTGAGAGAAAGGTGACTGCAATAAAACTAGCGTCATCTATGTGTTAGGCCCAGGACTTTTCAGCCCATGTGTTATATATCGTAGGACACTGTTAGATGCGCTTGTAACACCGCTTTTGAATTCGTCGAGTAAGTACATAAAAGTTGTCTAATTACGATGTCTAAGCATTCTTTTCTATTTATATATGAGTTAGTGTAGCATTCACCAGATTCAAGTAAATGGTAAATATAATTACAATTAAAAATATATTGAGAAATATTTGCGGAACCGTAAATATTACATAAACATTTAAAAATATACTTACGTGCCTCTTTCTTTTGCACGGTAGTGTATGTATATTCTTCGCCGGTATAAATTGAAGTAATTTCATACGCCAAAGGAAATTAAAACGAAATTCTGTAGTAACAATGAAGGTGCTTCACGGTCTCCAGTGTTGTTTTTTTTTTACATCAGAGATCATTTACAAGATTGTTTGTTGTTCTAAAAATTTTGCAAGATTTTAAACACCGTTTAATATACGGAAAAGGATTTCACGGTTAATAATAAATGTTAAATTGCATGTATTATTTGCAGCTGCTTTTATAATTGTTAAATGAAGTATTGGCAATTATACAAGATTAGCAACTAATGAACATCTAAATGCAGAATTTATTACTTGTCACATCTTCGTTCTTCATACGTTAATATACGCATAAGTTTCAACGTATGTATAGAATACAGTTGCTACACTCCAACAGACTGTAGTAAACACTTTTTTTCTACGGATATTTTTGACTTCCAATCCAATGTCGAAAAACCAACAACAATTTGTTCGAATTGTCTAATTATTTCTCGTTTGTTGCCGCTAATTAGTCATTTTCCGTTTTTTCTTTCTTGTCTTGTTCTTTCTAGTGGACTGAACGGAAACTAATGATATATCTATGTATGTTATACTAACAAAATGGTTGATTAAATAAATTAAGCTACCAATTTATTATTAATGAACTATTAATAATCGCTAGCGAACGTGTGTCGTGATCCTTAGCTATCTCCTTCTTTATATCGCCTTGTTCCGTTGCTTTCGGCGAGGGAAAACTGGTTTTCGGACCGTTCGTTGGTTAGTCTCCCTACTTGCTTGCTATTTTGTCATAAGTATGTATGTACGTGGACATGGCGAGCTTTGTATTGTATATCTTACACGTAGATACGGCATTGAGGCAATAGCATGAGAGTGAGGGAATTCCTAGGTATTTAAAGGAGGTTTACTAGAATCTATAACAATTGGGCTGATTATCTGAGTAAATCCCAGTATACCAGCGTAAAATGTAGGATTTATTTGGTTCAATGTACTCGAGAACTCCTTACAGCCCTATCCAATTTAAACTGGGACGACAGAATAAAATAGACACCTACTAATTAAAAAAAAGATTCTATTCTCGTTATATATACAAAATATTTTAATATTTTTAAATTAGACTAATATTTTGTCGATCCACCTTTCCTTGCGTGAAGTGCTGCGAGTCGTCGTGGCATAGAATCTATTTAATGATTAATGGTCTCTTCTGGAATATTTAACCACTCTTCTGTAACATCTGCCACGAGTTCTTCCTTATTGCTGGGTTTTCGAGATCGTTTCGCCATATTTGTCAGGATTATGTGCCAAACATTCTCTATCGGATTCATGTCTGGTGATTGGCCTGGCCATGGTAAAATCCGAATCCCCTGTTCCTCTTTCCATGTGGTTGTTGTTCTTGCTTTGTGGCAGGGTGCTCCATCCTCCATAAAAGTGGCGTCTTCTTTAGATAAAATGGCGTTGTCGAATATCGGTAGTAGTCCTTCTGTTAATATTTGGATATATTTCCGTCGCAGATTACTAATTGCGATCTTCCACCATACCATATCGCGCCCCACACCATGATGTTCACACCGCCGTATTTCACCGTCTGATGCAAAAATTTGTCCAGTTGCTGTGACGAACGTCTCCGTACCCACCTACGACCACTATCACTGAATTGGCGTTATCTGCTTGCGTCTGAACAAATGACAGACCGCCAAGACTCTTCGGGCTTCGTTCGCATTTCGATTGCCCAAGCTATTCGGCGCCGTTTTTGAAACGCCGTAAGGACAGGTTTTTTCTTTGCCACCCTTTTATACATCCCCACACTGTGGAGGTATCGCAGAACGATGCGCTGACTTTTCTGTGAAGTTTCCGCAAGCTCAGCTGTACTTTTTCACGGTTCTCCTAACACTTTAGAACTGGCAGTAAACTGATCTGTCTCTGAGAATTGACTACTAATCAATATTGCCTTCTGTTGTAGAATAGAATCCGAAAATGGCACACCTTTCAACTTTTGTTGGTTAAACCACATACATACATCATAATCTTTTTTGTTCATTTCTCCACGGGGATGAAGAGCCTTGGTTCATACACCACTGTTAAATTTTAGTACCATTTGTTTTTCAATCTCCGGCCATTATTTCATCTACTCTACTATCTTTCGCCTGTTTCTACTCTTCTGATGGCTTTTAATTTATCTTCAATTGATATAACAACCCTTTTTCGCTTCTTTTGCTCCATAATACCATAAACGACAACTCAAACAATTCACACAATGTAATGTACATGTAGTTTGTGACGGACACAATAACACGTATCTACTAAAAGAGTCTAGATATGTACATAACTAAACAAGGAATTACCGTCAAACGTGTGGTTTGGATCAGGCGTTCCCCGATGATTTTAAGTGGAAACATTCTACTATACTCCATTCACGTTAAGAATGCAGTAGGTAGCGCTACGATCGGCGGCTGTATTACACTGGTGAAATCTAATGGAACTGTCAAATGACATCATCGTAAACATGAAAGTTTGGTTATTAAAATCCTGTTCCATTAGCACGCAGTTTCGATTCCTTTAATTTAATAATGTTGTACTTGTAGGCAATTCATTTCTTAAAATGATTGAGTGGACATATCCCCTTATTATAGATTTTTGAGCTTCGTCTAAGTGATATTGTTTCACGAAGGCGTTTCTTAGGGGGGCGAGTAGGGAATTCCTCTTGTATTAATCTCTTTGGCATTACTCTCATACTGTTCTTTCACTTAAACCAAGTCGTGTTGCAGTCAAATTAACAGACCTTGGTTTGCAATTTTCTTGCTTCAGTTTGCAGATGTAAATCGTAAGCCATTAGCCTCTGCCCACTGCCAATATGTTTCCCTTGAGGGTTTTTCGATGGTCCTGCAACTAGATGAACTACTGCTTCCGCAGACATACGAAATCAAAGCTGTAATTTTGTAATGGTAGAGTAAAAATTATTTTGTTTGTATAATTAATTGTGTACTACCTTGAATTATTAAATTATGAGATAAAAGAGCTCTGAAAAGAATTATTTTTGCCACAACTTGTTTATAAATATATAATACCAAATAATAAAATCGTAAGTAATTTTGACAACTGACAAGAAATTTCATATAAAGAAATTGCATGAATTTCTCCAGTGTGAACATGCCTCGCCCATTAGTCAATGGCAAGGCCATATTTTAAGGCCTATCTATTGCAAGTCTGCAATCTTAACGTGAATGAAGTATAGCTCGGTTAATACGTAGTACTGACGCCTGTACCTCGGATAATCATGTCTGGTAGGCTCGATTAACGCGGATCTCGTATAATCGCGACTCGGATAATCGGGGTTTCACTGTAATTGCATTTATTATTTTTAATATTGGTGGTAACTGCGCAAGCACTTCTTTCTGCAGCCTTACTAATAATACAATTCGTAATTGATTTAATAATTATCGATTAGAATAGGATATTGTGTCAGTATAGTTGGTACTTTTAAAGTGGTGTTTGTTCATGTTGTTGAAGTAAATTGAATCGGAGAGAATTGGAAATCAACTATCAAGATATGATTCCCAAGTACACACATCCTTGAAGATTATACCCGCAATTTTCGCGAATATTACGGAAAAGTTTTGCCGCTTATTATTTCCCTTGAATTTTTTCTCTCACAATTCCATCAAGAGCCATCCGATCTTTCTTCGAATTAAAACGTCGTAAAAGCTTGCGCAAATTACTGAAAAAGCCGCCCATTATCGCGAACATTAAATTCGTTTAATTATCATTTAATGTGCCGCTCCTAAAGGACAAAGTGACGTTAAGCTTAACACAGATTTACTGCTTAATAGACTCCGCAATCCGGCTAATTGCTTATTTCGGTAAAAATGCGTTAATACAGCTAAATATAACTTACAAAGACGTAAAATCGATAGGAATTTCAGCTTTCGTGTACCAATCCGGACGCGGCTCTCTGTCGGCGTTGAGACATCTTCTTTACTCCTTCTCCATGACGAATCTCGTCAAATTAAATTAAGCTTGACGTAAAACGTCCTCCTCGAATCGCAGTGGAAAAACTGGTTGCAGTTTTATTTTTTATTAGATAGTAAATAATAATAAAGAAAATATTTACAGGACAACTTAAAGTTAATAAACAGAAAATTGTTATTATAGGATCAAATTGAACGCCCGGTAGTGTAAACAAGCTTGCACCACGTACAATTCGATAATGTAAACGGTTTAGGGGAACCGGTTATTTCCCGATTTACGTGCGTAATTGAGTCGATCAAAGGAATGTTTACGTAAACGTTTCTCAGCGCCGGCACCGGTTGTTCCCCGATTTATGTATGGGATTCCTGTAAGCGTTGGCTCTCTTGTCTCTCGTGAAATAAAGTAGTGTGCAGCTAAAATCATGCCAGAACGAACATGGCGTCCACGTCCAATAAAAGAACATTTTTAAAATTCTGTGATAAAGTGAAAATCATCGACGAGATTAGAAAAGGTACGGGGGTGACTCAATTGGTAAACAAATATGGAGTAACACATGGGCTGAAAAGTCCCGGGCCTAACACATAGATGACGTTAGTTTTATTGCAGTCACCTTTCTTTCAGGTAGTACTAACCTTCAAAAGACAGCTGTTAAAATTTCATGATATTCTATTCATTAGTTTGTGAGTTATTGTGCTAAGAGTCACGCTACTTTTGTTATTTCCAAAACAATGGATCAAAAGCAATTTCGTGTTTTAATTTTACACTGCTTCTTGATGGGAAAAAATACCGTTCAAGCGAAGCAATGGCTTGAAAAGTGTTATGGGGACTCCGCTCCATCAGAAACAACAATAAAACGTTGGTTTGCTGACTTCAAACGTGGTTGTAGAGACACCGATGATGCAGAACGCAGTGGACGTCCAAATGAGGCGGTAATACCAGAAAACATCAAAAAAATCCACACAATCGTTTTGAATGATCGAAAAGTGAAGTTGCGTGAGTTAGCTGACATCGTAAAGATATCAAAAGAACGTATTGGCTTTATATTGCATGGGTATTTGACTATGAGAAAGCTCTGTTCAAAGTGGGTGCCGCCTTTGCTCACTGTTGACCAAAAACTAGAACGTGTTGATGATTCTGAGCAGTGTTTGGCTGTGTTTAAACGTAACAAACCGGAATTTTTGCGTCGATATGTGACAATGGATGAAACGTGGATCCATCACTTCACTCCGGAATCAAAACGATCGTCATCTGAGTGGACAGCAACTGGTGAACCTCGTCCAAAGCGCCCGAAAGCACATCAATCGGCTGGAAAGATTATGGCCTCGGTATTTTGGGATGTGCGTGGTGTAATATTCATCGACTATCTTGAGAAAGGAAATACCATCAACAGTGAATATTATATAGCGTTATTAGAGCGTTTGAAGGCCGAAATTGCAAAGAAACGACCGCATATGACAAAGAAAAAGATGTTGGTTCATTAAGACAACGCACCGTGTCACAAGTCAATCAAAACAATGGCAAAACTACATGAATTGAACTTTGAATTGCTCCCACATCCACCGTATTCGCCAGATTTGGCTCCCAGCGACTACTGGCTGTTCGCAGACCTCAAAAAAATGTTCGCCGGTAAGAAATTTCGCACGAATGAAGAGGTTATCGCTGAAACTGAGGCCTATTTTGAGGCAAAAGATACATCGTTCTACAAAAGTGGTATTGAAATGTTAGAGCGGCGCTGGAATGATTGCGTTGCTCTTAATGGAGATTACATTGATGAATGAAGCTAATTTTGAACCAAAAAGATCGTGTTTTCTTTGCTAGGCCCGGGACTTTTCAGCCCATGTGTTATCTAAAGCCACAAGTCACAAATTTTACAACGTGTGTCCCGGGAAATCGCAGAACTTTAAACAATGTCCAAGCACCTAGAATGGAAAATCTTCTGTATGAATGGTCTTTAAAACAAAGGGATAATCATGTTCCAATTAACAGTTAATTAATTAAGGAGAGACCAAAATTATTGAATGAAAACCTAAATGAGACCGAATGATTTAAAAGGACGTATGGAATTCGACTGCTGTCGATATCTGGTGAAAAATTATCGGGGTCACCACAACTAGTGCAACCATTTAAGGAAAAGTTAATGGACAAAATCAAAGAGCTACATTTAAATGAGGAGCAAATATACAATGCAGATGAAACTAGTCTTTATTGGAAATTATTACCTACGAAAACTTAAGTTGCATGAACAGAGCTTGGCTGATATCGTTCACTTAATCGAGCGTCTACTGTATTTGCAAATATAACTCCACTTACCTTTTCACGAATACAATGGACAAACAGAAGACTGACTACAGATTGGCGCTTTGATCTATATGCTAGACAAAATGATCATAACATTAATAATAGAATACCAAAAATAACTTACATTCTATAACAAATAATGCAAATTTAGTGCATGGAAAAATGTAAATATATCATCATCTAAGCCTTAATTTTCTTAATCATTCCCAACATTCCACGATTTTCTACTAATTTAACTTCATTAGATGCCATTCTAACGATTTCAATAGAATATTCAAACGTTTACACGAGCACACGTACGCCAGACATATCTACTAGCACAAACTTCGAGCTTATTTATTACTGGCATTGCAATGAAAGAATTTTTTCCTTTTCAACGCCAGCAGGCTGATTATATATCGGACAGACGTTGAATATTATTGCACACACAAGATATATCGATACCATAACACATCAACCTACGTGATACGTCGAATGCATTACTTAAATTTCCCTTGCTCCCCACCCTACTCTTGGCTAGAGCCCTGGACAGCCACCGCGTCGTTTATAGGAGGTATATGCATTACAGGATCGATAAAAAGAGCAAATCGATATATATTCGTAGGTATTAGAGTTATAATGAAGCGAGTATATGTGTGGATGTGTTCAAGAAGCATTTACTACAGTGTCGTACAAATATTATTGACCACTATTTTATCTGTACAGACTTAACAGAAGGAGGCTGTTTTATAGCATTTAAGAGACTCAATTTATAGTTTTAACATTTTGTAAAGTAGAATTAGAATATTTTTCGATTATTTGGATGTAATCATTGCACCGGTAACTAATATTCCTCCGGAAACACTTAGAAATTTAGCTCTGGTTAGAAAGCAATGTCTAAATACCTACTCTAGTTTTGTTTTTAATAAAAATTATTATTTCATTTAATTTAATGTTATTTTAGCTCTAGACTAGTATCCTACTGTAATGATATTCTGATATTCCCTTTGAATTTTTGCCTGGATCGTATTTGTTTACGTTATGTTGTTGTTAGGGACACGGTAACGTTAGGACTCCCTCTAATTTCATTGCACATTCAATTTTTCTGATTCTCAGCTCATGCATTTCAGCCAGTCACGATGCAATTAAAAAAAATTGTAATAATTTCAAAGTAACGCTCCTGCAGTTACTCTTTAAAAAGAAGTAGCTTACACTAAATTCTTCAAAATTATTTCTAACACGTTATACTCACACGCACATTATAAAACTATTTATCGTTCGCGTATTATAATATTATTTATTTGGAAATATGCAGTATATTCTAAGTTATCACGCACTTGGAAAGGGTGATACAACTAGCAGCTTTATTTATAACGTCTTAATCCATCAAAAATATATGCTGTGTAGCCTAACGACCAGGCAAACAAGTTTATTTTACGTTGTCTCGGCAACAATTAGAACTTCAAATAAGAACATCGTTAAAACTGACTTGAAAAACTCCTTCACGAAAATAAGCTAATATCATTTCCAAAGATAGTAAAAGTCCATATTAACTTTCAAAGGATGACTTAAGTAGCATTGTTTAACATTGTGAACGCTAATTTTCTAAATTGCTCAAATCCAATCGAACATCCAAGTATAACTGAAAAGCAGTGTGTGTATGAGTAACGTACTCATACTTACATACGAAAACCTAACGATAACTCATCAATTTTAAAACAGAATTTATTTATTTCTAATTTAAAAAATATTTAGTTAGATCACGATTGTAATAGGAAGTTATTTTCATTTTATGTAAAGAAGCGCTTAGTAAAGAAAATTATAAAGAAAGAGGAAAAGAAGTTATGGAAGGAATTTGGGGAATAGACAACAGAAACTTATAAAGTAGATAACAGAGAATTTTGGGTAAGAATAGAGAAATTACGAGGAGTCAAAACGAAGGAAAACGAAGCGATAGAAGATAAGAATAATTGACTCCATACAGGAACAATAGACATACTATGTATAAGAACAACATATTAGGAATAAGAACGAAGGATAAGCAGAGAAAAACTAAACCAACAACAAGAAATACCAGAAAAGGAAGTGGAAGAAGCCATGTAAAAAAATCAAGATGAGTAAAGCAGGCGGAGATGATGGCATATTACCAGAAATGAGACAGAGAGGAAGGGAGTAACTCGACATGTCAACTCCAGTAGAGACGAAAACCTTTGAAAATGAGACTCGTAGCAAAAGATGTAAAACTGTTGAAGAAATGGTTAGACAATTCAAAAGGCTTGCAAAAACGAATCCATTTATAATATTCGTCACAATGTTGGCTGGATTAGTTCAGCAGTTAGAAGACGAAATTTAAAAGAGAATCCTTCTGCAAGAAGATCGAAACTAAGGTGTATTTTAACGAAGGTGCGTATTGCAGAAGAACCTTACCCTTGTCCGTAATTTCGATTGAGGAATATCCACCGAGATGATACCTCCAAAATTACTCTACATGACATCAAATGTGTTAGGTAATTTATACGACGTCACCGAATACGTTGTTTCTTTCGTAATGCTAGTATGGTAGCAGAGTATATTGTTAGTTAATAATTCACACCATGTTTTTCGAAACTTTCTTCCTCCACTTGAGGGTGTATCAGTAAGCCCAGAATTATACCAAATCAATATTAGGTCAAATGAACCAGCAAAGCGAATGTTCAAAATAACAATTACAATTTCCCAGTAATTACCAACGTTTTTAAAAATGTGTTTCTGAAAAGTCACTTCCGGTGGAATTTAAAACCATTTCTTCTTCCTTGCCAGGAGAGCGTTTTACCACTAGACCACGGCACCCTATGAGTTCAAATCAGTTTTAAAACCTAGATGTAAAGTATTCCTATAAATTAGATTAATGTGAAACTTCCGTTGACAAATTCGTAATTATAAATTTGAATATCCTTGTAAATTTGTCAACGTTTTCAAGAACGTTTTTTTGAAAAAGTCAGTTCCACTAGAATTTGAACGCACGTCCTCTTCCTTACCGAGAGAGCGTCTTACCGATATACCACGGGACCCTGTGAGTTCAAATCACATCTGGGTTTTATTAGTTATTTGAACTCACAAAAAAAGAGCAGTTTGTACTCCAAGTTAAAGTCAGTAATATTTACATTGTACTGTACATATTCGTATCTCTAAATCATCTGTGTATATCGGCGCATAATAAACTCGTGTAATACATTTTATCCGCTTTACACAAGCCCTTAAGCATCACACTCAATCGAACCAATCGATCCGATGATAAATGCCTTGTACTCAATACTATCTATATATACATATATACACTACCGCTCAAAAGTGTTTAGGCACCCCTGTTTTCATGGATTATTCATATATTATATTATGTTTACCAAAAAAACATTATAATAAAATGAAATACGTATTTAAAATGTAGTTAAGTAAGATAAACACCCATTATATCGCATAAGGTTTACTATCATTTACCTGCACTTGGTCGGATTATCATAAACTGTTTATTGCGGTGCAATTACAATAACAATCCCTCTGAATTTACTGGGTAAATTTAGTCATCTGTTAGATTGTAGGTAATAATGTTTAAATTACCTTCCTAGAAGATTATAGTGAACTCTATAACCTATGGTCAGTTGCAGTGTGGTATTTACTCTATTCACGTCGTGAGCGAAATATCGTGTGACAATTTTTTAAAATGCCTCCGCGAAGAGAAATTAGTACGGAAACATGTGCGCTTATAATAGCTTACCATAAAAGTGGCATAAGTAATGGACAAATCGCCAAAAAATGAAAATACACCACGCTACGGTTAATATATCGTAAAAAAATATCGGGAAACTGGCAGTTTTTCGCAGAATAGTGGTTACCAGAAAGTTAAATAGACGTAAAACTCTCAGTGTTTCTACAGTCAAACGTCGCCTACAGAAAGCCGGGCTCCATGGACGTATTGCGATGCCATTACTACGCAAACAAATGAAGCAAAAGCGACTTAAATGGGCTCGTGAACACCAACACTGGACCATAGAAGAGTGGAACAACGTCCTATGGACGGATGAGTCCAAATTTGAGCTGTTGGGAACCCGAAGACGCATATTCGTAAGAAGATCTGTGGGTGAACGTGCCAGTGAAGAGCGTATTGCTGCTACCGTGAAGCATGGTGGAGGTTCTATCATCATTTGGGGCTGTTTTGCTGGCACTAGTGTAGGGGACATTGTGAAAATTGACGGTATATTAAAAAAAGAAGGTTACCGCGAAATTTTGGAGAACCACGCAATACCTTCCGGAATTCGAATTTTGGGTCAAAATTTTATCTTCCAGCAAGATAATGACCCAAAACATTCCTCTAAATTATGTAAAGACTATTTAAGCCATTTAGAAGAGGATGGAACTCTCAAAATTATGGAATAGCCTCCCTAGAGCCCCGACTTGAATCCAATCGAGTTACTATGGGAAGAACTAGATCGGGAAGTACGGAAATCGGCTCCGACATCAGCTACTGACGTGTGGAACAAATTGCAATCGAGTTGGACCTCAATAACACAAGAAACTCTGGCAAAACTTATTGCGAGAATGCCTGGATTGTGTGCAGCAATTATTAAATCAAGAGGAGGTCACATAGATGAAAGCAAAATTTAAATGAAACGTTTTAATTTTCACATTTATTTAATATATTTTTATTCATGTACGTGTATCTGTACATAAAAAATAAATATTATTAACATTTTTGCTGTCAGTGAGAGTGCCTAAACACTTTTGAGCGGGAGTGTATATATATATGTATACGCACGATTTTAATAAATAGTTTAGAAATGGTCTGGAGAACTTCCGAAACGATTTTCGGTTAATATTAGAACGTTTAATCGTTACGTCAAACACGCCGGTTTCAAGATATTTCTCCCAACGCTGGCACGTCGAATTCCACCACAGAAAAAGCGAGACGGAAAAAAATCTTTGCCGAGGAATTTCATTGAACTAAACGGCGGTTATTGTTTTTTCCTCGTCTTTCGTTTGACCTTGTTTCCTTATCTCGTCCGTTTCTTGCGAGTTGAGCTTCCTCACTCGCACGCGGACATCGGATTTCCACGAAATAAAAGCACTACATTTACGCGCAACAAAGGAACAATTAACGTTAACGTTTTGGGTACACAAAGCACCCACTTGATACGTACTCCTTCTTGTACGGGGAGATTCCGAGAAACTACTTTCATCCGTTTGTGAAACGTTTACCTATATACATGCATACGTTGGAGATGGGTGCCTCCTTCTTGGCGTATGTCTACTTGATCCGAAGCATTGTCTATAAATGGTCTACAATACTGTACAATGAATCGAAGAAGCCGCCGAATGCTTAACTGAATGCTAGTCTTGTGTTTTTATATCCCGTTTGGTGTTATTAATTCGAAAGAATCAACTGTAGGAGCTTTGTCATGTCTACGCCGTACAGTTTGTTTTCAATAGTAATCTGCACATAAATGCCAAACTTACGGATTACGGACAATGAACTATAGAAAGGCAAAACGTCTAAATTGAGGATGAATGAAGCAGTTTTTAATTTACTAGGGGATCTGAAATGTTTCCGGAATCGACGAGAAAACACGGTATTGTGTATCGAGGTCTGCAAAATAGTCATCTGTAGCGGAGATGACCTCCTCATTTGAGGCAAATCTCTTTTCTCCCAATGACTTTTTCAGCTGTGAGAGTAGGGTCGCTGGGGACTAGATTCGGTGAATATGGAGTATGAGAGACTAATTTGTAGCACTCATTCAATTTCGACGATACGGGATGAATGAGCTGACACATTATCGAATACAGTGATCCAACATTGATAGTTAATGCTTTTGCCAAATTATTCTCTGATGTTTTTCTATCTGAATCTTTGGACTCTCATCTTTCCAGATATTGATTCCACCTTACCACCATTGTGTTTGCAGTCTGCTTCGGTGGAGGAAGTAATACAATGCATCAAATTTACAGCTGGTGATGATAACATTCCTTGCTTTTTTGTGAAGGATTGTGCTACTGTTTTTGCTACTCCTCTATGTATAGTCTTTAATCTAGCCCTATACACGTGTACGTTTCCTGATATACGGAAAGTAACCAGAATTTCGCCAATCTTGAAAAAGGGTGATAATTCCAATAGTGGCAACTATAGACCTGTGGCTATAATTTCTTCTTTTGCGAAGGTTTTTGAAGTCTTAATTTATGAGCGTCTTCCTTATGGTATTAAATCATATCTCTCTGAATCTCAACATGGTTTCTTGGCAAATAGATCCACTGTAACTAACTTGGCTGAGATTTGGTGAAACCGTGGATGGGGGTGGTCAACTGGATGTTATTTATACTGATTTTTCCCGTGCTTTTGATCTGATTGATCATCATAAGTTGCTGGGGAAGCTGAGTTTCTTCGGTGTCAGCAGGAATTTCCTAAGATTAATTACGTTTATTTTAATGGATTTAAATCTCGAACTTTTTACTCCATCTCTAGAGTACCTCAAGGACCGAACCTTGGTCCGTTCCCCATTAATACATATATCGATGATCTTTTAAACTGCCCTCTATTAGTCTATGCTGATGATATTAAGATCTACCTCGCAGTTGTATAACGTATGACGTTTGAGTATACATAGGCTATTGTAGCATATATATATATATATATATGTACCAGGAATATTTTACGCGTACAGGGTCGTCGAAACGAAATGTAATAAATACATAAAGTTTTTGATTTCACTAACGAACACAGTGATTCAAGATTGATAGTTTTTCTGAGTCTTTGGACTCTCATCTTCCAGATATTGATTCCAACTTACCACCGTTGTGTTTGCAATCTGTTTCGATAGAGGAAGTAATACAATGCATCAAGACTTTAAAGAACAAATTTACAGCTAGTGATGACAGCATTCCTTGTTTTTTCGTGAAGGATTGTGTTACTATTTTTGCCACTCCTCTATGTATAATCTTTAATCTAGCCCTACACACGCTGATCATCATAAGTTGTTGGAGAAGCTGACTTTCTTCGGTGTCAGCAGGAATTTCCTAAGATTAATTACGTTTATTTTAATGGATTTAAATCTCGAACTTTTTACTCCACCTCTAGAGTACCTCAAGGACCGAACCTTGGTCCGTTCCCCATTAATACGTATATCGATAATCTTTTAAACTGCCCTCTATTAGTCTATGCTGATGATATTAAGATCTACCACGCAGTTAACTCCTTCAATGATGTTGACCTTCTGCAGCGTAATTTGGACATGATTCATGCCTGGTGACTGCATTATAATTTAAAATTAAATGTAGATAAGTGTTTCTTCATGTCTTTTACAGAAAGGGTGTGTAGAATCGATTCTCTATATTGCATAAACAATATTAATATTACTCTTGAATCTCCTATTAAAGATTTAGATGTGATGTATGATGAAAAGTTTACCTTCTCTAACCATGTTTCAGATGTCGCGACAGCCGCTTCTAGATTTATTTTTCGCACTTTCAAAGATTTTACTAGCCTAGATGCAATAAAGACTCTTCTCTTTGCTTACGCGGTTTCCAACTTTGAATATGCATCCGTGGCTTGGTATCTTTTCTACAACATCCAAATCAATCTTCTTGAGCGGATTCAGCGCAAATTTTTGAAATATTTACCATATAAGAACGATGGGTGATATCCAATGGGACGTATACTCTACGACGAGCTAATTCGGAGGCGTGACTTTGTAACGCTTGTTGAAACAAGAAACCGTATTAGTGCTTCTTTTATGCAGAACATTCTCACCGGAAGAATTGAGTCTCCTGGTGTGTTGTCTCGAGTTGGCCTCATTGTGCCACGCCTGGAATCGAGGTCGCATCACCTGCTACGGATCCCTACAGCTAGGACGAACGTGCTCTAGCGAGTGCCGTTGGTACACTCGGCAAGAAACTTTGATAACTTCAATTTAGATTCGCCTTAGTTTGTCGTATTTTCGTTTTTTTTTGTATTTGATTTTAATGTTTCATATTAGTGCTATTTATTATTTAATTATTTCTTATCAGCATTTCATTTTCCTTTCCGGTATTTCTTTTTCGTGGTTTGTTTTTAATGCATTACAGGTATTTAATTTTATTTAATATTTGTCCATTTTTTTATGTTCATCTGTTGGGTATTTAATAAATTATTATTATCGTGATGGAAAAGCCCTCTCTCCGCTGCAAACGTAGCCGTTTCTCCTTCAATACTGCATCCAATAGGGTTAATAAATAATAAATAAAGAAAAATGTTAATAACCGTGAGGCAAAAAAAAATGATAAATCCTGAAGACATTTAACTTGGTAGCTGAAGACACTGAAACATCCAAATAAAATATTGTGTCATTCAAAAGCTGACTGTCACATGTAAAGTAAAATCTTATGGAGATGTGTAGAATTAATTGCGTTTTTCTACTTAGATTGAGTTAAGAATTATGAAGTATTTAGTTACTAGATTTAGGATATAAGAGTAGTATGGTAGTCTAACATAGTCTAACACTTTGGTTCAAGACAGTAAATTAATTTGGCTTGAGCATTCAAGATGACTAATACCCACAAACACAGAAACTAGAGAAGGAAAATCTTGAATCTTTCAACGTCTATTGGTTAAATCAGGTAGCGCATTGTTATATATTTTTCTAACCGAAAATTGACGTGATTGCTGAAGATATTCAGCCAAAAAAAAAGAACGATTCTATCCATTTTAACCATATTTACTTATAGAATCTCACAAAATGCAACTATAATCTACCATATAACAATTATAACACCACCTCCATATTATTTTGTACAACGTTCAATAAACATCAAAGAAAGGACGTCATCCTTTAAATATCCGCTAACAAAGTCAAAACAATTTTAATTTCCTTCAATTTTTTTTCATTCGTTTAATTTAGTATAAACCGCAAAATAAGACCGATTGAAACACGATGTAATTTTTCTTCTTATTCGCCTCTCCACGTCGATGAGTTATTGCGAAATTACAGGTAGATTTCTAAGTCCGAAGGGAGATTGATTTATGCCAGCGTTTTTCAGAGGACAGCCGAAGAGGAAGAGAGATGGGAGGAGAGACAGATCGCCGCCGGTCATCTTTTGCCTATATAATCAAATTCTACATCCGTCCAATAAAATTCATGCGTGATCTATAGATTTGGTCGTTAACGTAAGCGCGGCAAACAAGAAGAAGACGATGATGATGATGAAGAAGATGGAGAAGGGTTTCGAAAAATGGGAAAAAGGACGAAAGAACGGTCATTGACTAGTAAAAAGAAAGTATTTATATTTATGAAGGAAGAAGGATGTTTCGATGTTACTCGAAGTGGAAATCGAAATGATCTCTATTTCTATAGTTTCATATGAAAAGGGAATACTTCGTTTTCTTAATATTATCGGGAAGATGAAGGTGAACTACAAAGGAACACAAAATTTTTAAAGGCCATTCGTTCATTCTCTATTAGTTCTAGTATGATTTACAACCTGTTATTTAATATTCTGGTGAAAATTTTATGAGTCTGATTCCTCGATAATGTTAAGGGTTATCGATTCAAAAACACTCCTCGTAATTAAAAAATAGAGTATAACACATGGTCTGAAAAGTCCCGGCCCTAACACATATATGACGCTAGTTTTATTGCAGTCACCTTTCTCTCAGTTAGTCCTAAACTTCAAAAGGCAGCTGTTAAAATTTCATGATATTCTATTCATTAGTTTGTGAGCTATTGTGCTAAGAGTCACGCTACTTTTGTTATTTTCAAAACAATGGATCAAAAACAATTTCGTGTTTTAATTTTACACTGCTTCTTGATGGGAAAAAAACCGTTCAAGCGAAGCAATGGCTTGAAAAATGTTATGGGGACTCCGCTCCATCAGAAACAACAATAAAACGTTGGTTTGCTGACTTCAAACGTGGTCGTAGAGACACCGATGACGCGGAACGCAGTGGACGTCCAAATGAGGCGGTAACACCAGAAAACATAAAAAAAATCCACAAAATCGTTTTGAATGATCGAAAAGTGAAGTTGCGTGAGTTAGCTGACATCGTAAAGATATCAAAAGAACGTATTGGCTTTATATTGCATGAGCATTTGACTATGAGAAAGCTCTGTTCAAAGTGGGTGCAGCGTTTGCTCACTGTTGACCAAAAACAAAAACGTGTTGATGATTCTGAGCAGTGTTTGGCCATGTTTAAACGTAACAAACCGGAATTTTTGCGTCGATATGTGACAATGGATGAGACATGGATCCATCACTTCACTCCGGAATCAAAACGATCGTCATCTGAATGGACAGCAACTGGTGAACCTCGTTCAAAGCGCCCGAAAGCACAACAATCGGCTGGAAAGGTTATGGCCTCGGAGGCTCAGGTCACTCCCAGAATTTTCCTTTCTTTCTCATACGGGATACAGTGGCTTCCCTGTTGACATCAAAATTAGTCAATATTAGTCCTGGGTGAAATTTACCACGATATTCCATAACACCAAGTAATTCTTATAAGCATTTAGTCACCCCGGTTAGCGGTATATTTTATCATTTCTAATATAATTTCCTTCTGACCCGAGGTTTTTCCTAAGCTTAATTTATCTGTGGTCTGGATCAGTTCTTCAATTTGACACGTAACCTCATGCAATAAGGACTCGATAAAACAATTTAGAAAGTTATTGGAAACTTATTTCCTTTTATTTCGAAAAGAACTAAGACAACAACATTCATAAAAGGTCTACCCACAACCTCATGTATACCGAATACGCCTCATCCACATATCTCTCGATACCTGAAACATCTGTTTAATGAATTTAACGAAGCAAACATTATTTCCCTTCTCCAGCGAAGAAGTATCTTATTGTTACATTCATCACGCGTTAATTATCGCCTTTCTTAGCCATATTATTTGCATTATTAACGACACGACGTCTGTCAATAAACAAACCCGGCAACTCTCCACATCGCAATTCCTTATAGTGCGCGCGTACATTGTATACACGTACACTCATCGCTTGCCATTAACTTCGCTCCGTTAATTGACAATTATTCAATCCAATCACTCCGTGGAATATTAGGAATTCGAATTTAGAGGACATGCTACGGTACGAGATGTACGAGTTCTCGACATGCGATCCGAGGCTTCCGGGATCCCGATCCTGTTGCGTTTACGAACGGATGGAACGCCGCTCGCGCATACACATAAGTTTCGCGGCGAGCTGTCGATTCGGAAGGTGCTGTTGTGCGCTCACAATGATGTTATAAAAGGTTGAGAAACGCTTTCGTGGCTCTGGCTAGAGTACGTAGATGGAAAATAACATGCTCTACGATGTTGTTGCGTTTGCGTAATCTAGATCCGCGCGTAAAAGTTTACGATGGAGTTTATGTAACCTTATTTTTAGAAAGCTCCCGTTATTAGATGGTGATATTTATTGTTATTGGCGTTTCGAGAGAACTTTTTCCGTCGTCGTTATTAGAATAATATCACCCATGTATTTGTTTAGCTATGTTAGGAAAGAAAAAAAATACTAACCAATAAAACTCTTAGATTTAAATTAAATTCTTTTGTGAGAACTATACTTACTACATTTATACCAAAATACTTAATTTGTTTACATAGCAGTGGCTGAGCATAAAATCGTAGCTCCCTTTCTGGCACTTATAACATTGGGTTTCTCAAAATCAGCTATATATTATAACAGAACAAATTACAAGGTGATAAAATCACGGTTTTTAACTTCCTAAAAAAATATCGGTCACGATGAGATTTGAACCTACGACCTCTACATTACCAGTGCATTATTCTATCAACTACACCACGCCACTTAATACGAGTTCAATTCGCTTTTAATATTAGGTACTAGTCATTACAAATACTAACTGTAGTTTCATATTAATATTAATTCAAATTACGGGATAGTAATAACTAGAGACCGGATTATATGCAAAGTGACCATATTTTATTTTTTGGATATCTTTAATTATAGTCTATATATAGACGTATTACGCTAATTGAAGTTAATTAGCGCTAATTAGTGATTGGATATACTGCATATTCAGGCATTTCTATGCATATTTCTACAAAAGTTGCATATATTGGATACTTAGGCTTTTTCTTATCCCTTCTATTAGTAAAAATTCTAGTAATTACTAATGCAGATCGACAACGGACAATCCTCAGAACGATAAAACTTTTATATTGGTATAGTCAGGTATATTATGTATGGTCAGGTATGGCCAGGTATATTATGTATACCTGGTCAGGTATATTAGTGTATATTAGGTATATACCTGACGAAAGTATCTTACGAAAAAATTATGTCACATCTTGTATGGCGGATTTGTCTATTTGTTTCAAGCGCACATTCCTTTCGTCTTCCTTCCTTCTGGTGTTGATCGAACGTCCTGTTGTGCCGACGTACACTTTCTTGCATGACTACGGAATGCTGTACACCCCAGGTGTTGATAGGGGGTCCCTTTTTTCCTTGACTTGTCGTAGTAAACTAAACACATTTCTTGTTTGGAGTGAAAACCGTCCGGATGTTGAAACGCTTAAGCACTCGTCCGATCCTGTCTGTAGTGTTGTTAATGTACGCCCAACGTCTCTATTTCTCGACCATTCTTGTCCCTGGGTCGAGGTTTACTCATGATGGCACGGTTGATTGTATTCTCAGGATAACCGTTGCACTGCAGTGCTTGTCTCAGGTGGTCCAATTCCTCTTCCAGCTGTTCCTCACTACATACTCTACGTGCTCGTTCTACCAGCGTGCGCACCACCGTATTCTTCTAGAGAGGGTGGTGGTTAGAGTTACTGTGTAGATAACAGTCGGTATGCGTAGGTTTCCTGAACACATTGGTTGTTCCCCGTGCTAACCACCATCCTAAATTTCTTTTTTCTATATAAGGCGGAGAATTTATCGCGCCTACCTCGTGTGTATGTACATTTATTGATACGAGGGTACTTCCATATAACAACTACATAATGGGAAGCTTAATATGGACCAAAAAGGACGCTCATACGTAGTACTTTTATTTTGGACCTCCTGTGCGCTTTATAAGGACGATAAATCCACGGTTTTTTCTCTTATTTGACAAAATTCCATTGAACGAATTCGCTAATTAACTGATATGATGGAGATGGCCATTTCCCAATTAAGCAAAACTTTCGTACCTGATGCTTGTTCTTTCTATAACGGTAGGAAAAAATTCGAGCTTAACATTGGTGAAGTACTTTAAGCATTATTGACTCTTAACGTTGGTAATTATCTGGAGTTATTAGCAGGATATATAAGGAAGCGAGAAGACAATTTTAAATAACTTGTTTCTAATCTTTAGCAAAATTTTGGGAAAACAACAGCGACGTATACCCAATGCTTTGATTATACCAAGTTCTTATTTTTAAGAAAAGAACTTTTTTGTTGTGATACCTTTAATAGAAACCTTATTAACGGAATAATCTTCAATCATGTCCTCTTCTTTCTGTATCTCCTTTAACGAAAATAAACTTGTCAAAAATTTAAACGTCGAACGTCGCAATATTTATCTTTGTAATTACAATTAGAGGATTTCATTAAGGTACAGGTCGTATGATTTACCGAGCAGTCATTGTGCACGATTTTTCAAGCTCGTATATATTTAATTGCACGCAACGAATAAGAATTAAATGGTAATTAACGTCGGGAAGCGGTGACTGAGAGTTACATTCTCTCTTTTTTTTCGCTTTGGGTGCCTTTCGAAAGTTTGTCGTGTATATACATAGTCCGTTGCATGGAGTTTAACGTATATATTTTTTTAATAGTCACGGTTCCTAAATATATGTTCCGCGTCTCTTTTCCTATTTATATCCTTTACTCTTTTTCTTTCAATTTGGAAAATTAGTTTTGTTTATTGCTGGAAATTAATCAGATAAATTGGAAGCATTAGTTTGGTAATGGAGGTAGGTTGGTTCCTTTCGTTTTTGACGAGAAGGTAACTAGGTATCCGTTTATTGGCGAATTCGGTCAACGAAATTTTGACAAATAAGAGAAAAAACGTTTCTTTATCTCCTAGAGAAGGTCTAATATTGAAATACCAACGCATGAATGACGAAATTTCGCTCAAATTGGATTTGGTTCAAAACTCACTGAATGCTATCTCCAATCATCTCCATCACCAAAAGTGGCACAAGAGGAATAGTCTAGACGGTATTCGCTTCTAGAGATTTCAAAAAATACGTGTAAAGTGTGATGACTAGACCGGATTATATTCAAAGAAAAACGGGAATATATGCGCGTATATATGCATCGATTTTTGAGAAAATATGCGTATATATGCAAAATTTTTACATAAAATAAATAAGAGCAAAAATTTAAACATTAACTTTATTGCACAATTTTTTTTTACAACATATACCTAAACCAATTTATAATAAAATGTTTTTCAAAATTGTGTAAAAGAAAGTTTTGTCTTCTATCAGAATACATATGTTTCGAAATAGAAAACCTTCTTTAACATACACAGACGTAATTGCTGCATTTTTTAACTTGGCAATACATTCTAAACTAAAATTAAAGTCGAAATCGTTTACTGTTTTACCTTTCTAAATTTTCTTAACTTTCGTCAATTTCAACTACCTCGCATTTTTATTTATCACTTCTTTAAATTTATCGTACATAGAATTTCCTATTGTACCCCTAATCTTCTTACATAGCATATCAAATTCGTCTACTATTTCGACTGATTCCGAGAGCGACAACCCTTGCGTTTCTAGTTTGCGAATGGAACTTGAAACAAAGCTATAATTTGACTTAATACACAAAAGGTTTTGTAGCAATTCTGTTGATGTTACGATCCTTTTACAGTTTTCTAGAGCAATGCAGTCAGCAGTGATTTGAAGAATTACATTTTTTATTCCTTCGAAATTATCGGCGTAAAAAATTGCTGCGTCTAGCTATGTATCCCATCTCGTAATAATCGGTTCAGGAGGTAACTTAACAACGGCAAGTCGACCCATGACCTAAACAAATGGTATGAATAGTGTTACTGTAAAAAAACTTTAAATTTAGCGCGGCTTTTATTATGTATGATGCAGCATCGGACAACATCAATAAAATTTTGGAAATTGGCTAATTATCACATTATTTGTTTTTTGAAGTTCTTCACAATAAATTAAATATGATTTACCTACAATATATTCATGAAGAATTCCTATTAACAATTTTTTTTTTTTTTTACCCGCCCGTCATATAGGGCTTTCCTCCACCCAACTCGCCTCACAATCGCAATAAAGAGATGTGAAGCAGGCCTCCTTTCCAACAAAGATAATTTTAATTCTAATTTAAACTTAAACAATTACTTAAACAATTAAACAATTTAAACAATTTAAACAATTTAAACAATTTAAACAATTTAAACAATTTAAACAATTTAAACAATTACATAACCTGCCACTAAGCCAAAAGGCTTGTCAGCGGCGGACAATATAACGGCCACACTTATCCGTACTTTCATCTACAATAAATAAAATTATTCCCTACCAATTGTTGAAGTTCTGCCATTGTTTGGTGGTAACAAGATGTGACATAATTTTTTCGTAAGGTAATTTCGTCAGATATGTTATATTTGCAATATTTTTGCAGAAATGATTTCAAATTAACATTGTTTAATCTTGCTAATGGTATGTTAGACGAAATTAATGCGTTACACAGATCCGTATTATATTCTTCTTGTTCTGAGTTTCGTAAAGTTGATGCTACATATATATAGATATATAGATATATAGATACTATAGATATATAGATATATAGATATATAGATATATAGATATATAGATATATAGATATATAGATATATAGATATATAGATATATAGATATATAGATATATAGATATATAGATATATAGATATATAGATATATAGATATATAGATTGCTGCACACATGTGGATCGCTTTAGTTTTTCACATTTTCCAATATGTGATGGAGTTTAGCGTGTTGATCAATCAGATATTTTCTCTCACAAAACACCTACAACGACAATTGTCATTTTATATCAAACGTTAAAGAATTTAAAAACAGTAGTAAAGCTTTTATTCAAATTAAACCTACCAGTTTACTGCAGGCTCGACAAAATATTTTGTCACCATCCTTTACCAGTTCAGGATACTTAATCCATAAAGAAATTTTGTTCACTATGCTCCGGGTATGTACGCACAGTATTTAAAAACGTAACATAATTACATGTCGTTTCGCTCAAAGATATTTGTTAAGGACTTAACATTGTTTTTTGTATTTTATAAATTTTTTACTACTATGTATTTTATCTTCGTTGCATTATTATTTTCATTTAGAATATTACTTTATTTTCATTCTTATATTTATTTATTTTGCTCTCTTATATCCAATTTTATTTTAATATGTATGTACATTACGCATTGTATATGTATGCAAGTCAGCCATTCGCATTACGCTAGCTAAAACTGCCTAAATAGAAATCATTCACTGCAACGTCGTCTGATATGTAATGGGAGTTTTCTTGAAATTTAAGGTACACAAGCATAGGCAGTCGTCTCCCGCGCGACAGTCGAGGTATTAGCGATCGTGCACTCTCGGTCACCTTTCGTGCCTCGTCGTAACGTGTACAGTAACGTCGTCGTTAGATTATTAGAGATTTCTAAGTTTTTCTAGTTTTGGCGGGAATCGTCGAGGACGTTGTCTATACATTTATTTCTGGCGGGAGTCATTTGGTAACGTCGTCGGACCACATGTATAGATTTTTTAATAAGTATAAATTCTCGATTTTCTATCATCGTACGTCGAGGCTACTGTGTCCATTGTCGTCTATACATATTTTTAGTCTTCAGTTAAGTTTGTGTCGGAAATTATTTTGGTGAGATTGTCGGCGCGCATGTATAGACCTCCTCTACAAGTACGATCACTCCGCTTCTTGCTGACAGTCGTTGCGGCCGCAGCGCCCGTTGTCTTTTGTACGTTTGTTCGGTCCTTGTCGTATCGGGACTTAGAAATTTTCATTTAGTTGCTCGTCATGGCGGACGAGTGTCACGGACCAGTTTTCTTATGTAATGTCGGCATCATCGCTCCGTTTTACTTGTCGGTGCACAGTTCGCACATTTGCTGGTTACTGGATTTTTCCCTTCTTCGGGGCGCAGTAGTATAGAGCTAAAGATTGCACATAGCGTAATATTTCAAACGAGAACGCCTGGGTAGCTGTGACATTACTTTCGTATTGAGATCGGCTATTATCGCTACTGTCGCCCTCGACCAGGCGTTCAAGCTCTAAGAGATAGGGTGGGTTCCCCTATAAATGTGAATATAACAAACGTATTTGGTCAAGTACAAATACATGCCAATAATACAGGGCCAAGTCCCTTAGGCAAATTTAAAACAAGGAAAGTATATTAGGCTCCCGGAAAGGACATATAAATAAGCATAGCACCGAGGTGCGCTTATAAATTTAAGAAATAAATAGGGTTGGCTCCTATAAAAGGTAGTGGTGCATGCAAACAGATAGAGGCATTAGTACATGCCTCTGACAAAGCTTCAGCGGAAGCATATAAGAGTTTAACCTTTTAAACAGAATTAAGACATAGCGTTGCAACGTACATGCTGAGGCATTACTTTATGTTGCTACCAATGAAAATACATATACAAATGCTAATGTACATTACATGTATAAGAGAGCTCGAATAACTGCAATTGTTGCAAATCTATATATCTTACGTACATCGTACATGTACATAGGCAAGAGTGGAAACCGTGTACACATTTTATTTTTTAAATATATTTTTTGCGCATGCGCATTGAGTTTCTCTGTACAACCTTTCCTCTAGTAAATAAGCGAACATACTCTACAAGTAAGTATTGGTCAAGTAATTTAGGAAATTACGAGCAGGCTACAGCGGCGTTGTTCTTCAAACCAGGAGAACGTAACAATATTCACTGAATGAATAGTTTATTTAGAAATTAATAAGAATACCATTTGACAAGCAACATTAAAAATTGTACACTACCGTCTATATTACTTTGGACACGCAAATAAATTAAAAAAAAAACGAGAAAATATTCACTAATTTTTCCAAAACTTAAAAGTTCATCAAAGAAACTCCCTTTTGCGCGAAGAACAGCTTTCACAATCCAAGGCATCCGCTCCATTAGTTTTTCAAGGATTCTATATGGCATATTAGTTCTTTCCTCTTGTAGAATGCTCCACAGGTGGTCTACGGAGGTAGGGCATGCTTTTCAGACCCTCCTGTCAAATTCATCCCATAACAGCTCGATGGGGTTTAGATCGGGGCTTTGCGGTGGCCATATCATTACTTGTTACTATGTCATCTCTTAGGGTACTAAATCGTATCTTTCGGAATCTCACTACTGTAACTGATTTCGCGCAGATTTTCCAAAGGATAGCTGCAACTGTAGATGGAGGTGGTTAACTGGATTTTATTTATACTGATTTTTCTCAAGCGTTTTGGCGTTGGCAAAGTTTTTCTCGGCTTAATTCATTCATATCTTCTGTACGTGGTTAATCATATTTACTTTTATGACTTTAAATCTCATGCTTTTTATTCCACCTCTGGAGTACCGCAGGGATCGAACCTAGTCCCACTGCTCTTTCTCGTGGTAAGCAAACTATCGAACCAACGATGTATGTGTACAAATGCTTAGGTAGTGAATTTAATTACCTACAATGATTTATGTTTAGCTACTCCTGTCGCGTAATATCAACAATGCAAACCAAAATCTACTCTCAAAACTTCTCCTCACTCCACTCAGATTTAAAAAAAAAATTCGCAGTACGGTGCTGGTAACTATACACCCCTACATATATATACATATGTATACGTAGACTGTATGTATGTCGTTGCGTATATGAACGTATATACAACTGCCGTAACCGTTGCTTTCAACCGCAAGAACACGATAAAGAAGGAGAAAGAGAAGAAGGAAAACGAGGAGAAGAAGAAGAAGAAGAAGAAGAGGCAGATGATGATGATGATGATGATGACGGAGCTGCCCCGAAGTATAGCACTACCTAGTACCGGGCTCCTCTCATTAGTATTCTCGTCGAATTAATCGAAAAACAGCGCGTTCTCCTCCCGGCAAAGGAATACCGACGGCATTCATCGTACCGCATTCCGGCCCGGCTCATTTCTGCCGCTAAATGACATCGACCGGCACAGGAAATATTTCAAAATCGTGCTGAAAAAGTACTCGCACGGACAGACGCGACCCATAAACATTCGACAGGGAATGTCGTGCACTCACGAGGTCGCTCTTCGTCGTTTGCCTCTCGATGCAGGCCGCTGGCTGCCGACGGTGCGAGCTCCGTTTGAAACCTTTCGGATCGATCGTCCGTTCGAATTTTCGCGAAACTTACTGGTGCAACGGCGATAAAATTTAAGATATCGAAAACTTTAACTTCTACGGCTCAGAAAAAGGAATCCAATACAGTAACGCCTGCTGCAACGCATGTTCTAATCCTATCGCATATTGTGGAGCAATAAATATTGATGACAAACAAAGAAACCTTTCGTAGGGAATAAATTATTAGGTCTATGTTTTTTGGTAAAAAAAACACGTAATTTTCAAGTGAAATTAAGCTTCTTCTTATCCAAAATTTTGGTTTTGCTGTGTGAGACGCATTGTCGTGTAACTAAATCACTTTGCCGTGTCTTCTGATCCATTCCAGTCGTCTTTCGATTAAAACGTGGTTTAAATTTAATCATTTGTTGGCGAAACTCTTGATACACAACGCATCAAGGGTTTCTATATTCGCTAGAGACGAAAACCTTCTAGCGTAGTTTACACGTTGAGTTACCGTGACACTTTGATTTCCCTGTTTTCTCCTGAAGAGGCCTTCTCCTGTTTTCTGTCTTCGTTCTCTCATTCCTTCTTTTACTATTTATTTCACCACTTCTTCTTTTTCACACCCTTTTTTCCTTCTTTTTCTATTTATTTTTTCTTTTTCCTCTTACTCTTATTTCATAGTTATATCTCGTCCATGACAAGGTACAATTCCGGAAGTAGTTCGCTTATTATTGTATTTGTATTGACTTGTTCAACTTTTTATCGACATTACTTAATAAAACATATTATTATTACTATAGACTTAGTTTATACATAACACATGGGCTGAAAACTCTCAGGCCTAAGAAAGAAAACAAAATTAGCTTTATTCATAAATGTAATCTCCATCAATACCACTTTTGTAGAACGATTTATCTTTTGCCTCAAAGTAGGCCTCAGTTTCAGCGATAACCTCTTCATTCGTGCGAAATTTCTTACCGGCGAGCATTTGTTTGAGTTCTGCGAACAGCCAGTAGTCACTGGGAGCCAAATCTGGCGAATACGGTGGGTGTGGGAGCAATTCGAAGTTCAATTCATGTAGTTTTGCCATTGTTTTGATTGACTTGTGACACGGTGCGTTGTCTTGATGAAACAAAATTTTTTCTTTGCCATATGCGGTCGTTTCTTTGCAATTTCGGCCGTCAAACGCGCCAAAAACGCTATATAATATTCACTGTTGATTGTATTTCCTTTCTCAAGATAGTCGATGAATATTACACCACGTACATCCCAAAATACCGAGGCCATAACCTTTCCAGCCGATTGTTGTACTTTCGGGCGCTTTGGACGAGGTTCACCAGTTGCTGTCCACTCAGATGACGATCGTTTTGATTCCGGAGTGAAGTGATGGATCCATGTTTCATCCATTGTCACATATCGACGCAAAAATTCCGGTTTGTTACGTTTAAACATGACCAAACACTGCTCAGAATCATCAACACGTTCTTGTTTTTTGTTAACAGTGAGCAAACGCGGCACCCACTTTGAACAGAGCTTTCTCATAGTCAAATGCTCATGCAGTATAAAGCCAATACGTTCTTTTGATATCTTTACGATGTCAGCCAACTCACGCAACTTCACTTTTCGATTATTCAAAACGATTTTGTGGATTTTTTTGATGTTTTCTGGTGTTACCGCCTCATTAGGACGTCCACTGCGGTGTCTCTACGACCACGTTTGAAGTCAGCAAACCAACGTTTTATTGTTGTTTCTGATGGAGCGGAGTCCCCATAACACTTTTCAAGCCATTGCTTCGCTTGAATGGTATGCTTTCCCATCAAGAAGCAGTGTGAAATTAAAACACGAAATTGTTTTTGATCCATTGTTTTGAAAATAACAAAAGTAGCGTGACTCTTAGCACAATAATTCGCAAACTAATGAATAGAATATCATGAAATTCTAACAGCTGTCTTTTGAAGGTTAGCACTAATTGAGAGAAAGGTGACTGCAATAAAACTAGCGTCATCAATGTGTTAGGCCCGGGATTTTTCAGCCCATGTGTTATATACATCTCCTACATTATTATTAGATGGTGCATATTCTATAAACATTACACCCTTTAACACAATGTCTTTAATAAAATGTTTTTATATATTTTAATGTCTTGTAATTTCATAGTTTTTAATCATTGAAGTTACACTTTGACAGGCTAATTTTAATATTGTCTTAGCATCACTACCCATACAGTTTCCTAAAACAAAACCCTTTACGTACAATACTTCTGGTGTACAAGGTGCTGATGTTATATATTCTGCCTCAACACTTTTACACTTTTACGGTCCTTTTTGTCATCACAAAGTCGCACATCCTAGTCTGAATCACTATATGCCATCAAATTTTCTCCAGTAGAGTTTCGTTCAAATACCATACACAAACGTTGCGTATTATTTATGTATTTGAGAACGCGTTTGGTTGTTTCCCTAGTTGACACTAGAAATCTTCTTAAGCAAGTCACGCTGTAGTAGTCCTTGATATCATCGCTAAATAGTTTAAGCTGTTAATTAGCTCTCTGTAGGGTATATTGGATCTAATATCTTGCAGTACCTCCAAATTTACTTAGATTATAGCTACTAGTTTCGTGCAATTATTATGCACATCCTCAGGCCAAGACTATAAAATCTTGGAAATTGACGTTTTACCATTACATCTTTATAGGCCCTTTCATCCAAAATACAGCCAACTTTAAGCGAATTAGAGAAATTGGACCAATCAATAATGGAAAAGTAGAATCATTTACGGTTTTTGTCGCCATTTTTACAGGTTATGCTATCACTGATCACCTTTCGTCAATTCGAACACGATAGTAAATAATTATACACAAATTATTTTTTATTTATTTTTTTATTTTAGATTTGTTATAATTTTTATTTATTATCAAGATGAACCAGGATCTGGTACATCAAAGAAGCCGATAACGATCAAATCAAAGCCATAATTGATTCGGGAAGGCTCTTGAGTTAAAGGAAATTCATTTAACCCAACGCATTAATACATTTTCCAGAATACTGAAACTTTTTCGAAAGAATTTAAACCCCATTAGATTTCCTAATCTATCCCAAGGTCTCCTGATGAGTTGCCAATCTTAAGTTAAATAAATTACGGTCATTCCAAACGACCAACGATCCGAAGTTATACCGGATTTGATTACCATGCGTACCGGGTCTCTTCTTCTTTACGTGTCGGCGTACTACTAGACGAGAATGGTAATCGTAGGACACGTAGACGTCGAAAAAAAATTGATACATTTCCACTGAAACGTTTTAATTATACCCCCCAAGTCTCTATCATCCGTCTTGAACCGCTGTTATGCAACTCCTTCTTCGCATTCAAGAACGGCCATCAAAATTTCGCGAATTCTAGATCGGAAATACGTGAGCGGAATACGATATTCGGCGTTAATGTTGGATTTGTATGCGAAAGCGATAAAGGCGGTTTTATTTTTGCATTACAAGAGGACAAACTGAAAGATAGAAGCTGCTATATTGTTGTAGTGGCTTTCGCTTATGTCTACATACCGAGTTTTTTTATTATACATTCTTTCTTCTGGGTAATTTAAAAAAGAAAATATCATTACGCAAACAGTTATACATGAGTAGGTGCTGGTACCTAAAAGAACTGGTATTTCTTCCTAGCAGCTCTAGTTTTTGAGATAGACCACGGTGAAATTTATTACTCATACTAAACATTTAGGACGCCTAAATTGTCTGTTTTTACCTCAAATTTCAATTATAATATGATTCTGATTCTCAGCATTCCCCATTACTGGAAAAATCTGCTTCTCTAACCCAACCTAAATCCTAATCCCATTCTACTTCATTTACCTTGAACATAGGCTTCCCCGTATCTCTGTCTGCCTCCCACAGTTCAGTTTAGTATTGTGCTTTCGAGTGTACTAAATATTCGCTTTAAATTATTGCATGAATATTAAAAATTCGAATGATAACAATGGCTTCTACAGGGTGGCGCAGGGGAACGGGAAATTTTGAACGTTACAGTTGTCAGCACTGTAGAGCCGGCAGTTGTTCGTAACGTCGCACAATTGTTGTGAACGCATTGCCATTTAGTAATCATGGATCGTTGGACTGGTGCGGAACGTGCAGTAGCTGTAAGAGCGTTTTATAAAAATTGTGATAGTGCGACTGCCGCGCAGAGAATATTTCGACAGCATTACCAGCTTGGACGTCATGGACGTGTCCCATCGCGCATGCGATTACAACGTGGGTGCGTAATTTTGAAGAAACGGGATCTGTCTTGAAAAAGAAAGCTCCAGGTGGTATTCGAACGGTACGTACCCCAGAGAACATTGAGGCTGTTAGAGCTGCAATCGAGACAAGTCCTCGCCGCTCCGTTCAACAGCATGCATCTACGCTAGGGATTAAGCGACGAAGCTTACAAAGAATACTGCACGAATTATATTTCCATCCCTATAAGTTGCAGATTGTGCAACAATTACATGAACGAGACCCAGCGTCACGTATGGGGTTTAGTAGGCAGATATTGGCTAAAATTAACGAGGACGCGAATTTCGTTGGTAACATATGGATATCAGAGGAGGCCCATTTCCACCAGAACGGTTTCGTAAACAAACAGAATTTTCGTTATTGGGCCCAGGACAATCCTTGTGAGTTACACCAGCGACCACTACATAGCGACAAGGTCACAATATGGTGTGCTATATCATGTCATGGTGTTATCGGCCCTTATTTTTTTTCACGTGAGGATGGTAGTTCAGCGGCAGTAACATCCGCTCGATATGTTGAAATTCATTCACAGACATTTTTTACACCGAGACTGTACGAGCTAAATCTTAACATGGAAAACATGTGGTTTCAGCAGGACGGAGCCACGTCACAGACTGCTCGACATTCGATGGCAGCAGTTCGTCAATTGTTTGGAAGACGTATTATTTAACGTACTGGTGACATTGAATAGCCTGCGAGATCCCCTGATCTTAGTGTGTGCGACTTCTTCCTGTGGAGGTATCTTAAAGGCAAGGTGTACCATACATGACCTGCAACAATCCATGAACTGAAGGAGAACATTCAACAAGAAATCACTGCCATTCCCCAAGATTTGCTACACCGCGCATTCCAGAGTTTTCGTAACAGGCTGCTAGAGTGTGAACGCCGAATGGGAGGACATCTTTCCGATGTCATCTTTAAAAAGTAAAGAGACACTTTTGGACATTTTGATTGTAAAAACATAAATGGCATGCTGCATACAAGCACTTTCGTTAATAAGTTACTAGTTTTATGAATTTATTCGTGGAAATGACGTTATTTCAAAATTTCCCGTTCCCCAGCGCCACCCTGTACAAGCAGATGAAATTGTGTGAACCGCCCAGATGTTATTTGTTACATTTGTGGTGAATACATTTTTAAGGAAAGTAGTAAACCCATATCTCCCTTTGCAAAAAGGGCATATTTGTATGCAAAACATTCGTAGAACATTTGCGACAGTGGAGAAGCGAAAAGAGAAAAAGCTTAAAATTTGGAGTAACCATCATGATGATTGCTATTCTTTTGTCAACATCAAAGGCTTTAAACGCAATAACTGGCATAAATAGGTATACCCTAACATATACCCCTCATTCTGAAGGAATATCTATTTCAACGTACAGTAACTTACCTATGCTTCCGGAGGATTACTCGGATACATCGTCTGACGAGGTGCAGTTCCAGAAAAGTGAAGGTGATAGTGATTTTGAAGGACTATCAGTGAGTCCGGCTTTAGCCAACAAGACCTTGTTAGAGACCTGAACCTCTCAAGTGAGTTGTCGGAACTACTTGCTTCCAGATTAAAGGAAGAGAACTTACTGTGTCCAGGTTACATTTTATCGTACCAGAGAGAAAGATCTGTAGTATTTAAAGCATTTCATAGTACAATAAAGTACTTCTCTAAAGAAAACAACTTAGTCTTTTGTAATGATAATCCAAGCCAAGTGAATGGCGTGTTTTCTTGGCTATTCTGGACTATTTTGTATTCTCTTACTTGAAAAGCAGGGTTTTTAGTTAATTTGCAAGAACTGCGACAAGGAATAATTCAAGAATGTACAAACATAACGCCACAAGTGCTACAAAAAAGCTGTTGATAGCATATGGTCGTTTTCAGCAGTTACTGTAACTTTTCTATTTATTTTTTTTTAATTAAAGTGTTATTCAAACGGTAAATCATTTTTATTTCATCACTGCTTAAAATACACATTTCACATTTCGCAGTTATGTACAAATATTAACATCAATGTGATACTTAGCCTGTCAGAATTGTATAAAAAAAAATTCATGTAATTATCTCATTTCAGTATTCAAATATTCTTAGTATCTCTTCAACGTTCTAAATATAATATACAACATAAATACTTAGATCGTTTTGTACGTTTTGCAAGATTCTACTCATAACCCTACTAGGAAACATGCCGTAGCATTTTAACACCCGCCAAAGCTGTCTGGATAAACTCGTCCTATACGTATAAATCTTAACGGTTTCGTATTACGTATATATAACTAGCACATCTTTTTCAAACATTTACACTTGTACGGACATAAAATAGATATATTATTTGTGTTTGTAGTGATAGTAGGTGCATATGTGTACTTAATTCATAATTTATACAAGAAAGTACACGTCAGATAAAGAAACAGATTTACTCACGACGTTCACCGTTCTGGTTAGAGCCCGGCTCCGTACATAAATTCCATATTCACAGCAATTCCATTTATGGGAGCTCCTTAATGTTAATGTGGGTAAATGGTGAAGTTGGATTTGGTTTCGTTTCAATTAGCGTGAACTGTGTCACACGACTGGCATATCTAAATTTAATTCCACAAAGATATTTTAAAAATGTGCCCGCTTAGACTTTTCATGGTTGAAATAAAATGGTGCCTATTAACAGTTACTGAAAGCATTAGAGTTGATAATACGAATTAGTCTTTTATCTATATGTGGGTGTATCATTAGTAAGTATGTACCTGTAGAATGAAGCGAGCGACGCGGTAAATTTTACGTCGTTAAATCTAGGGAGAAAAGAACGATAATTTTTCATGGGAAACATTTAAATCCAAAATAAAGTAAAAACCAACAACTGAAACATGAAACAAAGGTTTTTATTTCAGCAAAATATTTTACAATAGTTCTAAGATTAGTTTTGAGATTCACTCAGTCAGTCAGTTAGAAGTTTACTGGACTTTTGCGCACATTCAGCAAATTTCTACAGTTTTGGATTTCTTGATATCTTCGGCACATTAAGGCCTTATACATTAAAAAATTTAATACTTATCCGATGCAAGAATTTAGTCACAATACTCTACTGGGGATGTCTAATAGTGATTCCTTAGAACTACGTAGGAAACAGGTTGAGTGCAAATTCTTATTTAATTTGCTTAACAATGGCGTTGATGTCCCTGAATTGTTGAGTCAAAATAATTTTATGGTTCGTCGTCTGGAATCCAGGCAAACAAATATATTTTATTGTCAGGCCCCTAGAACTAGCATTGCCATCAGGTCCCCGTTATATAGAATGTGTAACGGCTTCAACTCTTTGGATACCTGTCGCTTTTGGCGTTATATAAACCACATGTACAAGTCATACGATCTATCGAAAATTTCAGTCTTGTCTATTTATGTATCTTCTTTAAGGGCAGTTTTGAAACCTTTTTATCTACTGAAAACCTTTACTGCTGGATAAAATTTATTGTAGGCGTCTGTTTGTTACTAATAAATTTAAATTAGATTTTATTTGTTGCGCGGTTACATTACCAGAAGAGGCTAACCCAAATATCGACGAGCGCTGCCTTCGAGTTAGTTTACGATTACTTCCCTTAATTGTTGATGTTCTTAGCCATGGCCCGGTTTGTAAACCCTATCTCTATAACAATTTATTGGTGTCTATTCCTTTTCGGATAGTAATTTACCTTTCCGCGTTTTTATTGATCATAACACATGGGCTGAAAAGTCCCGGGCCTAACAAAGAAAACACGTTTTTTTGTGGTTCAAAATTAGCTTTATTCATCAACGTAATCTCCATCAAGAGCAACGCAATCATTCCAGCGCCGCTCTAACATTTCAATACCACTTTTGTAGAACGATTTATCTTTAGCCTCAAAATAGGCCTTTGTTTCAGCGATAACCTCCTCATTCGTGCGAAATTTCTTACCGGCGAGCATTTTTTTGAGGTCTGCGAACAGCCAGTAGTCGCCGGGAGCGAAATCTGGCGAATACGGTGGATGTGGGAGCAATTCGAAGTTCAATTCATGCAGTTTTGCCATTGTTTTGGTTGACTTGTGACACGGTGCGTTGTCTTGATGAAATAACATTTTTTTCTTTGCCATATGCGGTCGTTTCTTTGCAATTTCGGCCTTCAAACGCTCCAATAACGCTATATAATATTCACTGTTGATGGTATTTCCTTTCTCAAGATAGTCGATGAATATTACACCACGCACATCACAAAATACCGAGGCCATAACCTTTCCAGCCGATTGTTGTACTTTCGGGCGCTTTGGACGAGGTTCACCAGTTACTGTCCACTCAGATGACGATCGTTTTGATTCCGGAGCGAAGTGATGGATCCATGTTTCATCCATTGTCACATATCGACGCAAAAATTCCGGTTTGTTACGTTTAAACATGGCCAAACACTGCTCAGAATCATCAACACGTTCTTGTTTTTGGTCAACAGCGAGCAAACGCGGCACCCACTTTGAACAGAGCTTTCTCATTGTCAAATGCTCATGCAATATAAAGCCAATACGTTCTTTTGATATCTTTACGATGTCAGCTAACTCACGCAACTTCACTTTTCGATCATTCAAAACGATTTTGTGGATTTTTTTGATGTTTTCTGGTGTTACCGCCTCATTTGGACGTCCACTGCGTTCTGCATCATCGGCGTCTCTACGACCACGTTTGAAGTCCGCAAACCAACGTTTTATTGTTGTTTCTGATGGAGCGGAGTCCCCATAACACTTTTCAAGCCATTGCTTCGCTTGGACGGTATTTTTCCCATCAAGAAACAGTGTAAAAAATCCATTGTTTTGAAAATAAGAAAAGTAGCGTGACTCTTAGCAGAATAACTCACAAACTAATGAATAGAATATCATGAAATTTTAAAGAAAGGTGACTGCAATAATACTAGCGTCATCTATGTGTTAGGCCCGGGACTTTTCAGCCCATGTGTTATATATTTATCAATAAATAAACCTTTGAAGATGTTTAAAGCCTTTTTTAAACTGAAAGGTAATGTCTGATTTCGTAAGAGGTGTGTCTAACTTTATGGGATTATAAAAAATTCACTCGTATTTATAAGTTTATATGGCGGGTACTTTCCCTACGTCAAAATAATATCTCTGCTCTCTCTTTACGTTCAGAAACGTAATTCTAGGTAATTCCCAACTAATACCGTTGCTAGATGTTTATAAGGGCACTACAACATTATATGGAACTATACGCTGAGTGTATATTCGTAGAAATGTATATAGAAATTGTATATTTCAAGGGTACACAACATTATGTTTAATGTAATAATAATAGCGATTTATTAAAACCTACAGATCTTACAAGGATATAATTATATTGTAGGATATTTCTCTTAAAACATTAACCTACTTCTACATGCAGTAGATAGTGCAATTAGCAATGTATCCACATTAGTAATTGGGATTGGTATCAGGGTTAGGCATTTCTGTATATTCGATAACGATACACTATTTCGTATCATGTTTTACTAAAAAAAGAAAATATTTTCTATGTAATGTAAAAGAATCCTGTAAATTTACACCATAAACACTCAATATGAAAAAATTACGTTGACTCCAATGCCTAAGAATTTTGAAGATGTCTAGTCTTTCTTACACTGAAAGATAATGCCTGATTTAGTATGATGTCTGACTAACTGTGTGGAATTATAGAAATTTCGCTAGTATTTATACATTTATACGACAGGTACATCTCCGAAATATATAACAGGTATAATATTAACAAAATAATGTCTCCTATTTATTTTAGAAATGTAATTCTAGGTAACTCCCGGCTCATACCATTGCTAAATATTCATTGGCGAACTACAAAATTGTATGGAACTATAGAAGTTCCACTGAATATATGCTTCAAAATGCCAAATAATTCTCCGGTATACTGGAACAAATATATTACGAAAATTGCTTGCTAGATCTAACTTTTCATGGCTTCCATTTTTCTATTTTCTTCCGAGTGTATCGTTTAAATTTCCAACTGTATATTCTCCACAAATCGACACGCTCAAAACACCGAACAATCCTACTGGCACGTTAATGAGAATCTTAACGTGCATCGTGTTTGTAAACGAGCTAAAAACAAAGCCATAAACATGCGAAAATTTTCCCCGGCGACTTTTATGTTACTCGTTAGGAGGCACTGGGACTCGTATAAACAATAAATTGTCCAAAATTACTTGTATAACGTATGACGTTTGAGTATACATAGGCTATTGTAGCATATATATATATATATATATACATATATGTGTATATATATATATACATATATGTATATATATATACATATATATATATATGTACCAAGAATATTTTATGCGTACAGGGTCGTCGAAACGAAATGTAATAAATACATAAAGTTTTTGATTTCACTAACGAACACAGTGATTCAAGATTGATAGTTTTTCTGAGTCTTTGGACTCTCATCTTCCAGACATTGATTCCAGATTACCATCGTTGTGTTTGCAATCTGTTTCGGTAGAGGAAGTAATACAATGCATCAAGATTTTAAAGAACAAATTTACAGCTAGTGATGACAGCATTCTTGTTTTTTCGTGAAGGATTGTGTTACTATCTTTGCCACTCCTCTATGTATAATCTTTAATCTAGCCCTACACACGTTGATCATCATAAGTTGTTGGAGAAGCTGACTTTTTTCGGTGTCAGGAATTTCCTAAGATTAATTACGTTTATTTTAGTGGATTTAAATCTCGAACTTTTTACTCCATCTCTAGAGCACCTCAAGGACCGAACCTTGGTGCGTTCCCCATTAATACATATATCGATGATTTTTTAAACTGCCCTTTATTAGTCTATGCTGACGATATTAAAATCTACCACGCAGTTAACTCCTTCGATGATGTTGACCTTCTGCAGCGTAATTTGGACATGATTCATGCCTGGTGACTGCATTATAATTTAAAATTAAATGTAGATAAGTGTTTCTTCATGTCTTTTACAGAAAGGGTGTGTAGAATCGATTCTCTATATTGCATAAACAATATTAATATTACTCGTGAATCTTCTATTAAAGATATATATATAGATGAGATATGATAAAGGTGTGATATATGATGAAAAGTTTACATTCTCTAACCATGTTTCAGATGTCGCGACAGCCGCTTCTAGATTTATTTTTCGCACTTTCAAAGATTTTACTAGCCTTGATGCAATAAAGACCCTTGTCTTTGCTTTCGCGGTTTCCAACTTTGAATATGCATCCGTGGCTTGGTATCTTTTCTACAACATCCTAATCAATCTTCTTGAGCGGACTCAGCGCAATTCTTTGATATATTTATCATATAAGAACGATAGGTTAGGATATCACCTATCGTAGGAGAGGTATACCCTACGACGAGCTAATTCATAGGCGTGACTTTGTAACGCTTGTTGAAACAAGAAACCGTATTAATGCTTCTTTTATGCAGAACATTCTCACCGGAAGAATTCAGTCTCCTGGTGTGTTGTCTCGAGTTGGCCTCATTGTGCCACGTCTGGAATTGAGGTCGCACCATCTGCTACGGATTCCTACAGCTAGGACCTTTCTTTCACCTTTTTCACATTTTCTTTTCCCTTTTATTTCTTTGTTTTTTTCTCCTCTCACTCTTATTTAATTTTCTGTCACCATGACATGGTCCAATTCCGGAAACAGTTCGTTTATTAATCTTTACTTAAAATTCTAACGATTCCAAACAGAACAATGCATTTTTGAAAAGCCAAACGACAATCGCAGATCTGTCCTTCTCTTTTGCATTGCACTGTACGTACAACACGACACGATTATGGAATGGTAGAGTCGGCTGTGGCCTCCACACGGTCGTATAATAAATATGTAAAATAATACGAACCCGGTTACTACGATTCCTCACCGCTCGAGTCCGATGGATTCGCCGTTGCGCTCGCTCCAATCGGCCAACCGGTTTGATTAGCCGCCGTAACTGTTGGCCGTTTTGGTCTGACAACGCACTGCACAGCGATAGAATTAAAACAAACGATACGAACGACGGCGCGTAGGCATCGCCGCATCGGCTAGGCGCTCCGTAAAGGAATTATTAAACGGAGAGACGTAGAAAGAGAGAAAAAGAAGTGAAAAAAAATCTCGTGTTTAACACGAACGCGTTATTGTGTAACATAAACATTTATTCAGGTAAAAATTGTGTTGTTACACATGAATTTGTAATTGCGTACTTCTAGGGCTACGACGCGATGTTAAAAAGGAAGGTACAGTTAGGTGTAAAACTAAATCAGCGTCATGAATACTTGATTATACATGTTATGTACGGGGTATGTGCAGAAAACTAAGTTTTGAAAGGTAATAGAAAAGCATTGAATGTGTTTACTGTTCTTGTTTTGTGTGTAGATTTTATTACACCAATAGTAAAGAGAGATATTTAGACAGTTTGTACGAGGATCACGCTATATATTTTGGATTCAAAGAAACTACAAATCTTTAATTACGTTCAAAATAATCACCTCCTGTATCAATACACTTTTGCAAGCGGAGCTTCCACAACGTGAAAGCTTGAAGCCAATTGACGATTGCAAGGACTGTGTGGATGTACAATTCACAGGTATAGCAGTAAACTCCACTCACACAAATTAATTAATTATGCGGAACGCAGCGTTTCGAGAGCACGTGGGCTCCCGAAACGCTGCGTTCGGCATAATTAATTAATTTGTGTGAGTGGAGTTTACTGCTATACCTGGGAATTGAAGCCAATTACTTTATGGAATTCTCTCAAGAAATTGACGAGTTGCTTCATCTAATTTTCCGTCATGATGTCAAATGTCGACCACGTAAATGCTTCTTTAGGTTAAATAACAAGTAGAAATCACACATGGCTATATTAGGCGAATGGCATGAATGTTCAATGAGTATTACATTAGTTTCAAATAAAAATTCAACTGTTTGCTATGAGCTGTGTGACGATGGATTGTCGTAATGCAACTGTTACGTTCTCCTGATTTGAAAAACAGCGCCGCTGTAGCCTGCTCGTAAATTCCTGAATTACTTGGCCAATACTTGTAGAATATGTTCGCTTATTTACTAGATGGAAGGTTATGCAGTGACACTTAATGCGCATGCGCAAAACAATATATTTAAAAAATAAAATGTGTACACGGTTTCACACACTATGTACAGTTACGATGTAGGTAAGATATATATACAGTAAAATTCCCCTTCGAGGACACCCCTCTTACACGGACACCTCCCTTAAACGGACAGTTTCTCATGGTCCCGACCGGCTCTCATATAATTTCCATTGTATTAACTCTTTCTTGGACGGACATTCTCTTGAACGGACGCGGACACGAGAAAATGTTCTCGTAACCGGACAAAAAATAAAATAAAAAGAAACGCCACAATATAAATTTCAAAGCGATTTCGGGAAAAGGAGCTTCGGTTAATGCTGAAGATTTTTCATCGTTTTTAAAAAAATTTCCTTCTTTGATTAAGGAATATTCATCGAGAGACATCTATAATGCCGATGAGACTCGCCTGTATTTTAGGCCTCTACCCGACAAAACGCTCACATTAAAGAAGGAAAAATGTGTGGGGGTAAGTATCCCAAAGAGAGGTTTACAATTTTGCATTGTGCAAATATGGCGGGTGAAAAAGAAAAACTCCTAGTCATTGGTAGGGCAGCTAAACCCAGAGCCTTTAAAAACATTAATATAAATAACCTGCCTGTAACGTGGAAATACAATAAGAAAGCTTGGATGACAGGACAAATTATGACAGAGTGGTTGCAAGACCTAGATTGGAAAATGGCTAAAGAAAAAGAAACATTTTGTTATTTTTAGACAATGCGGGATCTCATCCGAAAGACGTTGTCTTAAATAATATAAAAATATTATTTTTGCCCCCTAGTTGTACATCAGCTTGTCAACCACTTGACCAGGGGATTATAAAGAATTTTAAAACTTATTACCGAAGTCCAATACTCAAACATCTGCTAGTAAACATTGAAACTGCTGGTACAGCTTTTGAGTTGATAAAGAAAATTACACCACTGGATGCAGTTTATTTGGCAAAAACCGCTTGGGACCAAGTAACCAAAGAGACAGTTCAAAATTGCTTCCGCGGAGCTATTTAATCATGTAAATATGCAGAGTGAAGACCAGTTAACTGAGGCTGATACATCTGATCTAGAAGATTATTTACCTCTTAGTGTACTTTCAGATATCCTCAAAAATAAGAATTTATTGAAATTGACGGATAGTGAAAACCTTAATGATTTTTTGAACGTAGCTGAAGATTTGTATGTTGAAGATCCAGATTCAGAACAAGAAATTGCAAATCCAGGTGAAATACAAGAACTTTCGGAAGATTCTGATGTCGATGAGGTTCCAGTACCAACAGAAGCTATCCCAAATTACGGTAAAGCTATTACACTAACCAAGCAGCTCAAAAGTTTTGTCGAAAATCACGGGGATACAGAGCCTTTGGAGCTTCTTTCTAAATTAGAAATACGATTTCAAGACGCCATTTTAAAGAAAAAGAGAAGACAAACAACAATATATGAATTTTTGCGTCCTTAAAGTGACTATTCATTTCATTGTTTTGTATTACACACTACATCTATGTATCTATGTACATATATTATACTTTGTATGTATATATCTAAAGGAAATAAACTTTTTTTCTTAAGTTTAAAGTTTCTTATTTATTTTAAAAACATTTATATACATATACGATTTAAATGTTCCAGTTTCTTTAATATATTCATTTTTCGTTAAAACACGATTTTTGTTGTATCTACTACATATTTCTTTTATGCGGACACCCCTCCTGAACGGAGATCTTCAATTGGTCCTCTTGGTGTCCGTTCAAGGGAGATTTCACTGTATATATATATATTATTAACTCTTTGCGAATACGGACGACGCCATCCTTAGGGCCATGCAATATCCTGCAAATTATGTTAAGAAGAAGTTTTAATATCTGTAATAATTTAGGAAATATTTGCAAAAATTGAAAAATCGTCCAAACTTTGGAGGGGGCTGTACCCCAAAATCGTGCGGATACGCCGACAGAAAAAATACGTGTCTTATTTTAAGGTACTCTTTCGATATGTCAAGTTTCATCGAAATCGGAGAGGGACACCCGCCGGTGTTCCCTTGTTAGTAAAAGATTGCGTTACTTTTACATAGATTTGTTTTAAATTCGATTGCTCTTCAACTTATTTTCAATCTTATGCACGTTAGTTAGTAATTACTGTAGTTATAATACTGTAAATGAAATGCTTTCTCTATCTAATTAATAAACCACTGTTATTAAGGTATTCGTTCCCAGCATTCGCCATAGAGTGAAAAAAACCACAGAAAACCTCAACCCTGAGAAACAGCCCAGGGATTCGAACCCAGAATCCCGAGACTAATAACCATACGTGCAAAGTATTGTCACCAATCCTTACTGTATTAAGCTGCAGGTTCGTCGGGATAGAATTGTAGAATCACAGATTTAATTTGTTGGAAATACTGACAATAATAAGAAGTCACCTCCGACTGTGTTTCCCAACGTGTAAGAATAGGCTGTGGTGGTTTGAGAATACCAGCTTACCGTTTCCGAAATTCTCCAGTTAATTTGGGATATTTGAAAAACACTTTTTTAGCATCGACCTCTGGAAAATATTCTCGAATACTTTGTGCTACAAGATGTAAAGAATGAACTTTACACGTCAGATGTAACGTCTCACACAGCCTTCTTTAAGAGAACGACCTACAGATCGCATTGTCGCAGCACGAACACTCATGAACATCAACAATTGATTAGCTGAATTGCAAAAACTCAAGAGTAATAGTCCAAAACACCCCTTCGAACATTTAACTTTTCAGGCTAAACGATGGTTTCTCATTTTTGCACCTACCTGTACGCTTATACAGAGTAAAGTGGTTTAAGACGACTTGTCGTTGTCTCTTGTTCCGTACGTCGTTTGTCCTTCCTTGTCTTCTCGATCCCGATACGCGTTGCTTTTGTTTTGTTTACAATGGTTAAAGATGTTTTAATTTCGATTGCGTTAAATGTACTTGCTCGACGTTTACATTAAACTAGTTTCAGCTCGATCTCGTATGCAGAACGGATGAATAATTCCATCATTATAATCGTACATGGATGTGTTATTGTAAAACGTTATTTTTCGCGACAGTATCCAATAGATTTCGACTCGATGAACATGTTAACCTACTTCGTTTAATTGAGCGATCTTACACGTTCTTTTAAGGAATAACTGGTAAATCTTAACATTTTTAAACATCACTCGAAATTTTTTAAAAGTATGAACTCAGGACCCCCTGGGAAATTCTATGATGTGTTTCGAAAATCTAACTAGACTAAAATCAGTTGCATTCCACTGCCATCCAGCTCATGCAATTGATTTTATCCTCTTCGTTACCATCTGCTTACTTTTAACCACTCTAAGTTGGAGGTCGTATGAGGCTGAGGATTCAGATACACCCTTTATTGTATTTTTTCTTTTCAACCCTTTATTTAAGTTATTTATTATTTAAATTATGTTTAACGGGCCTAGTACTATTATACAATATCGAATTTTAGTGATCATTTGAAAAATTAATTAAAAGATATTAAACACGACCCCAATTTCATCAACAATTTATCTAGAAGGTATACGTCAACAAGCAGAGTTGCAAGTATTGGGCAACTGTCAATTGCACAAACGACCACTACGTAGCCAAAAGATTACAGTGTCATGTGCTGTATCAATGCGATGTATTAAAAACACATAAAAAAAATTACCAATACAATACACGAAAGCTGTATTAGCAGCATTATTTTTTGGATAATGCGAGATGTGATTGGGCCTTACTTCTTCTAGAATAACAGAAAGAATATATTAAAATCTTCAAAACATTTCTTATTGATCAACTTCGATTTCGTTAATCTTTGATTCTCTATCTGAGAAAGTGGCGAAGATATCATTTTTATGCACAACTGTTGAACGGCAAAATTTTCAAAAAACTGAAATGTTCAAATCATGCCTCTTTCAAAGGAACAGCTGGTTTCCCATTTTAGGTGACTAATTGCCTATACGTCATTTGTTTAATCACCACAGCTATGTTTCCCGTAAGAATCTATCTGGTAGAATCCAAATATGACAACAAACTTGATCTACGACTCTCAGGGACTGCAGTACAAGAAGTCGAAAGAAAATGGTGTGGTCACCCTGATTCTATTTCTGTATCAGTGTCTCCCATCGTCCTAACCTATTTTTGTAGCAATATTTGGCTTCTATGAGATCGATTGATGTATGTTATGATTTGAGAAGAATTAGAGATAGTGCTGTTGGATTGCTGTGAATCGATTCTATGAAGACGAAGTCTAAGTGCTAAAGGCTTTATAAAGCAAGTGAACAACAATCAAACCAGAATTACTTGATAGGAAATGAAGCCCAAGGTGAAGCCAATCGCAATGCATTTGAATTGGTGATGCTTAATTGTCATAATTCTAGTTTTGTAATGAATTCCCTTAAGATTCTCAAAGGTATTGCTCCATTGCTGCAATAAGGTTTTCATTTGATCAAAACTTCCTTCCAGTAAGAACAAATTTAAGTTCGAGAAAACGAATGAAATCTACTTTAGGCTTTGACGAAAGTTTTTCAGGAACAACTCCACAAACAGCATTATGAGAAAGAATTCTCTTATTGACCGCACCAGCTGGTCTTTCAAAAATTGCATTCTTTAATCATACTATAACAATCATCAAATACTCAAAAACCTTCGTCTTAGAGATGTCCGTGATCTTTCTATTTCAAAATGAATCCTATAAAACGATTACGTCGAATCCAAATAAAACCTTACTGAACCGGTGGCGAATTGTAAACCTTCTCCGTAAGAAATACACGTTCTCAGGAAAAAACTAAAAAACGTATACTTCATTATAATTAAGTAAAGTGTTGCGACCAATGAAGCAAGAAATCTACGCTCAAATAAACGATTAGTATATGAGCCGTATTAATAGAACGGTGCAGCAAAAATAAACGCTTAAACCTAATCGATAGTAGGCAAGGTATGACTGCAAGGTTGCCTTAGTTAGCACTTAAACCGTCGGTCATTTATTTCTCGCATTTATTAGCCTGTAAGACGATTTGCTTTATGATGCGGTAGCGAAATATAATGTAATCGCTGGGAATTAGAATCCGAACTGATGAAATTTTGCTTTTTCCTTTTCTTTTGAATGTTAAAATCTTGAGATGAATTTATCAAGATTTACTGACTATTATACCCAGGTTTGTTAGCAATTTCATTGATGCAGGGTGATTATTATAAAGTTTACAGTCAAAATAATACAAATTTCTTTGGTAGAACAAGAATTTACTTTTCCAGATTTTCGGTGAGGAAATTATGAATATACGTATTGTTATTTCTTCCAGGTGAAGTCAAATTTTGTAATCAATTCCCTTAAAAGAAAATTCAATAATACAAAATATGTTTATTTTTATTTATTTATTATTATCATGTTATGTCTTACTAATTCGTTATAATTTTTCTTCTTTTTGTTCACCAAGAAATTTTTAATTAGGAGTGTAATACGTTGTCTGGTTTGAAGTTTCTTTCCTATTAACTTACTTGTGAAGGTGTCATTACGTATTGCGGTTTTCATATTTGAAGCAATATGTATACGTATTGTTATACAGGGCGTCTTTGAAATAAAATAAAAAAGTCGGAAGAATGAAAAAGTGTAATTATATAGGACATAAATTCAAAAAAATCTTGAGCCAATTACGTGAACGTCAGAATTTAAAAAAACCCTAGAAAATTGTAATATGTGCCGGTTATGAATGCCGAATGAATATGTATAATACATCCACCCAACCAAACTCGCATACATACACGCAGACTACGTACAGTGCAATAACACAACTCTCGATGTTATAGAAACTACAAGATAACACTGTATACCTTTCAACCGGCATGCTAAGAATTCTTTATAATTTTTTTCCTCGCATCTGCGAAGAAACTTGAAGAAGAGATATTTTGGATTTAAGTTTAATAAAATTAAATCTTTCCATTTTCACTTACTTTACTTTTTTATTGTATTTCATGGACAACCTGTATGCTTTATATTTTGGGAAAAAACAATAGTTTTCAAATGAAAAGTTCTTCGCACTTTTTATAATTTATAATGATAATCACCATAATACTAAGTGCCTACACAGGTCATGGAGAAAAGAATTCAAGGAAAACTTTTAAACGTTCTAAGACATTACAATTTCTATACATATAAGTTTTCATTCATCCAACAGAAAAGCTTAGAAAGTTAATATATTTCAACTACACAATTGAGGATGTAGTGATACAAGCATTGTCTTTATTGCACCAAAATATACAATATATAACAAATAATATTTTATTTCATTATATTAAAGCTTTCTTGTTTAATAACACCCGATCACATCCCATGTCGCATTTTACAGAATACTGGCTGATACCTGGTAAATTTGTAACACTACCATCAGAAGCTATACACTGATTTCTAGTTCCATACTATTGGTGAAAATCCATGGAGGTTCTCGTATTTTTGTGCTAAACGGAATAGAAGCACGTGAACTCGTACATCTTAAATAGAAAAACGATGAAAATACGAGGGTCATTCTGAAAGTAGGGAATGTTTTGTTTTCACACGTGTCCACCATCTCGGCAAAGACGTCATAGACGTGGGAGAAGAACCTTCTCTGAAACCATCACAGCTATTACAGTTTATTAAACCTCTTAGACTGGACGGGGAGCTATAAGTGCTGACAAACCCCCAACCAACTTACAGCTCATATAAGGGGGCAGAATAGATTAATAGGTCGCAATGCAACAACACTCTTAATTAATCTAATTTAATCTAATCTAGCACCAAGTGATTTTCACTTATTCCTCAAACTGAAAGATTTTTTGAACCCATGCTACGGGGGTGATTATGAACTTAAAGAAATAGTAGTGAACAGTAATTCAACAACTTGATGGCAACTAAGTATACAGTAAGGCATAGAAAAGCTACTAAAACGGTACGACAAATGCCTAAATTTTGAACGGTGACTATGTAGAAAAGCAGCTTACGTTTCTAATTTTATGTAAAATACAGTTTCGTTTAATTATATCGAAAAAAAATTTCAATAGAAAAAAACTGTTTTTTACTTTCTGAATGGCCCTCGTATAAAGATGCATTATAAGTAATTGTTGGAGTATAGTCTGCAAAAGAGATAAAATTCTTATTAGGATAATGTGAATCAAGGATAAATCTTTGGGAAAATGGCAATCCCATATTGACTGTTACTGAATAAAAAAAATCATTGAACTAATTTGCTATGTAAACTTCTAAAGTTGTTTCACATATTTTATCAGACAACAATTATTAATTAGTAAAATTATTCTCAATACATTGATGTACTAAAATAGTTGACGCGTTTAATTAGAATACCTAATTAGTTACTTTGATTTTGGGAGACTCTCAAACTTAATGTAGTCGAAAAAGGTTTCTTTATTTGTAGAAAATTGTTATTTTACTTTATTGAAAAGAATCAGCTCGTTAACACAAAGAAACGTGTATTTCTTCGGATCCACTACTGTTTACATAATTACTTCATACTTATTTCATTTAGGGTGCCTAGTTTAACTTGAGACAGATACATAAATCGTTTAAAAGCAGACATTTAACACCAATAATCCAATTCGTGACGTAGAGAAAAAAAAAACATATAAAGTAAATGACTAAAATAAAATATAAATCCGTATAAGAGGTATTAAACCACCATCGACTTCAGTTCCGAGAAAAGACCTAATTTCCCATTATTTACGTTAGGAATTCTCTTTTATAAATGGTTTAGGTTTATAGTGCGCTTCTCTCGTCTTGTGAAGTTTCCAATGACTGGAAGAAGAGTCATCATTACCATCAATAGCTACCACAATAACAATATCCGCACCTCACCATAGCCAACCGTCTTCTTCTCGGTTTGCTCCATCTTCATCTTGCATTTCCCGCTCGAGATGCATCATACAAGTTCCAAGAATGCCTAGGTTACCTGGGCATCATCCAGTTGTCATCGGCGAGTAAATTTTAAATAGATTTAATTTACGACCGCCACGTTACTATACCGACACCTTCTTCATTTAATTGCAACCTCTTTGATGGAACTAATCGCCGTGCTGTCCGATGCCAATTTTCGTTACTTTGTAAAATTTGCCTTTAAATTAAATTAATTCCGCCTAAATCGATGGAATTTATCATACTGAGATGTTCCTTTTGTACATTTCTAATCCTTTTTTTTATTATTTACAGGTCAAGGTCATAGTCAAAGACAAAAATGACAGTCCACCATCGTTCAGCGATACACCATTGAAATTCTCCGTATCCGAAGACCTCAGTCCGGGCCTGTACGTCGCCACAATCAAAGCGAACGACCCGGATACGCTAGGCCAATTGCAGTATAGCCTTATTTCCGGCAGTGACAATCATTTCGCATTGGATCCGGACACCGGAGTCTTAACGCTGGTAGATCCTTTGGATCGTGAAACTAAGGAGCTTTACAAGTTGACTGTAAGGGCTAGCGATGGAATACAATCGACTGATACTACAGTTGTCATACAGGTTAGTATTAAAATGGCTTAAGTTGCTGTGGAGGTTTAAATACATTAGATTATTGATCTTCTTAGATAAATTTCATTCATTTTAAGTTATTTTCTAATTACTGAATTGCTTTAGCATTAGTACAAGTTGTTGAAAATACGTAGAAAGTAACAATCTGGGCAGTTTTATAATTTGATGATCATAGTATATGATCTCCACTATGACTGCAAATACTGTTGGGTCGTGCACATTCCACAGCACACAAATTTCCATTCGGTAATCCGGTTGGTGATAACAGTCTACGTGCTAATTAATCTGTGTAGTGTGGAGTCTAGTGAAATCTTTGTATTTATACGATTTCCAAAAATATATACCAGGTTCTTCTTTTATCATTATACACACACCTTTCCTATACGTAACTTTAAAAAGATAATTGTCAATGACCTTGAGATATGGTAGGCAACCAGTTATACATCATGAAGGATTTACCTATACCTTAATGATAAAATTAGCTTGCTTTGAAGAGAGAAAAAAACACTTTTTAACAATTACTTCTGATTTTTTTATTCATATACCAATCATAAATTACATACACTTTACTAAAAGGTAGATAACTGGTTTAAATAATGAGTAAATGCAACAAAGATGAAAAGGGGCGATGACAATGTGGTACCAGAAGAATAATAGTTTCAGGACAGATGGAGACACATATTTAATTAATTATCTTGACAGGCTTATACCTTGTGCCAAAACAATTCTAAACATTTTTAACAAATCCAAAGAAGATGGTTGTCTTCTAAGTTGTCACATAAAAAAGAAGTAAAACCAGTCACGTTTTAACAGGAGATATGAAGTCGAATATCCTGTGTTATGTAGGGGAAAAGTTGTGTAGGATTGCTTTTAGGTGTAGTCAGGTCCCTAAGATCAACCGATTTATCTCCAAAAAACAACGAACTGAAAGACCGTCTACGTACTGCATGTCATGGAATAAACCCAGAATTTATTCGGAGTACCTTGCGTTGCTGTCAAAATTAAAAATTCTTCTTTGGAGATATTTAAAATGTTAACAATTTCCGTTTTGATCTACATTTGCCTTCAACTCCTTTTTGATTTACAATAGTCCACATATCCTTTGCTTAAACCATATTCTAATTCAACTCGCCGTACATGGTACATTTTCCTGATAGAACAACACCTCACAATGTTCATATTAAACAGTTCTTCTCCTGAAAAGTACAAAACTCCATAGAGATGTAGTTGTTAAAATTTATTCTTCCAATGCAAATCGTAATATTTCCATCATATCTTTTGGTAGGTATTACAGGGTCTGCTTTATATTCTTCGCAAAGCCCGCAACGAAAATACGCAGCATAAAATGAGAACAATCCTAATAAATGCCTTTCTCAAAGAAAGAATCAAAAATGGGTCAATACCAAGATTATGAAAAGAAAATATTCACACATTGATTTTTATTACAAAAACTAGTTTATCCATAAACAATAAAATAGAAACAAAAAAATCCGTCAAAATGCTGAAGATGAGTCTATATCATCTCAAATATTCTCAATTGGATTGTAATCTGCGGACTGTGAAAGGTGATCTAATACTTTCATTAGATGGGTCCTATAGAACAGCCATTCCTTCGCTGCAAAATTTTTACGTATCCCTGCAATAAAACGAACTACAGCAATACCTAATACTACCAAAGACCCCCCACACATAAGAGAGCCATCTCCACGCTTAACTTTATATTGAGGATGTTGGTCATGAAACTCCTCATTTTGCTTCCTCCATTTTCTTCTGTATTTTTGCCCATTAAATATCTCAAATTCGCTTCTTTCGGAAAAGAGAGCTGTTTTCCAAAAAGAAATATCTTTTTATATTTCTGAGAGTGGTGTAGTCGCTTTGTTATATTTATTTTCGAAATAAAAGGATATCGACTATGAAATCTCCTTTAACAATTTGTACTGCACTAGTTCCAGCACTTTTCTGTACTAGGGAAACTACTTCAATTAACTTAAAATTTTCGAACTTATCCACGAGTTTCTTAATCGATGTTGGATGTCTTCTCACAATTTTCTTATTTCATGAAAAGATTTGGATTTCTTTTTCTCAAGTCTGATGTTTCTCTAAATCTCCAAAGATATTTCAAATGTTTGTAAAAACATTTCTTTTAAATCACTCAGTAATCACTGAAAATTCTATTTTCAAAAGAATACAGACAGACTTACAGGAAATCTACGTGTTTACCATATCTCTCGAACAGTTTGAAACGCAACAAATACCTATCACGTAGTTTCCTTGTATTTATTTTATTGTTAATGAGTAAAGCTTTGAGCTTTTGTAATAAAAATCGACATGCAGAAGTAACTGTTGACCCACTTTTTACACTCATAGTAGTTTGAAGTATATTTCATAGCTTCAAGGGTGATCTAACTTATTTTCAGAAAACATAAGAGGGGGAATCACATACCCTAAACCCCTCATGTTTATCCCTCCTTTATTTACCATAAAGTCGGCTTTTTTCAGAAAACAGTGCAAACGTAATAATTTATCTAAAATCTCTATAACCATTTCATACTTTAGATTCCAACAAACGCCCAGAAAACAAAAGAAAAAAGCAACAACCATCGACATAGAGATCACAATCTCGTTAGCCTACCTGATTTAGAGCAGAGATATCAGAGGCATGAGTTCGAACATATCATAAACTAAGCCGGTACAAATGTCCAATTTCGCAATCCGTAGTCGCGCCATTAAGACCCGGCGCGTTTTATTTGCATAAAATATTTTGATTTACGGCGTTCGTACCGACGAAATCCGATCTTCTGGTTAGATAAAGAGACGACCGCGAGCTCTAGCCTACCCCGGCGGTAATCACCGATCGTAACGATGGGAGGAAGAAGCTCGGCATCGCGCAACACATACGCAACGGATTCGATTTGCTCTCTCGCCCGACTTTAATAAACTGTTCGGCGAGAAAAGATTTATTTTACTTGCGATTGCGCGCCGAACATGTTCGACTACGATATCTAATGCATATCAACTCTCGACCGAGCCGATGATAACGGAGATATGCGGAAGAAGACAGAGCTAAGAACCAGGGCTAAGTCGTCAAGTACTTCTACTTCTTAAGATAGTCCTCGATTTGCTGCATCTTGTACAAGGTGATTGGATCTAGTAATTATCGCAGTAATAGTAATATGACAAGAAATACCTGAGAAATAAGTTAATGTAAATTAATGATACTAAGGGAGTTAACATAAAACGTAATTGCTTAAGGAACCTCCAGCAATTCATCTACAACAACAATTTTCGACCAATATGACGTTACACATTCCTTCAAAAGGGCCTTGGGTATAAGGAAAATCACAACTTTTCAGTTTTCCTGAAATCCTGAAATGGGGAAAAATGCACAAATGGTTCTTGATTCGTATAAATAAAAACATTGTGGTCAGTGGTGATATGATCAAAAAAAACGTAAAAGTATTGAATTCGGAGGTGAAAGAAGATTCTGTTGGAGAATTTACTGCTAGTAATGATTAATTGCAAAGATTTAAAAGGGAATCGGAATTCGATATTTAGAAAGTGCTAGTGAAAAATTTTCATCGGAGCCGAAACTAATTAATCCATTTAAAATCCAGTTAAAAAATAAAATAGGGTAATTGGGAATTATACCTAATCATACAGTGCTGATGAATCAGCTCAGTATTAAAAACTTCTACCTTTGTTTCATCTCAAAAGAAGACTGGCTCGGGTAGAAAACATGTGCAACAATGACTAATATTTTTGGCATGTACTAATGCTAGAGGGACTCATAAAGTCAAGCAGTAGGTTATTGGTAAGGGAAAAAATCCTAGAGCTCCAAATTAGCTTCGTCAATTTTTAAGGATCGGTCCCATAATTCTTTTGTTTCTCAGATAAGTCTATAAAGTAAATTCCATTTACCAAAATTATCGACAGGTTATTGTTTGTTCCGTTGGAAGGTTACACATTTCCAGAAATCATAAAATCAGTCACTCCTTTTAATGTGAACAAATCGTATCATTTTGTTCACACTATTGAGCATCTACTGTATATTGTTTTTGTCCATAGCTCCCTTTACAAAATGTAACAATTTTGGACCTTATATTGTGATGCATGACCAAATCATCATGGAAGGGGAATGCTGTCCAGTTTTTCAAAGTTATTATTTATTCATCCTTTTTTTTATTCCAAATACATTTATATGTTATTAGAGCTAGCACTAGTAACATTTTTAACTGACAAAGAAAGCTTCCCGGGTGTCAAATTAAGATTTTAATGAAACTTGGTAGGTAGGCAGAGTATGTTAAGATTTGAAAATATTTTTTTTTTCTTTGTGCTGAAATTCACTCTGAGGGGGTGAAGCACCTCTTTGAAAATTGACAGATTTTCAGTTTTCTCGATTTAATATGTAGAACAACGATTTAAATGCAGATATTGTACCTTATGGAAAGGTCTTTCAGAACACATGAATGTGGTATACATAACATGTTGCATTTAAGCGTCACCCTCTTATGCTAGACCTGATTATAATATAAAAAGGAAATTAACACAAATTGTTCATCTTTAACAACCTTCTATTTATTACGAAGAACATCCTATTATTTGAAAATTCATAGTAAATTGTTGTATTATTGTCGCTTAATAGCAATTTTAGGGATATGCATATTTGAATATTGGTGGTATTTGTTCGATTCTACATATTTTCATAATATAGCACAAAATTAGTTTTTTTTGTTAAGGTATAGAAAAGAATATATAATAGATATAACGTTGTGGTTTTGTAAGACAACATTTATATACCTATTCGACGAATTTAAAAACAAGCAGATATCATATATAAAGGCCGTGTTGAAAGTGTACCTAATACAGTCCGATAACCAAATCAAAATTTGTAAAATGTCATTCATAAACAAAATCAATGTTATTAAATTATTAAAGGATCGTTTAATATTGCTGAGGGCAAGCAAACACCAGCAAATCGACACGAAATAGAACTACATGATACACTGAAAGAATTAATCACAAGAAGTACAATCGATACTACTTCTGAAGTAGAATAGATTCGACTTTGGAATTTCTTCAATTGTTTAAACCGTACTCCATCAAATATCTAATTTCTCAAGAAGATCTAGAACAGTATTTGCAGGATGAATTGCGACCTTGTATATTAGAAGAGCGTGGCATTTTAGACATGAAGTATAAAGAAGGCGCTGTTATTATTGGAAGAGTGAGAAAAGGAAGTGACTTTCCGTAGAGTCGGTGCAAAGGAGATTGAAGAAGGTAAATTCTCTACGACAACTGTATTGATGGGAGGAAAGTCTAGAAAAAGTCTAGAGAAAGACATTAACAGCAATACCTCAATACGTGATAGAAAAATTTTATAGACATACGAAAATGGGCATTAGAACCTAACGAAGATATTAAGCTAGAAAACTTCAAAGCTTCAAAGAAGAGGATACTGAATTTCAAAAGAACATATTGAATTATTTCGCGCAAAATCACTAAATTCGATTAAAATCAGAGTTATGGTGCCGAGCATGTATATAATGCAGATGATGCGTTCACTAGCATACCAAAGTACCAAGAAACTTGATGCTGTCGTTCAGTCTATACAAGCAACAACCCACAGTTACGCTATTGTCCCAATAATCTCTGCATCTGGTAAACTTATGTCTCTACTATTGATTGTAGTAAAAGAACTTGGTGGTAAATTTGGGCCCCAATTGCAACAAACCCCATTTCAGCCTGCAAACGTTGTTATTCAGGCCTCCTCTTCAGGTGAATTAACCACTGATTTATCTAACAATTAGTTTCTCAATACTTACTTATCAAGCATTGGATCAAAAAGTCCTACGCTTTTAGACTCATGGACAGGTCCAATCCATTAATACAGAAACATTTATCGTCCTCTAAATATATCAATTTGTTTCCATATGCCTAGTACAAGTCCAGTAATATAGAGAATCAATCTGTTGCATTCGAAATTTCCATGAATTTGCCTTTTCAAACCAAAACCTTCCCCGTTCTTCTTATGCTTTAAGCATATCGACGACTTTCATTACCATACTCAATCATAAAAAAATAATAAAATAATCTAAATACGAATTGCACTAAGTACTTTATTAATTACAATTTAATGCGAAGAATTTGCTATCACGCGTAATCCCGTGATTACATTTGTATGAATTATGAACATTAAGGCATAATAACTGATGTAATTTTACTAATTAAAGTTGGTCTTTCTTAATAGAGGACATATGTATACAATATATATACATGGTTTTGCTTTAAGTAGGATGAGGTATGACTTGTTCTACACTTCTGGAATACCCTGTATAATTGAAAATGCTTTAACATCAATAAAGAATGTTGAAGATATATCTTATATCCTATATACCATTTCATTATCCTCTATATACCATATTCACGAATCCTGAAGGATCTTTCGATAAGGTGTAACATTTGCACAAAATCCTTGTTGTATCTGTTCAAGAATTAAATTAAGAAAACTGAAAACCTGTGAATTTTCAAAGGGGTTGTTTCACCACCTCACTGTGTCAATATAATCTACTTACCTACCAGCTTTTATTAAAATCTGAATTTGACACCCGGGAACACTTCCTCGTAAGTGCACATTTAAATTCTCTTTAACCGTATTTCAGGATGCCCGAATTCTTTTCCCAATCGCTTTAGAATTGAATTGCCTAGGTGAAACGATGCGAGTCACGTCATGAAAAATAATTTATACAAAAAAAAAACACCAACCCGGTCGAAGCGTTTGACTTAACAATTGACCAATCAGCTGCGCTTACGCCTAATGCTCGAGCAATTGTTAGATTTCGCATCTGGTTTCCATATCTAACCGGGTACTCCTCGTCGTTACCGTCTAACGGCCAACTCTCGGGTAGGTTGATTAAACAATATTCGATGATTGAGTTTCATTTCGCTAAATGAACAATCATGATGGAAGAAGTGGAGGTATAACGACCGTAAACAGCCGTCCGTACCATCTCATTCTCTTTCGTCTCTAATCAGCGGAGTTTGATCTCTGTTTGGACCTCGGATCTCGTGCATCTCGACCGTCTCTAAGAACGTTGACTTCATGATGATGACTTATTGGTAATGAATAAATAATCTGTTTACCTTCGTAGAGAAGCTATTATAAATATATATATTTTTTTTTGGTTGCGGTGGCTTCGAAGAAGGAAAAGAGAAATGGTTCCCGATTGCGATTATAAGAAATTATGGTGCTCGTTGAAAGGATTAATTTTGAGAACGTCTGGTTTATCAGTTATCATCAGTATTCGTACGGAAATCGTTAAATAAATTAGACATACAAAAAGCTTATATAAATCTGGAAGCTTAATAAATAGACTTCTTTACTAAAAATAAGAAAGGGGGGACGTTAGAGTCAGTGTAACATATCTCTAAGCAACAAATTTCATTGATAGAATTATCTATGGTATGTTACCTCTACGTCGACCATTTTTGATACTACAACACTTCCCTGAGTTAGCTGTAATTCCCAAAAATTTTTATGATTACCATTCCAATTGTGTTGGTGTATTTCGTGAAACTGATTCTGTGGGTTATAAATCACGTACTCGTAGACCCACTGTTCGTTTGAAAGATGTTATAAATGATGTTTGTCAACGGAAGGGAAATGAACCCACAAAAGCTACGAAATGTTTTTCTCAAGGTATTGGATTTTCTTATGGAACATGCCTGAGGATAGTAAAGAAAAACTTATACATGCATCCGCATAAGATGCAATCACATCAGGCTATTTTTCCGGTAGACTACCCTAGACGTCTAATTTACTGCCAGGGATTGGCAACAATTTAATGTAAGATGATGACCTGCTAAATTTGCATTTTCCTCTGATGAATCGTGGTCTCATCTTTCGAAGTATATCAATTGTCTAAATACGAGAGGAGGTCCAGAAGTTCGTGGAATGGAGGGGATGTAGTGGGGATAGGGCGCTCGCTAGGTGTCATTCTGATTGTCGTTAACTGTACCAAATTTTAAGACGATGGGTACAAAGATCACATAGTTGCATATTTCTAACAAAATAAATGTTTATTTGGAAGCATAGCGCGGCAGGGTTCGAACCCACGTTATCTAACGTGGCTACAATCAGAACTAATATGCCTTTTGTTCGCTAAGCCGTTCATATGAAATATTGCGAATCCTCATAATGTCACTGTAACATTCTTAAAATAAAAGATTTTTATGTAATCAATTAAATTACACTAGGGTGACAGAATAAAATAGACACCAGGTAAAGCGGTATAAATATGTAAACAGAGATGTATCGGAAGGAATTCGTCATAGTTTAGTATTGTTACAACTATGCCTCGCTTACAAGGTTCGAGTGATATTAGCGACCTCACCCGGTGTCGCACGTTTGGCCAGAGTAAATATTCCGTTGTCCACAGTTAACCGTGTGACTACACAATTTAAAGGCAAGGAAAAAACAACAGTGGAGCCGCCACCAGGTAGTGCCGGACCTTCTGAAAGAAGTAAAAGGGTGCTTGTGCGCGAAGTGTTAAGAGAACCGCGAAAAAGTACAGCTGAGCTTGCGGCAACTTCACGTAAAAGTCAGCGCACCGTTTTGCGATACCTCCACAGTGTGCGAATGTATAAAAGGGTGGCAAAGAAAAAACTTCTCCTTACGGCGTTTCAAAAATGACGCCGAATGGCTTGGGCAATCGAAATGCGAACGAAGCCCGAAGAGTTTCGGCGGTCTGTCATTTTTTCAGACGAAAGCAGATACTGCCAATTCAGTGATAGTGGTCGTACGTGGGTATGGAGACGTTCGTCACAGCAACTGGACGACAAATTTTTGCATCAGACGGTGAAATACGGCGGCGTGAACATCATGATATGGTATGGTGGAAGATCGCAATTAGTAATCTGCGACGGAAATGTAAATGCGGCAAAATATATCCAAATATTAACAGAAGGACTACTACCGATATTCGACAACGCCATTTTATCTAAAGAACACGCCACTTTTATGGAGGATGGAGCACCCTGCCACAAAGCAAGAACAACAACCACATGGAAAGAGGAACGGGGAATTCGGATTTTACCACAACCAGGCCAATCACCAGACATGAATCCGATAGAGAATGTTTGGCACATAATCCAGACAAATATGGCAAAACGACCCCGAAAACCCAGCAATAAGGAAGAACTCGTGGCAGCTGTTACAGAAGAGTGGTTAAATATTCCAGACGAGACCATTAATCATTTAATAGATTCTATGCCACGACGACTCGCAGCACTTCACGCAAGTAAAGGTGGATCGACAAAATATTAGTCTAATTTAAAAATTTTAAAATATTTTGTATATATAACGAGAATAGAATCTTTTTTTTAATTAGTAGGTGTCTACTTTATTCTGTCACCCTACTGTACTGCAAATTTACAAATTTAAAGCAGTGAGACTAAGGATTTATCCTTACAACCAAACATTTAACATTTCCGCACCTTTCTCGAACGGTAAAACATGCACGTAATTCCTACAATACACATCGTGCTCTAAAATTGCTCTCGATGTATCTAATAGTCTGTAAAAAACGTCGAAAATGTCACCAGATGGCACAAAATTCCAATGTCGCTCGTATCCGCTGTATCCCCGGCACTTACGGAGACGTCAGACGCAGAATTACTGCGAGCACGATCTGAGCATTAATAATTGTATTGGTGTAGTCGTAGCAGTAATACCGGGGCCATAATAATCGAAGCGTACTATCGTCGATTGCACCGGGTCATTGTACCTCACTCTATGCAGTTAGCATGAAATCTGTCAGATCAGAATCTGTATGGCAGGCGGCTATGATAAACCGTCTAACGTTGGTGACGGTGTGAGTTAGTTTAGCGAGGTTAAAGTAGTAATTCGCGACTCCTAACCGAGCTATGTAGTCGGATGGGTTTGCGTATATACACGGTGTCGTCATAAAGCTTTAATCTTTGAAATTTTACTTAACCCTTTTACTGTTGGGTGAAAAGGAAGAGTTATAAATTTCTTGTTACCGGTGTTTGTTGATGTCATGTTGATGGCATCAACAAACAAAAATTAGACGCGTACGAAACGGTATATATGAAAAAGAACGGAAACTTATTGAACAGAGAACCACCCCCAATTGCACACTCGAGTTTGATGGATTTATTACCATAGACCCTGTTAAAGATACGGTTCGCTTTCGGTCCATCCTTCCCCGTAAAAGGCATGAGGCCACCTAGTAGATTGTAAATAGTCATATGGTTAGAAATTTTAGAGCCTGCGTAGAAAATAATTTGCATGTGTGATACAGTTTTTACTTTTAGTCGGTAACACGGTTGACAATGGGAGCCCACGTGCTCCCGAAACGCTGCGTTCCGCATAATTAATTAATTTGTGTGAGTGGAGTTTACTGCTATACCTGTGAATTGTACATTCACACAGTCCTTGCAATCGTCATTATAATACTGCTAATTTAATAGTCGTCAATTGTAAAATTACACTGTACACTTTACTATGAATAAATATAATTTTGCACATTAGAAGCTACTGAAAGAATACGTCGCAATATTCCAATCCAAAAGGCGTTGTTCCACTCAGTAGTATATTTGCACACAATTTGAACGCTAATAAAATCGGAATTCGCCTCCTATTTTAAGCGATGTTACAATCTTCCATTTGATACGGTGGCGTAATTTCACCGCGGTGTGTATAACTCCACACTGCAATTCTTCCAATTTAAATTCCCTCAAACTCCAAACCAACCGTCGATTAATTATAACCGCTATTAAAGCAACTTACGAATCGCATCTAAATATTCTAGAATTCATCCTCTTCTACGCCAGCACGTTTAAAAGCCAGTCAATTACTTCACTTCCATTACAGCTCCGTTTTAAGTACGATAGCGTACGGATTAGTTTATCTCTCCGGTTGGTACGTCTCTAGCGCAGCACCTCCCCGGCCGTATTCATTATTCGCCCGTGTTTATTTATCGATCGAGTTCTCTGTGTTGGTCGTTTTCCTATAATAATATTCCCCTACTTCTATCTCCGATCGATTTAAGTGCACTTACCGTTTATGACCGCTCCGAACGCTATGGACTTTAAAATTCCAGAACGCCGTCGTCGCGAAGATAAAGGGGAAAACGACGGTCTCTCTTCCGTTCGTAGTAACGATCGTCGTAAATTGTAGATTAGGCTCTCAATAATTAATATGTAGTTATCTACGTTTATACCATAAATTATTTTCTATAAGCGAGGAAAAAAGCACTGGTTATACGGTTCGTATTATGTATCTCGTTAATGTAAACGGCGTATTTGACATGCGTTAAACGAACGTAGTCTCACTAATAACAGGCGGTAATCAAATAGAACGTCAAACTAATGAGTCTAATGTGACTAATCTGAATTTTATGAGGGCGGGACGTTTTAAACGCAAATAGATCGATAATAAATAATATTATAATTTAAACATGGATTTAAAATGGAAATAAAAAAGGGAAAATGATTGCCCTCCAATTTCGTAACACTTTTTAAATATACACTACCGCTCAAAAGTGTTTAGGCACCCCTGTTTTCATGGATTATTCATATAGTATTATGTTTACCAATAAAACATTATAATAAAATGAAATACATACGTATTTAAAATGTAGTTCAGTAAGATAAACACCCATTATATCGCATAAGGTTTACTATCATTTACCTGCACTTGGTCGGATTACCATAAACTGTTTATTGCGGTGCAATTACAATAACAATCCCTCTGAATTTACTGGGTAAATTTAGTCATCTGTTAGATTGTAGGTAATAATGTTTAAATTATCTTCCTAGAAGATTATAGTGAAATCTGTAACCTATGGTCAGTTGCAGTGTGGTATTTACTCTATTCACGTCGTGAGCGAAATATCGTGTGACAATTTTTTAAAATGCCTCCGCGCGTACGGAAAAGTGTTAGTACGGAAACACGTGCGCTTATAATAGCTTACCATAAAAGTGGCATAAGTAATCGACGAATTGCCAAAAAAATGAAAATACACCACGCTACGGTTGACTATAACGTAAAAAAATATCGGGAACCTGGCAGTTTTCTTAACAAAAGACGGAGTGGAAGGCCAAAAGCGACAACATCTGCAGATGATCGCAGAATAGTGGTTACCAGCAAGTTAAATAGACGCAAAACAGCCCCGGAAATCACCGCAGAATTAAATGTTGGTCGCCAAAAACTAGTCAGTGTTTCTACAGTCAAACGTCGCCTACAGAAAGCCGGGCTCTACGGACGTATTGCGATGAAAAAGCCATTACTACGCAAACAAAACAAGCAAAAGCGACTTAAATGAGCTCGTGAACACCAACACTGAACCATAGAAAAGTGGAACAACCCCCTATGGACGGATGAGTCCAAATTTGAGCTGTTCGGAACCCGTAGACGCATATTCGTAAGAAGATCTGTGGGTGAACGTGCCAGAGAAGAGCGTATTGCTGCTACCGTGAAGCATGCTGGAGGTTCTATCATCATTTGGGGCTGTTTTGCTGGTACTAGTGTAGGGAACATTGTGAAAATTGACGGTATATTAAAAAAAGAAGGTTACGGCGAAATTTTGGAGAACCACGCAATACCTTCCGGAATTCGACTTTTGGGTCAAAATTTTATCTCCCAGCAAGATAATGACCCAAAACATTCCTCTAAATTATGTATGAGGTGTATAAAAGAGTGGTCAGACCAACATTAACATATGGTAGTGAGTCATGGATAACCACGAATAGAATCAAAAGCAGACTTACGCCCATGGAAATGAGATTCCTAAGAAGAATAGAAGGAGTAACTAGAAGAGACAGAATCAGAAACACGACAATCACTAATAGTCTAAATATCAAGCCAATCATAGAAGAGAGACAACTGGGATGGCTTGGACATCTACACAGAATGGAAGAAGATCGAATCACAAAAAGGATATTTGAAGACAAAGCAGAGGGCGGAAACAGAATAGGTAGACCCCGAAACACCTGGAAGGAGCAGGTGTATAGAACATTGGAAAAGAGAAGTATGGGATGGATTGAAGCCAAGCAACTGGCTCAGAACAGGAATCTGTGGAAGATAAAAATAAGAAAATAAATAGTCCGAGACCACAAGGTACAAAGGACATAGGATTAAAAAAAAAGTAGTTTATTGAGGATGTTTCTAATGTAGACAAGCTTAGATTTGAGCAGCTGCTGTTAAATTAAAGGCATCACATACTTTTATTTTGTAAAACAGTATATATAAATACACAGAATATCTGCATACGCAAACTTGCAAGTTATAAAATAATTCTACATATTTCTTTAAAATAATATTTACTTTCCTAAATATTAAAAGTATTTATAATACACATTGAAAAAGAATTCTATAAATTTAGACTTCAGAACATTGGTTACTTCGAGCAACTACCAATCTCGTAAAATATATGTTTAAAATTTACTATATATAGTTTTATCTAGGTATACTCTTTTTTATAATATCGCTGTATAACGTTTTGTTGTGTTTATTTTTATATTTTCGTGTATATGCAAACCAAGCAGAAGCACACATCATATAACTATATGTAATTTTACAAATACGAACAAATATATAGTTTCCTTATGTAAAATTACGTGTTGCTTCTACATAGTTGCAAGTAATATTTACATTATCGAAACTAGAAATTTACATTTCACTATATTTTAAAGCACAAATTACCTAATATAACACCATCACGTAAATCGAATATAAATTTACGTTTGATTTTTTTTCAATATATTCTTTTTTTTATCTCCAGGTTACGGACACCAACGATAATCCACCAGCTTTCCTGGAAAACGCCTACTCATTCGACATCCCCGAAAACGCCCCAAGAGGTCATAAAGTCGGACAGATCCAAGCGGTGGATGCCGACTTGGGCGCCAATGCTGATTTAACCTATACCGTCATCAGCGATTGGGCCAACGACGTGTTTTCCTTGAATCCTCAAACTGGTGTCTTCACTTTAACCGCCAAACTCGATTATGAAGAGGTGAGTTCTTGCAAAATCTTTCTGCATGTACATATGTTTGAATTTAATGGAATTTATTAAACTTCCGAACAAGAAATGATCTTCATTCGTTGGAGTGTAGAAATGATGAACTTGTTAGTCAGTTAAAAAATTTTTCGAAACGCAGTTAAATTCATTTAGGTGAAAAAAGTAATAGATGCCATGTAAAATGTCTTACCGTCTTTTATTTGGGAATAGTATAATGTTGGGCTGGGAGAATAGGTTGTAGTTAGGAAATGCTGTAGTAATACATGCTTCCATATTTCTGGTATAATTAGAGTAGATACCTTTTACCAATAACATTAAAATGTTTTGGAATCGAACTATAGATCAAATCTAACTTTGGCAGCAAAAGGCACAAAACCCATCTATCAAAAACTGAAAAAAAATAGAGAAGTACTTTTCACTGGCTATGTTAAAGAAGTATGACAAAAAAGTCCAATAATTCCAGCAATAATTGAAGCTACGTGGAAAATTCCAACCGACATTACGTGCAACATTCAGTCATTCTAAAGATGGAGAACTTCTCTACCAACTGCAGTCAATAGTTGAAGCGTTCTTTGATCATTTCTTGAATGTTTTTCGAACTTCCACGGTATTCTCCACTAATGAGGCTGGCGATAGTTCTGATTAACATGTTCATATTGCAGCTTTATCTATCAGCTATGTTCTTTCTGCGATGAAAGCGTCTTTCAACTGCTCAACATGTTTTTGTTAAAACGGTAGATTACTTCTAATTTGGGAAACCTGTCCCACAGTGGCTTCGATTCAGCTGATGGATTAATTACATCAGGTGTGCCGCAGGGTTCCAAGTTGGGCCGTTCACTATTTTTTTTATTCATCAAATTATATTTTATCTAACTTGTTCTCCTTTGCATTTATATTCATATATTTAATTTTATTTACATATTTAATATTCCATATGTACGTGGACAGTTGACGTAGTGGTTAATAGCTTTGCACCGTATGGTCCCTTCAACAACACTTGCAGAGGAGACGTAAACTTTACTATCGTTCATCTTATATATCGGTTTTCGCAAAGATATTTCTTATGTAAATAAATTTTTCTAAATTTCATCTTTAAAAGACGTTTAATATACAGTACTCATCCATTTCATTTACATTGTATGAATATGCATTATTCCGAAATTTCTCGTACGACGAAAGGATTCATTACAAACTGTCACCTACCAATTTAAAAATAAAGCTTATACGGAAGTTACGACCGGTATGCGGTGAAACAGCCCCAACATCTGATATCATCATCAGATATCTGCTTTGGGTATTCTTTATTAAGATACAGCTGTGGCCATATGTATTCGCCACCCTTTTTTGTTTTTTATTCCGACGAATATATAAGAAATACAAGAAAATTGATCGATGAAAATGTTTCATTGTGAGTGTATACAGATATATACAGATATTGCTTAATATTTGGTGGCTCCTCCCTGGGCTTTTATCACCGCACGAATTCGTCGGGGCGTACTGCTCACTAAGTTGTAGCACTGTTCGGGGGTGATTTTATTCCACTCTTCGAATGTTTTTGTTTTTAAGCATTGCTTTGTGGTAGATGAGTATTTAGCTACATTTCGCTTTAAAATGTACTATAAATGCTCAATTGGCGATAAGTCCGGGGATTGTGCCGGCCATTCCAGGACCCGCACGTTATTTTCCTCGAACCAGCGCATTACTTCGCGAGATTTATGGCACGGTGCATTATCTTGTTGGAAGTAATACTCTGGCTCATCATTATCGAATAATTTTAACGCACACGGTTCCAGAACTTCTTCCAACATGTCGATGTACGTCCGGCTGTTCATTCAGCCCTCGCACACGAACAGTTCTCCGACGCCTGTTGCACTCATGGGACCCCAAACCATTATGCTACCACCCCCAAACTTGACAGTCGGGATGATACAGTCTGGATGGAAGGCCTCTCCTCGCCTGCGTCGCACGTATTGAGGCCCAGGTTTGCCACAAGGCTACCAACAAAAACATGAATACTGTTACATTTTGGAACCCATTAAAAAGAATAAAAACACTCTACATACCAGGAATTGAATACAGAATACCGCAAATACAATAATTATGTATTACTTACCTCAATATTTGACTCATCCGTCCACATAACATTGGCCCAATTGTCAATGGTCCAGTCGCGGTGACATTTAGCCCACAGCAGTCTCTTTTTCTTTTGTTGCGGAGACAACCGTGGTTTATGTCGAGCTTTGTATCCACCTAAATTTAATTCACAAAGGCGTCTTCTAACCGTGCGAGGAGAAATAACAACATTATGTAGCCGGAAAAGCTCACTGGAAAGCTGTTTAGACCCTTTTTTTTGTCTCGCAAAGACATCCGCTCTAAGACTCGCTCATCTCTGCTAGTTGTCTTCCTTTTTCGACCAGTTTTCGGTTTGTTTGTCAAAGATCCACTCTCTTTGTATCGTTTTATCGTCATTCTAACTGTTGATCGCGCACATCTCACTTGTCGGGCAATAGCAGACACCGACAATCCTTGCTTTTCTAATACCACAATTTGTCCTCGCTCTACCTCCGTCAATTCGCGTGTTTTCGGCATTACTTTTTACTGTATACTATAGTATTACACAGACAAACTAACAGACACAATATCTTTACTCTAACTAGCTCAACCTTACTCTTACAACTTTTAAGAAAAACTGAAGAAATATTCAGAAATTACAATTTTACGTCTATTTTCTAATTTACTCAGAATGGCTTACAATAAACATTTAAACCCTCATTACCAGGACCCTGCTTCTTAGAAATACAATAATATTCGTATAGCACGTTCAAAACGAGAGTGGCGAATACATATGACCAAGCTGTATTCGTTCTCAACATTCATCGTGAAGTTCCTGGGTTCGAATCCGCTACCCCGGAACTGATAGGCAACCACCCAAGGCACTGAATCACCAGTCCTATAATCAAGTTGAAGGGGCAAAGATTTGACATGAATTTTTTTCATGGCAGAGGAGCTAATATCGGTGTTTGCACTTCCAAAGAGTCTACTTTGCCTACTTTGTTCATCGCTACATTTCGTTAACTTTTGGGCGTCACCTCGTATCAAAATATCCGCGTCGAGATACCATGTACCGAAATTCACGTCATCACGAAAAGTACGTAATATCCCCTCGAGTTTTTGTCCCCGGCAACGATCGGATGCAGAACCAAACAGACATCGCTTTAATTGCTACTTTTAATTAACGGTCGTTGCTTGAGCTGACTTGAAGTCGTCCAGACATCCGAGACGTGCCGGTGCGATATCGTTTTTTTTTTTTCGCCTTCGCCGGCGACCCCTAAATAACGCAAACGTATTCCACCACTTTTATCGGACGGCGCACGTCGCGTTCCGCGGTATTTTAATTATGTCTGAAAAGTCGAGAAATGCAATCGAATTATTGCAAATTACCGAGATATGGGTTATTTCCTCCTGTTCTTGGAAGTTCGACGTCGTCATCGGCGCGGCGGAACGGCAACATAGTGAACTGGACCTCTCTCGCGAACGCGCGGAAAAACTGGCAGTTTGGCGAAACGAGCTTGCCAAACAAAGCGGTGCTCGGTTCCGGTAAACGCATTAACAAACCGGGGCCGGGTTTTTGCTCGCCTATTCGACGAATAAAAATCTTTTAATGTGTTACACATATTTCGTGTCCCTCCTTGTCTGCGTGCGTGCAATCCGTATGCAGACCGAACGAAATGTCCGTCGCGTTTGACGATCCCAATTAATCTCAACATTTATTGGCGTATTAAAAAGAATGAAAAAGGACGAAAAGAGAACTTCTCGAAGGAGAGAGAAGGAAAGAAATTGAGGAATCTTTAGTAACGGATATCGTTGAGTAAAGAAGATTTACTGTAGTAATGGCAGCATTTATTTACTCGCGTATATTTGGGGAGGATATACGAATAAAATTATTGTTCTTGACATAGTAGTCTTTCAGTGACAAATGTAAAATTTCTTTTTCTGTCCGATTTTTCTGTTACACGTTCCTTTTATTAATGATAAACGCAGATTATTAAGCAAATAACTGTACATACGAGGTATGTCTCAGAATTAATGAGAATGATTAGTTTTCAAATGTTTAATTGAATATGTCTACAATTTACTAAAGGTGTATCTTTGCCTTGCCACAATTGTAAGATCTTGAAGCAGCTAACTTGAGTTTGGGACTTTTAGACTTGCCAGCTAGGGAAAAAACTGTTGCAATCGATAATAGAACACTTGAAGAACCTTTAACGGAATCAAAATAATAGAAATGATCGCAAGCAACACATTTTTTTTAATCCCACATCCTTTGTACTTTGCGGTGTCAAACTACCATTCTTTTATTTTTGTCTTCCACAATTCTCTATTCTGAGCCAGTTTCTTGGCTTCAATCCATTCCATACTTCTTTTTTCTAATGTTCTATACATTTGTTCTTTCGAAGTGTTTTTGCCCTCTGTTTTGGCTTCAAAAAACCTCTTATTCGATCTTCTTCCATTCTACGTACATGTCCAAGCCATCCCAGTTGTCTCTCCTCTATGATTACTTCTATTGGTTTAATATTTAGCTTCTTAGTGATTGTCATGTTTCTGATTTTGCCTCTCTTTGTTACACCTTGTATTCTTCTTAGGAATCTCATTTCCATGGCCGTAACTCTGCTTTTAATTCTATTCGTGATTGTACATGACTCGCTGCCATATGTTAATGTTGGTCTGACCACCCTTTTATACACTTCTGTCTTTATTTGTTTTGGTATTTCTTTTTCATCTAGAAATGTAGGGATGTTATTACTTCATCCCATTATAAGTTCGCTATTTGTGTGGTTTATGTACTACGTAATGTTTCAATCCCCGATTTTGAGAACTTCCTCATTAGTTTGGATGATATGAATACAAATTGTATAAACACACACGGATACTATGTGCGCCCCGACGAAATTGCAAACAAATATTGTTGCTTAAATCTCAACAGACTCAAGACCACGTGTACGTACAAACGACGCCGTAGCCACGACGGCCATTAATAGAAAGCCGAGAAATCGTACTTGTTAAACCTGTTGCTAGATAAGTTCCGACGAAGTACGGAAAAGGCCGAGAATGAACGACCGTCAAACACGAGCCGACTGTCCGTACTTGAAGATATTGAAAATTGCTGATATTCGTATGACGAAGTTATATTTAATAGGCTTAATTTTAGGCACTTGTAGTTTAAGTATTATGAATGGCGTAATGTACATACATATTATAAAATAAAATCGTATATACAGTGAAATCTCCCTTGAACGAACACCAACGGGACCAACTGAAGATGTCCGTTCAGGAGGGGTGTCCGCATAAAAGAAATATGTAGTAGATACAACAAAAATCGTGTTTTAACGAAAAATGAATGTATTAAAGAAATTATGACATTTAAATCGTATATGTATATAACTGCTTTTAAAATAAATAAGAAACTTTAAACTTAAGAAAAACAAGTTTATTTCCTTTAGATATATACATACAAAGTATAATATATGTGCATAGATACATAGATGTAGTATGTAATACAAAACAATGAAATGAATAGTTACTTTAAGGACGCAAATATTCATATATTGTTGTCTTCTCTTTTTCTTTAAAATGGCGTCTTGAAATTGTATTCCTAAATTAGAAAGAAGATCAAAGACTCTGTATCTCCGTGATTTTCGACAAAACTTTTGAGCTGCTTGGTCAGGGTAATAGCTTTGCCATAATTTGGGATAGCTTCTGTTGGCACTAGAACCTCATTGACATCAGAATCTTCCGAAATTTCGTGTATTTTAACTGAATTTGCAATTTCTTGTTCTGAATCTGGATCTTCAACATATAAATCTTCATTTACGTTCAAAAAATCATTAAGGTTTTCATTATCCGTCAATTTCGATAAATTCTTATTTCTGAGGATATCTGAAAGTATACTAAGAGGCACATCATCTTCTAGGTCATATGTATGAGCCTCAGTTAACTGGTCTTCACTTTGCATATTTACATGATTAAATCCTGCTTTGCGGAAGCAATTTTGAACTGTCTCTTTGGTTATTTGGTCCCAAGCGGTTTTTGCCAAATAAACTGCATCCAGTGGTGTAATTTTCTTTATTAACTCAAAAGCTGTACCAGCAGTTTCAATGTTTACTAGCAGATGTTTGAGTATTAGACTTCGGTAATAAGTTTTAAAATTCTTTATAATCCCCTGGTCAAGTGGTTGACAAGCTGATGTACAATTAGAGGGTAAAAATAATATTTTTATATTATTTAAGCGAACGTCTTTCGGATGAGATCCCGCATTGTCTAAAAATAACAAAATTTTCTTTTCTTCTTTAGCCATTTTCCAATCTAGGTCTTGCAACCACTCTGTCATAATTTATCCTGTCATCCAAGCTTTCTTATTGTATTTCCAAGTTACAGGCAGGTTATTTATATTAATGTTTTTAAAAGCTATAGGTTTAGCTGCCCTACCAATGACTAGGAGTTTTTCTTTTTCACCCGCCATACTTACACAATGCAAAATTGTAAACCTCTCTTTGGGATACTTACCCCCAACACATTTTTCCTTCTTTAATGTGAGCGTTTTGTCGGGTAGAGCCCTAAAATACAGGCCTGTCTCATCGGCATTATAGATGTCTCTCGGTGAATATCCCTTAATCAAAGAAGGACATTTTTTTAAAAACGATGAAAAATCTTCAGCATTAACCGAAGCTCCTTCTCCCGAAATCGCTTTGAAACTTATATTGTGGCGTTTCTTTTTATTTTATTTTTTGTCCTGTTAAGGACTTAACATTGTTTTTTGTATTTTATAAATTTTTTACTATTATGTATTTTATCTTCTTTGCATTATTATTTTCATTTAGAATATTATTTTATTTTCATTCTTATATTTATTTATTTTGCTCTCTTATATCCAATTTTATTTTAATATGTATGTACATTACGCATTGTATATGTATGCAAGTCAGCCATTCGCATTACGCTAGCTAAAACTGCCTAATTAGAAATCATTCACTGCAACGTCGTCGGATATGTAATGGGAGTTTTCTTGAAATTTAAGGTGCACAAGCATAGGCAGTCGTCTCCCGCGCGACAGTCGAGGTATTAGCGATCGTGCACTCTCGGTCACCTTTCGTGCCTCGTCGTAACGTGTACAGTAACGTCGTCGTAAGATTATTAGAGATTTCTAAGTTTTTCTAGTTTTGGCGGGAATCGTCGAGGACGTTGTCTATACATTTATTTCTGGCGGAGTCATTTGGTAACGTCGTCGGACCACATGTATAGATTTTTTAATAAGTATAAATTCTCGATTTTCTATCATCGTACGTCGAGGCTACTGTGTCCATTGTCGTCTATACATATTTTTAGTCTTCAGTTAAGTTTGTGTCGGAAATTATTTTGGTGAGATTGTCGGCGCGCATGTATAGACCTCCTCTACAAGTACTATCACCTCCGCTTCTTGCTGACGGTCGTTGCGGCCGCAGCGCCCGTTGTCTTTTGTACGTTTGTTCGGTCCTTGTCGTATCGGGACTTAGAAATTTTTCATTTAGTTGCTCGTCGTATGGCGGACGAGTGTCACGGACCAGTTTTCTTATGTAATGTCGGCATCATCGCTCCGTTTTACTTGTCGGTGCACAGTTCGCACATTTGCTGGTTACTGGATTTTTCCCTTCTTAGGGGCGCAGTAGTATAGAGCTAAAGATTGCACATAGCGTAATATTTCAAACGAGAACGCCTGGGTAGCTGTGACATTACCTTTGTATTGAGATCGGCTATTATCGCTACTGTCGCCCTCGACCAGGCGTTCAAGCTCTAAGAGATAGGGTGGGTTCCCCTATAAATGTGAATATAACAAACGTATTTGGTCAAGTACAAATACATGCCAATAATACAGGGCCAAGTCCCTTAGGCAAATTTAAAACAAGGAAAGTATATTAGGCTCCCGGAAAGGGACATATGAATAAGCATAGCACCGAGGTGCGCTTATAAATTTAAGAAATAAATAGGGTTGGCTCTATAAAAGGTAGTGGTGCATGCAAACAGATAGAGGCATTAGTACATGCCTCTAACAAAGCTTCAGCGGAAGCATATAAGAGTTTAACCTTTTAAACGGAATTAAGACATAGCGTTGCAACGTACATGCTGAGGCATTACTTTATGTTGCTACCAATGAAAATACATATACAAATGCTAATGTACATTACATGTATAAGAGAGCTCGAATAACTGCAATTATTGCAAATCTATATATCTTACGTACATCGTACATGTACATAGGCAAGAGTGGAAACCGTGTACACATTTTATTTTTAAATATATTTTTTTGCGCATGCGCATTGAGTTTCACTGTACAACCTCTCCTTTAGTAAATAAGCGAACATACTCTACAAGTAAGTATTGGTCAAGTAATTTAGGAAATTACGAGCAGGCTGCAGCGGCGTTGTTCTTCAAACCAGGAGAACGTAACATGTCCGGTTAAGAGAACATGTTCTCGTGTCCGCGTCCGTTCTAGAGAATGTCCGTCCAAGGAACAGCTAATACAATGAAAATTATATGAGAGCCGGTCGGGACCATGAGAAAGTGTCCGTTTAAGGGAGGTGTCCGCTTAAGAGGGATGTCCGCGAAGGGGAATTTCACTGTATTATGCAAAGAGAGAAAAATAAATGACAAAAATGAAAATAAAACAACATTGATATAAATTAGTGAAAAATGCATAAAATAAAATTAATTTCCTCACAAAACTAAAATTCTTACAGAAAAGTACACAAACAATGTTGAATTCTTAACATTACATGTATACTTATTGTAAGTAAATTGTTTATAATAATTTTCGTAATAAAGTGATTTCATTATTGTTTAGTTAATATTCGCAACCTTCCTTTAATACCACTACTCCCAGGTTAAGGAATGCTGTTCTAAAAAATCGAAAACTATTTCTAGTTCACTCTGTATAGTACTTATATCCAATCAAAATTCAACAAGACGCATCGAGACCTTACATAGAGCAATATATCACGCATCTTTACAAAGACAAGGTTAATTCCTTTCACCTTCCTTACCCCGCTAGGCTTTTAGCGCTTCGTCAGCGCACTGACAGTAATGGCATAAACAGTAATAACCGGGTAATGAGCAAAAAGGTGAAGTGGCAAGTATCGCTGGTTGTCCGCGCATGGTGTGACATATTTTTAACTCCGTAGAAATACACACGAAATGGTACACCGAAGTCGCGCAATAACCGGATAGCTCACGTACTACCGGACCGATCGAAGATGGCCGATGAGGACAACAACTACCCGTCGCTATTAATAGCAATACGAAAGGAGAACGGCCACATTCTTCTACTTCTTCGTGAATTTTATTCGGACTATATGTATTAAGATTTCTTACCGATACGCGGTAGAGGGCCGGGATGTTTTCCCCGTCGATTGCACCTGATCATTGTTGTCGCGACGTTAGGTTCGAGTATGGTTCTGCATGTGTATATGGAATCGAAGCTCAACGCGAAACGACAAGACGTCGTCTTTCTTCTCGATTCTCGAAGAGCACACGTCCAAACCAGTCCCGTGGGTTGCGTGCGTGTTTCATTCAAAGGCAAGCAAAAAGCGGCGGATAACAGCACGGCGAACGTTGGGGATAGACGTGCCTCTTGAATAAAATGAGCCTAGGTTACAAGGGAATGCTGAAATAAAAAAAAAGGGCTGGTCTCAGCTAAATAAATACAAATGAATTTGTCCTTTGTTTTCGATGCAGTTTTGCTTAAGGAACTATGGGAACTGTACACAAATAGAAATAAACGTGTAACCAGTATGAAAGTGTAGACAAGTTAATGTAACGCCTAAGAGCAAGTACATTCTCACGTGAATATCCTGATCAATACTTAGTCGTAGAAAATGCTCGCTTATTTATAGTCTCGCTAAAGACGGTCAAGTTTCAGTGCCGTGCGGAAAACAACGTGGAGGGGTGAAGCGCGCAGCGCGGAGCAGCATTCTTAGAAAATGTCGCATTTACGTACGTTTCTATGACATGTTGTGGGCCAAACTTTAGTGTGCAAATACGTTCGCGGGAAGCATTTAAAAGTAGTGTTCATAATTCTTTTCGATAGATATCAGATATGAAATAATACGACAATGTTATTATAATGCAATTTATTAAAATAAATATTCAAATAAAGAATTATTACCTTCGTAGGCGGAACAAGAGTGGACGGGAGATTTACCACATCGAATTTAAGCGTTTGAGGAAATTAGTTAAAGACAAAATTAGAGTTGTATATGTGGAATATGAGACGGCGCCTGCAGAAGATATAGCACAAAATCCAAAGCTAATCTGGCAGTACATAAACGCGCGTCGTAATGCATCAAGAATACCTGGATGTCTCACTTTGAACGGCTCCACTGTTGATGATCCCAGCAACATTGTTCAGACCTTCGCAGATGAATTCTCTAGAGTGTTTGTGTCTGGTTCATAAGCATTACTGGGTCCCCAGCCTCTTAATAGAGATCTCATTAGTGGTAGTTCTTTGATTGGATCTTTTACAGCACACGATATCTTAAAAGCATCTAAGAAGTTAAAATCTAATTTTACTGCTGGTCATGACGGCCTCCCCGCATTTTTTGCACGTGATTGTTGTGTAGTACTATGTGAACCTCTAGCTAGACTATTTAACTTGGCCGTAAGTTCTTCTCCCCTTTCCTGACGCTGGGAAGATTAGCAGAATTACATCCGTGTTTAAGAAAGGTGATCGTTCAGACTTCCAAAATTATAGACCAATAAATATTTTATCCAACTTTGCAAAAATTTTTGAATATCTTCTGTCTCACAGAATTTACGTTCGTGTCAAGTCTTACTTATCTTCGCGACAACATGGTTTCATTCCAGGAAAGTCTACTACAACCAACCTTGCTGAGTTAGTGCAGCATATTGCCGAATCCATGGAACGACGTCAACAAGTAGATGTATTATATACAGATTTTAGTAAAGCATTTGATACTATCAATCATTCCCTTATGGTATCTAAGCTGAGTAGTTTTGGTCATCAAGGAAAAACGTCGAGGAAAATTGACCAAGGGTGTGTTGCTCTTGCAAGACAATGCGCCGGTTCACAAAGTTGCAACGGTTGCTCTGCACAAGCATGACTTTCAATCAATAGTCCATCCACCCTACAGTCCAGACCTGGTACCTAGTGATTTTTATTTGTTCTCCAATTTAAAAAAAGACTTACGTGGAAGAAGGTTTTCCGGCGACAATGAGGTAAAGGAGGAGTCGAAAGATAAAAAAATATTTTTATGATGGCTTAGAAAAATTAATTCATAGATCTAATAAATGCATTGTGCTTAAAGGTGAGTACATTGCAAAGGACAAGGTTCATTCCACGAACTTCTGGACCTTCCCTCGTATCTAGTAAACGATTCTCTAAGCTCCAATTCGTATCTCTCGCGCTGAGTTCGATATTTACGTCCTCACGACAGATATCGTTGCGGTTCCCCGATCCGACGGCTCAGAAAATATAAGCGACGACGTAGTTTTGCCTATCTACCGGCCATCTCGGAATTAAAATGAATGAAATGGCGAATTAATGTACACGAGTTAGTTGGTGTAATGTAAGCTTTATTAAGCGCTTTCATATTTGGTAGAAGCGGCATATACGAATGCCGCATCATACCGATATTTATACCGATTTATTGATTAATTAATATTGAACACAATTTTATCTCTCTCTGTCGGGGCTAGATTCGATCTCTCCTAACGGTCGCTCTACGGCGCACTCGCTTGAGAATCAAAGCGCTCGCTCGGATACGGGGTCCTTGGACGTCTACGCAAGTTTTACCGAGAAATACACGTTTTCATATCGCCGCCGCGCGTGTATTCGTAACGTAGCGTACGTACGCGGTATTGTTTCGTTATTTTGATCTTGTAACGATTAATATGAACTGTTGTATTTATTCCGCGTGTTCGTTTTGTGTTCTGTATGACTGTTTGTCGTTCTAATTAAAATGCAATTCTTCATCTAAAATGAGAACCGCACCGTATTTGGTGTTGATTTATCAGATGAACTTGATATTGTACAATGGATATCGCATACGAGGGCATGTACTTGCTTAAGAGGTTTCGGACACAAAAAAACCTCATTGGATCAATTTCGAACATAACCCCCCGTCTTGGGAAATGAGCACCTAGATAATTCTGATTCCAGTCAACCGTATGCGACGTGCTGCCATTGTTTATAATTGCAAAACAAGTGACATTTGATCAATACTGGATTGCCTCGTAATGGTCATGATTAACAAGGAAACTGTCCGAAATTACTCGCTAATTTTAATGAAACTGAAATCAAGTTATAGATCACATCGAGTATTACTCAAGCTTTTAACGGTTAAAGATAGAAAAAGTGTGTTTATAACCGACTTATTATATTACGTCCCCCAGAGTAGTATCCTTGGCCCTATACTGTATACTATCTATACATGTAATACTGTAAAATGCATGAAACATTGTAAATACCACCCTTACGCTGACGATACGCAAAATTATTATTCGTTTAATAGCGACGAAGCGCGCGCGGCCGTTTCTAATATAAATAACGATCTTCAAAGGCTTGTTGATATATCACTAAAGCATTGTCTTCATATCAATGCAAAGAAAACTGCTGTCTTGGTTTTTGGTCGCACTAAAATTCGCAATGCTGTTATACCCACATATTCAAATCAAAGTTAATGACGAAATTGTTTCTGTATCAGATTGTTCGCGTAATTTGACATGACTGTGGTCAGGTGGATGTAATTTAGACCGATGTTTCTCACTCATTTGGCACTACAAACCATTTTATTCTTAAACTCATAAATTTCACTTTTCTCCATCTCTATTACAACTAATGGTCTCTTATTTAATAAGTAGAACGGGCTGTGTATACTATAACGGGTTTGAATCATTTAATCATTACATATTACAATTAACATACATACATACATTACATATTATTATTTTCCTCTTGGGTGAATGGGCTATGATCCCGAGATACCATTTATAAAGAAAATAGTCTTACACATTGAACTTTGCGATTTACCACAAAATTGCCAGCGCCAACTCAAATAATTCACAGGTATAGCAGTAAACTCCACTCGCACAAATTTATTGATTATGCGGAACGCAGCGTTTCGAGAGCACGTGGGCTCTCATTGTCAACCGTGTTACCGACTGAAAGTAAAAACTGTATCACACACGCAGATTATTTTCTACGCAGGCTCTAAAATTTCTAAAACATATGAGTATTTACAATCTACTCGGTGGTCTAATGCCTTTTTCGGGAATGGATGGACCGAAAGCGAACCGTATCTTTAACAGGGCCTATGGTAATAAATCCATCAAACTCGAGTGTGCAATTGGGGGTAGTTCTCTGTTCAATAAGTTTCCGTTCTTTTTCATACATATCGTTTCGTACGCGTCTAATTCTCTATACGAGTTCACGTTTTTAAGTAGTGTCAGATTTTTTAAATCAATCTTATGTCCGGATTTTACCATATGCTCTGCTACGCTTGATAGTTCTGGTTTGTCGAAACGATAGTGTCTAATATGTTCTTTGAACCTCGTTTCGATACTCCTTTTTGTTTGTCCAATATAAACTTTCTCACAATCATTGCATGCGATTTGGTATGTGGCAGACCTTTTTATCATCTCCGGTTTATCTTTGGGATTCCCTAAGAGATTCTTTAAGTTGTTTTTTGACACAAAAGACACGTTCATATTTAGTTGACGGAAAATTTTACTTAACCCTTTTACTGTTAGGTGAAAAGGAAGAGTTATAAATTTTTTATTACCGGTGTTTGTTGATGCCAAGGTCGTGGAATTTCTGATGTGTTGTATTGGACCTTCCTTAAAATACGGTCGACATCCATAGAAGAGAAACCATTGTACCTCGCTACATCTTTGATATACTTTAATTCTTTGTCGTACCTGCTCTTGTTTAGCGGAAATCTGACGAGTCTATTGACCAGAAAACTACTCGCGGACATTTTTTGTTGTTCGCAATGGTGCGAATCAACCGTGATGAATCTGTTGGAATTAGTTTCTTTTCTGTAGATGTCTATTTCTAATTTATTGTTATTGCACTTCTTCTTCAATAGTAAACTTGATCGTAAATTTTGAGTTTAGTTCCTCTAGAAAATCTTGTATGTTTCCTTTATTGGTATCAAACACCGCGAAAATATCATCTACGTACCTAAGCCAAATTCTCGGGAAATATTTGGTTTCTTTTTTCAGGTTCGTCTCAAATTTGCTCATGAAAAGGTTCGCAATAAAAGGAGATAAAGGATTACCCATCGCCGTCCCTTCCACCTGTTCGAACCATTTTCCGCCTATTTGAAAACAATTTTGAGACATGCATAATATAGTTAACCTTTTATATTCCGCGGTTTTCACGTCATCTACGTTATTTAATTTCAAAAACTCAAGCAAATACTCCAGAGTTTCTCGAATTGGTACGCTTGGGAAAAGTGAACATTGTACATCCACACAGTCCTTGCAATCGTCATTTGAACTCAAATAATGGTTTGAATTTCAAAGGAAATGACTAATTTTATTGTATATGTTTAGGGGAATTACCAAAACACTCCGCTTAAAATGGGTTTGTTGTGATTTTATAGTCCATTATAACCGAAAGTCTGTTATAAACGAGTCCATTATAAGAGGAATTAAACTACACGTATTTAAATAGGATTAAAATCAGGACCTGAAAACGTTGTCCGTTATATCCGGATTGCCTTTATATCCGAGTCCATTACAAACGGTACTGTAATTATTAATTTCATCTTCACAAATTTAATTATTATTATTGCTATTTGGAGAACATTCACGGTATTCTCGTGTTGGTTTTAATCGCCCATAATCGAACATTGAAAAGTGGAAAAAGTCGAAACGACTCATTGAAATCGCCGAAAAGACGGAAAAACAAGTCCCAAATCCACCGGCAACAACGCCAACGGCGACACCGTCCTATGCACGGTTTTAATCTCGAAACATCGAAATTACTCGGCGCGCTTAATCATAGGTGGTCTCGGCTCGAAAAAGGACCGTTCTTTCGACGGTGGCGATGACGGAAAAAAGCGCAATTCGTGAATTTTGCGGCGATTCCCGGCAAACGTTGAGCATCCGCCGCTCGCCGATCGAAAACCGTTCGTTTCGTCCGATCCGTTTTTATCGTTCTCGCTTCTTCTTCTTCTTCTTCGTCGAGTCGAACGCACGCACACGTAAGCGAAGACCTCATCCTCCTCCTCCCCTCCTCTACCTTTTCTCCTTTCGTTTCTTGTTGTTTCGCTCTTAACCAATCCGCCTGTTCTTCATTTAGCTTTCGGATCACGTTGGCTTTTTGCGAGTGTTGTCGACAGCCAAAAACACGGTATAACGCGTTGATTTAGGATTCGTCCGACGACATTTGTTGCAAGAGTGACTTTCCACTTTATCGATAAATCTAAGACGGTCATCTAACGTTCGAGGGTACTTTTTTTGACTTGTAGCCGATGCTTAGTCGGTTCAATGACAGCAAAGATCGCGAAATAGTATAACAAGCATAAAACCTATCGGCATACGTCGCACCACACGGAATTTAACGATTTCTTCGAAAGATATGATAGATATTGTTAATTATAAGACGGAATCTTGCGCGTTCTTTTTTTTTTCTATTCTAATATGCATCTACTTAACACCACAAAGTATTATTTACAAATATAGGATTGATGATACCTGCACGGTGTTTTGTACTTCTACTAGAGATGAAAAATTGACTAGTTGACTATACAGGATGGATGATTCAAATTACAGTCCCTGCCCATTTTATTAGACCCACCTTGTAAATTTGAGCTCTTTTGTGCTTCCAACGCGATAATTTACAAATACAAGTATAAAATTCATGAACAGGGTTTATAATACCTATCTAAATACGTTCCGTAAATATCCTCCTAAGAAATTGAGAAAGTGTAACTTAATGACCTGTTGCCTATTATTATACCCCTCATGAATCATCCTGTATTATGTAGAAGATGGGTAGAAAGACGATTGGAAGCCACAGTAATTCGTAGAATATTATTTGGATCGGTTACTATTGTAGAAGGAATATTTATCTGTTTATGTAACTACGTTTTTTCCGTGTTTACGTGCCAGTGTTCCAATTTAAGGTATTGCTTGTATGCGCTATATATTTTTTCGTTATGAGGCGTATAGAGGCGTTGTTGCGTACAACGCACAATTTCAAAGTGCAGCGAATCGCCGTTTTAGTAAAAGATACCCACTACAAGTACCAGTAGCGTTTTGCAACTAACAACTGAAGACCGAGGTTTATTCGCGAAAGAAATAGGAAATGTAATGTCTCAACAAAGAGTATAAATATCCACGCGTGCAATACGTCAATTATTTAATTTTAATGACGTTTTACCCATTCATAGCGTGCTCGCCAAAATTGCGTTGAATATTGCATAAATTGTACATTATCGTGTGTAACGAACTTACTGCTTCATTTAATTTAATGTTTCATTGTTCAAAGTATTTTATAGCTTTTTATGTTTCTTATAATTTCAGCAGTAATCTGTTACTTAATCTTGGGAGACATTATACGAGATCTAGAAGGTGTAGTTGAATTAAAAATATCACCTAATACATTTGTTACACAACGACCTATTATATCGTCTGTTCCATCAGCTCCAATCCACGCATGATGGTTAGAGATCAATTAGTTAATATGACTTTTGTGCAATATTTTGTAAGATAGTATTTCCGTAAAACTGAAGGGTCAGAAATTTGCCTATTTGTATAACTTTCACGCAGTGCTTTTAATTCAGAATTTAGCTGTTTGTATAAAGGAATGCTGACTGCAACAAATGCTGTACAGAGATGTTTTGGTTTATTCCAGAATTTTCCTCACATTTTAGAGTCTGAACTGACAGATAATTCCGTATGGTCAAACATTCAACATTCAAGAATATAAATTTGTATGGACAGATTCTCCCTGTGTTCCCGAAATGCCAATATATTTTTCGCTAAACCTAATGTGATATCGATGAGTTGTATAAGACTTGCTCCCGAAATTTTGATATTTTTTCCACATTTTCATTGAAACTAAGATCTACACATTCCGTTACTTCTCAGTGACCATATACCATCAACACGACCTACAACACCGAATATACATGTTGTGTAGTATAGATAACCAGTTGTAGTTGTGATTATGGGGTGGTATAATAATAGAACGATCTTGGGTTTCAAAAGGTTAAGCCTCTTCTCTACCCCCATAGGGGGGGAGAGGGGAGAGAGGGAGGGGGCGCTAGTTTTAGAAATTCACTCTTTCACTATTTAGGAAAAATTCGCTAAAATTGGAATTAGAAATAGTGTTTTGTTATGTACGTAACTTTTTATTTAACGGAAAAATATGCACGGTCCTTGCGAAATGGGAAAAAAGTTCGCTACTCGCTACTCGCTACATCGTCACCCAGCCAGGTCTCAGTGAGGGCAATAATATCGCAGTCATTTGTGCAAACAGCATATAAAACTCGTTGGTTTTCGAACGAAACCCTCGAACATTCTGGTACTTGCAATGTAAACGATTGCAACTGGGCGAAGGACCTAGTTTAAAGGGCATATTTTTGGCGAGCCGTTGACGTATCCGATTTTGAGATTATTCTCGCCCTTCGCTAGTCTCTCATTCAGTTCGAGCTTTAATCGTTTCTATAAATGAAGCTGTATTGGTGTTCGATCGTAGCTTAGGCGAACAGATGCATATTCCAGACGTTTCTTTAAATTTTTAGAATGACGAATAATATTATGTACATCGGCTTCGCTACTCATATTCATATGTATGTCTAAAACATTCTCCTTATTTCTTCTTTTTCATTTAAAAGTGTCACCAGATATCATCAAAGATCCCAAAAAGCATTTCAAAATTTACCAATCACAACCTTGAAACTTTCGCACAAACAAAACATAACAGTCCTAATAGAATATAATCACACCTATTTCATTCCGAATTCATCAATTCTACTTATGATCGCATTCTTACACGTACGTACGTACGTACGTATCCCTTAACTTTCTCGTAATGTCAACACCGGCATATATTACACGCAGGTACTGCAATACTTCACACCACATGCCGAAAAACTTGTCAAACGACATTTTTCATGACCGAGCATTACATCTATTATGCATAGCTTTTATTTAACATAAGTTTAAATATTACGTGCCCATTATTTGCGTTCACTTAAGTCCAAGAGGAACACGACCAGATAGGCCTATCAAATATTTACTTACTATTGCTAAACGTTTCGTATATTCGTTATGAACTACCGGCGGGGGCATGGCGAGTATGTATTCTCTTCTACGTTTTCTTTTGAAGCGAAATGAAAATTAAACGCGCTTTTGTTAGGCAGTCAGAGCTATTATCTATCAGTATATTAGAGTTAAAGAAGGAAGATAGATGGGAAGTACGAAAGTAAATATTTGCGGTTCGGCGTGACATTTTTATTTGTTCTAATGTATGTTACCGCAATATGATTTCAATTTAATTTATTTACTTTTTTAATTTGTTGGGTTAGTGAAAATTTGCAATTACAATGCTTTATAATTAGATTCATGAATTTATCGGAATCCAGAAAGGTAAACAGGAAGGTACGTGGGCAGAGTCCAACTACAGCAAAGTATCTGTAAAAGTGTCTTGATTATGAACGATTTCTCAAAGTGTTTTTAAACTTAAACAATAATGTACAGTGGTAGTCTTAATTAATATACCCCCTCCCTATGACGGAAAAAATATCAAAACTACTTTCCCTGTTATGTCGCAAGTAGTACGACTTCTACACTAGGGTGACAGAATAAAATAGATACCAGGTAAAGCGGTATAAATATGTAAACAGCTAAATTCTAAGAACGAATTAAGAACTTTCTCTTGTCATTGGGGTAGGGGTAGATGAATCGGAAGGAATTCGTCATAGTTTAGTATCGTTACAACTATGCCTCGCTTACAAGGTTCGAGTGATATTAGCGACTTCGTCCGGGGTGGCATCGTTTGGCCAGAGTGAACGCGGCGCTTCGCAACGTGAAATAAGTAAATTTTTAAATATTCCGTTGTCCACAGTTAACCTTGTGATTACACAATTTAAACGCAAGGAAAAAACAACAGTGGAGCCGAGACCAGGTCGCGCCGGACTTTCTGAAAGAAGTAAGAGGGTGCTTGTGCGCGAAGTGTTAAGAGAACCGCGAGAAAGTACAGCTGAGCAGTACAGTGTGGGGATGTATAAAAGGGTGTCACTTTCCCGAAGTATACTAAGTGTAACATACAATTAGTACCGCAAACACAGCAATGAATGAATTAACAACTGTATTTCTCCCCTATAGAAGGGTATAAATATACTACGAGTATTTTTAAGAAGCAGCAGGTAAAGACTATTTATCTGTTAATACCGCTATACTAAAATATCTAAAGGGTGCCACATATTCATGTCCCTGAGTGTATATTCACTCAGCAGAATTTCTATAGTTGCATATGAACTTTTGAATTGAATATTTGTTTTTTTTAATACCTCCGCAAATTATGCATCAAAGAACTACACAAAGAAACTAATAATAATAATAAAATAATAATAAAAAAATTATTATATTTTATACAAAGAATATTTATGAAAGTAATATTCCAGTTTCGTTATTTATCAACTTAATTTTTTAATTAGTAAATTGTGTACATGCATATAGAATAATTACATAAATAGAAGTACTTCTTTTTAATATATTTTGTTAAAAGTGTCTATTCTATTATGAGCGGTGGTGTACTATATTTAAGGACGATACACAATTAAATTTTCTATTCTCTCTGTACACTACGAATATATTTTTGTTGTTTACAGGTCCAACATTACATTTTGGTAGTACAAGCTCAAGATACTGGTCACCCATCCTTGTCAAGCACCCTAACGGTCTACTGCAACGTTTTGGATTTGAATGACAATGCCCCAGTCTTCGACCCAATGTCCTACAGCAATGAAGTTCTGGAGAATGTCGCGATAGACACCCATATCCTGACAGTTAGTGCGACAGATTTGGATTCAGGTAAATCAACAAATATGTTTCATAGGGTAATGTTGCTAGTCAAACCTTCACGAATTACACATCAATCTAATGTTTTTCTGTATTCCATTTTTATAAGTTCAATAAATTTATTATATCAACCACCTAATAATTATATATTTTACTTGACTAGAAGTAGAAAGTAGTTTTAAATTCTTAACACGAAATCGCTTTGGAAATCTTACTGTAATATCTTTTTAATAATAAATACCTTGTTAAATTGCAGTTAAAATTATCAAAACAATTGTTTATTGTGCTTGCACTTCGTCCACAAATAATGAAGGAGATTTAAGTTTGTAGCTGCTTATTTGTCAATTTTGAGGAAGACCGTTTGAATGCTTTAATATATTTAGATTCGTGACAACCAACTCAGAAATTGAACATTGTAATGGATTCTAATCAACCGATCGTTAACACATGGGCTGAAAAGTCCCGGGCCTAACACATAGATGACGCTAGTTTTATTGCAGTCACCTTTCTCCCAGTTAGTACTAACCTTCAAAAGACATCTGTTAAAATTTCATGATATTCTATTCATTAGTTTGTGAGTTGTTGTGCTAAGAGTCACGCTACTTTTGTTATTTTCAAAACAATGGATCAAAAACAATTTCGTGTTTTAATTTTACACTGCTTCTTGATGGGAAAAAAATACCGTTCAAGCGAAGCAATGGCTTGAAAAGTGTTATGGGGACTCCGCTTCATCAGAAACAACAATAAAACGTTGGTTTGCTGACTTCAAACGTGGTCGTAGAGACACCGATGATGCAGGAAACATCAAAAAAATCCACAAAATCGTTTTGAATGATCGAAAAGTGAAGTTGCGAGAGTTAGCTGACATCGTAAAGATATCAAAAGAACGTATTAGCTTTATATTGCATGAACATTTGACTATGAGAAAGCTCTGTTCAAAGTGGGTGCCGCGTTTGCTCACTGTTGACCAAAAATAAGAACGTGTTGATGATTCTGAGCATTGTCTGACCATGTTTAAACGTAACAAACCGGAATTTTTGCGTCGATATGTGACAATGGATGAAACATGGATCCATCACTTCACTCCGGAATCAAAACGATCGTCATCTGAGTGGACAGCAACTGGTGAACCTCGTCCAAAGCGCCCGAAAGCACAACAATCGGCTGGAAAGGTTATGGCCTCGGTATTTTGGGATGTGCGTGATGTAATATTCATCGACTATCTTGAGAAAGGAAATACCATCAACAGTGAATATTATATAGCGTTATTGGAGCGTTTGAAGGCCGAAATTGCAAAGACCGCATATGGCAAAGAACAAAATTTTGTTTCATCAAGACAACGCACCGTGTCACAAGTCAATCAAAACAATGGCAAAACTACATGAATTGAACTTCGAATTGCTCCCACAACCACCGTATTCGCCAGATTTGGCTCCCAGCGACTACTGGCTGTTCGCAGACCTCAAAAAGATGCTCGCCGGTAAGAAATTTCGCACGAATGAAGAGGTTATCGCTGAAACTGAGGCCTATTTTGAGGCAAAAGGTAAATCGTTCTACAAAAGTGGTATTGAAATGTTAGAGCGGCGCTGGAATGATTGCGTTGCTCTTGATGGAGATTACGTTGATGAATAAAGCTAATTTTGAACCAAAAAAACCGTGTTTTCTTTGTTAGGCCAGGGACTTTTCAACCCATGTATTATATGACATTTGTATTAGATGGACGTATCAATATTTGTGCCAGTTTACTGGTTGATCAACGTTCGTCAACAATATCGACTGTTTCTGTTCCATAATGACCAAAAACACAGTAAAGAATGACTTAGTCCTAACAGCAAAGCAACTTCTCCAGTGAAAACTATTGTACATACATCTGGTGGAACGAAGAAGGTGTGGTCTGCTATCGAACAAAACTCCCAGTAATCTCCTTTAATAACGACGTCGTGCTTCAAAATTCGTTTAACTATTTCATCTCTTTAATTAATCCATTTTAAAAAAATTAATAGATGTTGAATCCAGTAAAAATACTACAAATTTACACATCAAGCTCATATGTACGAGGGCTCCTTTTTTTCTTCAACTTCCGATAGCTCATAAAAAAGTGTAAATAACAAAATGAATTTATTACCAAAGTAAGAAACATGGCTACTTTTCTATATAATCACCGTGAAGATTAATGCATTTGTCATATCTATGAACGGGCCTTCCAATCCGTTTGGCATAGGATGTTGGGATAGTCCGCGACGCTGTTTTAAAGTTCCTCTGTGCTCTGAAAGCTCTGCGCTCGTAGCCACTTCATCAATTCATGAAAGAGATTGACGTTGTTTGGCGCTAAGTCGGCGCTATACGCCAGGGGTTTAAGAACTTACAACAGCGGTGTATGGGCGGACATTGTCATGAATAAGAACTCCAGAAGTTAGCATACCTCTTCCTTTGTTTTGCATGGCTCTCCGCAGTCATTGTAAAGCCTGACAATAAATAGCTGCATTGATCATAATCACCGGTTCTATAAATTCAACAAGCAACACACCCTTTTGGTTCCAAAACACTGTAGCCATAATTTTCCTGTTGTTGAATATCTATTTGAACTTTTTCGGGTTTCTTTAGCGAGTTTGAGTGTATCCGTTGTTATGACTCTTGTTTTATTTCGGAGATGCAGTATTGAAGCAGGTTCCATTTCCAGTCATAATTGATTTCATAAAGTCTTCATCTTTAGCCCCAGAGCGGATGAGAAACGTCCGCGCTAATCCCATTCGGTGGTTTTGTGGTCATCAGACAATACCTTTGGAACTCATCGGGCGCGCAGTTCTTTGTAGCGTAGATGTTTCGTTACAATTGAGTACGTAGTTGATCTTGAAATTTCAGGAAATTCCACACTCAACTCACTGATGGTAAATCACCGTTTTTCTCGAACTATTCAATCAACTTGTTGGACAATGTCTTCTGATGCGACAAACTTGGGTCCTTGTCCCGGTTTACCGTGAGCATCGGCTCAGACTTGTTTCCTTTCCTATGCCGCCACCATTCACCATAAAATGGCAGATATTACCGTGGGGAAGATGCCCGGTTACCTTCTGGGCAGAATTTAAAGAGGAATATCGTTATATGTGACACCTTATATTAATAATTAGCCGCGTTTGCTCTCACCATCGCAAAAACTCAATCCGTGGAATATTCTACAGCCATTTTGGAACGGTTTCGGCGAAATCCAACAGATTTTTTGCATCAATTTGTGACTTACGATGAAAGGCCTAAAGAAACTTCATCATCGACTAAATAAATGTATTAATCATTGAAATTCAAAGAAATTTCTCTGAAATATTGTTATTAGCTACGCGAACTTTTCAGCTTACCCTCGTACATACATATATATGTACATGCATAGAAGTGATACTATAACAATCTTTCGTTAGATTACCTAGAGTGTAAAATAATTCGTCTCTCATACTTTTAACACAATTCCTCACTTACAAAGAAAAGTACCTACAGACTAGAAAACCCGCTTCCTATCATTATCACTGTCAAGACTTGAAAATCGAAAATTGCTTCTATTGTCTGCCTTTCCTATCGATCTACAACTAAAATACACGATACGAATGGGTATACCAGAGTTCTCGTACCCATAAGCTCTAAACGTGGCCTTCGTTTTGATGCAGTCGATCTAATGTCATGTTATTAGGCGAAAACGTCGTTTATTGTTGGTTTATCCGGTTCAGCGTTCGCTATTTAATATTTCGATACAGTCGGACGCAGATTAGATGTCTGTAATCGCGAAATTCCGGATATTTATAGCCTCGGACGGGTCGAAGCGACGTTCAGCTGCGTTTTATTCGCGCTACGAAGTCTACGAAGCGAATGTCTAATCATACGGTGGGTGTATTACAAAGGCGAGTGTAAATTTTCTATCTCGCTTTGAATCTGAACGATTATTGGTACAATTTAACACGCTATTCTATTGAAGAAGAAAGGAGTTTCTTAAATTGTAGCTGTGGAGAAAGCATTGATGAATACCTGTTTGGAATCATTAGGGAAATGTTAGAGAATATTAGCGGATTTCAGCGAATAACTTATGTTTGGAAAATTGAAGATGGCTTTAACATTTCGGTAGCAAAAAAAAATCGACAACTTGTTTCGACCAATGGATGCTAGAAATGGCAGGAATAGTGTTTAAGGACGTCATTAATAAAAGAAATCACTTAAATTGACAAAAGTCTCAAATCCTGGATATGTAACACATGGGCTGAAAAGTCCCCAACCTAACAAAGAAAACACGGTTTTTTTGGTTCAAAATTAGCTTTATTCATCAACGTAATCTCCATCAAGAGCAACGCAATCATTCCAGCGCCGCTCTAACATTTCAATACCACTTTTGTAGAACGATTTATCTTTTGCCTCAAAATAGGCTTCAGTTTCAGCGATAACCTCTTCATTCGTGCGAAATTTCTTACCGGCGAGCATTTTTTTGAGGTCTGCGAACAGCCAGTAGTCGCTGGGAGCCAAATCTGGCGAATACGGTGGCTGTGGGAGCAATTCGAAGTTCAATTCATGTAGTTTTGCCATTGCTTTGATTGACTTGTGACACGGTGCGTTGTCTTGATGAAACAAAATTTTTTTCTTTGCCATATGCGGTCGTTTCTTTGCAATTTCGGCCTTCAAACGCTCCAATAACGCTATATAATATTCACTGTTGATGGTATTTCCTTTCTCAAGATAGTCGATGAATATTACACCACGCATATCCCAAAATACCGAGGCAATAACCTTTCCAGCCGATTGTTGTTCTTTCGGGTGCTTTGGACGAGGTTCACCAGTTGCTGTCCACTTAGATGACGATCGTTTTGATTCCAGAGTGAAGTGATGGATCCATGTTTCATCCATTGTTACATATCGACGCAAAAATTGCGGTTCGTTACGTATGTGTTAAGCCCGGGACTTTTCAGCCCATGTGTTACATAGTCGAACTTTGAAGAACAAATTCTATATTATAAAGGCTGGTGGGAGTAATTATAAAGGAGGTCTGAAACACTTCAAAAGTAGATGCGTTCACTAGATGTTAATCCTGCTGGAAGCCTCCCAAAAGCTCTTGCATATAAAATGCTGCTTCGCAATGAAAGTTATGCTCGCTACTTCTTCGGCCAGATTATCATTTCCTTCGATCCATTAATGACCTGGAATCCGCCAATGGTATGATTTCCATGTCCCCAGATCCGATTCAAAGACATAGAATTGTACAGTCTTCACTGTTATCTTATTATTACACCTCCAACGCCTTTCTAAATGATCCTTTCAATGTGTAGGTGCAAAGCATAGATCCTTGGTTAAAATATATTAGTTTGGAGTCACATCGAGGTTTTTACATTTCAACAAACGGCTCAATTTAAATTCAAGATGACTTCAACATTTTGGTAGAAAAAGGATGACTACGATTTGTTTCGATAAGTGGGCATTGAAAATGGAAGGAAGAGTGTTTAAAATCACTATTGATAAAGGAAAATTCAATAGAATAGACATAATTGGGAACTGTAGTGATTTAAACACAAAACCCTCACGTTACTGGATATTTAGACGAATAACGTTGGAACTGAACCAAATTCTAATTGACTTTGAAGAGCATTCCAGATGATAAAAACTAGTACGAGTAATTATAAAGGGAAATTGAAAAGCAGATGTATTCATTAGGTGTTAATCCTATTAGAAGCCTCTGAGAAGCTTCTACTTAATATCTAGTCAAACAACGTTGCAATTGAACCAAATTCTAATAGACTTTCTAGAACAAATTCCAGATGATAAAAACTGGTAGGTGTAAGGAGGATTGAAATACTTGAAGAACAGGTGTGTTCACTTAATCCTATTGGAAACTTCTCGAAAGCTCTTGCATATAAAGATATGCTCGCTATTTCTTTGGCCAGCTTATTATTTCCTTCCATCCTTCAATGGCCTGGTATCCGCTAATGGTATAATTGTTAATGTTCCCAGATCCGATTCGAAAATATGGATTTGTGCGGTCTTCACTGTTGCCTGATTATTACACCTCCAAGTTATTTCTCGAGGATCCCTTTAGTACATAGGTGCAAGGCATAGATCTTAAATATGTTTATCTCATTAAATCCTACCCCTCTAATGAAATACAATTTCTTAGTTATAAAGACCACCGTTCAAGTCATTTCTCTTCTACATCTGGAGTACCGCAGAGTAGTAATTTGGGTCCACTACTCTTTCTAATTTTTATCAAATGAACGCGGCAAACTATTATTCTCTAATGACTTCAAATTATTTTCAAAACTACTTGCATAGACTGTCAATATTTAATATGTTAATTTTTAGGCGAGAATGTTATCTATTCTGCTAGGATTCCTCCTTTGTGTTGATGACTACTCGATATTGTCTTTTATGATAATCTTGATGGTTGAGCTAACTTCTATTGCATGGAAGTTATATCCCTAACAACTAAGGCTGAAGAAACGACTACGTTAGAAATTGGTGTGGCTCAGTTAATATCAATATTACAAATAATCAGCGTAGTTACTCACTACTTTAGTTTGATTGGGTTGTTGATGTAGTCTCTCAATCAACAAAACCTGCATCACCAGTAAGTAATTTAGATTAATTATTTTTAATATTGATAGTAACCGAACCGCACGCATCTCTAACAGTACTGGTTTCTTTACGTACAGATATTGGGTTTGACTCCCTCTGAGACTGATATTTTTTTCAATAATTTAATTACGTTGGGTAATTGCAAGGTGGTTTAGTTCGTGAAATGGAGGGAATGGAGTGGGAATAGGGGCGTTCGCTAGGTGTCATTCTGATTGGCGGGTCATCATTAGTATATAAGTTAAGTTGTAGCCGTATAGTGTCAGTCATTTACGAATAGTTGCCTGCTAAACAAGTCAATCCGGAAGAAAACTGAAACTATGAAGGAAATTGAACACCGTGCTGTGATAAAGCAAGGAAAGAACGCCCAAATCATATTGAATGAAATGGAAACCATTTATGGGGAACAGTGTCCTAGTAAATCAATGATTTATAAGTGACATGGTCTTTTTAAACATGGTCGGGAGTCGATTGAAGACGACCCCCGCTCAGGACGGCCAGTTGAGGCCACCACATCAGACATCGTCGAAAAAGTGCAAAAACTTCTACTGCAAGATGCCCGTTTAAAGAAAAACAATTATCTGCATTAGTTGGAGTATCAGATACCACCATTTTGCGTATCCTACATGACCACCTGGGTATGACAAAAGTCAGTACAAGATGGGTACCGAGAATGCTCACGCCGGTGCAGAAACAGCAGCGCGAATGTGCGTCCAAACAATTTTTGGAGCTGTGTGGAGACAAACCCGCACAGATTTTGAAGCTGATTGTTACGGGAGATGAAACATGGGTTCATCACTTTGAGCCTGAGTCCAAACAGGAGTCCATGCAATGGCATAAAAAGGAGACACCACCGCCAAAGAAATTCAAAGTGTTAGAATCGGCTGAAAAATTGATGGCTACTGTATTTTCGGATTGTGAGGGGATATTATTGATTGATTACATAGAAAAAGGTAGGAGCATAATCGGAGAATATTACGCAGCAATATTAGAAAAATTAGAGGCCATCAAAGAAAAACGTCGAGGAAAATTGACCAAGGGTGTGTTGCTCTTGCAAGACAATGCGCCGGTTCACAAGAGCAAAGTTGCAATGACTGCTCTGCACAAGCATGGCTTTCAATCAATAGTGCATCCACCCTACAGTCCAGACCTGGCACGTAGTGATTTTCATTTGTTCCCCAATTTAAAAAAAGGCTTACGTGGAAGAAAGTTTTCCGACGACAATGAGGTAAAGGAGGCAATTTTGGCCCATTTTGAGGCGAAACATGAAAAATATTTTTATGATGGTTTAGAAAAATTAATTAATAGATCTAATAAATGTGTTTTATTTTATTTAAAACCCTTTCATTCCACGAACTTCTGGACCTCCCCTCGTAGTTAACGCTAATTAACTTTAATCAGTGTAATACATCTACATATAGACGTAAAATATAATAAATAAATAAAATAAAATCTACGTACTTTGCATATAATAATATTCTGTATTTTTTAGAATGAATTCTTTGTACGTTATTCACTGTGTTTCTACATTTTCTTTATTGTGATCTGAAGTTAGATGCGAAACCATAGAAAATGCGTAATTCAAAAATTTATAATCATAGATTGATTGCATAGAACAGGTTTTCAACTATCTCAAAATTTACTTTCTTCTTTATTATGCATCTTCCTTTTACTATTCTGCGTAATATACATTATAAATTCTTTAATTTATAATATATACATGATGTTTCGACTAAATCCCAATGATCTTCTTGTGGGCGCTCTCGTTAAGCTAGCGATCGGAGATGAATTCAACGGTTAGACCAAAAATAGACTAAGAATTTTCAATAAAGGTCTTTCGTTAACTACGATTTACTTTACCATCTTCTCTGTCACATTCCCATGAAATATAAAATATGTAATAATTCATTTTGCCTTTGTTTTTAATATAAATTCTTACGAAAACCTTTTCTAAAGTGTTTATAAAGTGTTTTCCTATACATGTTACTATCACAAAATAATAAAACATTCTACAGCATCTACAACAGCAAAATATCTCTATTATTCGCAGGTACCAACGGTAAAATACTCTATAGCATCTCTTCCGGCGATGAAAAGAATACTTTTGGTATCACATCTAACGGTAGCATCTACACCAGACGTGAACTCGACCGTGAAACCCAAGCAATCTACAACCTAGTGGTAACCGCCACCGATCAACCGTTAGAAAAAGAAAAACAATTATCATCTACGGTACAGGTAAGTATTCTTTAATAACGCAAACCGTCCTCTCCTAAAATCCGATGACTTCTTTAGGTAATCATCGTCCTAAAGGACATCAACGATATGGCGCCGGAATTTACCAGCATAAATGAAACTTCCGTCCAGGAGAATATCCAAATCAACACCGTCGTCATGGCGGTGAAGGCTCAAGATAAAGATGAAGGTCGAAACGGTTACATTGAATACTATCTGAAGGAAAGCGAATCTTCCAAAGGAACATTCTCCCTTGGCCCGGTTGACGGTCTCTTGAGGGTTGCCGCCAAGATCGACAGGGAATTGAAAAGCAGCTATACCCTGTCCGTTACGGCGAAAGATAGGGGGGATCCTCCAAAATCTTCGGAAACGCAGATTTTGGTGAAGGTCTTGGATGAAAATGATAATAGTCCAGTGTTCGATCCTAAGCAATACAGCGCTTCGATACCAGAGAACGCTTCTATTGGTGCTAGTGTACTGCAGGTAAATATGCACTTAGAATATATTTAAATTCGTTTTTCATTTATGTATATGTTTGGCTACATCTAAGGTTTCTGTTTGTAAAACTTGTGCCTTAAGTTGAGCATTAATGTTGTTCCTTTGAAATTACGGCTACAAGGCCACAAAATCGTGCAGTACTAGATTGTCAAATTCATTTGGTCTTTGGTCAACGTATCTATTTTTGATATGTTGAGTTATAGAAACAAATATCTTGGCGGTTCCTTTACCAATTCCAGATTCGTGTGCATTTTCTCGATGAAGAATAAAATAAGACATTTCTAGAAAGCGTCAATGTTTAAATTTCTATATTGAAGATATACTTTTAATTTCCTTAGCGTAAAAAAGGGTGATAATTCTAATATTGGCGATTACAGATCTGTGGCTGTAATTCTTTTTTCGCGAAGGTTTTTGAAGTCTTAATTTATAAACGTATTTCTTGTGGTATTTAAATCATATCTCTCTGAATCTCAGCATGGTTTTATGTCAAATACATCTACTGCAACTAACTTAGCGCGGATTTCCCCGAACGATAGGTGAAATTGTGGATGGGGGTGGTCAACTGGATGTTATTTATGCTGATTTTTTTTCATGCATTCCACCTAATAGATCGTCGTAAATTGTTGGATACGCTGAATTGTTTTCGGTGTCGGCAGAAATTTTCTAGACTTCATTCGATCTTATCTCATTGATAGAATTAATTATGTTTATTTTGTCACTATCACCATTACTATCACTATCACGATCACTATGGCAATCACTATCACGATCACTATGGCAATCACTATCACGATCACTATGGCAATCACTATCACGATCACTATGGCAATCACTATCACGATCACTATGGCAATCACTAACACGATCACTATCACATTATCATTATATTATTATTATTCTAGCGCATTTTTCTGATAAAGAATACTGAGTGATTTTAAATGTTTGAGGACAGTTTAAATTTCGCGCCTTGCTAAATTTTTGTCACGTTGGCGATTTGGTTTTGAATTCGTAACCAGTAGCGTAGCAAATAGATTTTGGATGCGTGATAAAATATTGACAACAGATCTTCAAAAAATCAATTTCATGTTGATTTTCTAAGCAGAAAATTCATGTAAATGCGATAAAAAAAAATGGAATGAAATATAGATGATTTTAAATAGCTTTTGAATTAATACAAATATTTAAATTTGAGCACTACATATGTAAAAGCAAACGATTCCGTTTTTTGTACAATTTTATTGCAGGAAAACAATTACATTGTAATGTATGTTCGAAATGGCCTCCATTTGATTCAAGACATAAATGTATTCGTCTCTTAATATTGTCAAACAGTCGCTGTAATTGGTTTTGATCGATATTACGAATTTCCTGCTCTATGGTTGCTCGTACTTCTTCCAAATTGTGAAGTCGATTTTGATGTATCGTATTTTTTAAATGCCCAAACAGATAAAAAAATAGGTCACGTGACCGTGATGGCCAACGATCGCGACTAATAAGTCTGTCACCAAAATACTCTTCTAGATATTCCAATGTATCATGCGCTACATGAGGTGGTGCTCCATCTTGAAAATACCCCCTTTCCAATTCATCGTTATGTAATTGGTTTATAAACACCTCCAAAATTTGAGTGCGATATCTTTCCGCATTGATATTTTCATGGAAAAAAATAGGGCCAATTACGCGACGTCTAGACATTCCCACCCAGACCCCAATTTTATGTGGATGTAAAGAAATCACAACAAAATTATGAGGGTTTCCTGTAGCCCATGTCCTGTAATTTTGGCTGTTAATATAGCCTGACAAGTGAAACCAGGCCTCGTCTGACATGAATGTTAAATCTAAAATATCATCATTATGAAGATTTTCATTAAACCACTGACAATATTGAATTCGTCGTGGAATAGCAATTGGCAATAATTGCTGTGTTACGGTTACTCTATACGGATGCATGTGTAGATTTTTAACCAATGCTTTTCTTACAGTACTGAACGATAAACCTAAAATAACGAAAATGAAAAATACTACATCTTAGAAATAGAAAAAAGCATCATACCAGTTTGAGCTGCTAATTTACGAATTGACTTTTTAGGACTTGCCTCTATCCGTTGTCTAACATCATCAATAGTCTCTTCTGTTAACACTGTTGGTCGTCCAGTTGATTTTTCTTTGCAAATGCAGTGTTTCCCTTCGAATCGTTCAATAATTCTGTCTCTGCGATTACAAAACACTTTGTATGGTACGACAACATCCGGATAATATTCACGAAATTGGTTCAGGCATGATTGCAATGAATAAGTCCATGATCCATCTTCGTAATGAGTGCTACTGCGATAATGCGCTTTTAAAATAAAAGCGTCTTGCTCGGCCGTAAACGGCATCTTAAAACTAACAACAATTAAGTTCACTTAATTTAATAGAAATGCATAAAAACATACCTGGAAGATAACACTGATAAACAGTAGCTCTAAGAAGAACAGATTACAAGTAAAACTGAAGCAAATAATAACGAATAAAATGAATATAAAGTTGACAGGACCGATACTCACAATGGCCACTATTAACATGTCAAATCCACCGCGCGAAATTTAAACTGTCTTCAAACATATAAACTTCTATAAAGGGTCATTGTTTAGATCTCTATATTAAAGATATATTTCTAATTCCCTTGGCGTTATCCTTGCAGGTCTCCGCGACGGACATCGACGAAGGTTTAAACGGTCGCGTCCGCTACTCCATCAGTTCGGGAGACACGAATCGCGATTTCAGCATCGCCGAGGACACGGGAATCGTACGCGTCGCAAAGAATCTCAATTACGAGCGAAAGTCACGCTACATCCTGACGGTACGCGCCGAGGACTGCGCGGGCGACATCAACGGTGACGCGGTCCGTTCCGATACGGCAGAAATTTCCATCTCCGTCTCCGACATCAACGACAACCCTCCCACGTTCCTGGATTCGCCCTATCTCGCCTACGTCATGGAGAACGTCATCCCCCCGAACGGCGGCTACGTAATCACGGTGCAAGCGTACGACGCCGATACTCCTCCCTTCAACTCGTTGGTGCGGTACTTTATCAAAGAGGGCGACACCGATATTTTCAGGATTAACGCCTCCACCGGGGAGATTTCGCTGCTGAGAGCTTTGGATCGCGAGGAACAGGCGGAATATACTCTATCGTTGGTTGCTATGGATACTGGTAAGTTTTTGTGGTTTACTTTAGAGCCATTTGTCATTTTTTTTTTGTTTCTCAAGGGTAGAGAAGGTAGCAAACGTATTACCTTGCGGAATTCCAATGCTATTACGATTTTTTCCCTTTTTTTTTCTGCCAACATAGATGGCGTCTTTATTGTCGCCTCTAGGTTAGCTATTCAATTGCATTTAGGAACGCTTAATAATAATATAATCATGCAATATGTTATTTTCTAAATTGATACATAGACATACATATTTGAATGAAGAGAACAGAAATGTTTAAACAAGTAGTTTTTAGACTTTTATGGACATTTTTTGCGGAATCTTTTTCGGGTTCTTTACCGTGCAGGAAGTTTGTAATATATGACGTTCCAATCACCTTTTCGTAGTATTCTTCAGAAGTGATGTGGCAAAGAACATAAGAACTGAAGAGCAGCCAGAGTAGAAAAAGTGTTTATGTTGCTATACATCTTTTTTGAAAAAAAAAGGTGTTTTACGCCGCAGGTACAGTCTGTTATTTTTTCTTATTTATAGAACTGTGCTTTAGAATATCCCTTGTTTCACAAGAAAATAAATACGAGGTATCAGGTCTCAGAATTATTGAGAATGATTAGATTTAAAGTCTTTAATTGAATGTATCTACAATTTAATGTTGTCCACTTCAAAGTATGCTCCTTTGAAATGCACCCAGCGTTTCCAGCGATTTTTCCGTTTTCCTCGTGCTACAAAGGCAGACAGTGAATCAAACTTTTTATCACGAGGTCTTTAAATTTTTGCGGAAAAGAGTTTGGGGTGTGCGATCTGACACTGCCATCTCGTGCACCTTGTATCACGGTAACGCCTTCAGTCACAACTTATTGTTGGTTAGAGATTTGTTGACAGAGAAAAACATTCCAGTATTCCCACAACTGACCTACAGTCCAGGCATGGCTCCATGTGGTTACTTCTTTTTCCAACGCATAAACGGAAATTGAAAGATTCTCAATTCACAATAAACAGTTCTTTGTAGTGTTTCTTCTCGAATACGAGCGTAATTTTAGAACAATCCACACGTTCTCAATTGCATTGAGGTCGGAGGAATTTCTCAGCCAAGGTAACAGTGGCAGAGCACGCGTTTTCAAAAAACTGTATATGGTTTTGGCCATGCGGCATGAGTGTGTACGGATCTTCATTAATATATCGCATCAAGACATCCTCCAATACACGCTCATATTTGTGTTGATTTATGATGGCTTGGCAAAAATACAATGGTCCAGGACCTTCGACTGATATGCAGGACCATATTATAACTGACGGAGAGTGTTTCAGCGTTTTTAGTACACTAATTTCACTAAATCATTCAGATGGACGTCGTCTAACAAATTGAGCTCTTTCGGTCAGGGCTTCTGGTTTTGATTCATCGCTGAATACCATCTTTAGCGAAAAGACATTGTTCAAACAACATTTTGCTTGATTTACATATTCATGTAAGTCATTTTGTCTTACCATTCTTCAGTTGTGTAATGTTAATGACGCTTTGCCCATTCACAACGTGCTTGCTTCATCATCGGTGTTAATCTTGGTTTTTTCCATTGCTATTTGCAATGCTTTAGTTACCGAATTTTTCAGCTTACCTTCGTAATTGTAAGACTGTATTCTGGAGGTATTTAAAAAAAACGCTGATTGAAATAGATTCCGAACTTTCAACCGCGTCCCCTTAGCAATTTCCTTGACAATAACACGGCCCTGCTTGATGCCCAATTAAACAATAAATTTAGACTCAATCATCTTATTACATCTCTACGAAATTAAATAAAAATTAACGCTAATAAACGAGATGATAGACGAATACTCGACCCTGTCACACGGTCTCTTTTCATCTCCAACTAAATTATAGTCAATTATCGGTTACTATTTCGGTCCATCATGTATCCGTTACATATTTACAGCGAATATGTTGTCAAACCTTTTAAAGTTGCACCGAAAATGCATTAACGTTCATGTGTAATTAAGTTAATTAGTGAAATTACGTCCTCTACGTACGTACGTACATGCATAGAAGAATCTGTTGCGTCAACGAGATTATACGCTCTGTTTTAATGAGACTAAGGAGAAGTCGAAGAGAATGAGAGGAACAAGGAAGAGTGTGTCTTCATTACCGCTACGGAAGCCGCAAAGGTTCAATAACTATCTACTGATGAAATTATCGGAAAAGGACTACAATGCAACCACAGTTGTCAAGCGATTATGCTAGGGAATGGCAAAATGGGACGTCCATATGAGTTGCGGTGATAGAACAGGGTGTTTTTAAGTATAAGAGGCTCTAGCTTTGAGGAACTAAAAGCTCATTAATATGTTGTCTAATTTAATAGGGAACACCGGTAAATTCTAGGCACTGGTATAAATTAAACTTTATGGCATTATAGACCAATTTAGAATTACAATAGTGGTTAAGTATTCAGTTACTGTGAAATACTTTCTTCGTGTCTTTTCAACAATATACTCATGTTCTCACCTAATCCGTCCAGAAAAATGTCTCCTTAGTTTCTGAATAACACAATCGCAATATAATAATTGGTGGAGACGTGATTGCAAAAATTGGGAACAGACCAGTTGAACACGTATTGCTAGTCTCGGCAAAGTGGGGCAAGTTACAGTGCAGTACGGAGAATAACGTTATCATTTATGATCGTGACCTTCACGAGTGTGCATAGGCAATGCGGACGCAGGAATGACAGATCACATATTTAATTCTATAGCCTTCGTATTCTAAATCCGGCATACTCGCTACTACGTTTTCTAGTTTATTCGAAATATGTCGTTTCCGAAACGTGCTTAAATGCGACATTTTCTAAGTATGTGTGTACTGACAAGCAGCCATAACGACCAGTCGAATAGTACTGAACAAGCGTGCTTTGGTTCTCGATTCTCTGTGCCGCGTGCTTCGCCCCTCCACGTTGTTCTCCACACTGCACTGAAATTTGCCTCTTATCACTGACATACCCATATGTGCTTCATCAACAGAACAATGGAGTGACAAACACTAAGGTACTCAACCCAAAATAAATTCCAATAACATCTTTTAACAATTATGCAACCAAAACGTGAACACTTATATAGACAAGGTGTGTCAAAAGTCCTTTTCAAAATAAACGAATATGATTGAATAATGGCCAGGTTTAATGAATAAATGTTTATTTTTTATCAAAATCTTCGCCATTTCCCTTCGAATTTTCTCTTTTAATTCATTCAGAGAGCGAGGAGTGTCGCTGGATACAGTTCTGCCTATTTATATGGCCATTAAGGTGGAAATGCGCCTCATCTGAGAACAAAATGTTGGTGAAGGACCGAAACCGTCAAATCATTTAATTATCGAAGTTAAGCCTTTCAGCAGCATTAGCTGACTTTAGTTCTTGCGCACTAACTGCATCTTGTAGGGGTCAAGACGCAAATCTTTACGCAATATGCGATGTATGGAAGTTCTAGGAACATCTAAGACACTTGTCGTTTTGCGAAACTCTCGAACCGACTGACGCACCTTCTCCATGTTTTTTGCGGTTCTTAACGTCCTTGGTCGCTTCGTCCAAGGTTCGTCCATTGTCAAACCGGTCTCATCAAATTTCCGTATTAATTTTTTGATGAGTTAGAAATGAATACTGTGCGTACCTAATGCGACGCAAATGAAAAGTTTTGCTGCGCAGTAGTGACAGAGTTATTGTTTTTGTAAAACCCGCTCACAGCAGAGCTTACTCCGTTTTCGACTAAATGCCGTAGGACAGGGGTAACGATTGCTATATCTCCCATTCCCCACACAACGATTGTGTTTGCGCAGTGAAGCAAACAAATTCAAAAGGACTTTTAAGACACCCAGTATATCAGACTGAATATTAACGTGTAAAGGCTTTTACTAATATTAAATATATATGAAACAGCAACACATCTCAGCAATTTCTTAGCTGAAAAGATCCAGAAAATGCAAACCCAGACAATAATTTGAGCTTAATTCTGTTCTACCGTGTAATAATTAACAAAAAAAAAACTCGTATTAAGTGTATTTCTTCAAGGTATAATAATTTCTTAAGTAGGTGTTAAGATTTTTTTTCTGCGCGCCTTTGATAATTTCTCATGCTGCTAGCACTTGTGCCTTGTAAAACGAGCAGATTTACTTAGAAAAGGCATGAAACCGCGAAATAATAAAGTAAAGCTGTAAAGGCAAAGCAAGGAAAAAAATTTATAGTATGAACCTATGTAGCAACCGGCCAGGAAAGTACAAGAGCAGCGCTCACGACGCTCTCAAAGTCAGTCGTAAACGAGATGGATGCCGCGAGATACCGACGGCGCGATCCTTATCTGGACGAAGTTAAAAAGAGCGGAGAGAGCGCCTGACCCGAGTTCAATTTTATAATAACTCGGGGGCAATTATAACAATACATACCGGGCACGAACTGTCCGTCGGTCGTGGAAGACGAGCGCAGAACGTTAGTTGGCTCGTAGCCTTCGCCTTCGTCGTGCTCCGGCTCTCTTTTCTAGTCGCAAACGGTACAAATATTCTCCGGCTGTGACGTCATCAATGCTAGAGATCTTCCTTCTTCCTCGATAAACCTGATGATCCATTCTAATCCTTTTTTTTATCTGTTCTCTTTGGCATTTCGTTAAGTAAGTACAAAGATTGCCGATTTATTTCTGTCATCTACATTCATTTTCAAATTCCTACGGTTGTAGAACACCAATAAAAAAGATAGGGAAATGCCTGAAGAATGAAGGTATCTTTCAATCTTTTTGATGTTATGATTTATGAAAATATTTTTAAATGTTATGGGCAAGATTAGATTGGAAAAGTTTCAAGGAGAATGTTTTATATAAGGACCTGACTGACAATGTATTTTTGGTTAAAAAGGATATTAAAAATGGCCTAACGAACGACAAATAACAACGAAATAGTTACAGGAGGAAAATTATATTTCTTTCTCAACTTAACAGTGTTCAAAAGACCTTCCAACCTTCAGGTCTTCATACTGGCCATCAATTCGGTCAATGTTGAAATAGGAATGTCATTCCAACATCTCGTTATCGTTATATATATATATATATATCGGAAGCAATTTTGAACTGCCTCTTTGGTTACTTGGTCCCAAACGATTTTTTCTTTATTAACTCAAAAGCTGTACCAGCAGTTTCAATGTATACTAGCAGATGTTTGAATATTAGACCTCGGTAATAAGTTTTAAAATTCTTTATGATCCCAGTCAAGTGGTTGACAAGCTGATGTACAATTAGGGAGCAAAAATAATATTTTTATATTATTTAAGCCAACGTCTTTCGGATGAGGTCTTGCAACCACTCTGTCATAATTTGTAGTCATTCAAGCTTTCTTATTGTATTTCCAAGTTACAGGCAGGTTATTTATATTAATGTTTTTAAAAGCTCTGAGTTTAGCTGCCCTACCAATGACTAGGAGTTTTTCTTTTTCACCCGCCATATTTACACAATGCAAAATTGTAAACCTCTCTTTGGGATACTTACCCCCAACACATTTTTCCTTCTTTAATCTGAGCGTTTTGTCGGGTAGAGCCCTAAAATATAGGCCTGTCTCATTGGCATTATAGATGTCTCTCGGTGAATATCCCTTAATCAAAGAACGATATTTCTTTAAAAACGATGAAACACCTTCAGCATTAGCCGAAGTTCCTTCTCCCGAAATAGCTTTAAAACTTATATTGTGGCGGATTCTAAATTTATTGAGCCAACCAGAAGAAGCACTGAATCTAGAATATCCCAAAGAAGCGGCTATTTCTCTTGCTTTACATCGTATTAGCGGACCTAAAAAAAATAAGTTTTTTGCGTTTTTGTCACGACAAACCTATTGGTAATCTCACGTTTTTTATCTATTTTGGAATTTAATATGAAAAGAAAATCAACGCATTAATACCAGAAAACCTTAAAAAAATCATAAGAATACCTGTTAAAGGAATCCTTTCATACCGAGCTGCTCTAAACCAGTCATAACACAATTTGACAATTTTAGTACCATCACCCGTCAAAAAGCTTATTTTTTCATTCAAATTGCTGTTCGACATCCATTTGTTTAGAAGGATTTCTTTATGTTTAATTATATCTCCAGCTTGTGTTTTTCCAATATTAAAACGCTTGGATAAGTTCCTTACACTTAATTTCTCTTTATTGTAAACTTCAACAATCTCAATTTTTTTGTTTGAGCGTGAGAATTTTTCTATTTGGAGCCATTTCTACAATGAAGGTGTCTTTTCCGCATAGACATCAGACTAATATTGAACGAAGATTCAATAGAAAGCGTACACCCGACCAATAAGAACGGTAAATCCCCGACCAACTTGGGCATGTCCCTAATTCACGCCAGGCAGAAATGCACTCCATAGGCTGCGTTTGTACCGAAAGATTAAAGTCGGTAAATCTCCGCTTTACTCGGGGAAGTCCCAGTGAAATTGGCGCGCGGCGCGATTGAGAAATGCAATAGCGATACTCTCTATTTAAAAGTAAGATAAGGCGTTTCTTTTTATTTTATTTTTTGTCCGGTTAAGAGAACATTTTCTCATGTCCGCGTCCGTTCAAGAGAATGTCCGTCCAGGAAAGAGTTAATACAATGGAAATTATATGAGAGCCAGTCGGGACCATGAGAAACTGTCCGTTTAAGGGAGGTGTCCGTGTAAGAGGGGTGTCCGCGAAGGAATTTCACTGTATATATATATATATATATATAAAAACTTGTTTGATACCACTGGTGTCCTGATAGGTAGTAAATCGTTTCCGTGTCAAATTAGTAAGATGAAATGTACCTATCTGTTTGACTTTCCATAATTACTTTAATTAATACAATACCTTTCAATAGAGCCTTTTCACAACCATGTTTCTAATATTCTTTAGGAGCAAAAAAGATGCTATTTATCAAGAACCTGACTACAAGTGAATGAACAATAATATCCTTGTCTTCCGTCTTGTCCTATCGATGCGGAGTCGTTCTAAATACATTTACATTCTCATAGTTCAATTTTCAAGAAGTAATAAATAACTCTAATAATACAGCAATTGTTTTTGAACCGGTCTTAACAAAGCATGCCCTTCAAACACATCAATAAATTTCTAACTTAATCCATGCATAAAAATTACAAAAAAAAAAAGGAACACCATATCCCCGCAATTACTAGTTACACCAGACTCCCCAAGCCTTCGTAGTTACATTTACGTCTAATAACCATAAACCAGCTAACTAGCCAGCCTTCAAATAAAGCGCGAACAACCGCACAGTAAAGCTACCATAATTTTTTACACGCTAGATCCTCATTAATCGTCTGTCAGCTCCTTGAGCAATATCTTACAAATATTTTAACACTTCTCGACTTCATTACGAAGTCGGGAACATCCTGTATAGGCATCGCGAGCGCTAACTCTCGAGCGAGGAAGAAGAAAAAAAAAAGCGGTGAAGGCTGACACAGCACAATAAACGCACCGAGTACGTTATTGACGTTCTTATCTGGCGGAGTCTCATTGTTCGACAGATAAAGCTGGGTAAGCGAGTGTGTAGCAATACATCGATCGTACGTGGAAATGATGATGATGCCCGCGTACAGAGAGAGACTCTCCTCCGTCTTGCGGTAGTAGTAGAAGGAGAGGACGACGTTGAGGATAAAAGGGGAAGACGAAGAGAATGAAAAGGAAGGTTTGATGGCTTGCTCGGTTCGCTAGTTCGCTTGCTGCCGTTGTCGTGTCGCTCGAGAGGTTCGTGGCGTACACGTTCACCTTCTTCCCGGTGATCAATGGACCAGAAAACGATGCTCTTCTCTTTCTACAGGTACCATTTCGAACAGGCGAAATGTCCAGTAACATGATTGGAAAACGAATCTAAAGAACAAACTCCGTGAACGCAAAAAATGAAAAAAAAACGTCAAGTAAACAGTCCATTTACTATGAATTTAGTTTCTCTTTCAAATTATAATTAACGAATTTCAGAGTAAGACAAATTCGGACTCTAACGAAAAGTGTGTTTAAATAAATGAATGGGACACGAATGCATCAATGATGCAATACTTTCGCAGCGCAATTGTTTCAACACTTTTCTTATGTTGTTTTTTATAGATGCAGAGGGAAAAATTCCTTGAGACCAAAATTAAATTTCTAAAAGAAAATGTGGTCTGCATTGGAAAGTTCCGAAAATGTATGAAAATTTAATTCAAGCCTTTAATGCTTCGATGGTCGCTGGCTTGTTGGCATAAACCTATGTCTTCAGATAATCCCACAGCCAGAAGTCCAAAGATGTTAAATCGCAAGATCGTTTTGGTAACCAAACCGAGAAATGACACCACCAAGAGCAAACTCGTGCAAGAAATTCAATGTTTCATATATGTATTGTCAAGAGCAATATTTTCCTATTGGAGCACAAAAAACTACGATTATTATTATTAATACTCTATCTTTGCTAACTCCCATCTGTCAACTTTGATCTGTTACGACATAATCATGTGTCACTACGGCTATCAAATATGGCGAGCAATTCAAATCTTGGGCTCTTATTGAAACCCTCTTTATTCTCGTTCAAGTACCGGTAAAATAACTTCGTAATTTTTCAGGGGTATTCTAGAACATGTATTTAGAAACTTCTATATTACTACAAGATGTTTGAGAACCTTCCTGTAGCCTCTAGTAAGTTTAAGAATCCTCCATACATCTGTAGTAAATTCTAGAATTTTCCACAAACTTCTTTATTAGAGATTTCAGCTAGCCCCACAGTGCGTGGGGCCAGCATAATTTGCTTCTCCTGCTACGTGGTTAATCCAACGCTGAAAACACACTAATGGTACAGGTATACAGACATAATCTCAAAGATGAGAGACTAATTCGTAGCGCAACTCTTTCAATTTGAACACGACGTTTGAACTCGCTCCCCCAGAAGCTGATGATCGAAAATGATGGAATATATCCGCCATGAACCTCTAGCAAAATATTTCGAATTTCCGTGGCCGTTTTCCCGGCCATTCGGAAGTGTTTTATCACTGTACGAAATTCGTGTGACTTGCTACACAAAACACACGGAAACATTTCAGGTCACCCTCGTACATCCCAGATCATTCAGTTGTGTATAGTATGCACATATACAGCTCTAATTATAACATTTACCAGTGGTTTCTTAAAACCAAAATTGGGGAATTCTCTATAACTTTGGCAACACTGACTCTCCTGTTACCCTTTATCTTTGAAACAAACGCAAATCCTGCTTCCTATTTAGACCTCGACACCATTAGTGAAAAAATAAGTAGTTTAATCAACTGTCTTTGCTTATACACGTCTGCATATGGATAAAACGGCTGAAGTATAAAGTATGCAATCTAAGCGGGCTTTCTTACTTCAAACTTGCTCACTCGCAGAAAAGAAACAAGCCAATTACATCTCATGCTTTAGACGCAACGGTACACAAGAATTCTAGATGATCATAACTCATAAACGTTAATCAAATCGATAAAAACACTCACGCCATCTGCGGGCGCTTTTCGGCCCCTTCCGAAATGGGGGTCATTCCGACTGCTCGAAACTATACGCGACCTGCTATCGCGTTGTTCGACGAAGAAGAGTGAAGAGATTAGGAACGGAGGACGTTTTGTCTCCCGCCAGGTACAATCGGTAATGTAGATGCTAATCGGACGACCGTGAGAAACCGCGCGTCGTGACAATTCGTGTATCTGCCGCTATAAGGAAACGAAAGGCGCACACGGGCGCGCCACGAAACGCGGTGACGCTCGCCCGCGATACACACAGACACACAAATGCATGCCTACGTATGTATATTTACGATTTTCGCCGCGAACAGATCGAACGCGTCGTGATCCGGAGCGCTCTGTTTGTTTTAATGGCGCGTCAGGTGGCGGTTCGCCGATATTTATTGGCCGAAAGGCCGTAAACTGTCTGCGTACGAATCTATACGTTTAACGGTTTAACGAGACGCTTACTTTATAATACTCTCTTAATAATTATATTTTAATTGTGGTGAATAATTTTAAATTAACCGCCTTAATCTGTTGGTAAGATTGCTGATTTACCGACTGTGTCGGGTTGGCAATCCTGGTTCGGTAGTTGTAATTAAGTTAGAAGTTAAGTTGGGAAGACAATGTGCATTTTTTTAAATGAAATTAATTATATTAAAATATCGTAATGCTTGCGATTAACAGTCCGTAATTATGTACTATCTTACGAAAAATACGCTTAAGACATGGAGTGCCGTGCACCGACGTCTAAAGATTTTGTAATTCCTTAGTTTAGTGAAACGGAGGAACCCGACAACCGTTACAACTATGTCAAACGGCCGTAGAAGTCTGAGATACTATTTAACTAAAACATGGTTTTATAAAAACCAATAATGACGCATTTTTGGATACCGGTTCCTTCATCAACTTTTTAAAGCAGTAACCTACACCTATGATCTACGTACGCCATGATACACCCTACCTACCTACATTACAATTCTGCATCACACATACTTGCAGTATCTCGATCGCTTGTAGTCTAAAAATTTTGATATAGATCGCCAACAGTTTAAGTCTGAGCACCCCTGGAGTAGAACATGATGTATCTAAGGCTAAAAATTACCGTCTTTTGTATCTATTTGCAAAGTTATATGTGCTGTAGAGCCTTATATTCAAAAGGTTGTTCGGAGCTTTAAATGTTTGCGGTCATGCTAGTAAACTTTGGAAGTCCAAAATTAGATGTAGTAAATGTGGCAATGAAAATTAGTCAATATCCAATATCTTGTATTTTTGGTAAAGTAGAGCATTTTGCCATGGATCACAAGCAATGCGCTGAATATAATAAACGAAAAGAAAATATTAAAATAATTATGGCCACCCACATATATTATAATAATTTCATTATACTTATAATAACTTTTATACGCCATCATTACTTTCTTCAACCCCATTGCAATTATTTTGCTTCTCTGCAAATAATGACTTCCAACAACGTTTACACTTTTGTTTTCCACTTTTATCTTCCATACCATAGCTTCACTAAATCTGCTGCGCAAAAGATTACAGAGCAACTGTTATCTACATCACCTCTGGAAGCAGTTATCGAAGCTCATACCTTAGTCGTTTTAAAGATATAAACATTATTTATGTAAATATAGCGAAATTCTTCTTCTTCATTCTTGATCTCGAGTATTCTATAGCATTTGACTACGACTTTGATCTCGCTGTTGGTTTGGTGCACCACATTCGCTTTAAGCTCGCGGCACAGCGTCTCCACGAACATCTCTTGCTGCCTACGTCGATTCTGAAAGTTCATAATTCACCATATCCTATTCTTCAAGATCGATTCATTCTTTCAAAACATTCTACCTCGTCAATAATCTTCTACTACCGCTTAAACCGATTTTGGAACCTCATAATTTCCCTACACCTACTCTTCAGGGCCAATTCATTTACCTGCACACACTAACTTTGGCCTAACACTTGACCGTCACCTTGTAGTGGCACCTCCGCATTGGCCTTAACACTTAGTATGTATATGGCGACTGTGGAATCTTCTCATGAGCGACCTTTCCGGTTGGATAAGGTCAAGGATGCTTGTGCAACAGGTTGCCTGCTTATTCTTTGTTTCAAGGCACACGTAGATTCCTTTCTTCCGTGATTCTGTTTTGTCTGTGTTATCTAAAAATGTACTGATGAACGTCAGCAAGAAACGTGTATCCCCTGTATATATCAGGGCTGTTAGTCATGGCGATAGATAAAAGTATTACAGAAGAGGAATAGGAAGATAAAAGTTGAAAAAAAAATAAACAAACAATTTATCTTTGCAGTCTACGGCAATATCAATTTTTTCACAATTTTTTCTCATATTTACAGGATCACCCCCGCTAACCGGAACCGGAACAGTGAAAATCATTATCCGTGACGTGAACGATCACAGTCCAGAATTCAGACGACAATCCTACAAAGCCACTATAACCGAAAACAACCCGATCGGTTCCTGGGTAATCACTCCAGTAGCCACCGACAAAGACGAAGGTCTCAACTCCAAAATCCGTTACAGTCTTCTAGGTGACAAAGTCGACCGTTTTAAAGTGAACCAAGACACCGGGGAAATAATAACAGTAGCAGTTCTTGATAGAGAAGAAAAGGATGAATATCATCTAACACTGATGGCGCAAGATTGTTCCCCTACTGAACCTAGAGCGACAGCAGTTAATTTAACCATTTCCGTAATCGATGAGAACGACAATTCACCAACATTCTCTTCAGCCGAATACAACGTCTACATTCCCGATAATACAAGAACGGGTCAATTTGTTTTCGGCGCCAAAGCCACCGACGAAGACGTCGGCGTGAACAGCAAAATAAGTTACTTCCTCTCGGGAGAACACGCAAGAAATTTCACCATAAACAGAGAATCTGGAGTAATTAAAGCAGCCGCTGATTTAAACCGCGTATCCACTAACGTTTATAATCTAGAAATCGAGGCTAGAGACGGCGGTAAAATGCCAAGACGAGCTAGCACTGAATTAAAAGTATTTCTAAAACCTTCGAGACTATTCCCGGTATTCGAATCCCCTCTAGAAACCAACTTTAAACTGGCCGAAAATGTAGAAGAAGGTAAATTGATTACAAGACTCAGGGCTACGTCGCCGAAACAAGGTCCAAGCGGTGGAGTGAAATTTTCCATAGCCGGAGGTAATATAGGGGATGCCCTAAAGATCGATAAGGTCACAGGTGAGGTGCAGGTAGGCGGCAAAGGTTTAGACTACGAAACCTCAACCCAATACGAGGTTTGGATCGAAGCGAAAGATTCCGATAACCCTCCACTGCGGAGTGTAATTTCTCTAGTAATTAACGTAACGGATGCTAACGATAATCCCCCGGTGCTCAACAACGCCATCTATAACGCTACGATTTTAGAGGAAGAAGCTCCTCCCGAGTTAGTGGCAAAGGTATCAGCAACTGATGCTGACTCCAAAGAAAATGGACAAATCACTTACAGGTTAGACGACGATTTCGAAGGTACTTTCGAGATTGACGCTGAGAGTGGAGAAATTTACACAAATATAAAATTGGATCGCGAAGATATTCCGTCTTATGAGTTGGTCGTTGAGGCTATAGATCAAGGTACACCACAACTGTCAGGATCTGCTACCGTACTAGTAACTGTGCTTGATAAAAATGACAACCCGCCGCGTTTTACTCGATTATTCAGCGTTAACGTCACGGAAAACGCTGAAATCGGCTCATTTGTCATCAAAGTAACAAGCTCGGATCAAGATATCGGTGAAAATGCCAACGCCACCTATAGTTTTACAGAAAACCCTGGTGAAAAATTCAAAATCGACGCTATTAGCGGAAATGTTACTGTTGTAGGACTATTAGATCGTGAACAACAAGATGAATACCTGCTTAAGGTTGCCGCTGTTGATGGAGCATGGAGAGCTGAAACTCCACTGACAATAACTATACAAGATCAAAACGACAACGCACCGGAATTTGAACATTCCTACTATAGTTTTAACTTCCCAGAGCTTCAGAGAGATGTCGTATTTGTCGGGCAAGTAATGGCTACCGACAGGGACAAACAAGGTCCTAATTCTGTCATCAGCTATTCACTACAACAACCATCAGATTTATTCACTGTAGATCCAGCGTCCGGAGAGATCTTCAGCAAACGCAGTTTGAAATACAAATACACCCAGATGGAATCGTCGCCTGAAAACATGTACTCTTTGACGGTGCTAGCGATTGACAATGGTAAACCACCGATGTCCTCAGAGTGTCTAGTTACAGTGAATATTGTAGATGCCAACAATAACGCACCTAAATTCGATGAAGAAGACTATCTATCGCCAGTACCGACTGATGCTATTGAAGGGCAAAGACTACTCAAAGTCACCGCTAAAGACGAGTTAGACTTTGGTGTAAATGCCGAAATAATTTATTCGATAGTAGCAGGCAACGGTAGCGATTTCTTCTCGATAGAGAAAACAAATGGATGGATCGCTCTGACTAAACGTATTAACGTAATTGGACGTTCCTTCCTGTTGAAAGTTAGAGCTACGGATAAGGGTGTACCGCCCCAGCAAGACGAGGTGATAGTCACTTTAATTGTAACGGGAGAAAATAAGCATTCCCCCGTATTCACGGCGCTGAGCTATCAAGTTATCGTGCCTGAGAATGAACCCTTAAGTTCCACCATATTAACAGTGAGCGCCTCAGATTTGGATCAAGGTCCTAACGGTATGATCCGGTATAAGATATCCGGAGGAAATGAAAGGAAGGAGTTCGGAGTTGACCCTGTATCCGGCGCCGTCACTATTTTACAACCTTTAGATTACGATAACATTCAAGAATATCGACTGAACATCACGGCGCAAGATCTAGGGTTTAAACCGAGGAAGACGACAGCTATGCTTACTATAACTTTAACGGATATCAATGATAATGCACCCACGTTCAACCAAAGTTCCTACACTGCTTATATTGCAGAGAATTTGCCAGTGAATAGTTACGTTTATCAAGTATTAGCAACCGATATTGATTCTCCTAAGAACGCTATAATTCAATACTCGATTACGGGCGGTAGCGGACTGGAAGTCTTCCACATCGACAAGAAGACCGGCATTATAACCGCTAAAATAAGCTTTGATTATGAGGAAAACAATCTGTATGATTTAAATATCATGGCAGCCAATCCAGACTCGGTTATGTACGGTACAACTACCTTAACAGTCCACGTAACTGGTGTTAATGAATTTTATCCTCGTTTTATCCAGCCAGTTTTCCACTTTGACGTCTCAGAATCAACAGAAGTCGGTACTAGCATTGGAACAATACAAGCAACTGATCAAGACTCTGGAGAAGATGGAGAAGTCTATTACTTATTCGTAGGATCAAGCAATGATAAGGGATTTGTCGTCAATTCAGAGACAGGTACGATCAGCGTATCAAGAAATTTGGATAGGGAGACACAAAGTCGCGTAGTCTTAACAGTAATGGCTAAAAATGCTGGTGGAATCAGAGGAAACGATACGGATGAAGCCCAAGTTATAGTTTCGATACAAGATGGTAACGATCCGCCAGAATTTCTGCAAAAACTATACGAAACGCAAGTCTCAGAAGGTGCTGCGATCGGTACTTATTTACTAGCGGTAAAAGCTGTCGATAAAGACGTTAGACCGCAGAATAACCAATTTAGCTATTCTATAATCGGAGGAAATACAGAACAGGCGTTTAAAATTGATCCCCAAACAGGGGAGATTGAAACAGCGCGTAATTTAGATAGGGAAACCATTCCTGTTTATAATTTGATTGTCGGAGGAATCGACATGGGAAATCCACCTGAAACCGGTTCAACAATAGTTAAAATTCACGTGACGGATATCAACGACAACGGTCCTGTATTTGATCCGCAACCGATTGGAAGAATTTACGAAAATGAACCTCCAAACACCAAAATAATGTCTCTATCCGCTAGAGATCCTGATCTCCCACCGAACGGAGCTCCGTTCAGTTATAAGCTGATAGGAGGACGCCATAAGGATTACGTTAAAATCGACAAACACAGCGGAACTGTGGTCAGTATGAAGACAATCGATAGGGAAACAACACCGGAGTTAAATATCATCATCGAGGTGGAAGATAGTGGAACTCCGAAGATGAGATCTCAGCATAGCGTTAAGATAGAGGTCTTAGATCAAAATGATAGCCCGTCGAACCCGAGATCCGTCCACGTTCTTGTGCAATCGTTCAATAACGCTTATCCGCTAGGCAAAATAGCAGACGTTAGACCAAACGACCCCGACATCGTTGGAGATTACAAGTGCCATATACTACAAACTCCTAGTAATACTCCTTCTATATTAAGCATTCCCTCAGGTTGCAATTTATATACCTCAAAGATTACGCCAGGGCAAGGGTACTCCTTGACGGTCTCCGGTAATGACGGCAAACATCAAGACGTTATATCTACGGTAACCGTGGAATTTTTAACGTTTGACAATACTACCGTGGAAAATTCCATCACTATAAAGATCGGAAATCTATCTGCAAACCAATTTCTAGCTAACAACTACAGGAATCTACTTGATGTTCTAAAGACTACCTTCACATCAGGAGAACAAGTGACCTTGTACGGGTTAAATGAAAACGAAGATAGTTTAGAATTAACGTTAGCGGTTAAATTTTCAAAGGGTTACCGCGAAAAATCTTACGTCGCAGAAAAGATCATGAAGAAGCAAACGGCTTTATCGAGTTTATTCCAAATGAGCGAAGTTATTATCAACTATCTTCCGTGTAGCACAAATACTTGTGAGAACAGCGGCATCTGTAGTGAATCTATAACAGTTAGAAAGAACACTAAAATCACCAACAGCCAGAATATCGTGTTTACTTCACCAGTTATCACTCACGACTACCAGTGTCAATGTACAGATGGGTTCACGGGACAAAATTGTAATAAGCGTCAAGATCCTTGCACGCCAAACCCATGCAAATCGGGAGGACAATGCAGAAGGCAGGGATATAACTTCCAATGTATCTGCCCGGCGTCTAAAGATGGCAAATATTGCGAATTAGAAAAAGGTGATGCCTGCTCGGCTAATCCTTGCCAAAATGGAGGAAGTTGTCGGGAAAGTCCAGATGGATCGTCCTTCTTCTGCTTGTGCCGCCCGGGATATAGAGGAAATCAATGCGAAGCCCTTGTAGATTCTTGCAGACCGAATCCTTGCTTACACGGTGGCTTATGTGTAAGCTTAAAGCCCGGATATAAATGCAGCTGTACGGATGGTCGATACGGAAGACATTGCGAGAAAACGACCTACGGTTTCCTAGAGTTATCTTTCATGACTTTCCCCCCGATGGACGCTGCAACTAATGATATATCCTTCATTTTCGCTACGACCAAAGCTAACGCCTTACTGGTTTATAATTACGGACTTCAAACGGGTGGAAGAAGCGATTTTGTCGCTGTTGAAATCTTAAAAGGAAGAGCCGTATTCTCGTTTGGAGGCGCTAGAACTGCTATAACATCGGTGAGCGTGGGTGGATCAACTAATAATCTAGCGGATGGTAATTGGCATAAGATTACCGCTACGAGGAATGGTAAAGTGTTATCCTTGAGCGTCGCAGATTGCTCGGATCATGGTGATATCTGCGAGGAATGTAAGCCAGGAGATATGTCTTGTTACGCTGATGATATGGGTCCAACTGGGTAAGTTACAAATTACACCGCAAATCTTTGTATAAATTAATTATTTTTTATTATCCCTTTTAGCACCTTAAATTTCAATAACCACCCCCTCCTAATCGGAGGTCTCATCAGCGCGGATCCCGTCCTTGAACGTCCAGGTCAGATCCATTCCGACGATCTAGTAGGCTGCGTCCATAGCGTCTCGGTAAATGGTCGCCTTTTAAACCTCAGTAATCCCATCAAATCCGAGGGTATCGAACACACGTGCCTCCGGAGAGGCTCCTGCGCGGATACCGGCCGTAATGACTGCTTCGGCTTCGGGGAATGCATCGATCGCTGGGATTCGCTGAGTTGCTCTTGCGGAAACCAACTCATCGGACCCAATTGCGATACAGCCATCCAACCGGTGACTCTTCAAAACGACGGTTACATCGAGTTTGCGATCTCGGCTAAGCATAAACGGATGCAGCTTTTGGAGAGTTTCTACAAGGATCCGACGACTTGGACTCGTGGTGCTCGATCTGTTCAGTACGCGCCCAGTAATAGTGTTAGTTTCATGTTCAAGACGATGCGCGGTGACGGTATATTGTTCTACGCTACCAGTAACAAACATTTCACCTCGATCGAATTGAAAAACGGACAAATCACGTACTTAAGTATGCTAGCGACCCCTATTAATATGACCGGGAAGCACATAACTATTACCGACGGTGACTGGCACAATTTGACTTTACACTCGCATTTCCGTGGGTTACAATTGTTGCTAGATGGAGTTAGAATAGGTGATGAACTGGATACGAGTGGCGTGCACGATTTCCTTGATCCTTACCTCAGTTATCTCTCGCTAGGTGGCGCCCGATTCGGTTCGTATTACGTTGGCAATAAACAGCCGGTATTTTTCGAAGGATGTCTCGCTAATTTCACCGTTAATAACGAGATACAACCTTTCAACGGGTCCGGAAGTGTCTTCAACGAAGTGATCTTAAAAGGAAGTGTTAGTAAAAGTTGTAAAGGAAATCTAGGTTTAGGTACAATAGCAGCTCCCGATCCTTTAAGTATCGGAATTACTTTAGTGATAGTGTTTTTCATCGTGTTACTAGTTGCGATCTTAGTGTCGTTTGTCGTGTTCCGTTTACGCAAACAGAATAAGGAAAAAGGCGGCGCTCCTGGAAGTCCGGCTAAACAAAACGGTGGTAATACGATGACGGGTCCGAATGGGCTGATCAACTCCGTAAACGACAACGTTTTAAGTAGAAATATCCATGGCAATGACAACTCGATGTATCACTCGGAAAACGGTGACGTCATCAGGGGAATGAGCGGTTTACCATTGGTAGGACCCGAGCTATTATCGAAGAAGTTCAAAGAGCGTGAGATTCTACAAGGTGAAGTTCCTCGACCGCAAAGACCGGATATAATCGAAAGAGAGGTGGTAACGAAGAGCCCGCCAATGAGAGAAGATCACCACCCCCCTTTACCTCCGTCAAATAACCATACCCACGACCACGTACCCGCTGATCTTAATTCTGAAATGCTACCCGAACATTACGATTTGGAAAATGCTAGTTCGATAGCGCCCTCTGACATCGATATTGTATACCATTACAAGGGATATCGAGAAGCTGCCGGTGTGAGGAAATTTAAAGCGCCAGCCCCAGTGAGCAGTTACCACCACAAGCATACAAGCGGACAAGCGCAAGCGCAACATCGACATTCTCCTCATCACCCTACCGCTTTTCCTCCAAGAGCGCCCCCTGTTACTAATCCCACCTCTAGGACTCATCAAAGCACTCCTTTAGCCCGATTAAGTCCAAGCAGCGAGATGAGCGCTCAACAGCCTAGGATACTAACACTTCACGATATAAGCGGAAAACCTCTTCAAAGCGCTTTATTAGCGACGACTTCGAGCTCTGGAGGCGTAGGAAAAGATGTTCTGCATAGTAACAGCGAAAGAAGCTTGAACAGTCCCGTAATGTCCCAATTGAGCGGGCAAAGTTCAAATAGCAGGAAGGTCAACGGACCTCCGCCAGTAACCTCTCCGTCACCAGGGATGGGCTTGACAGCGGAAGAAATCGAGAGATTAAATTCGAGACCGAGAACGTCGAGTTTAGTCTCGACTCTAGACGCCGTATCGAGTTCCAGCGAAGCACCTCGCGGTACGGTATCGAATCATTTGAATCACATGCACCATTCTCCCGTTCCGGAAACGCATCACAGTTCTTCCACGACCGACGAAAGCGGAAACGATAGCTTTACATGTTCGGAAATAGAATACGACAACGCCAGTCTAGCTGGGGATAAGTACAAACCAAACGAACCTGAGACAAGGCGCAGTAACTCGAGTTCTAGTAACAAGAACAACGTACCACCGCCTTCTTATGACGGTTTCGACTCGTCCTATCGAGGATCGATGAGCACCTTGGTGGCCTCCGACGATGACCTCGGTGGTCCCATGTATAGACCGCCGGGTAGTTCCCCTGGAACTGGAGCGTTAGGCTGGGACTACCTGCTAAACTGGGGACCGAACTTCGAGAGTTTAGCGGGAGTTTTCAAGGACATTGCGGAGTTACCGGATTCTGTTAACGGCCGCGTTTCTTCATCGTTGCGATTAACCAACGCTTCGAAACCGTCGGAGGAGTACGTGTAGCAAAACGTGAAACTTAGTGATATTAATTAGTGCGTGAAAGAGGAAGAAAAACGTTCTAAATAGACTTCTTTTTAAAGAGACTTTAATCAATTTTTTTTTATATATTTTTTTTTGTTTATCGAACCGAAGTAAACCTTGCATCAAGGGCCTTGCCATATTGTATAACATGTGTATAAATGTGTACATTTTTTTATAAGCAAACGTTTAGTTTCTAGTTGAATGTTTTCCTATTTTTTTTAAAGACTGTAAATACTTTTTTATACATATTTTTTTTCTACTAAAAGTCATTCGATTGTAGAAATTCGTAAATTAATAAACGAAAGATATTTTTAAAAACTTGATCGATTCTCCTTCCTTCTTTTACTAACCGGAATAAATACTAACTGTATGTATAGGTTTTTTTTCCGGTTTAAATAAGATATGGCGCCAGCAAGAGTACACAAGTTGAGTCCGCCAAAAACTAGCGTCTTCGCTTTATTGTTCAATGATCATGTCGAGTTTTATGTCTAAAAAGGAACACTTGCGACACGTATTACCTTCCTTAATTAATCAAAAGAAAAAGGCTTTTGAAAGTCATCATTTACAACTACAAGCATATGGTGAACACGCTCCCTCTTAGAACATGTGAGACGTGGTTTCGACAATTTAAAGAAAGTGATTTCAATGTGAAAGACAGTAAGCGCTTTGATAGACCTCAAAAATACGAAGACGAGGAGTTATTGGATGATGACCCAACTCAAACTGAACGGAAATTATCAGATACATTACATTTGTCACGAGAAACAATCAGTAGACGCTTACGAAGAATTAAACTAATTAATGGGTCCCACACGATTTGAATGAACGCCAAATAGAAGATCACAGTTAGCTGTGAAATGCTTTCCGACTTTGTACAGTGATATAGCTGAAATTAACTGGACTTTTTTGGAGAATCTTAATTGCGTTAACGAAGCAGTATCAGCTTTTTATAATTGCTTAAACATTGTCATCCGTCGTTCTGTACCTTTGTCCAAACACCCTTCTCGAAGATACCTGCCTTGGTATAATTTCGAAATAATCAAGCTTCTTCAAACAAAGAATTATTACCTTCGTAGGTGGAACAAGAGTGGACGGGAGATTTACCGCATTGAATTTAAGCGTTTGAGGAAATTAGTTAAAGACAAAATTAGAGTTGTATATGTGGAATATCACAAAATCCAAAACTAATCTGGCAGTACATAAACGCGCGTCGTAATGCATCAAGAATACCTGGATGTCTCACTTTGAACGGCTCCACTGTTGATGATCCCAGCAACATTGTTCAGACCTTCGCAGATGAATTCTCTAGAGTGTTTGTGTCTGGTTCACAAGCACTACTGGAGCCGCAGCCTCTTGATAGGGGTCTCATTAGTGGTAGTTCTTTGATTGGATCTTTTACAGCATACGATACCTTAAAAGCATCTAAGAAGTTAAAATCTAATTTTACTGCTGGTCATGACGGCCTCCCCGCACTTTTTGCACGTGATTGTTGTGTAGTACTATGTGAACCACTAGCTAGAATATTTAACTTTGCCGTAAGTTCTTCTACCTTTCCTAACGCTTGGAAGATTAGCAGAATTACACCCGTGTTTAAAAAAGGTAATCGTTCAGACTTTATTAGTATAGACCAATAAATGTTTTATTCAACTTTGCAAAAATTTTTGAATATCTTCTGTCTCACAGAATTTACGTTAGTGTCAAGCCTTACTTATCTTCGCGATAACATGGTTTCATGGTTTCAACTGCAACCAACCTTGCTGAGTTAACACAGCATATTGCCGAATCCATGGAACGACGCCAACAAGTCGATGTGTTATACACCGATTATAGTAAAGCATTTGACACTATCAATCATTCCCTTATGGTATCTAAGCTGAGTAGTTTTGGTTTTCCGCCAAGTGTAACACAATTGATCCGCTTGTATTTAACTGATCGTTCATGCTATGTTCACTACAATGGATATACATCCTTAATATTTTCTGCTTCCTCTGCTGTGTGCCAGGGATCCAATTTGGGTCCCCTTTTGTTTAATATTTATTTGGATGATCTCCTACAGGGACTGGACTGCAATATACTGGCTTACGCGGACAATCTTAAGATCTACAATACCATAACCTCCCCGGCAGATTGTCTGTTTCACCAGAACAGTCTGGATACTATTATTAGATGGTGTACCCAGAATGGAATTCATTTGAATTTGAATAAGTGTGCTGCTGTAAGCTATTCTAGATGTCATAGACTCTACAATTTTCATTATGCTGTGAGTCAGGCTATTGTTCCTAGGCACTCGTCTGTGATGGACCTGGGCGTGCTGTTTGATGCAAATTTGTCGTTTGCAGACCACATATTATCCGTACGAAATTCTGTGATGAAATCCTTAGGATTTCTCATACGATCCTGCAGATCATTCAATAATCCTGCCTCGCTAAAAGCATTATACTATTCGCTTGTCCGTACTGGGTTGGAGTATGCCTCCATAATTTGGTATCCTCACTATCTCCATCTGCAAGTACTACTTGAAAGAGTGCAAAAACGATTTTTGAAATACCTGTCCTTCAAAATTGATGGCACTTACCCTGGACGCGATGTTGATTATGCTGGTCTGCTGAGGAGACACGGCTTTGTATCGTTATCGGATCGAAGGAAGGAATTTAGCAGCCAATTTCTACTTAAACTGATTAATCACGCTATTGACGCTCCATCCCTTCTCTCCAAAATTAATTTTGTGGTACCTCAGTACGATACCAGGTCCTTCCCTAATTTTAAGGTCCCATCATACAAAACTAATGTTCTGCTTAAAGCACCCATTACGCATATGATTAGAAATGCCAATGAATTACTTGGGGATCCTTTTTGTTGAAGTGTCTACATGGATGTACATTGTCGTCCTATTTTGTTCTTGCATTCTGGTGTCACCGAGCTATTTTTATGTTTATGATTCAGTTGTATCTTTTTCGATTTATTTTAATTTATTACTGCGCTGTATATTATTACTACATATATATGCTAGGTTACATTATTCTCGCAATAAAGATATTATTATTATTATTATTATAAATGCTGCTTCAACGCCACGAAAGCAAATTATTTCTGTAACGAATTGTGACGGGTGCCGAAAAATGGATTTATTTTGAAAACCCGAAGCGGAGAAAATCGTAGCTTTCACCTGGAGAAGCCGGTTCTTCAACACCAAGACCAAATCGCTTCGGCAAAAAGGCCATGCTCTGTATCTGGTGGGATCAGAGCGGTATTGTGTATTATGAACCCTTGAAGCCAAACGAAACCGTTAATACACAACGCTATCGCCAACAAATGATTAATTTATACCACGCATTAATCGAAAGTCGACCGGAATGGACTAGAAGACATGGCAAAGTGATATTGTTACACCACAATGCGCCGTCTTACACAGCAAAACCAGTGAAAAACACCTTAAAATCGCTTGGCTGGGACATTCTACCGTAGCCGTCGTATTCCCCAGACCTAGCGCCATCTGACTATCACCTCATCGCATCAATGGGACAAGCACTAGCAAAACGGCACTTCAGCAATTTGGAGAAAGTTGGAAAATGACTCGACGATTGGTTGCCGTGAAAGGCAATCAGTTTTTCTGATGTGACCAATGGCCAATATTTAGAGGAAAAAAAATCCCTTGAAAAGTACGTGTCTTTTTAGCAAAAAAATCGGAAAAAACTTATGCATACACCTGGTAAGTATCAAAAAATTTATTTTAAATAAATTTACAAATCATCAAAAAATATCTTCAATAAATCCAATCAAAAGGAACGAAACATAAGACAATGCGATCAATATTTCACATTCAGGTTGTTGCATTGCCGCCATTATTTTTTCCCAACTTATCCTTAACGTAAATGACAATCGACAGCAACAAGCTGATGACCTGCACGGTAAACGTGATGAAGCTAAGTCCACTCAGCAAGCATATCTCCCAAGCCAATTCGTAAGAGATTATATTCAAGCAACCTTTGAGGTGGAGCAATTTAGGATTGGAGCATTTGTAGTCGATGTAGCAAGATTTCGGAACGTGACCATAATACAACCAATCGTCTGGTCTTTCGATACCGCAGCACCTCAAACGCTGCTGGATTTTATCCCAACCGTAGCGATAATTCGAGTTGAAGTGATACAGGGACATGGTGCTGGACAAGGTCGCGTTCATTTCCGCTTTAAAACGAGTTGGGAGTAGCTTGGGCGGATGGATGGTCCTGTCAAAGGTCATCTTCGATTTCTGAACCAATCCGATGCTAAGACCAATCGATAACATTGAAATGGAAAATCCCAAGATGACAATCAGCTGGAATAATTCGTTTTTTTTTTTTCGAAAGAAATATTAATTTAAAAAATGCTTACTAGTGGTAAGAAAGCATAATTCTTTTTATTGTAATGGCAAATCCAGGTGATCCAGCAACATGGAATGCTGATCAAACTCGCGAATAACGTAAACGTGTTAGCTTCCATGAAGAACGAACCGTCAGTCAAATGCAGGAAAGGTAGTCTATGTATTATCAACCAGGTCGAAATAACGGTCAAACCGACTGAGGTACACTTGAATGAAACGAATTAGTAGCGGCATCTATTCCAATTATTCTCTTACCAGAAGCAGTATCGCCATCATACAAAGATAAAAATCGGTTGGCGAGATAATTCTGCCGCTTTCGTAGTAAGAGACCAGATGCGGTCTTCTCTTGCACAAACTATTCTCGCCGCGCCATGGAAAAATCACGGAGATCAAGGATTCGTTCGAAGTTTGATTCTGAAGATTTCTCTCGTCGCCTGATTCATTTTTACGCTGGAAGTAAGAGAGTAGGAAAAATGTACGCCCCAAAACGCTTTCTTTCGGATTAAACTTACCGTCAATATATTTTTCGCAGAATCCATAATTTTACGTCGATAATATTAAGCACATTAACTAATTTTTTGGGAATATGTCAAAAAATGACTGACTATTTTCAATTACTTATAATCGTATAAAGCATCTAGATCTTCTCTTCGTTTAAAATATTAAATTTTTATTATTATTCTAAACTAATAAAATTTTACTGAAGCCATTAGAAACGATCGATTATTTATTTTTATTTCTGCATTTACTTAAATTAATATTTTATTCATATAGGTATGGATTTTCAAATATTAAATACGTGGCGCCATCTACTAGGTAATAGCCTATACTAGTGCTTGTATCGGTATTGTAGATATCTATATTTGCAATCTAGCTATAAATTTGAAATTAAGCACAAGATGTCGCTGGAATTAATTCAAATACTTGCTTTTAAATTGAAAAATACAGTCCCTGTTCATTTTATTAGGCCCACCTCATAAATTCCAGTTTTGCGTGTTTCCCACGCGATAATTTACGAACACAAATATAAAATTCATGAATAAGGTTTACAATACCTATCTAAATACGTTCCCTAAATATCTTTCGAAGAAATTGAGAAAGTGCCACTTAAGATAGGTAGAAATAAGATTGAACATAGTAATTCGTAGAATATTATTTGGATCGGTTACTATTGTAGAAAGAAAAGTATTTATCTGTTTATGTAACAAAGTTAGGAATAATCATCAAACCTGAGGTAGTAAAGAATATACAAAAAGAAAAATACATTAATTCAAGAATATTAAGAATTGATACAAAGCTGGAAGGAAACGAAATATGGAGCATAATTGTGGCATATGCCCCAAATGACAACGCGAATAAACAAGATAAAGACGAATTTTTCGAAACTCTTCAGAATGGAATAGACATTGCCGAAAGAAATCTTATAGTAATGGGAGACATGAATGGATGAGTCGGAAGAGACAATGATGGAGTGGAGAGACATATGGGAAAGGGAGGTGAAGAGACCATAAATGACAGCGGGAGACGAATAATAGATATGTGCATCGAAAACGAGATGATTATAACAAATACAAAATTCAGACATAAAGACGTCCACAAATACACAAGAGAAGTGCCTAGCAGGAAAGAAAAATCAATCATTGATTATTTCTTAATAAATGCTGAAAACTGGAGGAAAGTAATAGATATCAAAGTCCAAACAAATGCGGAAATAGGTAGCGACCACTACCTGATACAGATGAAGATTAGCAAAAAATTCAAAAAGGACGAAAGAAGACAAAAGGAAAAAAGTAATTAAGGAAAAAATAAAAAGCTACAAATTGAAAGAGGAAGAAATTCGAGAGAAGTACCAATACAAGTCAAATCAACTATTTGAACAAGACACTAAAAACGAAATAGGGATAGAAGACAAATGGATAAGATTCAAAAACATCATACTGAAAGCGGCACAAGAAAGCTGTGGAATAACAAAAATAGCAAATACGTACACAAAAAGAAGCAGATGGTGGACAGCAGAAATACAACTCAAAGTGAAAGATAAGAAAAATAAATGGATCAGATATATGCATACCAGGAAAGAGAAGGATTACAATATGTACAAAATGGCAAAAAAAGAAGCTAAAGAGAGTATCAAGAAGGCCAAAGAAAATTTTTGGGGAGAGTTCGGAATAAAACTGAGAGATAGCTATAGAGAAAACCAAAATTATTCTACGGAACAGTAAAACAATTGAGACAGAAGAAAGCCCCGATATTGAAAAATATAAAGGATGACAAAGGAAATATACTAACTGAGGAAAAATAGATAATGGAAAAATGGAAACAGTACTTTGAAGAACTCACAGAAATAAAACAAGACGGATACATAAGAGAAAAAGAGCATAAAACAAAAAACGACGATGAACGTATCACACCAATAAGCGACGAAGAAGTCAGAGAAGCAGTTAGCAAACTAAACCTAGGAAAGGCGGCCGGGGAGGATGGAATCACAGCTGAAATGATAAAATATATGGGAGACAAAGGTAACGAAGAACTACTTGACCTCTTAAACAACATTATAATAAAAAAAAGAAATACCTAAGGAATGGAATATGGGAATAATTATGCCCATATACAAAAAGGGAGAGTCTAAGGAATGCTCAAACTATAGAGGAATAACATTAACTAGCATCCCAGGAAAAGTATTGACAAAAATACTAGAAAAAGACTCCCAGAGAAACTGGAAACAATACTAGAAGATACTCAACATGGATTTAAAAAAGGAAGAAACACCCAGGACTTAATATTTGTAATCAAACAATTAGGAGAGAAACTAATAGGGAAATGAAAGGAAATACATATATGTTTTATAGATCTTAAAAAAGCTTTTGATAGGGTAAGAAGAGAAGATGTATGTCAGAGCTTGGAAAGGAGAGGTTTAGAGAAAGGAATGATAGAGATAATTAAGGCATTGTATAAAAGCAATAAGAATAAGATGAGAACCAATGCAGAATCAACTGAATTCAAATCGCAAATTGGATTAGAACAGGGATGCGTATTGAGCCCATTGTTATTCTCTATATTAATAGACGACGCTGTTTAAAAAGCTAAACAAAAAGGAAAAAATATGAAAGTAGGAAACTGGAAAATGAATGCAATTAAGATGATATGGTACTGATAGCACACTCGGATGAGACATTACAGCAAAACTTGAAGATATACCAAGAAGAACTAACAAAGATAAACATGGAGATAAACACGCGGAAAACAAACACAATGATAATAGCAGCAGAAGAAAGAAAACATAGCATCAAAATCGGGGAAAAAGCATTGGAACAAGTTAAAAGTTACAACTACTTAGGAACAATCATTGAAGACAATGGAAGAATAGAGAAAGAGCTAAATGAGAGGATAGGGAAATCCGCAAAAATATGTAACATATTGAGAAATTCGTTTCTGGATAAAAAAGAAATACCAAAAAAATAAAGACAGAGGTGTATAAAAGAGTGGTCAGACCAACATTAACATATGGTAGCGAGTCATGGATAACCACGAATAGAATCAAAAGCAGAGTTACGGCCATGGAAATGCGATTCCTAAGAAGAATAGAAGGAGTAACTAGAAGAGACAGAATCAGAAACACGACAATAACTAACAGTCTGAGTATCAAACCAGTAGAAGTGGTCATAGAAGAGAGACAACTGGGATCGCTTGGACATCTACACAGAATGGAAAAAGATCGAATCACAAAGAGGATATTTGAAGCCAAAACACGGGGTAAAAACAGAATAGGTAGACCCCGAAACACCTGGAAGGAGCAGGTGTATAGAACATTGGAAAAGAGATGTATGGGATGGATTGAAGCCAAAGAACTGGCTCAGAACAGGAACCTGTGGAAGATAAAAATAAGAAATAAATAGTCCGACACCGCAAGGTATAAACAAAGTTATATCTGTGTTTACGTGTTAGTGTTGCACTGTAAGTTATTATTTGTATGACCTTTATATTTTTTCCTTGTGGGAAAAATAGGAAAAAAACTGCCCCTCCCCACAACGCCTCAAGTTGGGGACAGGAGTGTATTCTCAACGCATAATTGCAAAGAAGACGTACCCCGACACACAGTACAGCGAATCGCCGTTTTAATTTAGTATTTTGGTATAATTTTAACGAAATTGCAAGTTGTAATACTGTGGAGTACTTCAAAAGTACTCCATCTAGGATAGTAAGGCTTAAAATAAAAGAAAACGAAATAGAATAAATACATTTGTTTTGTACTTAGCAGCAATTGAAGATTGTATAATATTGTATTGTATATTTTTACAAAATTCTTTATTCAAACCCTTATTAAGCTAAAAGTAATTGCTTTATTACAGGTATATATAATATATATTTATGTATAAAGGATAAAACACCAAAAAATAAACTTGTTCGAAGCGGTAACTATTTTAATCATCAGCAAATATTTCACTTATATCGTAACGATTATGTAATATATTTCATAGTACGCATTGTAACTTCTTCGTAATAGCAATAATAACTGTGACGATTGGATGGTTATAACGAATCGTAAAGATGTTATGGAGACAAACGCATAAAACGACAAGTTTTATTTTTCAATGTTTTACGATACAAAAGTTACGATGGAAAATGCGCATCCTTTAAGAAAAAAATTCAACGTAATCTATTGGTTCCTTCGTATGTATGTGTGACGTATAAAATTGTCGTTTCGTACATATAATTATAGCAATTATATCCTTTTTAAAAGTTGTAATAAAATCCTACTGCATACAGATATAGTGCGGTGTTTATTTGTTATATGATTCGAGTGTATTCTTATTTGGTAACTCTATAAATGGTAGAATATGCATAAAATTAAATGACAATTAAATTAGATGATTTAAAAATATATACAACTAAAAAATAACACAGTCTATATATAGAGCGAGCTTTTTTTGCACAACGATATGGTTTAATTGGCATCGAAAGAGTCTACATTGAAATAAATGAGTTCCACCAACGAATTTTCAGGATCCATTTCAATGACGTTTATTAGATTTGGAAACAAAATACTTTTCTCATAGTCTTATGCCTGATATTGATTTAATAAATTATTTACGTTAGCTTTGGTTCACTGTCATTTCAGTTCATGTTCACGATCACTTTTATTAGTGAATATCATAAGAAAGAAATATCTTTGACCATGTGTTTGCAAAGATTTTATAAGATGCGCAAAGTTCCCGCTGTTTATCAATAGGTTGCGCTAGCAATAAATGTTCGATTTCGACATACCCAAAACGTTATGAAGTGTAGACATGTGGAAACGAATCAGTAGTGATTTTGTTATGGCGTTATATACTTTTGATTGTGTGAAAATGTCTAATTTTGTACTAAATTATCGTCATTCGAAGAAAACGGCGGCTAAAGTGCGACAAAAGCTCTGCAAAGTTTACGGAGATGCTGCTCTAAGTGAAACAACGTGGCGTGATTAGTTCCGTCGCTTCAAAGACGGTGATTTCGATGTTGACGACTGTCCGCGTGAACGAAGGCCCTTCGAAGACGCTGAATTGGAGACATTGCTCGATGAGGATCCATGCCAAACACAAAAAGAGCTTTCATCAGCGTTAGGAGTTATCCGCCAAGCTATTTTCAACCGATTGGGAATGATTCAAAAGCAACGAACTTGGGTTCCTTATGATTTGAAGCGAAGGGACGTTCAGCGTCGTTTTTTAACCTGTGAACAACTGCTCCAGCGGCAAAAAAGGAAGGGTTTTCTTCATCACATCGTAACAGGTGATGAAAAATGGATTCATTAGAGCAACCCGAAAAAAAAAAGGTTCCGAAGGTTATGCTGTGTATTTGGTGGGACCAGTTCGATGTTATTTATTATTAGCTGTTGAAACCGAGCGAAACCATCACGAAAAAGCTCGGCCTCACGTTACCAAACCCTACCTGAAAACGTTCAAATGGGAAGTCCTACCCCATCCGCCATATTCCTCAGAAATTGTGCCGTCCGATTATCACTTGTTCCGTTCGATGGCGTCTGGTTGAGTTCCGCTCATATAAAGACATCGAAAAATGGCTTGATTCGTGGATAGCCTCAAAAGAAGAAGACTTTTACCGTAACGGTATTCAAGCTCTGCCAGAAATATAGGAAAAAGTTGTAGCTAACGATGGCCAATACTTTGAATAATTCATTTGTAATCATTTTTTCGCAATAAAGTTGCATTTTCATAAGAAAAAGAAACAACGAGAACTTAGTTGCGCACCTTTTATCTTAATTTTTTAAAGTGGATTCTGCTCTAATATTTTGTGGATATAATTTTGAACCATCCTGTATATAATAGATTTTTAGAAATACGTAGCTGCCGATGATTTACTAATTTATATTCCCACTTATAGTCCTTCTCGCAACACAAATTGTATAATTCAAGTCTAGAATCCTCTCGCAGTCTTTGAAAAAACGTACAACGATAACAATAAAAAAAATGTATCCATGATATCATTATTTACATTCGCGAAAACTAAATTCGATATTGCAATTATAAATGCAAACTTCTGACGTAATTCTACGTTAATTATGTAACGTTTACAAGCGAGATAAAGTATTTATTTAAAAAGATGTTATTTTACGACTTTCCGTTTGAGATACCGAGATATCGATTTCAAATGTTGCCGATTTCTATTTGATTAGCAACCTAATTCACAACCAACATATTTCGTACATTTTTTTTTTGTTTATACAACTTTCTACGTTTATTAAAATATTCATTTTAAACATAACAACCGTTCTAGTGATTTTGAAATTGAATAAATGAATGAAACGAACGATGGGAGATTCAACATGAGAACAAATAAAATTTGCACTAATACGAACACAGAGAAGAACATGCAATACCCTGTACTAAAGTCGTGTGCGGTTTTCTTGTAGAAAAGAATTTCATTTAAACCCAGCAAATTAAATATCTCCAAAATCAAAACATATATTTCTCTTAGTTGCTGTAAAGATTTATGAAACAAAACAAGCTGGCGCCGAGATTTAATGGAAAATTTTTTTTAGAAAGCAAGACTTGAGATTATATTACGTCATTACTAGCTATACAACCAAAACTTGCCAATGACATAAGTCAACCATGGAATTGTGTAATATATACAGGATGTCCACAAATTAATGCAAGACTATACAATGGCCACGTTATGTATAGAATTCTAATTTCAAAATTTTGCAGCAAAGAATTGCACCATGATTCTTATACTATTAAGAACTATTTTATAAACACATACACTTGGCAACACTGCATAATAGCAAGCAAAAATTTTGACGTTAAGATTTATTTTGTAACATACTTCGAATTGATTTAGTTTTAAATACAAATTTCCCCTTGAATGTCTTTAATTTGAAAGAAATTATGGATATCAAGATATCAGGGAAACATAAAAATAACTGATATAGTAAACGAACTGTTTCCGGAATTGGACCGTATTATGATAAGGTTTCTTTTTCTCTTATACCTTATCATGACACGATCCAATTCCGCAAATAGTTCACTTATTACTGAGTCTGGCCGTGAAAGCCTACGTATTAATTTCAACAACTGATATAAACCATAAGAGTATTCAAGAGCCAAGACGAAGTAATATTATAATAAGCAAATCACATTTACAGCTATAAATGTCAAAAACTACCGTAATAGATATTCCATAAATATGCGAAAAATACCTATAGCTCCTTCGCGCCTTAAAATTCAATATGGCTTTTATAGAAATGCTGTTGCCACATTGTGTCGAAATTATATTCTTAGAATGTTTTAAACTCCGCAGTTGGCTATATGAAGAAATGACAAATGGAACATAACCTATATTTATAGTATTTAATATAAATATTACAAGTTATTTCTATATTTTCCGAAATATATAAACGGCTTTCATTAAAATAAAATTTACGAATGTGACTTTTTTCTTTTAGAATTTATTCTACAATTAACTATAATAAGATTAGTAAACTGATTTATTGATTAAGAATGATGCTGCAATTATATAATATAAATAGCGATCTTCTGTATATATCAACAAACATTAAGAAGCTATATTAGACATAAAGCTATTGATAGCAAAGACATTAAATACCAATTTATTTGTTGGTGATGCAGCTGTCTAAAAAGTCACTAATACAACATTGTACAACTCTGTCCAGGTTAAAAAGAGATGTACATACATAAACTCTCGGTCATTAGAAAAAGAGAACAAAATTCCATAAGAGCCATACTGAATTTTAACGTGCGAACGGACTATAGATACCTTATTTATTAACGTGCATATAAGTTTCTCCATATGTATAGAAACAGAATATGAATATCCATTCGATGTATCAATATATTGGTAGTGCAGTAGCTGGAATCACACTTAAATTCGGAACGTTCTCAGACACAATAAGGCGTAATAAATATTGCTGCATGTATTTTTTCATGAAAAAATCGAGCGAATGTATAACATCAATAAGAAAATTATCTGAAAATTTTTCTTTGTTGTACTATATCTACAAACATTCAAGACCTCGTGCAGACTTAAGAAACACGATACAGCATTTTAGTATTAGGATTTTCGACTAAAAATCTTATAAAGAATATCGCCATGTGCAATTTTTTCATTACTTTATGGACACCTGTATTCAAGATTTTGTAACGTTCCAATAAGAATTCGGTATTTTACTAAAAACCTGATAGTTTCGATTTACAAGATATTTGATCTGAGATTTTTAAACAAAACTCCCTGTATATCACACTAAGTCGACTGAAGTTAGTAAGAGACTTCAGAAATAAAATTAAAGGAGTAAAGGACTGCATGTTCATTATAATTTGGTACATCTCATATCATTATTTATTTACACTAATTCATTTTTAAGCGTTTAAACACTACTTCATCTGCTCGAACTCTATATACGCTTAAAATTAAATCGAACAAAACAAAAAAGATTCATTACACTATATCTGCATGTAAAAATAAAATTTCCTACAACCATTTTCGATGGAAGAGGGAAACACTTGCAAAATTTTAAAACAAAGTATTAGTATCACAGATAAACAGATGCCTTAACAATACGTAGAAATAAAAAATATATATCATGTACGTTATATCGTATTAATCCAATGCACTTTCATTTAAAGATTCCCAAAAGAACGGTGTACCTAATAAAACATTGCAGTTCGACAAAACGGCAAGGCATCTTCAGACCACTTGTACTGTTACGCTTGAGTAATTATTTAAATTATCAATATCGTTAGTGGATGATTAGAAAAGAAAAAGAATTCTATTCCTCCTTTTTCACCACCTATTGACGCCTCCGTATATTCTCAATCGATTCTGTCTCGAATTCGGAAATCTTCGGTTGCAATACGATACTGGCTATACTCAACGAGCACAGACACAGGGTTATCGTACCCAATAATATGTACACAGAAGTTATAAGCCAGAAAGCGAACAGGTAAAGATTACGATTGCAATATTGGCCGTCGTTCTTTGATTGATCGTAGTTTGGTTCGTACTCTTTGTAAACCCAAACGGAACCTGCGCAGTGAAGATTCCTCTACTTTCCAATACGAAACGTGTTAAAAGAAAGACACTTACCGATGATGAACCAACCTAGCATGAAGCAATTGAGTAAAGTTTGTGTGGGTGATTGTCTTAATTGTTCCTCTTCACGTTCCTCTTCTCTTTGTCTTACTCGTGTGGATAAATGTAATAATTGCTTTAGTATACCAAAAATACCTACGAGTTTTGAATCGATTAGCTTATTTAAACCTAATTAGTCTATCCGATATCGAGTAAATAAATAAAATTAAAGTGAAATATTTCTAACTTCGCTTTTACGTGTCACAATTGACATATGCCAATACATTTGATAACCTACAAAATTTGACAGTTAAAAATGATCAATAAATTCTGGTAAAACGAAAAGAATTACTATAACACACGTCAAAATAAGTATGCGAATTTATTTTAACATACACTGTATAACATGTACACATAAGCTCTTTTCGCATGTAAATGCAACAATTAACTTTCACTTATCAAATAACCTTATAAATGCATTTCAAGGCAACATAAACAGCAAATAATTACATTAAAATGAAATACACCAGCAACTTACCTCCAACTAATAGATAAACTGGAATATATTCACCTTGTGGGCAGTCATGTAAATATATAAGTCCCATAACTATCATACATATTGGTATTATAATTGTTACTCCTAATATAACTGTACAACCAACTATAAAACAAAGAGCAATAAATTTTAAATCAATTTCCATATATAAAATTGATGACCTACCAGCCCCTAAAAGTATTATGAGAATGTTTTTAAAGAAGTCGAAAACTCCTTTACTGGTCCTTCTAGCCTCACGAACCCTTCCAAACAGGGAATCGTACGATGGTGGAGGAGCTGCAAATGATTAACACTTTCACTTAGATAAGTTCTGGAAAAAAACCAAAGAATTACGTTACCGTTCGGATTGATCGCTTCCTCGTACGAAGGTGGCTCGCCGATATCTTGAGAGGCGAACGTCGATAGGCCTCCTTCTATATTGTGATAAGAAGGTGCTGGCATAGTGATCTGGGAAACCGAACTAGTCATCAGAACTTTACTCCTAGGCTGTGATTAATCGATCAGAAAGCAACAACATGATTACGAATTTTTGAGAGAAATTCGCTAAAGCACAGGAGAAGTTTTCTTTCTACACTTATAACTTGACAACCTACATTACACCATTTTTAATTCTATTTAACACGATGCCAACTTTCTAGTTGGTAAAAGCCCAAATTCGAAGGCACGAAACGTGACCAAAATTTTTTTAAGATATTCATCGCTGGTGGCGTCATCTATGAGATCATATTATAATGAATTTGCTCTTTTCAAAGCAGTATTCTATAAAACAGTGAATTACAAAATACTATTTAATTTGTTAAAATAATATTTGGCAGCACTCAGTTACTCTTGTAAAACAACTAATATAGAGAATATATAGAAAAGCGCATACAAAAAAACTATTGTATACTCTATTTTTTAATTATACCTTATTCCAAAAAGAGACAAAATTATCGACAGACCCCCAGCCCAAATTACAACCTATAAATTAATGAAATCAATTTACGCGGTAAACTTAAATTTGAAAATCTACCAAATAAAATTATATATCGATTCTTCACAGATAATTCTACAATTAAGACAACAAAATGATAAACATAGCAATTGAGAGTAGTTACTGTCCAAATTGAATGAGTTGCGCTACGAATTAGTCTCTCACCCCCCATATTCACCGGACCTAGACCCCAACAACTTTTTCCTATTCCCAAACCTGAAAAAATCATTGGGAGGAAAGATATTTGCCTTAAATGAGGAGGTCATTGCCGGTAGATGGTTATTTTGCAGACCTCGAAACATTCTACTCTTCCGACGACTTGATACCGTGTTTTGTCGATTCCGGAAACATTTCAAACCGCCCTCATATATATATTTGTACTAATATTAAAAAAAAATTCAATTTCATACAATATTAATAAAATCGGGTATTTATTTAGACATATAATACAATAATAATCTAAAATAAGAATATAGAATAATATAAATATATAATACAGATCACATCCTTTTTAACCGATATCCCTCAAATACGACTTGATATAAAATTGATTCAGAAACATATTCAAAAAGGAAAGAACATTATGAAGGGAATTGGCAGGATTTTGTATCTAAAATAGAGATAAAATTAATGAGAATAGATAAAAAGATGGTATTAAGCAAGAATATACCTCTTTTAAGGCAATTTCAGCGCAATCTTTAATTTTCCCTTGGGTGTAACCAAAATCTAACTTAAGCAATACCTTTGGGCATTCAGTGTTACCTCCGGACTGACCAACGGTACCTGGGGCATTAGAAATTCGTCGTACGGTTTGAGGATTACCTTTCATTTCTGGTAATTGAGCTAACACATAACCTGCGATAGCCTTGCACAGAAATTTAAATCTGAAAAATTCATAATGGGTGTCATCTTATATATAACCCAAAGGAATATACTGTAAAAGAGAACTTACTGTATGGATACCGTTGGTTTAATTATTCCTATAGCACCTAGGATTGAACGTCCCCATTTTGGTCCTTCGTGTTCTTCAGCACAATTGATTAAAGTCTGCGCAAACTTATGTAATAGCATACCGGAACATGCCTCATCAATTTCGCAATAATCTAAAGCCATCGTTAACACATCATGCCATAGCAATGGAATTTTAGCTTCAATTTCTTCACTGGAATAAGATTAAGATTGAAATTTAGATAATGGGAATTCAATTATATTACTTCATTTTAATATTCTTCATCCATTCTAAACAACTGGTAATTAAGTGTCGATAGTCTAAAGCCTTTTCGATTTTCTGTAGCATATAAGCATGTAAAGTTAGAACACAGCCTTTACGTACGAAGATATTTTCCAAATCAGCTTGCTTCGATGCATTAAAACTTATTACGGATATCACATTCTTCCAAGTAATTGCTTTGGTTTGAACAACTGAAAAACCAACCGTATATCAAATTAAAATGAAATAAAATGAATCGTAACAGACCTTCATTAGCGAAGTAACTTAATAAGGTTATCTCATAGATACTTGCGGCAACTTCAATATCACAGACCGCATGACCTAGCCCATTTAACACAGCATTCATCAATATTGCATCCTTCGATTTATTGCTAATGTACTCTTCGAAGGTTTTCTGCACAATGTTTGAGATGCCGCTTATATTCAGGATTTCGAGGAACGTTTCGAAGAGCGTATTCAATTCTTGTTGGTTCCGATATCTTTCCAAATAACTTAATTGGTTGGTTATCAAGTGTTGCAAGTCTTTCTCTTTAGAGGTTATCGTATTCTTATGCCGAGAAACGTACACTGTTACCAACTTAACATAACTGCGGACGTAAATGTGGCGTTTTTGAAAGGAATCCGTAGATAGCTGTGTTGTTCTCGTATAGTGAGCTACTGCACTTAAGAAACTGTAACGTGAAGTATACAAATTAATGAAATATTTATGAAGATCTTTTTATGTATACAAACCTTAAAATTCGGAAATCTAAATCCAAAGGATCTAATTTGAAGATTACTGAAGCATCACAGCTCATTACGTACCAGTCCATAATATGATGGTACATTTCTTGGTCGATAAGGCTCCAATCGAAGCATTCAGCTTGAACAAGCAAAGCTTTAGCTTTATCCGCATGATTAGCACGTACTTTGGGCTCGTTCGACAACTTAACAAGCAAAATTAAAATGCTGTGAAGCACTCTAACCCGAACTTGAACTGGGGTCACATCGACAATATTTGTAAGCCATACTGGCCAATTTACTGACATAAATATGTGACCGAGGAAAACATGGCAGTCCGGTAAATATTGTTCAACAACCTGGAAAGATGAAAAAGAAGAATGAACATTGAAGTAAGTGATCTAAATCGTGGTTTATTTTAAGTACCTTTAACATCAACTCCAAATCGGTTATTGAAGGCCAAAAATTCTGCCATGGCAATGAGGAGAAGGATCCATGAACAACGTTTAATATATGATCTTTTACTGAAGTATGGGCATAGTTTGTTACATACCAATGCCATACGAAGCTTAATATTTTTCCAGAAGCTAAAAGTGTACAATCGAAATCAACATATAAATTTAAAACAAATACAAACAAACCTGGTAATGTTTGCACAACAAACATAACACATTCCAAAAACATTTGAACACTCTTAACAGCAAATGGACCATCCGAAGCGATCCATGGTAAAATCACAGCTCTATCGTCAGTCAATTGTTTAATCCAGTTCGCCATATTTTCTTTCATGTTCTGCATCCAATACGGCATCACCCACGGAGAGAACATGTCTCGTAAATAAGGCCAAATTATCTCACAAAGGGAATCACCTAAAACTCCAGGATGCATGTTCAAGGTGCTGATAACTAAGGCGTGTCCAATCATTCCATTAAAAGCCATGAAGACTTCAACATAATTCCTCGTCTTAGGATATAATCCGTACAAACCGTACTGGAACCTTTCTTGCGTAAAATGTTTACTAAGTAACGAAGCTGTTTCTAACAACTCATTGTGCCTCAATAACCTCTGCTTCTGCGCATATAATCTGATTTGATCCCTTAGCGGAAGGGAGATATTAAGTTCAATGGGTTTCGATAGGTAATTAAGGAAATCGAGCCATACGCTGACTGCTATGTAGCCGGCATCCATCCCACAATTACTAGCCTTTAATAGAATGATTAAGATTTCACCAAAATGTTCTGGGAATTGATGATCGAGCATGCAAATTAGATGCCTTCTTAATAACGAGTGTAAAGAAGCTGAATCTGCATGTGGTTCGAAGCCTAATGTTTGCAAGGCTTGCACGAGAATGTTTATGAATTTTGATCTCTGTGCTAATTTGGGGTTTTTAGTTTTCAACCAAAAATGAACATCGAACTATAAAATACATAGAAAATTATAAATTTGACATTATGTAATGTTATTATAAGCTTACCTTTGATAACAATGCGAAAGCTACATCGTACTTATCTAAAATCTTATCACATATCGTTGAATACATAAGAATAAAATTAGCAGTGCCTGAATTAACCGGTACAAAGTGTGGGAGCAGGTATACCCTTAAATCAGGCTTTTCGAGGATCTTATTTAATAGTCTTGGATGTTCAAATTCCCTACCATGTATATGCGACTAAAAAATAGAAATCGTGGATATTTTACTTTACGAAGAAATAGACATTCCCCCAATACCTGTCCTAACAGCTCCAAACATTGCGTGTATAGGTGTTTCCCCGGCAAATAACTGTTGAGTTCTTCATTTAACAAGCTCAAAATATGATAAAAAAGTTCAACACCCATTTCTAATGTTGTTGAATCGTTCACTAACTTAACTCGTAAGTTACTAAAAGTCAATTTTTTCGAACACTTCACATCTTATATCACAAATACTTACCTAATTGCTTGAAGTAACGCTACAGCACTTACACAAACGTACTGCGATGGTGGTAACATAAATTTCTTCAATAGGGTATCGTAATTCCTCCTGTTGGTCTCAATTTGATGACGTATGCCTTCGTTAACTCTAGCTTCCTAGAAATAATACTTAGTAATTACGGTAAATAGGGGGAACTCATCAAAATTACCTTCGCTTGCAGCATTATCACTGCTGGTCCAGAACAGTGCGATGATTTATTTGGTCCAGTACAAGTCACTTGTTTCTTAACTTTATTTATCACAGAAATGTATAGCTGAGGCACTAATTCTTGATACATACAGTCTAAAGTTTTATACTCCGAACAACTTAAGCCATGTTCGCTAAAAGTAAAATTAAAAAAAAAACCATTAGGACCCTACGATAGTTCTTGAAGCAATATTACCGAGCGAATCTTGATATTGTTTTAAAGACACTATCTAAAGACCTAAACATGTCATCTTTATCTTTCAGTTCGAACGTAGGAACTATTGGTGCTTGAATATTAACAAGTGGAGGAGCTTTTGGTGCGTCATATGTCTTCAATCTCATAATTATCCTCTCGCAAGGGTCTTCGGGTTCATTTCTATTCCCCGGCTGGGGTAGAGGTTGGTTTACGTTGCTTTTCTCCCTGTAATTAGCAGATCGCCAGGATTTCAAAGCTTTCTGCTGCTCCTCGTGTATCAAAAAGGTGTTTACAAATTCCATCCAAGGTGTCTGAAATGAAATTATTGTATGAAAATGAAATGCACTGATACCCTGAATCTTCTTACAGTATTTCCTTGGAAGATTAAAGACAGATAACTAGGTTTATACTCAGGTGGTAAACTTGGTAAATATAAAGTAGATTCTTGTAACGTAGGTTCCTCTAACCACAAACTGTATGCTTTAAAGATGCTACAATGTACATCTTAGTACTCTAAATCGAATTAGCCTTAATATCTTCTTCAACTTACCTGAAAGTTGCTTCGAAAAACAATTTTTGACTAGAATTTTCCTTCTTAGCTTCATCGTAGCATTTCTGATAGTGCGTGACGCATTCCGCTAGGTGGCGCTTCAATCGCTTTTGGAATTGGAAATTTATAACGCCTTCAAAGAATTTCTCACCAATACACCCACTGCGGATCGAAAGAAAAAGGTAATTTTTTAAATTTCAACGCAATACCCAAACATACCTTACTGGAAGTCGATATAAATATAGACTAAAGAATTTCTGCCACATCAAAGGTAAGAGTGGATGATCAACCTTGCTATCTAAAGCTTGCTGAGCCCAACGAAATAAGCACAAGGATCCGGAAGTGAACGATGGTACTTTTAAAAAGCTTGCAGCTTTCTGAAATGAATAGAAATATAATTGTGTCGTAAAATTTATCAATACTAACCTTAATAGCAAGATCAACATTAATTCTACCCTTTTGATTCTCCAACTGGCTCAGGATTTCTCTCCACAGACCAGTTTGCCTCTCTCTTTCTTCGAATTCGAGATCAATAACTAAGTACGCCAGCCATGGATAACTTGCCAAAGAGCTGTTTATCAATAAGGTGCCTTGAGATGGCGCGACCCATTTAAATAAAGAACTAATCGTAGAGGTTTGATCTTGTGGCGAGACAATCTGGAAATGATACAATTTCTTATTGCCATTTAATATCGTCTTGCGAAATTACCTGTAACAGATCCTTTATAATAGCAACGCAACAAGTTAAAGCATCATCGTCTAGGAAACTAGACCTGACGATCACATCCAACAAATACATCACTCCGAAGTCTTTATTCCAATTAGGGATCGACACCAAACTGTGAATCCAGATACGTACAACATATTTAGCAGATTCGACACCGTAATTGCGATAATTCAAGATCTGATTTTCTATTAGATGCCCGAACTGTTGCATTACGATGTTCTGGACTCCGATCAGACTTTTCGCAAGATGCAAATAACCCTTCTCGGCATTGAGGGCGCCTGAGATGATATTCTGGAACTTCTCGCAGTTGACGAGAGTCTCTTGACAGTTTAAAAAGAGAGGGATGATCAAGTTCAATATGTGAAGGACAGCTTCATGTTTTTGATTGACTTGTAAGAGCAGAAGTTGGTCGAAACCCTTGGAACAGATTACAGGGACTAAATGACCCCATGTTGTCATCAATAGCGATAGAAAAGAAGAGATTAGATTCTGATCTTTAATTCCTGAAAGTAATTTCGAAAAAGAAAATGTAATACAGGACGTAATTAAAGTTGGAGAAAAAACTTTGTTAACTCCTCACATCGAAACATGAAAGAAAATTCACTAAATTACCTCTCCTTAGCACTTCGTATCTTTCTGGCTCGAATATCTTTCCAAAATCAGTCAACCCTTTATCCGTATAGTGAAGTCGCAGCCTAAATAAAGTTTGCCAAGCCCACTGCAAATATCCAGGTTCCTCTTGAACAATTTCAGCCACCAACAAAGCTATCTTACAATGATAAGTGTATGGAATGAAGAGAGCTTCACCGGCCAAATCCCAATTTAACCTAGAAATAACCATACGTGCCAATTTGCTGCCGTTATGATTAGTGGGACTCGATTTCAACAGCTTCGTAATAATCATAATATCACTATCATCAGGCTTCCATATAGAAATTGGCAGTTCTTCGTAGAGATACAGGGATAGAGAGCCGATCTTCTCGATATTTATTTCAACTATCCGTAAAATGAACGAAAACAATGAGGAATATTTTGATGTTATATGGGTTAAAAGAATTCTGGCGTTCTTACAACAATTTTCTTGCGTAGCTTCGCTTATAAAACCAATCTATAATAAATAATTTAAAATATATCAGTTCGAGATCAAATTATGTTGGAGGACTTGAGCTTACTTGCAATAAATCTAACGTAGCCGCCTCAATAAAGTCTATATCGTCAAATGTTCTTAGTAAAGCCATATTAGCAAATGTATTAAGCAAATAGTAAGACTCCGAATCCTCAAGTGAATTCAATTTCTCCTCGAATTGGTTCCTAACGTTGCTATCCCATAATTTCTCGCTATAATCAGTTGTATCCGTTGGATCCAAAATTGATTTAACCGAGCTATCGGGATCATGTAAGAAATAAAATATCTTCCATAAACATCTACGAGAAATTAAATTGTATGGAACGACGGCTAGAAATTGCCATGCGCCCATTTTCTTCGAATTGTACAGGCAATAGATCGCTCTTAAAAAGAAAGCATCGTATTCCACTTGTATTCTTTCCAACATCGCAGTGTCGTTGATATTTTGGGAACTTTTGAAATAATCCCAAAGATCTGTGGCGTACTGTACGATATGTCTGACCATTCGGCATAACCTTTTTGCGAATTGGTTATAACGATTTTGGCCATACGTTTGTAAACCATTTTGAAGAATACGTAGAATCATTGTTGAAAATGCTAGGAATCGAAGGATATGGTGTTCAGTAATTTGACTACCATCTAAGTAATCCTGAAAATATTCATGATAAAATACAAAATCGAGGTTGGAATTCATGCTACAACGTACTTGACCATCTTTACGATGAATTTTTAGCAGCATACGAAATACATCATCGATCGGCAGCTGATTAAATAATGAAACCAAATCATTTTCCCTTAAAGACAACCCAGAAGATTCTTCGTCTTCTTCCCCATCCGAATCAACCATCACCCAGGGCGTTTCCGCCGGGTTATCCTTATGTTGCATAAGCTAAAGAGCAATAAACACAATATAGCACCTTGGAAAGCTTAACACACCTACCTCTTCCAAAAACTGATCTCTTTTCTCGATTGGTAACAAAAGCAAAGCTAAAATGGTAATGAGATGGTTAATTTCGAAGCTACTAAAAGGCGAATCATCTTCGCTCGATGGCAATGGAGTTTGGATAAAAGCAGATGCCCAATTACTAATCCCCGGAGGACACCTATAAATCGAAAGTTAAGAAAGTAGGGCAATTTCCTTATAACTTGTATGAACCTTAATATGTGACTCAATAAAAATAAATGGTCTTGGTAGTTGGCAACTCTCAATAATATAGCGACAAGATCTTGAAGCCATCCACGAGTCTCTTTAATAAAATCAACATCTCGAATGAGTCGTCTTTGGAATTGAAACAGTATCGAGAGACATATTTTTAATTCTTGTAGATGGATCTGTACGTCTTGCGGATTATCTTTCAAATTTAAAGTAACTGGTGAGTTTTTCGATATACGAGTTACGTTAACACAATTATTGCATAAATTTTGGATATACAATTCGATCTGTAATAAAACTTAAATTAACAAATGAAAAATACCAAAGTGCCATCTATTAAATAGAAGCTAACAAACAATTAACTATCATTTAGGTTACCTAACTGTTAATATTTAAATTTTTTAAATACGATCCACGTACCTGTAATTTATTAATATTCGCTGAATATGAATATAAAACATGACATTCATTAGATAACTGTCGAATCTTATTCAGAACGGTGTTAATAGCTTGAAAAGAACTTCTATGGAATATGGCTTTATTATAAGTATGCGTTGCATACACAATATTTCCATCTTGACACTCTCCTTGTTCTTTAACGACTGATGAATTCACCGACCACAGTTGATTTTGGATTTCAAAATATTCCTGTCGTGTCTGCTCGATTTCTAAATTATTCGCTGTAATTTTATTTTTATTTTGTAGATACTGCTCCAACAAATCGTACAACGGATGTTGCTTTATATGTGCTCCTTTCAATTCGTAATCGACGAATGCAAACAAAAACTGTTGCAATGTTTCCATTTCAGAGTTCGAATACAGTGATAATAACTGCGTTTCTGTGTAAGGTCTTATTTTCTCGGGTTTAAATCTAACCTCATTCGTACATTTTATCAAGGGGGGTTCAGTGCGTAATCCTTGTTTTAAACTATATTCATCATAAAATTGACTTATCTGCTCGACAGTCTTCATAAGTTGCTTATTTTTCATTATAATTTTATCAAAAGTTAGAGATTCTGGTTGATCACTTTTAACGACTTCTGTAATCACATTAGTTTCTACTTTTACGCATGTATCATTGTCTGATATTTGTTCCGTTGATGTTTTTGCTTCTTCAGAAACAAAAACTTCAACGGAAGCATCTTTGTCCCCTTCAATAGGTTCAGTTTCTTTCTTAATGATAGTTTCATCAACCTTTTTAATACAATTGTCATCTTCAGTTTCTTGTTCTACTTCTATAGGCTCAACAGCTTCTTCCACCAGTGAATCTTCTCTTTCTGTGGTAGAACCAACAGGTTCATTGCTTATGGCAGTTTTTTCCCGTTTCTTTTTTTTCTAAAACGTAATTTTTTGCGAATCACAACATAACCTTAAAAAAGCAAATTTCCTACCTGTTTTTGTTTAGGTCTTTCCATACACTGCTCCATTTTCGTTGAATATTGTGAAATGTTATCAAAAAGCCATATCGAGGAAAACACTATAGATTTGGAATGTCGTTATCTAAATCGCTTTGTTGATTTTATTCTACTTATCGCTAGCTTACGATACCCGCTCACAATATCATAATTCATAACAATACTTATCGAAATGGGGTTTCGTGTATTAATATTGCGAATGTGAGACTCTAAACAAAGGACCCGACAATAAGTTCACTACAAAATATAAATTACAACGTCATGCAGTTTGTATGTAAACAAATATTTGAGAAATCGTAAAAGCTCGTAAAGAGGTAATTCACATAAGTTACGGTCGAATTTATTACGGTGGTACAAAATGCATTTGGATTTTCAAAGTTCTTACACAATTTTTAACATTTATATTGTTATAGAATGACGATTAATCATATCAACGTGTTACAAACTTACCTGCACTATTATCCAAATCAAATCTAAATTAGCTAAAGTGCATAACCTAACCTTTGAACGATATTAAGTCTCACTATACATACAATATATCTTTCCTTTACTATCTCTACGGAGGTTGAATCAATACATCCTTTTCTACTACAAGTGGTTTAAGTAGTAAAATGTCAATATTTGTATTGGTCATATTGTTTTATGACAGATTATTAATGTGTACAATGTATTCCAAAAAGAGAGACACAAATTTCTGAACAGACCCAAGTATCAGTTATTTCTTATTGGTTGCTAGTAAGGCGAAATCACATCGTACACCATTCCCTTTTTATTATAAATTGTTTTGGCATCCTTAACATTGTTTATATCATGCCTGCGTTTCGGCAGTCTTTTTCATAATTATTATATTACTTACTATTATTATTTTTCGGTATAGATTAGTTTTCAGACCTTCGATTTAAAAATTAATGGATTATATATTAGATATTCCAAAAAGAGATAGACAAATTTCTGAACAAACCCAAGGAACAGTTATTTCTTATTGGTTAATAGCAAAGCAGAAATCACACAGTACAATATTTCTTTTTTGCTGTAAATTCTTAAAAATTTTAACATTCTTAACATTGTTTATATTACGTTTAACTATTTTGCGGTATAGATTAGTTCTTCACAGAGCTTTAATTTGAAAATTAATAGATTATGTAAGTAACATCCAAATATAGAGAACTTTGGTTGTACTGAAATTATAACTCTGTAGCAATTGCTTTGAATTCTGTTGTAATTACTACATTTACCATTCTATTATCTGAACTGTAGAATTATTTCTGAAGAATCCATATACAATTTTATTTGGTAAAGATTTTATATTTCAGACAGATCTTCAAATTTAAGTTTACCGCGTAAGATTGATATCACAAATTTATAGGTTGTAATTTCGACTGGTCGTCTGCCTAGAAATTTGTCTCTCTTTTTTTGGAATGAAGTATAACATCTATAAGTAATTGTCAAACATTTATATTTTTGAAAATTATTGTTGTCTAGTTTTATTGATATGTAATCACATTAGATCGCAACTAAATATTATTAATCCTTTACGAAATTACAAGTTTAGAAATAAAAGCCTCGTCCTTTTAAATTTACTTCTAATATCGTGAAGTTACCTCTTCAACAATTGTCACTTATAACCATTTTATCCAACATTGAGGATATTAATTTTCTACACTTATTAGTCAGTAGAAGACAATGCCTTTTTTATTATATCACTGCACGATAACTGATACAAAGCTTTATTCTGTTATTTTCTTTTTATCTAATCTAACATTTAATCTTTCGTCACACCAAAAACTTGATGTTTATTTACATGCATACTTAAACAAACATAAAAGCAATTTTTGTTATAATAATTTAATGTTCATCTTATCAGAATAAATAATAATGTAACAAATTTGGATAACAATAGTTCATTTATATTAATACCGCTCAATTTTAAATTCCGTCCTTAACCTTCTTGTTTACTCTATCCTGTGTGAAGCTAGCAAACGTCAATCGAGAGCAAAATATTGACGTTCAAAATTCAAATTTAAAAAGCGCACTTTTCAAGTAATAACAATTATGATATGATAAAGGGGGTATAGAAAGTTGGACCTGATTTAATCTTTTCTTCAATTAGAAATTTTGTTAAAGTGCTACTTAGTTAGCGCAAGATAAAAAGCGAGTGTTTGACATGTTTAATTTCTAAAAAAGAATGAAATTTACAGACATCGAATCTAAACAAACTTAGATAAGAATAATTCATTTACATTAATACCACTCATTTTTAAATTGCCGCTTTAACCTTTTTGTTTACTCAATCCTGTGTGAAGTTAGCAAACGTCAATCGATAGGAAAATATTGGTGGTTAAAGTTCAAATCTAAAACAGCGCACTTTTCAAGTAATACAGATTACGATATGATAAAGGGGATATAGAAAGTTGGGCTTGATCGCATTTTTTCTTCAATTAGAAATTTTGCTAAAGTGCTACTTAGTTAGCGCAAGATAAAAAGCGAATGTTTTTACATGTTTTACTTGTAAAAAAGAACGAGGTTTACAGACAACGAATTTTTTTGTGTGCGTGTGTTTGTGAAAATTGATTTCGTAATAATTCATGTACTATCTGTTACAATTTAGTTTTTTTTTGTCGTGTCATTCAGGTAGCAAACAATAAAAAACCATGCTGAGCTATGAACGTCGCATTAAATTGCGGACTATGGAACGTTTAATGGCAATAATAATAACGGATTTGTTATATAAACCCACATATACCGAGGTAATTATTTCGACGGACATACATGCCCGAAAAAAGCTAGCATAAATCATTAATTTCACTCCATTAATGCGCAATAATAAGCCGGTTCCTTGGACGGTGTTTTTTTTTTTCTGAACTCAACAACGAACAATAGCTTGAAAAACGGCAGCGACAATGTTGATGTCCGATTAGTCAATGGTTCGCGATATTAAGAGCCGTAATTAAGAGCGTCCATTCAAGTTATGGAAACGGACAAATTGTTTTCGCGGCAAGGCAATTGTGTAATAACGCGCTTTGAAATGAAAGTGGCAGCTAAGGAAGACGCCAATTTCTTCGCGACGTAATTATCTCTTAATATACATTCGTTTCGTTTTAATATCGCAAGGCTTTTAAATAAATGCGTGAAAAGAAATTTAATTGACAATTACTATCGTCAACCAATTATTTTTTTTTATTGTAGCTTTCATTTGCATCAAAACCTATTCTGCATAACGGACACAAAGCACCATGTTTTATCACGAAATCAACCAATTGTTTATAGTTTTCATCTGTTTATAATCCCGACGAAATTTGTTACTACAGTTTTAAAGGACTACCAAGCAAGTGGCTTTCTATGACCTTGGGTGTTGTCGGAATTGGCATTTTTTTTTTAGTTATTCTATTTGGGGCCCCACAAATATTCCTTGTCTTATTTCACTCCTTCTCTAATATTAATATTGATTTAAATTTAGAATATGCGAGGTTTTAGAATGAATTTAGGTATTCTATTCATTAGTTTGTGAGTTATTGTGAGTCACGCTACTTTTGTTATTTTCAAAACAATGGATCAAAAACAATTTCGTGTATTAATTTTACACTGCTTCTTGATGGGAAAAAATACCGTTCAAGCGAAGCAATGGCTTGAAAAGTGTTATGGGGACTCCGCTCCATCAGAAACAACAATAAGACGTTGGTTTGCTGACTTCAAACGTGGTCGTAGAGACACCGATGATGCAGAACGCAGTGGACGTCCAAATGAGGCGGTAACACCAGAAAACATCAAAAAAATCCACAAAATCGTTTTGAATGATCGAAAAGTGAAGTTGCGTGAGTTAGCTGACATCGTAAAGATATCAAAAGAACGTATTGGCTTTATATTGCATGAGCATTTGACTATGAGAAAGCTCTGTTCAAAGTGGGTGCCGCGTTTGCTCACTGTTGACCAAAAACAAGAACGTGTTGACGATTCTGAGCAGTGTTTGGCCATGTTTAAACGTAACAAACCGGAATTTTTGCGTCGATATGTGACAATTGATGAAACATGGATACATCACTTCACTGCGGAATCAAAACGATCGTCATCTGAGTGGACAGCAACTGGTGAACCTCGTCCAAAGCGCCCGAAAGCACAACAATCGGCTGGTAAGGTTATGGCCTCGGTATTTTGGGATGTGCGTGGTGTAATATTCATCGACTATCTTGAGAAAGGAAATACTATCAACAGTGAATATTATATAGCGTTATTGGAGCGTTTGAAGGCCGAAACAGCAAAGAAACGACCGCATATGGCAAAGGAAAAATTTGTTTCAACAAGACAAAGCACCGTGTCACAAGCCAATCAAAACAATGGCAAAACTACATGAATTGAACTTCGAATTGCTCCCACATCCACCGCATTCCACAGATTTGGCTCCCAGCGACTACTGGCTGTTCGCAGACCTCAAAAAAATGCTCGCCGGTAAGAAATTTCGCACGAATGAAGAGGTTATCGCTGAAACTGAGGCCTATTTTGAGGCAAAAGATAAATCGTTCTACAAAAGTGGTATTGAAATGTTAGAGCGGCGCTGGATTGATTGCGTTGCTCTTGATGGAGATTACGTTGATGAATAAAGCTAATTTTGAACCAAATGTTTTCTTTGCTATGCCCGGGACTTTTCAGCCCATGTGTTATAACTTCTTCCAAACGAATAGTTGGTCTACCATTTATGGTCCACCGAACTAGCCTCGTGAAATAAACTAACACAATTGAAAAGGCAATTATAAGCACTTTTGGAGATTACAGCTAACTCTGGAAAGTGCTCTCTAAAATCATTCAAATATGCACGCTGGATGTTCACCCAAATTCCATCAATTTGCACTCCAGTTCGAAGACAGGCTTCAATGATGTAGTTCTTTTTGCACGGTATTATAAACTATATTTGAATTTATTCAAATTCGACGTTCAAGGTTGCTTTCAGCAGCTCTAATACATTAATTGATGATAATCAATAGTCATGGTGAAAATAATTTTCAAAATAGTTAAATTATAATACCGTCAATGCCAGTTGCTATATCTTAAAGCCTACAAATTGTTATTAATAAGTGACTGAGCTTTTATAAAATCTTTCAAGTACACCCTCAAGGATATTAGATTTATATTAAAAGAACATAGTCTCAAGTATCGTATCAAAAGAATTTTATAACACTTCCACTTTTTTAAATGTAAAATATGTTTCCTATAAAATAAAATGTCATTATATAATATCAAATACAATGTGTATAAATTGTCAAAATTACGTAACTGAACTAAAAAAGAAATTTCTCTTATAAAACATTCAATTACGTCCGTCATTATCATTGAATTTTGTAGGTTTTTAAGTAAAAGTCAAAAGTTTCTCATCTGTAATTCAAATATGCAGCTATAACGTATATACCATAGCATATGGAAGACGTATTGATGTTAGTGACACAGTAATAACCTCGGATACCGTAACTTTCGAAAAGTGTCTTGCTTTCTGGAATTATACGGTTTATAAATGATTTATTTTATTTTATTAGATTTTAGGTTAATACGATTGTTAATATTAAAAAAAGATTAATGATATAACAAACTTTAAGCACAATATAACGTTTGTATTGCCAGTTTTGAGTCGAATACAGATCCAATAGCGCCAAGTTTCACTCAATTTAATGCTACAATTATCTGATTATATCTAGTAATAAGGTGTTTATGACAATTTTTTGTTCGTTAGTGAAATTACAACTGTTTATAATGATATGGCTTTCGTTCTCATACATCGCTTTCATTCGTTCCATTTCTGGCAGGTTTGTTTGTACTTAAAATTTTTATATTTCCTACATTCGTGGCGAAGACAAATTTTATTTATATATAGAACCGGTTTAATTCTATTCATTTTCTCCTTTGAAGCATTATAAAGACCATAAGAATTGCTAAAAAGTAAAAACCTGGTGAATTTTTCAGACAGTTAAATGGAGTTAAATAGGAAATTATGTAAATGACGATTGCAAGGACTGTGTGGATGTACAATTCACAGGTATAGCAGTAAACTCCACTCACACAAATTAATTAATTATGCGGAACGCAGCGTTTCGAGAGCACGTGCAACATTGTCAACCGTGTTACCGACTGAAAGTAAAAACTGTATCAGTCATGCAAATTATTTTCTACGCAGGCTCTAAAATTTCTAAAACATATGACTATTTACAATCTACTCGGTGGTCTAATGCCTTTTTCGGGAAAGGATGGACCGAAAGCGAACCGTATCTTTAACAGGGCCTATGGTAATAAATCAATCAAACTCGAGTGTGCAATTGGGGGTGGTTCTCTGTTCAGTAAGTTTCCGTTCTTTTTCATACATATCGTTTCGTACGCGTCTAATTCTCTATACGAGTTCACGTTTTTAAGTAGTGTCAGATTTTTTAAATCAATCTTATGTCCGGATTTTACCATATGCTCTGCTACGCTTGATAGTTCTGGTTTGTCGAAACGATAGTGTCTAATATGTTCTTTGAACCTCGTTTCGATACTCCTTTTTGTTTGTCCAATATAAACTTTCTCACAATCATTGCATGCGATTTGGTATATTCCAGACCTTTTTATCATCTCCGGTTTATCTTTGGGATTCCCTAAGAGATTCTTTAAGTTGTTTTTTGACACAAAAGACACGTTCATATTTAGTTGTCGGAAAATTTTACTTAACCCTTTTACTGTCGGGTGAAAAGGAAGAGTTATAAATTTGTTATTACCGGTGTTTGTTGATGTCAAGGTCGTGGAATTTCTGATGTGTTGTTTGTGTTGGACATTCCTTAAAATACGGTCAACATCCATAGAAGAAAAACCATTGTACCTCGCTACATCTTTGATATACTTTAATTCTTTGTCATACCTGCTCTTGTTTAGCGGAAATCTGACGAGTTTATTGAGCAGAAAACTAATCGCGGACATTTTTTGTTGTTCGCAATGATGCGAATCAACCGTGATGAATCTGTTGCAATTAGTTTCTTTTTGTAGATGTCTATTTCTAATTTATAGTTGTTGCGTATGACTAGAGAGCCATTTGGACAATGGCTAGTGAATGAATATAAGAACTTGCCCCATAAAATAGACAACCTATGTGTAGAAAACTCCGTAGATTTTGTAAATAAAATTTGTTCACTTTTCCCAAGCGTACCAATTCCAGAAACTCTGGAGTATTTGGTTGAATTTTTGAAATTAAATAACGTAGATGACGTGAAAACCGTGGAATATAAAAGGTTAACTAAATTATGCATGTCACAAAATTGTTTTCAAATAGGCGGAAAATGGTTCGAACAAATGGAAGGCACGGCGATGGGTAATTTCAGTATCGAAATGAGGTTCAAAGAACATATTAGACACAATCGTTTCGACAAACCAGAACTATCAAGCGTAGCAGAGCATATGGTAAAATCCGGACAGAAGATTGATTAAAAAATCTGACACTACTTAAAAACGTAAACTCGTATAGAGAATTAGACGCGTACGAAACTATATGTATGAAAAGGAACGGAAACTTATTGAACAGAGAACCACCCCCAATTGCACACTCGAGTTTGATGGATTTATTACCATAGACCCTGTTAAATGATACGGTTCGCTTTCGGTCCATCCTTTCCAGAAATTAGGCATTAGACCACCGAGTAGATTGTAAATAGTCATATGTTTTAGAAATTTTAGAGCATGCGTAGAAAATAATTTGCATGTGTGATACAATTTTTACTTTCAGTTGGTAACACGGTTGGCAATGAGAGCCGACGTGCTCTCGAAACGCTGCGTTCCGCATCATCAATAAAGTTGTATGAGTGGAGTTTACTGCTATACCTGTTGGGAAATTATGTGTGTACTCAAGAGGATTTGCCAAGGTATGAAAGAGAAAACAAGAAGCAAAATAAGAGGAAAGATAGGAAACTTAAAACTAGAGTAAACAAAATTAGGGTGAATAGAGTGGAATGCAGATAGGACAAGAAATAAGGGAAATTAATGGTACCAACAGATTCAAAAAACTGAACAAGCGAGACTTAAACAAAGTTATAGAGTTTCTGCCAGATAAGTTGATTTGTTTGTAGGGAACACATCTCAAAATAAACAAGGAGATGATTAGAATTGATATGGCAAAACAGCAGACAAAGAATCTGTAAGATTTTAAAATATATAATACATTTTTAGATAAAAACGAAAGACCAAAACAAATAAAGATCGTTCGGTTTGATTGAAAAGGAATCCGATAATCCTTTTCAATGATAGATCAAAAACCAGGTTCCATTACAATTTCCAAACCATTGGAACTTCATTCAGTACCCGTGTAACCCTAATTCCCAATAAAATCCTCCACGAAAAACAATAACAATAATTTTTTATTAGCCGATAATCACCTAAAAGGTCATTAACCAGCCTATTCAAAGTCCTTATCCATCACGAACACCAATTTTCTGCATTCCAGCGAATGTGATAATTCAATCTTAAGCGATTTGTGTTCTAAGGGTACCCACTTTAATATCTAACATTAACACATACCTTCTACTACGCTATTGTTGCTTTCGCGTCGCTTTTAACTCAATGTTAAGATGTCAAGACCGCACTACGACCGCTCAGAGGTGAGAAAGGTGCACGATCGCTCTGAAACGGTGACCGGTTTCCGTAAAATAGCAAAATTGACGGATTGAAACGGACGTTTTAACGATTAGTAGTTGATAGTAGAGCGAAATTATAATGTTGGCACAGTTGGCTTTCGTTTTTGAGATCGCGAATTCCTTCCGCGAGGGATATTCTTTTGAAATATCGCCTAGAATCCCTAAGAATGTTTCATTAGGTGCAAGTGAAGGAAAAGTATTAATGTTTTTCGTTAAACTACCGCGGGTTGATAAATTTTTGGTATTAAAACTGATTTTGAATCTAAAATTTTTTACAGTATCGCTTATAATGGAGTTTCTGAGAAGAAATATAATCTTTTAAATGTTATGAATTTCGAGGATAAAGTTGAAGATGAGGGTAAGATTTGGATGTCATATATCTGCTGTTTAACATCTGTTTCCTGGGTCACTGGCTGGTTGAATGGAAAATCTCGTTGCGTTCTGCAATTACGAGAGCGACCGGAAATGTTTCCGGAATCGGTAAGAGATGGCGTACGAAGGTTGAAGCGGTTTCATTGGTCGGCAAGACTGTGGCAAGATCAACTTTTCTTTATTGTAACTGTCAAGATTTCAGACGCCTATTTTCAATAGTTGTTGTTTGAGAGTGTGTTTTGTGTAGCAAGTCAGTCGGTTTCGCAAAAATGGATAAAATCGAATTTCGTCCAGTGATATAACCGTGGATGAGATTTGGATCCACCACTAAATAGCAGAGACCAAGGAACAATCGAAGCAATGAACTTTTCCGGGCGAATCGGTTCAGAAGAACGTAAAGACCGTTTCCGGAAAGGTGATGGCGACCATTTCTTGAGATTTCCAATACGTGGTCCTTATAGACTATCTGCAGAGGGGAACGACGATCACTACAGCGATTTATTGACCCGATTCGATGCAGTGTTCAAGGAGAAATGACCTCGTTTGCAGCGGAGGAAAGTGCTTTTCGACCACGACAATGCACCGGCTCATTCATCCCGCATCGTCGTGTTCAAATTGAATGAGTTGCTCTACGAATTAGTCTCTCAACCTGCATATTCACCGGATCTAGTCCCCGGCAACTTCCATTCCCAAACACTGGGAGGACAGAGATTTTCCTCAAATGAGGAGGTCATCGCCGCTATGGATGTCTATTTTGCAGGCCTTGAAACATCTTACTTTCCCGACGGCTTGAAGAGACTAGAGCACCGTTCGAGAGGACTACATCGAAAAATAAAAATAAAAACTGCAGCAATACCCTGTTTTTCTTGTCGATTTCTGGAGCATTTCACGCCGCCCTCGTACAAAAGGCCTTTTATACTTGCAGCTGTGGTTATAAATCTGTTATTCATACTACCAATAGCGATATAAGAGTGAGCTTTAGCGAGAAAACGAATATCACGCTCGTTTTATTTCGACTGAGCTATGACGTGCCGGCAAATGTAAACAAATGTGTGCTGCAGCCGTACATCAACACGGGTACGCCTACAGCTGCAGCCTTTCCCATTTCAAGTCGCCCATAATGCAATCGATAGCTTGCAGCTTTTCATCCAGTATAGAATATGTAATGGCTTACCTATTGCTTACCATAATTTTTTGCAATATGTAAATCGCAGATACATATTGCCAAATATTATTAGATTCCAAGAGAATCTAATAATAGGGAAAATTCGTCAGGAAAAATCGGGGAAATGGTTAGAGGACAGAATGGATGAGATCGGAGGAAAAGTTGGCAGAACCCTAGAGGATATGGTGAAGAAATATAACGACATTCTATATCAATCCTCGGTACAAAGTATATAAGAATAAAAAGAAAAAGACGCTTTTAAATACGCCGAATTCCTCCAAGGATTACGTGAAAAACATTGCTTCATTGCATTCAAATTCTATCTAAATTCCTTAACAAGAAAAATGGATATTACTGCCCAAGAAAGCGACGGTTTGATCTTACATATGCTAGATTCTTCAATTCGCCATTACATCTAATACTCTAATTTAAAACATTTAAGAAACAGAGGAAGTAAAATTTCCTTTTCACAAGTATTACATAGCTACGCCTCTAACAGGAAGCAGTAAAATCTCTTCTAACGTAACCAGTTTCAATTACTTCTAAATTTTATAATTCCCCATCGCGCACAGTCAATTTGTTACGAATTAAATTAACTACCGGATTGGATGTGCGTGTAATATCGAGACTTCAATACATATGCGCTGATTTAGACGGTCGTTTCCGACATTTATCGAATACTTTCATCAAAGCAATCTTTAACCATATGAGCGCGCACGCTTTTCAAGCAGAACGTGTTAATGTCAATGTTTTGTATTGAATACGTAGCCGGTATACTTGTGCCTTCGCGGCGATTTAATTTATATAATCTTCTAACTATTCACGTGTATAAATTATTGGATAATAATTGGATCCGCTACTGCATAATTGTTTCTAAAGGAATACGTAATAAGACCGATAATCAGTTCCTTGGTAATACAGTAGAGTCGAATTATACTGTGTAGTTTTCGATCGGTTACTTATTAACTTCATGAAAAGGGAAAATTGCTATGGGAAATGTTTGTTTTGCTTTATTTTTCTTCTTGAGATGATTGGTGTATGCTTACCAAATAAATTTCGAGAATACCCCAAAGATATCTTTGGTAGCATTATTGAGAAACCGAAATGAAGGTAACTGACTATTACAGATTATAGTTCGAATATACGGGTGCAGCAACATTAAGTCCGAATGTGGGGTTAAAAGTTTGCAGCATTACGTGGGTTTATTATTTTAATGCATCTATCTCTGGAGCATATTTTCCAATAGTTTGTGTCACATGATGTAAAGCATGAACATCAAATGTCATATGTAAAGGCACATCGCATTTTTAACGACACCATCACTTGTAAATATTAACAGTTGATTAGTCGAAAGTTGACATTTTTGTAGCGTATCCAGCACTACCATCGTAATTGATTAACTAGTGTTACTTTCTAATCTTTTGTTGTATAATATGTACAATATTAATTTTGAACGGAAGGAAAATCCTCTATGGCATTATGAGTATGACAGATTATCAACTACTATAGATAATATACTGACTGCTATGTAGTGAGAACTATGAGGCTTATATGTTCACTGCAGCGTTATTTGACCACAAGGCACATATCTATCGCTCCGTCAGTGGATTTTGAAAGACCAAATATAAGTAAATACAAAGAAATTCACCCTTATTTCACACAATTAAAAATGCTACCTTTTCGGTTTTTGTGTATATGTATGAACTTGCTTTATTTGTGTATAAGAACAAAGCATTATTAAAAAAAAATGGGTGTGTATATGCAGATATGTCTACAAGAAAAATCAAAGCTTTCAGAATTTGTGAACACAATTCTACTCTTTTTGAACGAGTTTAGAAATGTAGAATAATTGAAAGTTGTAATAAAGTTCCAAAGCATATGAAAGATACAGCAGCTTTACTCATTCTCCGAGCTTTTAGATTTGCGACGAAATTAATGATTTGTATTTGATTATTTAAGTTTGTATTTAGTTAATTGACATTTGTATATCATATCTACATAATAATCAAGTTGGTATCTCAAAGTGTTGTTGTGCTGTGGCTAATTCTTGAATTGTGTGTCGTGATTGTTCATAAAAATGGATTCACAGAGACATTATGGCAACTATTGGTGAGTCTACACTTTCTTATGATATAGTCAAAAGGCAGATGTCGAGATATTAAGTGTGGAAGAACATCCTGTGAAAACCAACATGCCGGTGGTCCTCCCATAACGGTAACAACAGACAAAAACATTAAAAAGGTACACTACATCGTACTGCAAGACCGACGAGTACGGATCAGGCGCATTGTGGAAGATACTGGCTTATCATATATGGTGCACAACATATTGACTAAGGAATTATATATGAAAAAGATGAGTGCAAGATGGGTGCCCCGGATGTCAAGTGCTTGACAAGCTCATGTACAATTAGGGGGTAAAAATAATATTTTTATATTATTTAAGCGAACGTCTTTCGAATGAGATCCCGCATTGTCTAAAAATAACAAAATGTTTCTTTTTCCTTTAGCCATTTTCCAATCTAGGTCTTGCAACCACTCTGTCATAATTTGTCCTGTCATCCAAGCTTTCTTATTATATTTCCAAGTTACAGGCAGGTTATTTATATTAATGTTTTTAAAAGCTCTGGGTTTAGCTGCCCTACCAATGACTAGGAGTTTTTCTTTTTCACTCGCCATATTTGCACAATGCAAAATTGTAAACCTCTCTTTGGGATACTTACCCCCAACACATTTTTCCTTCTTTAATGTTAGCGTTTTGTCGGGTAGAGCCCTAAAATACAGGCCTGTCTCATCGGCATTATAGATGTCTCTCGGTGAATATCCCTTAATCAAAGAAGGACCTTTTTTTTAAAAACGATGAAACATCTTCAGCATTAATCGAAGCTCCTTCTCCCGAAATCGCTTTAAAACTTATATTGCGGCGGATTCTAAATTTATTGAGCCAACCAGAAGAAGCACTGAATGTAGAATGTCGCAAAGAAGCGGCTATTTCTCTTGTTTTACATCGTATTAGCGGACCTAAAAAAAAATAGGTTTTTTGCGTTTTTGTCACGACAAACCTATTGGTAATCTCACTTTTTTTATCTATTTTAGAATTTAATGTGAAAAGAAAATCAACGCATTAATGCAAGAAAACCTTATCTTTAAAAATCATATGCATACCTGTTAAAGGAATCCCCTTATGCCGAGCTGCTGTAAACCAGTCATAACACAATTTGTCAATTTTAGTACCATCACCCGTCAAAAAGCTTCTTTTCCATTCAAATTGCTGTTCGACATCCATTTGTTTAGAAGGATTTCTTTATGTTTGATTATATCTGCAGCTTGTGTTTTTCCAATATTAAAACGCTTGGATAAGTTCCTTACACTTAATTTCTCTTTATTGTAAACTTCAACAATCCCATTTTTTTGTTTAAGCGTGAGAATGTTTCTATTTGCAGCCATTTCTGCAATGAATGTGTCGCCCACTGTGTCTTTTTCGCATAGACATCCGACTAATATTGAAAGCAGATTCAATCGAAAGCGTGCACCCGAAGAATAAGAACGGTAAATCCCCGACCAACTTGGGGTCCCCAATTCACGCCAGATGAATCACCGGCACAAGGATTCTAAGGTTTCTAAGTGTAACGACTACTGCTAAATCCTTCTCTAATTTTAGAAGTATAAGTATTTCGCCATGATGGATAATTTTCTTACAATTTAATTATCAAAATCTTCCGTTGCATACGCATTTTGACATATTTTAGATGACTTCGATTTTTCGCAAAAAAACATAAACAACATTTCTTATATTCAACTACACGCATTACCTACAAATAAAACCTAATATAAAACCACATTTTTTGTTTAAGAACTTACGAAATCCCGACGCAATAACGCCGCGGTATTTCTGATAAAACTATACCCATTGAGCCGTGAAATTCCGGCTGCGGTATAACTTAATATTCTCCGCTAAAACGCCGTAATACGTATAGGCATAACTTCAATCATTATTAATGAATATTTAATAGTATTAGATTAAGCAAAAAAGAATCGTGTCTAATCGATCTAATAAGTCCATATACGTTGTTATTCATAAAGTAGCAGTACAAACTTATTAGATCGAAAAAAAATGTTACACAATAACACGTATACATATACATAATATATTATGCGTTTATATGCAGTAGGTGTTGCTTAATTTCGATCGAAAATATGACCATTACGTAGGCAGTTATATAAAAGCAATTTTAGAGTATAGACAGGAGTAAGATTCGGCAAATTCCGTGTTATTCTTGTTGATTTAATTAGTAGAAAATAAACATGAAAAGTACGACATAAACCTCAATACGGGCAAAGGAATTTCTTGAGTGAAAATAAAAGTACGTACTTCGCTAAACAGGCAACGGTAGCTGATAATCAATTGAAATCGTTATGGTGGCAATTAGGTGTAGAATCGTGATGTCTTATAGAAGGTGATTTAACAATAACATTGACTGGATCTCGCAAATAAGTAAGAGTGTTAAAATAAATACAATTGAACCTGTTTAACATGTTGAGAGCTTATTTTAGACTATATCTAGGAGACTAAATAGATACATAATATGTTGCTTTATGTGACTCATACTACATTGCTTAACTTTACTAATTGCATTTAAAAATAAGCGGCGTATATTGAATTTAGCATTTTTATGTTAAATGATTTGAATATTTAGTTAATGATGGTTACAAATATGTACATATAAGTATTTCATATTCAATGAAATCATCGTTCTTAGTATGTCAAAATCCCCCGACCATTACCTTTGTTTCTAATCAATAAATTCGGCTACTGAACTAATTTCTAAATCTTCTCTTATGTCGTATTGTGTGAGCCCTCTAAATTCTTTTCAGATACTTAATTTCCATGGCTTGTACCTTACTTCTTTGTTCTTGATTTAGTATCCAAGATTTGCACGCAAACGTTGGTAAATTAAAGAAATTGGTTAGTATAAATGCATGGTCTTCAAGAATTACAGATTTTGTTATTATACGGTTTCGCGGTATTTGTTTCCTTTTATTTAGGTTTCCGGGTTAAAATCGCGTCGTACTTGCACGACTTTCTTCTTACAGCAGCGTTACGACATGCAACAACCGACAAGAAACTCCATGCAACTTAGAACGAAACGTCGGTAGAGACATACAACAGAAACTTCAAATTCACGACGGAAACTTCTTTAAAAGATTACAGACTCTGTGTTTTACGAGAGGTACTGAGTGATAAGAAATTCAATCCAGAAATTTTTAAACAAATGTTTTTCTAGCAAGATGGCACACGACCATACAATTTGCGAACTGTTGTTTGTCTACTAACTTTTTCAAAATCGTTGCTTGATTACAAGCGGTCTAATTTTATAGTCAAGTCGTTCGTGAGTTCTAACATCTATCAACTTTTATTTTGAGGATATATAAAAATTGTAATTTATAAAAATTGAAATGAAGATGTTTATGACCACTAAGAAGCTATGAAATATACAATATTGATTGACGAATCAAAAAATAAGACCACAAAAGGTGTATACACCTGCTGAACATGTGCGGAGCAAACAGGAGATGAATTTAAGTATTTATTATTTTCAACAAATTTATCCATAGGTTACTTATGTTCCGTTTTAATGGTCAGCAATACATGTAAATATTCGTAGTTGTCATATTTTTAAGTTTATGGTTCTAGGGATTAATAAATAGATTTAACATTCATAGCGTAATATAATTTCTTTGTTTTCTCAATTCTTTTATTGCCTTTATTTCCCACTCTCGTCGAATATCACTCCTAGGTATTAGAACGTTTTCATTTGACCGATTCCTGTCTCTTCGATTTGAATTTTCATTTGCACTGGTTCTTCTCCCATTGCCATTACTTTAGTTTTATTTTTTCTTTTAAATATAACGAAAAACACTTTGGTGTTGGCAAACATACCCGAAAACTGGAGAAGGGCAAAAGTCACCTTCGTACCAAAAATATGGAAGGACAATGGAACCCACCCCAAATCCTCCAGACCTATCGGACTGACATCTCTTCTATTGAAAACAATGGAAAAAGTAATAGATAACCATATCAGAATGCAGGTTAAGGAGGAAGCTCCACTTTACCAAAGTCAGCGCGCATATAGGGCAGGTAGATCGGCAAAGACTGCTCTGCTTCAGCTAACTGGAACCATTCAGAAAACTCTGGATGAAGAAAAAACAGCTATCCGTGCGTTCCTAGATATTTCAGGTGCATTTGATAATACGTCGTAGCACTAAAGGAGGGTGAACCACTCGTGGAACACCTCAAGGCGGCGTTTGCTCACCTTTGATGTGGAGGCTGGTAGTAGATGAACTGCCCAACAGGCTGACGGCCTTCGGCGTACACTGTATAGAATATGTCGATGACATTGCTATAATAGCGAAAGGCAAACTTGAGGGAATCCTTTGCGTACTAATAGAAATGAGTCTTAGATTCACTAATTGATGGTGTCACTCAATAGGGCTAAGTATCAACTCATCAAAAATCACGATTGTACCTTTCACTAGGAAGAGGAAACTTCAGAACATGAAAGACATCTGTGTAGATGAAACATTGATCGAATATAAATCAGAAGTCAAGTACCTAGGAATAACCTTAGACAAGAAGCTTCTGTGGAACAGGCATGTTGCACTGACTACGAATAAGGTAACAAGAGCCTTAGTGGTGCTGAAATCTAGCAGGTAAAACATGGGACTGTAACCCAAATATACTGCAGTGACTATACGTCAGTATACTAAGACCTACAGTAATATAAGGGGCGATAACCTGGTTTCAAAAGGTCACGCAAGTTACGACCAGGAACACCTTTGATAAGTTGCAACGGTTAGCATGTGTATGCATTACCGGAGCTATGAGAACATGCCTAACCAAGGCTCTGAAGGTCATCTTATACCTTACACCCTTACACATAGTGGTGGATGGAGTGGTCTATGCGGAAATATATAGACTAACCAGGGTGGGAGCTGAAGGAAAGTAGATTGCGTTCCAGAGAACTTGATGAAATGGTTAACAAATATAGCTTCAAAAAGAATTTTCTTAGAAAGCTAAGTAACAAGGAAGAATGGAACGGAGAATCCTTCACCTTCTTTCTAAAGGCAAATGCCATTAAATGGTACACGGATAGTTCCAAAATTAACAGAGGAACAGGTGCAGGGTTCTATGGACCAGGAAGCAAATATTCAGAGTCAATGGGAACATACCCTAGCGTCTTTCAAGCGGAGATCAATGCGATTGGAAGATGTACTCAATTGAACCTTGACAGGAACTATTCAGGGCAAAGCATTGCAATTTTCTCCGATAGTCAAGCAGCCATAATCGCGTTGAACTCTAACACCATCCGCTCGAAATTAGTCTGGGAATGCCTAGAAAAACTAAACAACTATCTCTAGTGTATTTGTGGATGATTTTGTCAAGTAATAATCCCAAAAACTCTGAGTAAGTTATTGATCTAGATTATTTTCGCTGAACCGACACAAATTCGAGAAGGTATAGAGATCGTAATTATTGATGTTGATTATACAAGGAGTCCACTGTATAAGTATTTTTTGAGCAGCAATATATTACTATACTAAATTAGTTTTGGTCCTAACTGTACTTGTAAAGCTATAATATCACAGGTAAAAAAAAATGTCATGCCTACGCGTTTACGTAAGTTACAGTCTCAACTCGAATAGCAATAAATATAGACTCAAGTACAATAGGTTGGCAAAATTAATTGCGGTATTGGTTTCCGCCACACACTCACTTTGTAGGATGTGGATTTCTTGCTCTTATTATATTAACAGGTGGTAAAAATGCAATCAGGTCGCCGTTCGAAAATGCTTTGTCACTCTTTACAAGAAAGTTAAACGCATAATATTTCTTTTAATTGTTATACAGCAACTTTAATAGATCTGTTATACATTGTATAGTAAAATCTCCATTTGCCTCATGTGTTCTACCGACAAATCTAATCCATTCAGGATTCCATTTTCACCAGTAATTGCATTTAAAAGCCGCTGAAAGGATCGTACTTTTACTAGTAATAATATTCTGCATGAAAGTCGGTTCTCGTATACTTCATATACCACGAATACGATTACCTATCTAGGAAAAAGGAAGTGGACATCTCATGCAAGACAAATTCATGTCGGAAAGCTAAAAGACCATCATCAATATTAATAAGAAGTTAGGGTATATAAGCGTGACATCACATTTCTAGGCGCTGCATTCTAAATCCACACCCATGTTCGGTATCCGTTGATAATTTTGAAAGATGCCAAAGGTGAATTTGTTGAAAGTACTTGTTGGCCATCAATAAATCTGCGCTATAAAAATATGTGCTTTGAATGAAAATGAGGCGACTGTTTAGCTTATGGTTATGAAGGTGTTTAATTTGGGATATTATATAAATTAAAAGAGTAAATTTGCATCTTTATATCTACACTTAGTTCCATATGAACTTCTCAATAGAATATTTGGTTTTCTTAATATCTTCGGCACATTATGCAACGAAGTTAATGTTGAACTGCAAAGAAATAGAAATGTAAGAGATAATAACATAAATATTACATTTAATACAGAGAATATTTGCAACAATGCTAACTCAAAACAGCGAAATTTCTATAGGTACATCAACATAAAATTAATAAATAAAATAAATACACATTACATTATTAACGATATTGTGACCTTTCTGAATATTTATCAGCTCACCATACTGACGATGGTTTTATATTTCAGAACTGCAGTAGTTTTTTCGTTTGTTTTTGCTTTATAGGCTTTGTGTCATTCACCTGTAAGGCCTAAATTAGCATTTATTAGAATCTGTGGAAACATGGTTCATCAAGATCTTGTGATTCAAAAGTGATGGAATTTATCCCGTTCGTAGTGTGGATAATTGTGAATTGTTGTTAGACTTGATGATAGATAAGATGCGAACTAATATATAGCTCTCACAATGATTGCAAGGACTGTGTGCTTTTATAATTCACAGGTACGGCAGTGAACTCCACTCCACACAATGTGGATTCTTATTGTCAACCGTGTTACTTACAGTTGAATTTGTGACTGATATATGGCTTTTAAGATTGCCCTTTTCTCCTATTATAACTGTCTTTCTCGTTGCCAGAGGTGACATATAAGTATAACACAATCTTTTATTGTACTGGTGCCAAGTCTAATATATTACAAAGATCCCCACTCGTAACTGGGAATGATTAGAATATATCTCTCATAATTGTTACATTTTTAATTCGTCCCTAAAACATTTACTAACGAGTAGGTAATTATTTAGTTTGCAGATTACCTTTTTAATTTGTTCTTCTTTTATTATAAATTTTTGTTCGTTTTGAACTTCGTACTTGTAATTTTTTGATTAAGTTTTATTCCTGCATTTGGAATATGTATTTCTGTTTACCATTATTATTATTGTTATTAATAAAAGAACTGTTTCCGGAATTGGACCGTGTCATGATAAGGTATAAGAAAAAATGAAATAAGAGTAAAACAAAAAAAAAACAAAGAAATAAGAATAAAAAGAGATTATTATTGTTCTTATCATCATCACTACAGACCAGATTATACGCAAGGTGTATATACTTTAAAATTAACGCAAAAAATTAATTAGTTTTAATTAACTTTTAACACTTTGCATATAACCCGGTCTCTAGTCATCACTATTAATATTACTGTTATTATTTTACAAACAAAACAATATGGTAGTAATAACTAATCACAAATTTCTATTTGACCGGATATGAGAATTGTGATAACTATTCCATCTCATAAAACGGTTCATCCTTGACAAGAATGATCAACGGCAGACGTTTATAGCTTCAGAAAGATCTTCCAGCAAATCTTATACATACACTACCGCTCAATAGTGTTTAGGCACCCCTGTTTTCATGGATTATTCATATAGTATTATGTTTTCCAAAAAAAACATTATAATAAAATGAAATACGTATTTAAAATATAGTTCAGTAAGATAAACACAGATTATATCGCATAAGGTTTACTATCATTTACATGCACTTGGTCGGATTACCATAAACTGTTTATTGCGGTGCAATTACAGTAACAATCCCTCTGAATTTACTGGGTAAATTTAGTCATCTGTTAGATTGTAGGTAATAATGTTTAAATTACCTTCCTAGAAGATTATAGTGAAATCTGTAACCTATGGTCAGTTGCAATGTGGTACTGGTTACTCTATTCACGTCGTGAGCGAAATATCGTGTGACAATTTTTTAAAATGCCTCCGCGAAGAGAAATTAGTACGGAAACACGTGCACTTATAATAGCTTACCAATAATATCGGGAAACTGGCAGTTTTCTTAATAAGAGACGGAGTGGGAGGCCGAAAGCGACAACATCTGCAGATGATCGCGGAATAGTGGTTACCAGCAAGTTAAATAGACGTAAAATAGCCCCGGAAATCACCGCAGAATTAAATGTTGGTCGCCAAAAGCTAGTCAGTGTTTCTATAGTCAAACGTCGCCTACAGAAAGCCGGGCTCCATGGACGTATTGCGATGAAAAAGCCATTACTACGCAAACAAAACAAGCAAAATTGACTTAAATGGGCTCGTGAACACCAACACTGGACCATAGAAGAGTGGAGCAACGTCCTATGGACGGATGAGTTCAAATTTCAGCTGTTCGGAACCCGAAGACGCATATTCGTAAGAAGATCTGTGGGTGAACGTGCCAGAGAAGAATGTATTGCTGCTACCGTGAAGCATGGTGGTGGTTCTATCATCATTTGGGGCTGTTTTGCTGGCACTGGTGTAGGGGACATTGTGAAAATTGACGGTATATTAAAAAAAGAAGGCTACCGCGAAATTTTGGAGAACCACGCAATACCTTACGGAATTCGACCTTTGGGTCAAAATTTTATCTTCCAGCAAGATAATGACCCAAAACATTCCTCTAAATTATGTAAAGACTATTTACGCCATTTAGAAGTGGAAGGAACTCTCAAAATTATGGAATGGCCTCCCCAGAGCCCCGACTTGAATCCAATCGAGTTACTATGGGAAGAACTAGATCGGGAAGTACAGAAATCGGCTCCGACATCAGCTACTGACGTGTGGAACAAATCGTAATCGAGTTGGACCTCAATAACACAAAAAACTCTGGCAAAACTTATTGCGAGAATGCCTCGATTGTGTGCTGCAATTATTAAATCAAGAGGAGGTCACATAGATGAAAGCAAAATTTAAATTAAACGTTTTAATTTTCACATTTATTTAATATATTTTTATTCATGTACGTGTATCTGTACATAAAAATAAATATTATTAACATTTTTGCTGAGTTTTTATACATGTTTGCTGTCAGTGAGAGTGCCTAAACTCTTTTGAGCGGTAGTGTATGTATATACAATAATACAATGGTATAGATACAACTGTTGTTTTCACGATGTATTGGCGTCCATAAACTTTGGAATATATTACAATAAAAATATAGAACTTCTAGTAGCTACATCATAAACTACAAATTGTGTTGGCTACAACAAGCCAAATGTTCACGCAAAATACATTTCAATTTTTACATTACTTTCTTTTGAATTGTCAAATAAATTATTGGTTAGAAGTGTTAAATTTTATTACTACAATAATTGAAAGTATTGAAATTTTACTTAGCTACAATGATAAAAACTTCTGTAGACTACTGATAGAGAAGTTAACTACAATGCATGTCAAGATATGGAGTTAAATGCTTTTTTTAATTTCGAGGAATATCTCTTACCATTTCATGTTTTTCTGTCTCTTAGTCAGCCTGGTAGGCCCCTAGATACTATGTCTCTAACAAGCATACGGGCTTACATTTCCGGTCCTAAAACTCCTTCACCTATTAATCTGCCGTTAAATTAGTGATAGCGTTCCATTGTATAATTAAGAATACGCAATTCTCTAACGAATTCAAGCCACTAACCCTATTCAATTTACTCACATTTCCTTTTTAAACTAATTAGAAATATACACATCGGCTTTTAGGTAAAGCACATGTTAATTGGCCGAGAAACCATCCTGATTGCCATCTGTTTCCCGTGCCGAAATCGAAGAAACCTTAAAAAAACACGCTCACCGTCTCACATACGGAGTTACGATTATAACATCTCACATCCTTTTCGAAATTTCACCAAGAGTGAACGTCTCCGTCTCTTTAACTTTTCAACGCCAATTGGGCGACGTATCGAAACCTGGAAACGGTTACGGTCACTTAAAGAATCGACTAAAATATTCGCGAAAATGGTAAGAAGTTTTTACGTAACGGAATCATAAAATTCAACCGATATGATGGATGAATCGTAATAACAATGATAAGATCGTACATCGATAAAGAACTATTACGCGCAAGTGTTATGTCACAATTAAGTCGGTATGGAAATTGTATTATATAAAGAATGGTTTGTTTAAATGGAATGCCGCTGAATATATCGAGAAAAGAGAGACTTCTGCAATTTCACCGATCTATCTGAAATCGGATTGGTAATCTAATGGATCTAGAGGACGACATGTGGTGTTTGTATGTATATATTGATGGTATAGAGCAATGATTCTCAACCGGTGGCTTACGAGCTTTATAATAAAGAGGTATCGCTAAAAAGTATTGTACCGGCAATACTTTAATTGCCAAACGTGAAAAAGAAAAATTAAATTGACGCTTTCTTGTAGCAAAGTTTTGACTCGTTTGCTTGATTTGAAGACCGAAGCTCAAACATTTTTCCTCAACTATCGATTCCATTTGTTATCTCGTATATTCAATATTCCTTGGCTGCTAAAAGTTGTATACCTAGCTGACTTTTCTCATAAATTAAATGATTTAAATCATCAGGTATCACCATACCAGTGCACGTGATGGAATAGAAGCCATACTAAAGAAACTTAATTTTAGAATGAAATGAATGAGTGTGGGGATTTTGCTAAATCCCAAATACGAAGGCTGTTGTTTTTTTTTTCTCCCAATAGCTCATAAAAACAAGACAAGTATAAATAACAAAATAAAGTTATTACCAAAAGTTATGTACAAATATGGTTAATTTTCTACGTAATTACTGTGAAGATTGATGTATTTGTCATATCCATGGACGAGTCTCCCAATCCCAACCGCATATAATGTTGCCGCCAGTAAGTTCCTCTGGATTGTGGAAGCTCTGCCCTCCCAGTCACTTTTTCAGTTCACAAAAGTCACTTGGCGCCAAGTTGGGGTTATACACCGAGTGTCCAAAAACTTCCCATTGAAATTGCTCAAGAAGTCGTTAGGTTATAACAGCAGTGTGAGGGCGGGCATTGTCATGAATGAGACAAACTCATTATTTGGTGAATTTCAGTTGCACCGTTCGCTTTTGCTTGAAAGAATCGAATTATATTGCGGAACTAGTTCTTGGAGAATCTATTGTAGTAGCAATGTTTACGTGCCTGCAACTCAGCTGAAAATGGGGTAAAGACGTTGCAAGTCACAGATATTATGGTGAGAGAGATGCTCAGTCACCCATTGGAGATCCAGGTTTCCCACCGCATGGAGGTTAAAAAAAATGGTCCCTCAATTAACTTTCGAGGACTATTTTGCTAATATACCTAATATATCAGCATCAAGCAGCTGGATATGTAGTCTTTTTTAAATAGGTATAAGTCCAAACACGTCTTCAACTTTGTTAGTAAAAGAAAATTTCATTGATTTATCCTTTGACACTGCCCTAAATGCTTTTGGCTCAGTGTAAGAAACGATAATCCTATTTTGTCGGAAAAGTTTATTAGAATTGTATTACCATTCAGATATCGAACCAAATCTTATAACATATAAAGAAATGCTTAGAAAGTAACAAAATAGAAAATTAAATGAGATTTAATCGCGAAGTTAGAATCCTATATCGTTAACGTTAGATTCAGATTCTTCTTTCATCTCATCTTTAGCTGGAGCAATTGATTGGGCTCCTGAAGTTGCTGGTCCTCACGACAAATTTATTTCGATAATTGATTAATCTTTTAACAGTGGCAATTTCTTTGAAGTCGTCAGCAGCAGTGATACCCAACAAATTCTTGAATCCGTTAGCAATACTGTGTGGAGCAGCCCAATCATCTCCAACCCCAATTATAAAATGTCCCCTAAAACTTTCTGACTTAATGCTCAATGTTTCTGGAGCAAAGATGGTACCTGAATCTCCTACAGTTCATCATTATTTGTTCGACAATTAAAAAGCAAGAGAATTGGGAGGTACCCAACTTATTCAAACGAGTAGCTTTTGAAACACTAACAATCGTCAACAGTAATACGTCAAGAGTTAAGTTGTTTATGTTAATATCACCTTTGGATCACCCTGTATAATCGAACATGGTTTAAAATCAAGAAAAGATGTGCGTTAATTGCTTTTACACATTACTATAATCAGCTCTATCATAAAAGGGTGGCGCTTAAATGCAACACCCTGTATATACAACATTCACGTGTCCTGAAAGATTTGCATTTAAATTTTTGTTCCATCTACTTCCATCCATTTGAGAAATAAATCAAGAAAACTGAAAATTTGTCAATTTTCGAAGGCGTGTTTCATCCCTTCAGAGTGAATTCAGCACAAACATAAAATGTTTATTTTCAAATCCCAACATACTCTACTTACCTACCAAGTTTCATTAAAATCTGAATTTTACACCCGGGAACCTTTCATTGTTAGTTAAGTATCAATTAATATTCTTTGACTTTGGGATATACTATACGTAAACTTAACTTTCGAAATGTTAACATTGGCATCGTTTGATATCTTAGATGCTTTATATTATTTTAATATAAATAGTGATAATTATACCATAAACAGGAATTATCAAAATCCACAAGTAGGCAAATTTCATTTATCTTAAGCAAGGAAAGGAAAAAGTCGTTTGGATAAAACTAGGAAACTCTAGCATGATTTGATTACTCCTGTTCTATAAGAGGATAAGTATGTTTTATCTTGTATTACTGAAAATTACTTAATACGCTCTGTTTTATATTTTATCATCTTTATTTTGTTGTGTTATTAATTTACGATACAGTAGTTATGAAGATTACTATTTTGTTTTGTTACTTTTTGGCTGCCAGACCTATATTCTGTTTTATTGTATTATATTTTCTTATCACACTAATTTTATTTATATTTTTATGATTAGGTTTTTCGTTATAAACCACTGTTCAACATAGACAATAAATACTCATAAGGATTCAATTTTATCGTTACCATTTACTGTCGTTAATAATTTATTACCGTTTTTAAAAAGGTATTTTCAAGAAGAAGAAGGTTGGGAACCTCTGGTATAGAAGATTGTATTGCATATTTAACGTTCTTTAGTCGCGTTGTTAGCTGTTACTTAATCGAAACATTTCAAGGTCAACTTTTACTCTTCATCTGTTCGCATTGAGGTCGACACCATCTTCGCGGTGAACGCGTTTCACTGAATTTCGTTACGTACGCTGTATACGCGTAATGCACATTTTTCGTCGCGAACAAAACGAGGAAACCGATAATTACGACCGTGTGCGATAAGCGGTATCGAGTGAGCGGGTCTGTTTCATGTACGTGTGCCATTCGACATGCACTAAGCTGTCTACGCCAGCCTACCCACCTGTTGTTTTTTAGTCCAAGGCGTATTTTTGTTTTCCACCATGCACCCGACCAACACGACTTTGTACACGCGTTGTAAGTGTATGCGTTCAGCTGTTTGTTGCTCTTTTTTTTTTCCTCCTTGATTCGTGTCTCGGCGTTTTGCGATCTTAACGTCGACTTTTAAGGGGGTGGGGGGTTAGTTAGAAAGCCGCCAGTTTTGACAAACGCTACTGCATTATATCCTGCCACCCGCCACCCGTCCCCATTATAAATACTCGAATACGGAGTACGGTTGTCAACAGTCGGTGTGCAAACGTACAAGCAAGTACATGATGAAGCTCGAAGTAAGTTGGGATTCGCAAACAAAAGACGAACGATATATAATTTTATTATTCCTTTTAGATTTGCCTCTTAGCTTTAATTGGGCTGGCCTTGGCCAAGGAAGCCAAAGAAGGGAAAGCTTTGGAGGAGAAGAAACAGGACAAGAGAGGTTTGATCGGTTTAGGTTACGGGGGACATGGTGATCTTGGCGGATTAGGTGGCGGGTACGGGGGTGAAATTGGAGATCTAGGCGGTCATGGGGGTGGCATCATCTTGGACGGTGGACACGGATTGGGAGGAGGCCTAGGAGGTGGTATCGGAGGAGGATATGGCGGTGGTATCGGAGGTGGATATGGCGGTGAAATTGTGGATGGACACATCAAACACATCACCTTGCACAAAACAATCCACGTACCACATCCAGTACCTGTTCCAGTTCCAGTAGAAAAGAAGATACCAGTTGCTGTACCATACCCAGTGAAAGTCCCAGTTGATAAGCCATACCCCGTGCATGTACCGAAACCATACCCAGTGCATGTAGATAAACCATACCCAGTACCAGTTGAGAAAACCATCAAAGTTCCAGTACATGTTCCAGTAAAAGTACCTGTACCAGTGAAAGTACCAATTCACGTACCGCAACCCATCCCCTACCCAGTACACAAGCCGATCCCAGTTCCTGTTAAGCAAACTGTCGTAGTCAAGAAGCCTGTGCTAGTTCACGTTAAGGGACATGAAGAGTACGGCGGTCTTGATGGCGGTTTCGACGGAGGCATCGGCCTTGGCGGCGGCTATGGCGGTCATCTAGATCTCGGCGGTATCGGTGATATCGGCGGATACGGTGGATACGGTGGCTACCATCATTGATGGAACATCGGCTGTTAATTTTTTTATTTTTTAATTTTTTTTTTGTTTATATCAAGTCAGTATTTTTGTATCTCATTTTGTGACTTATTCCTTCGCCTTTTTCTACGTTTTTTCTCTCTTGTAAATAAATATAACTATATATTTATATTAAATATAAAACACGTAAGTTATAACAAGCTTTGTTTTACTTTCCTATTGAATAACAACATTATTAGATTGACTAAAACCGTCGAAAACGAATCAATTCAAATGACTGAATCTTACATCTACATAATTGCAATCACCAAAGATCGAAAACAAATTGAAATGCATAGAATTTCGAATATCAATCTTAAAGCAACATGTTCTAATTAAATAAAAAGCGGTAAGGACGCCAATTAATATACAAACACGTATTTCACATACACCAGATGACTCTTACACAATCCAAATTAGTTGCAGCACCTACCTGTTAAAGATTAAGAAAATAGAAGTCTATTTAGGTGTTTCTAGAGCGTGTCTCACTTCATGATTCATAAATTAGAACCGATTATCAACAAGAAGGCGGCATTTTTTTTTCTCTTCGGATCAGTCCTTTCATGTGTCCGAGTAATATTTACGTAAGAAAACAAATTGTCTCGATCAAGCTATAAGTTTTCGTGCGGAGAATATTGCGTTCTCCCTAAGATAAGGTACGGCTTTCGAGTCGATTTAAAATTAGGATTGGTGAGGAATTGTATTGAGGGAATTGGCTATTATGAATCACAGCGGGATCGAAAGAGAAATAAGCTAATTGTTAAAAATATATTGCTGACATTATCGAAAAGGAACACTCTCTGCAAACTAGTCGACATGGCACTGCCTTAATTCTTTGCAGTCTAATTACAATCAATTGGATATATGGGTATACTTTAATTCAAGATGTAGTGCTGAATATAAGCTTCTACAGTGGTATGAACACATACGTTGGTATACAATAAAAATAATAGTAATAATAGTGACAATAATAATATTTATTGTAACACGAATGCAATGAAAAATTTAGATACATAAGTAATAATAAAGAAAGAGATACCGCAAATGTAGAGTGAGGTTTAGGAAAATAGCTCTAATATTTGACTCCTGAATAAAATTGATTATGTCTATTAACATTTAAAACATGCACACATATATATTAAGAAAATTGCTCCAAAATTGAATCATTAGACTATAGTATGCTATTCTTATAAAAAAGGCAACAAGTACTTACTATATACTAGTTACATGCACTAATTCTACTACAAACCAAACAATATGAAGACCGTATATTTATATAATATATAATCATTTCATAAATTTTTGTTTTCTGCAGTTTCTGCTGTGTATTTTGGTTTGGGAGTCCCTTTGAACCATCATATGAGGCTTGCATCTTTCTTGATACCTAATTTCTACGGCTTTTCAATCTTGATGAAATCTCTCACCTTGTTTGTCGCTTACAGCTTCTAAATTTTCGGGAACCCTAAGATGACTATGAAGCAAATGAAGCTTTAACCTCATGTTATAATCTATGCGGTGAAATTTGTATTAGCATCGACTTCAGTAGATTTTTGTAATTGGAGGCTTTTTTTGTTTTCACGAACATTATTGGCGACCATAGTAAGTGAAGTCTTCTTTCTCTGATTCGTGCATAGAGTTGATGAAATTGGGATCTGTCATTAAAGTTGTAATTTGAAGTCCATCAAATAGTCCAGGTTTAATTTTTTCGTAAATGTAGTTACATTTGCATTTGGTTAACGATTTTAAGAATTTTGAAATCGACCAATAAGAAATGCCGTAGAACAAAGGCGACTTTATAGGGCGAAATGGGTTTCATATTTGACATTAGCGTATCTATATTAGTTAAAGACAAGTGTCAGATTTTAATCATCAGAAAAATATATATATTTTTTGGACAGTGTTATGAATATCAGTTCTGAATTCAATCTCATAATAAATGCCCATTCTCATTTAGTTACAAACCTTTCCATTTTCCTTGTGTTTGATTAACATTGGATTATTATTAGTACAGTACTCAACATCGCAAGTAAAGTTCTTTTTTTATTGCGTCTATAACTCTTATTGAATTTCATGTTTTCTGTAATCAGGTCATGTATTCAAGTAAGGACTTTTCAGTACAAGAAAACGTTATCTTTATGCAAATATTCTTGAATTATTTCCTAGTTATTGTTGTGATTGGATACTTTCTTTGGCAAGCGAGAATAGTAAGGAGCAATGCAAAAATTGAGCCAAACTGTAATAAAGCACATAGGTAGATTCTTTGATAATACTACCATTTAAGTGTATCTTAGGATGTAGCACATGGGCTGAAAAGTCGCGGGCCTAACAAAGAAAAGACGGTTTTTTGGTTCAAAATTAGCTTTATTCATCAACGTAATCGCCATCCAGAGTAACGCAATCATTCCAACGCCACTCTAACATTTCAATAGCACTTTTGTAGAACGATTTATCTTTTGCCTCAAAATAGGCCTCGGTTCTAGCGATAACCTCTTCATTCGTGCGAAATTTCTTACCGGCGAGCATTTTTTTGAGGTCTGCGAACAACCAGTAGTCGCTGGGAGCCAAATCTGGAGAATACGGTGGATGTGGGAGCAATTCGAAATTCAATTCATGTAGTTTTGCCATTGTTTTGATTGACTTGTGACACGGTGCGTTGTCTTGATGAAACAAAATTTCTTTCTGTGCCATATGCGGTAGTTTCTTTGCAATTTCGGCCTTCAAACGCTCCAATAACGCTATATAATATTCACTGTTGATGGTATTTCCTTTCTCAAGATAGTCAATGAATATTACACCACGCACATCCCAAAATACCGAGGCCATAACCTTTCCAGCCGATTGTTGCGCTTTCGGGCGCTTTGGACGAGGTTCACCAGTTGCTGTCCACTCAGATGACGATCGTTTTGATTCCGGAGTGAAGTGATGGATCCATGTTTCATCCATTGTCACATATCGACGCAAGAATTCCGGTTTGTTACGTTTAAATATGGCCAAACACTGCTCAGAATCATCAACACATTCTTGTTTTTGGTCAACAGTGAGCAAACGCGGCACCCACTTTGAACAGAGCTTTCTCATAGTCAAATACTCATGCAATATAAAGCCAATACGTTCTTTTGATATCTTTGCTATGTCAGCTAACTCACGCAATTTCACTTTTCGATCATTCAAAATGATTTTGTGGATTTTTTTGATGTTTTCTGGTGTTACCGCCTCATTTGGACGTCCACTACGTTCTGCATCATCGGTGTCTCTACGACCACGTTTGAAGACAGCAAATCGACGTTTTATTGTTGTTTCTGATGGAGCGGAGTCCCCGTAACAATTTTCAAGCCATTGCTTCACTTGAACGGTATTTTTTTCCATCAAGAAGCAGTGTAAAATTAAAACACGAAATTGTTTTTGATCCATTGTTTTGAAAATAACAAAAGTAACGTGACTCTTAGCACAATAACTCACAAACTAATGTATAGAATATCATGAAATTTTAACAGCTGTCTTTTGAAGGTTAGTACTAACTGAGAGAAAGGTGACTGCAATAAAAGTAGCGTCATCTATGTGTTAGGCCCGGTACTTTTCAGCCCATGTGTTATATACAGGAGGCTGTCCGAAATAAAATAAAAACGTACGAAAAAAAATGAATGCTCTGCATGTCGCAGTTTTTGCCTTATCATTGCAGATAGGAGGTTTCAACCAGCTACTTGTTTGTTTGTGCCTATGTATTACCATTGAATTTTTAAGAAAATGTTTATTGCTTCGAGTTTCGTAGGGCAATAAAGGCTTATCCAGTTGTTAATATTTCTAAGAAATGTGTAAGAAAATTGAGTAAGATGTGTAATTTATTAATACTTATTGTATTATTTCTTCTTGGAAAAACTCCCGTATATCATATAATACACATATTTTTGTTCGAGTTAAAATTGACGAATGATACCAAAATAATTAAATTGCAGCACTTTATCCGATGTGTTTCCTATAAATGTCCGTTTCATACGTAAATTAATTTTTGAATGTGGGTGTCGTATGAATTTTTCTATATAATTAATATTTAAGCAGTTTTTCTTTCAGTACTATAAATAGGATAAATAAATTTCAGGTATAGAAAACCAATTTCTTGATATATATATTTTTTTAAATATGACATACTTTAAGATATAACACGGTATATCATCGATACCGGCAAAAGTTTTATGAATTACGTTATTTATGAATTGTATACAGATATAATCTGAGTAAGATCAACGACGGAGAGGTATCCACGATGTTGAAGGGCAACAGCGAAGTACAGCATACGACGAATGACTGGTAGACTGATTGTAGGGAAATACTGCAGCGAGAAAGAATAACGGGAGTCGCATTTGCGTATTATAACCGCTGACTTTGGTCGGATTATATCTGTATACTTATATATGTTTACGATAGTACAGAATTGTGATGCTATTCATCTATAGACTGTCTTTGAAATAAAATCAAAAAGGTATGGAAAATGAAGAGGAAATACAGAACATAATTCCAACAAATTTTGAATTAATTACGACGCGAACGTAAGAATTAAAAAAAAAACCTAAGAAATCGTAATGTGTACACGTACGAATTCAGAATATGTATACATAATACAGCCATACAACCAAACTCGCACACATACAAGCTGATTACATACATAGCAATAGCACAGCTATCGATGTTATAAAAACTACAAGATAACACTATCTACGTTTTAAACGACATGCTAAGATTTCAATAACGTGCTTACGTAAAAATATTACAACAATATATCTTTATCATTCTTTTTCTCGCGTCTGTAAAGGAATTTTAGCAAAATATTTTGATTTACATCTAATAAAATTAGATCTTTCAATTTTTTTGTACTTTTTTAATTTATTGCATGGACACCCTGTATACTGACCCACCCCGTATATAAAAGTATAAGTAACGTTAAGTGGAACAGCTACGCTGAACTTCACATATGCAGGGAAATGAAAACCATTTATTATTATTGTTATTATTATTATATAGAAGCCTATTAAGAGGAATACACAAAACAGGAAGTATTTTGTTAAATCAATTTAGAAATGTAATACATGGCCAATCAAAAATTACTCAATTTACTAAAAATTTTTCATTGATTTTCTCTCCTGCATTTACAGTAACAAAACTGAATGTAGACCTAATTCTACTGGTTCTAGAATTATAGATTCTAATACTGAATAAGCGCTAAAAGTACTTTCGACTCAATGTCCTCGCATGTTACCATTGATTTTAACAACATTATGCACATTACCTGAACAAGATAACATATTTATATGCTAATGCAAAATCCTTTCGAAAGCGAGAACCCTTTTAAATCTACCTAATTTAGTCCACACATCAATGAAAGTTGACCACACACATTCTAGAAACGTATTCCCGTAAGGTACTTAGGTGTGAGAACTTGATATTTAAAAAAAAATGAAATCTAAATATTTCATCTTGTATAAATTATAATTAATACTTTTTTCATGCACAAATTGTGATCATTACAAAAAAAAAACCTAACCATAGATCAATTAAATCCAAACTGCAAACGTTTGACTTCACGAGAACGAAACCGAGTTTTTAAATGGATGACCATTTAAAGCAAGAGGCACTCTAATGTTTACATTGCGCTCACTTGAACTTACAACTCATGCATGCAGGTACTTAGCAAGCCTTAAAAGGCGAAGAATATGCGTAGTTTGAATGTCATAAATCCGTTCCTAAAAAAAAAAGAAACAACGTTTAACCTCCTTCTTACCGAAGAATCGAGACTATCAAGTCTCCGTTGGAGACGATAGGTAATTGACAATATCCATGGTTTATATATAGTTCGCCAGATGTCGCATATTAGAAATACCAACTTAAATAAAAACTATTAAGACTAATAAAGCTAAGATCTGGTGAAATGTTTATATCATCGTAAATCTTTTTTGAATGCTCGAAAGGAAATCTCTCTGATGTAAGACGAAAAACACATACGTAAGTAGGCAGTGTTTACACAAGTCCGAATTAGGCGAATATGACAAGGTGAAAGTAATCGTGGAAATAAATAAACGTAATGATTCATTTAACGATTGTCCAACGCATTAGACGCATTTACATGTGTACGCTAGTGAATGTTTTTTTTTCTGTTGTTTTGATACATTTTGTAACGAATTTAAATGTATGTCAGCTTTCTCGAAATTACTATCTAGTCTTTTGCAGTAGGTAGTTGAAGACGTAACCACTCCAGAAATAAGTTGTTTTTGTAATAACGAATTTCATTTACACACAGAGACCGCCATAAAGTTCTTATTAATATAATTATAAATAGTCGTATAACCTCTAAAAAAAAAATGTGGAATTCAAATTCGTTGTTTAATGGTTTCTTTTGCCTATCCCATTATTTTTCAATTTATCTCTTTCAATGGGCCTATATTGTACCCCTGTATAAGTTAGGGGATCGTAACTATCCCCCAGTATTCGAATCTTAAATTCCCTAACACGTTTTATCGGTTTTTCTTTGTATTAACATTTTCCACCTTAAATATTAATTACGGTCGGAGTCTAGTAGTGCTTACTTTCGCATTTTTGCATATGGCGTTGCATGTTAGTAAAAGCCCGTAGCATAATTGCCAAAGCGTATCAAAATGATAATTGCATTTCATGTTACATTAAAAGTATACCATGCAGTCAACACGCATACGTAGAACTAATATGCTTGCCCAGAAATGGCTCGTGCTGGTACTTGCAATTATGGGTCTTTATAAAATATTTTAGTTTTCTCTTTAATTAAATGTATGCGTGTTGTTTGAAGAAGGAAATTGTACCCTATATTACGCTTCATTTTTTGATATACCGTTGTGGGGATCTTATTTTAGTTAGTAATATTTCGGTATATTGTTCGTCGATTTTTGTAAGGTTTCTGTGAAAACCTAAGTTTGAAAGATCATTTTGTATAACAAGATCTTTTTATATCCTAAACATTAAACATGTCCCTGAGAAATTCTTTACGAGATTTTGTGTATTTTTTGTATTATTGTTATTACTATTATCGTCAAAATATTGTTATTATTATTATTAGTATTAAGAAGTTAAGTGTTAAATGTTTTATTTGCATAACAAGTACTAGTTTTGATTAAATTATCTTTTGTAAAGTATTTTTCTACTTTCATTCATCTTAAATTGTATTTTCTTTAATACAACAAAAAGAAAAAGGAACATGACTACAAAACAAAACAAACTTGAGGCAGTTGTTTATGTTTGGGTTCAGACGCGACCACTTCCTTTGTTGCATGCTGCGATAATGATAGTGATAATAATAGTGATAATGGTAGTGATAATTATAATGATAGCGATAATGATAATGATAGTAAGTGTCTACATGGATTTACAATGTCGTCCTACTTTGTTCTTGCATTCTGGTGTCACCGAGCTATTTTTATGTTCATGATTCAGTTGTATCATTTTTGTAATTTAAGTTTATTACTGCACTGTATATATTATATCATTACTACATTATGTTGTATTATACTATTTTATGTTATTGTCACATTATCCTGTAAATCGAATTATTTTCTGTTGGGTAATAAAGATTATTATTATTATTATTATTATTATTATTATTATTATAGTAATAATGACAGTGATAATGATGTGATAATGATAATGATAGTGATAGTGATAGTGATAGAGATAGTGATAGAGATAGAGATAGTGATAGTGATAGTGATAGTGATAGTGATAGTGATAGTGATAGTGATAGTGATAGTGATAGTGATAGTGATAGTGATAGTGATAGTGATAGTGATAGTGATAGTGATAGCGATAGTGATAGTGATAGTGATAGTGATAGTGATAGTGATAGTGATAGTGATAGTGATGGTGATAGTGATGGTGATGGTGATGGTGATGGTGATAGTGATAGTGATAGTGATAGGGATAGTGATAGTGATAGTGATAGTGATAGTGATAGTGATAGTGATAGTGATAGTGATAGTGATAGTGATAGCGATAGTGATAGTGATAGCGATAGCGATAGCGATACCGATAGCGATAGCGATAGCGATGAGACCTAACTCTGAAAAATTGATTATAGTAAATTGTGGATTCAGAGCGTTTCCTTTCCTAAAATAATATTGTTTCAACTTGATAAATTTTTGCGACAATAAATTTTATATATATATAACTATAAATTTTAGAAACAGCGTCATTTATATTAAGAAGAGTATTAAGGAAAAACCCACCAATTATAGCAGTGAAGCTGCAAAAGATACAGAATCAGCTTTGTGAAGATTATAATGAAGATTGTCGTTAGAAGGAAATTTTGTAGTGTTGCTTATTAAGGTATATATCTAAAGCTGAGTGGTAGTTCTCCTTAGAAAGCAAAGAATCAAGATTATTGCTGAACAAGGCATATTAGAAAATACTAGGTCTAATAACCTTCTGTCGCAATTTGTACTGCTATTGTAACAGCACCAGATGAAAAGCCGAAACTCGGACAAAATCACTACATATTGAGATTTCTTTTATTAGAAGTCCCAAACTCAATGCCCCAAAGAAGATTACATGGTCCTAATTGAAGGTATTGGAGAATGTAAAAATATTGTTGGCGTATTTTACATTTACAAGCACAGGATTATAAGAGTGAATATGAAAGTAATTCACAGCAGCACTCAAGACACCACACCTCACAGAATTTCCAACAGCCTGGACATTTCTGTCGTTCTGGAAGATTTCAAATGAAGAACTTATTATTCCAGAATCAGTTATACCAGAAGTCCAAGTCACATTGAGGAACAATTTATCAGCATTCATAGTCGTATAGAACATTTCGATAATAAAGCTGTAAAGACTCGTTGGGTCACATCAGTTTTTCTGCCAAGCTTTTGCTCTATATTAAATTTAATGGTAAGATCACATACACAAGCAGCTGCACGAGTGTTCAATTTCCTCCTAGTCGATTTTAAGCAAGCACTCAATAGAAGTGCTTTTCATCCATTTCCTGTAGATTAATAATAACAAGGCAAACTAAAATCTCAAAACATTTTGTGAGCAAAATTTATATATAAAGTTGTTGTAAGATCCAGTCACGTGACACTTACATAACCTTAATCATCTCCTAACTTATGGCTATGTATTTGTTGAGAAAATGGAAAATAGTAATTTACCTTAAAAGATTGTGTAGAATGATATAAGATATCGTTAGAAATCAGGAAGATAGTTAGACATTCAACAGAGATATATATTTAATTAAAATCTTTTATTCAATGACGGCGTTGCATGTTTGGAATTCCGACGGTAATACGTTGTTTTCGCTTCGATAAATGGCTAATATTATGTACGACTTTCTAATAGGACTTTTACCAAACTCATTTTTTTCCATCAAAAAAAATTATCGCTGTATTATATACGCGGGGTCCCGGCTGGTAGATTTACGCCTTGTATTGAATATTGAAGAAATAAGGTGCAAGATTTTTTCAATTAAATATTTTTTTCGTTTAATTTATGTAAAAAAAAATAAAAATAGACAACAAAAATAAAAACAAATATAACAAAGAAACGATCAACAAATTTAACGAAAAAACTAATGACTATCTAATGCGAGGTATTCAGTGCTGTTGTGGGGCTTCTTGGATCTGGAATTGCTGAGAGGAGTAGCCGCCATGTTGGTCGTAACCGCCACCACTTCCGCTTCCGCCAATACCCCCTGGAATAGAAAAAAAAATTGGATCAATTAAGTCCTTGGTTGGTTTTAATTTATGGTAATTAAATGACTATGTTACAGCAAATTTTCGTAATTCCCCAAAGATGTAGATTCTTTTGGAAGTCTTCCTATGTATTCCCAGTTAAATTTCTTTGCACTATTTTTAAAATTGTTAAATTTTAATGTTTAGACAAATCTTTCTTCTTTGAACTAAGTAACCTCTTTGATTTCCAAACCAGAAGAATATATCTTACCGAATTGTGGTGTTGGTACCTCCACCGGTACAGGTACAGTCTTAGTTACTTCAACTGGATATGGTTTAGGAACATGTACCAGCTTCGTAACGGGTACAGGCACCGGTTTCGGTACAGAATATGGTACAGGTACTGGATGTGGTACGTCGACAGGGTACGGTTGTGGGATCTTAATCGTAATGGTCTTCGTCACTCTGACGGATTCCGGAGGAACCTCCCCTTCGGTAATCGTACCGAGATCTTGGATCTGTTGATCGGGGAAGTTAAGACTTGCAAAGCTCGCATCATCCGGTACACCCATCAATTGGAAATTCTGCGGTGGTGGAGGTGCGGAATCTGCACCGGGTCCGCTGACGTCTTGAGCGCTACCACCCCCGCCGCCAGCCAAAAGCGCCAGTGACGAGAAGTCTATATCGCCAGGTCTTGCCTGTGCTACAGCGATGCAGCAAATTGCAAAAACGGTGACCTACAAAGAAGAAATTGCAAATTTAGAGCTGAGGAATGTAAGATTTAAATAGAACCAATTTAGATTGGAAAGTATACGAGGAGAAATACTTTCTCTTAATTAATAATTTGCGAGAAATGGAGACTTCTTTTACTTCTTGGAATTTCTTGTCAGTAGAAATTTGCTAATTGAATTGTACGTGGATACACAGCAAATTATTTAAAATTATAATGTAGAACGTGCATTTTATTTATGTTATCAATTACGTGCAATTAAATTTACTACTAAAATAATATAATACAATAATTAATACAGCTGAGGATGCATGGAAAACATATATTAAACAACTTTTTTACAACACAAGAGCTTAATCACCTGAAGTAGTTAATGATATGGAACCATATATCCTCCTTGATGAATTCACGGAAGCAATGAAACCTAAGAAAGAATGAGCATCGCCAGGGCACGATAACAATATATTGAATTCTTAAAACTTTTGGATGATGAAGTGTTTGGGGGAAATGAAAATATCCCTAAAGTTAACTGTACTCCTAACCTTACTTTTGATGACGGATTATTAGCAAGAAAAGTCATAGCATAAACGTGATTAAAATGGAGATGAAAGAACTTCAAATACAATCATGAATATTAAATTGTCAGAGAAAGACGAAGAATGTACATTTTATTTATATTATCAATTATGTATAATTTAATTTACTTGTGTGGAATTCATTAGTTAGACAACGTTTGGGGAAATGAAAATATCCCTAAAGCTAATCATATTCCTAACCTTACATTCGATGACGGATTACTAGCATGAAAATTTATGAAACTGTAAGTATGTAACTAAAACGGAGATGGAAAAACTTCAAATACGAAATTATAAGAGAAAGGTGGAGATATACCGAGGTAAAAATATAGTTGTGTCACAGGAAAGTGTATCCGGAAATCTTTAACACTCGTTTAAGATCTCGAAAGATGATTTCTTCACCGTTTTCTTCCTGTACAATACAAAGACGTAAATTTTCTCGTAACTTTTCGAAAAGATTAATATCTAGCAACGGTACTCAAATACTTACGAAAGGGTTCATTGTTGTTAGACGTGTGGATACGTTAAAGAAAGAAATCTGAATTCTACTGGTGATAAAGTGACTAGATCAGTTTATATATATGAAAACCAAATCGGATAGAGCATTTCAAAGTCATTTCACTTTCTTTCTCCGAGACCCTGACCGTGGTTCGACGGCGTTCAAATTACATCCATTTCTTCGGTGCAATAGCTCCGTCTCTATCGGTCGCTGTTTACTTCCGCTTTGCCCGTTTGAGACGCAAACAGTCGATTTGTAGAGCTACGAATGTAAAAGTCGAGGAAAGAAAGAGAGTTACAATCACTCTCCGGTTCTGGTGTTTAGAGCGGCTCCGTTCACTTTACTAATTCTTCGCAGTTTTTATACCTCTTAATTTCACCTAAACTCGAGAGCATCTTAATGAAATATGTGTGTATGGGACATTAGCAAGGTGATGTTTTCGAGATATTATTGACGATAAATCTGCTTAATTTATGATGGTAAATATTTCCGAGTGTCAAGGAGAATTGGGAATAAATTATATACAGGATTGTTCTGTTAAAGTTGAATTTCTATTTGGGTATTGCGATTGTAGAAAGAAATACAAATTATTTGACTTGTTTCATTTATTGTTAGTAGCAACTTTTCGTCGACATTATTGCCAACATCTTCCGGCTTGTCTATACACAAAATTTAGAATTAATTAGGTTTTAAATCAGAATTAGCTTACTTGTACACTACCGCTCATATTAGTTCGGACACTCAGTAAGATGTTATAAACTTTACTAAAAGATAATATAATTGCTTTTATATATAAATAATATTCATGTTAGGTCCTTTATGAAGCTTGTTTATTAATTCTACAGGCGAACTTCTAAGGATATCGATTAGAGAATGATTAAAAAACTATTATGTTTTATGACCCAATATAGTAATTTTCAAAATAATCCTTTGCAAATCTTTAGCGACGAATACTGTCTATATTAGTCCTCTCCGAAATTTCAAAGGTGTAGCAGTAAACTCCACTCCACACACATTAATTAATTATTCGGAACGCAGCGTTTCGAGAGCACGTTGACTCTCATGGTCAACCGTGTTACTGGCTGAATGTAAATGTAAAACACTGTACTACACATGCAAATTATTTTCTACGCAAGTCTTATGGTAATAAATCCATCAGACTCGAGTGTGTAATTGGGGGTGGTTCTCTGTTCAATAAGTATCTGTCCCTTTCCATAAATACCGTTTCGTACGCGCCTAATTCTCTATGCGAGTTTATGTCTTTAAGAAGTTTAAGATTTTTAAATCAATTTTATGTCCGGATTTTACCATATGCTCTGCTACGCTTGATAGTTCTGGTTTGTCGAAACGATAGTGTCTAATATGTTCTTTGAATCTTGTTTCGATACTCCTTTTTGTTTGTCCAATATAAATTTTATCACAATCATTCCATGCGATTTGGTAAATTCCAGACCTTTTTATCATCTCCGGTTTATCTTTGGGATTGCCTAAGAGATTCTTTAAGTTGTTTTTTGATACAAAAGACACGTTCATATTTTTAATTTTACTTAACTCTGTTAACTGTTAACTGTTGGGTGGAAAGAATTAGCTGGTTTGTGAATTTTTGGAAGACAATACATTTTTGGAATGGTGTTGTTATTTTGAACTTCAGGTTATTATTAATTAATATGATATCTATAGATTATTTATTTGACTGAGTAATTCCCAAACCAAAACAACAATGTATTAATTCAAGACTAACTATTTCAATGTATACTTTTCTTTATTAAATACGCCATTTCATCTACTCAAATTATATTTTTACACGTCGCTGTTTAAACCACGCTAGAAATGTGTGCAATTTAGTTACGTTAGAGCTCGATCGCTATTGAAAAATGAATGACGTAAGGCGGCAAGGTGTTCGACCTCTAATATAAACACTACGTGTCACAGTAATGTCTCGGCCTTTATCGGCATTGGACTTGAACAACTTTCTTTCTATACACGCCTTGTACATAATTGGTGTTCTTCAACGAAGAAGCTCATCTCTTTGTGAATACGTTACCTGTTGATCACAGTCGATTTCCTAGTTAATGAGAGAAAGGAGCATCTGTATTCTGAGCTATATGGTTGTAACATGTGTTATAGTACAAATAACCTAGTTTTATGATCGACATTGCTTTGATTAATTTGTTTTTGATGTACAAGGATTAGGTAATTTTCCGATAGAAAGATGTCCGCCCTATCTCTAACCGTTTAGCGGCTACAGCCCGTCAAAGTTTAAAAAGAGAAAAAAAAATCGCAAATTTGAAGCGCTGTAGCGTCGGAACGCGTTGAGCCTGCTTACACCACGCATAACCGAGATACGGAGATTCGGTCGAGAAATTTCGGTAAAATATCGAAGTCCGAAAATTACCGTTTTTATCATCCTATCCGGTAGATTTTTGCGCGCCGAACAAGAATTTTTTTAGCACGCTTCGATATCTCTAACCGTTTAAGAGATACGGGCGTTTGAAGTTTCGGGACTTTCGGAAAAACGCGAAAAAATCGACCCCGAAAACGACATCTTTCGACGTTTCCTCGTGTCGCGCGTTAACGACGCCGTTCGGACGGACGAATTAGACGGTTTCCGATAGAAAAATGTCCGCGGCATCGATTGCGACCGCACCGGACGCCCTATCTCTAACCGTTTAGCGGCTACGGCCCGTCAAAGTTGAAAAAAGAGAAAAAAATCCCAACTTTGAAGCGCTGTAGCGTCGGAACGCGTTGAGCTAGGGCGTCCTTCTTAATAAGCGAACGTCTAACTCTTCCCGTTAACGCGCAGCAGAATCGTCGCATTTTTTTCTGACCAAAACGATGAAATTTTTTCGACCCAAAAAATCGAGGGTCGGAATTTCGGGGTTTTGACCCTACCGGAACGTGGCCATATATGGGTGTATTACGCCTGAGAAATTTCAGCCCCCTAGCCCTAACCGTTTGGGAGATATGGACGTTTGAAAGTTGAGGGGTGCAAAACTCAACTCCTTAAAGGAGCTCCGAATGGGTCGAGTGACATATCAAAAGACGCGTATTTTCGCGTAGATTACGATAAAAAAGTTTGCCTCTCTATCTCTAACCGTTAAGGAGAAATTCGCGTTTAAAGTTGCGAAATTTCCAAAATGCTTAACTCCGAAACTTTGAAGCGCCGTAGCTCCTAAACGGTTATAGATAGTGGATCCAGGTTTGCGCCTTACGAAAGTAAGAGACGAGATATTTCGAATGAGCACCGAAATGTCGCGCTACGACCACGCATAACCGAGAAAAGGAGATTCGGTCGAGAAATTTCGGTAAAATATAAAAGTCCGAAAATTACCGTTTTTATCATCCTATCCGGTAGATTTTTGCGCGCCGAACAAGAATTTTTTTAGCACGCTTCGATATCTCTAACCGTTTAAGAGATACGGACGTTTGAAGTTTCGGAGCTTCGAAAAAACGCGAAAAAATCGACCCCGAAAACGACATCTTTCGACGTTTTCGCGTGTCGCGCGTTAACGACGCCGTTCGGACGGACGAATTAAACGGTTTCCGATAGAAAAATGTCCGCGGAATCGATTGCGACCGCTACGGACGTCCTATCTCTAACCGTTTAGCGGCTACGGCCCGTCAAAGTTGAAAAGAGAGAAAAAATCCCAACTTTGAAGCGCTGTAGCGTCGGAACGCGTTGAGCTAGGGCGTCCTTCTTTCGCCTGTTTAGAACCCTCGTAGGGGTCCTTACGACGCGCCGATAAGCGAACGTCTAACTCTTCCCGTTAACGCGCAGCAGAAACGTCGCATTTTTTTCTGACCAAAACGATGAAATTTTTTCGACCCGCAAATCGAGGGTCGGAATTTCGGGGTTTTGACCCTACCGGAACGTGGCCATATATGGGTGTATTACGCCTGAGAAATTTCAGCCCCTAGCTCCTAACCGTTTGGGAGATATGGACGTTTGAAAGTTGAGGAGGTGCAAAACTCAACTTCTTAAATGAGCTCCGAATGGGGTCGAGGGGCATGTAAAAAGACGCGTATTTTCGCGTAGATTACGATAAAAAAAAGTTTGCCTCTCTATCTCTAACCGTTAAGGAGAAAATCGCGTTTAAAGTTGCGAAATTTCCAAAAATGCTTAACTCCGAAACTTTGAAGCGCCGTAGCTCCTAAACGGTTATAGATAGGGGATCCCGGTTTGCGCCGTTCGAAAGTACGCGTCGAGATCTTTCGAATGAGCACCGAACGGTCACGCTGCGACTACGCATAACCGAGATACGGAGATTCGGTAGAGAAATTTCGGTAAAATATAAAAGTCCGAAAATTACCGTTTTTATCATCCTATCCGGTAGATTTTTGCGCGCCGAACAAGAATTTTTTTAGCACGCTTCGATATCTCTAACCGTTTAAGAGATACGGACGTTTGAAGTTTCGGAGCTTCGAAAAAACGCGAAAAAATCGACCCCGAAAACGACATCTTTCGACGTTTTCGCGTGTCGCGCGTTAACGACGCCGTTCGGACGGACGAATTAAACGGTTTCCGATAGAAAAATGTCCGCGGAATCGATTGCGACCGCTACGGACGTCCTATCTCTAACCGTTTAGCGGCTACGGCCCGTCAAAGTTGAAAGAGAGAGAAAAAAAATCCCAACTTTGAAGCGCTGTAGCGTCGGAACGCGTTGAGCTAGGGCGTCCTTCTTTCGCCTGTTTAGAACCCTCGTAGGGGTCCTTACGACGCGCCGATAAGCGAACGTGTAACTCTTCCCGTTAACGCGCAGCAGAAACGTCGCATTTTTTTCTGACCAAAACGATGAAATTTTTTCGACCCGAAAAATCGAGGGTCGGAATTTCGGGGTTTTGACCCTACCGGAACGTGGCCATATATGGGTGTATTACGCCTGAGAAATTTCAGCCCCTAGCCTTAACCGTTTGGGAGATATGGACGTTTGAAAGTTGAGGAGGTGCAAACTCAACTTCTTAAAGGAGCTCCGAATGGGGTCGAGTGACATATCAAAAGACGCGTATTTTCGCGTAGATTACGATAAAAAAAGTTTGCCTCTTTATCTCTAACCGTTAAGGAGAAAATCGCGTTTAAAGTTGCGAAATTTCCAAAAATGCTTAACTCCGAAACTTTGAAGCGCCGTAGCTCCTAAACGGTTATAGATAGGGGATCCCGGTTTGCGCCGTTCGAAAGTACGCGTCGAGATCTTTCGAATGAGCACCGAACGGTCGCGCTGCGACCACGCATAACCGAGATACGGCGATTCGGTCGAGAAATTTCGGTAAAATATATAAGTCCGAAAATTACCGTTTTTAACATCCTATCCGGTAGATTTTTGCGCGCCGAACAAGAATTTTTTTAGCACGCTTCGATATCTCTAACCGTTTAAGAGATACGGGCGTTTGAAGTTTCGGGGCTTCGAAAAACGCGAAAAATCGACCCCGAAAACGACATCTTTCGACGTTTTCCCGTGTCGCGCGTTAACGACGGCGTTCGGACGGACGAATTAGACGGTTTCCGATAGAAAAATGTCCGCGGAATCGATTGCGACCGCTACGGACGTCCTATCTCTAACCGTTTAGCGGCTACGGCCCGTCAAAGTTGAAAGAGAGAGAAAAATCCCAACTTTGAAGCGCTGTAGCGTCGGAACGCGTTGAGCTAGGGCGTCCTTCTTTCGCCTGTTTAGAACCCTCGTAGGGTCCTTACGACGCGCCGATAAGCGAACGTCTAACTCTTCCTGTTAACGCGCAGCAGAAACGTCGCATTTTTTCTGACCAAAACGATGAAATTTTTTCGACCCGAAAAATCGAGGGTCGGAATTTCGGGGTTTTGACCCTACCGGAACGTGGGCCATATATGGGTGTATTACGCCTGAGAAATTTCAGCCCCTAGCCCTAACCGTTTGGGAGATATGGACGTTTGAAAGTTGAGGGTGCAAAACTGAACTTCTTAAAGGAGCTCCGAATGGGGTCGAGTGACATATCAAAAGACGCGTATTTTCGCGTAGATTACGATAAAAAAGTTTGCCTCTCTATCTCTAACCGTTAAGGAGAAAATCGCGTTTAAAGTTGCGAAATTTCCAAAAATGCTTAACTCCGAAACTTTGAAGCGCCGTAGCTCCTAAACGGTTATAGATAGGGGATCCTGGTTTGCGCCGTTCGAAAGTACGCGTCGAGATCTTTCGAATGAGCACCGAACGGTCGCGCTGCGACCACGCATAACCGAGATACGGAGATTCGGTCGAGAAATTTCGGTAAAATATAAAAGTCCGAAAATTACCGTTTTTATCATCCTATCCGGTAGATTTTTTGCGCGCCGAACAAGAATTGTTTTAGCACGCTTCGATATCTCTAACCGTTTAAGAGATACGGACGTTTGAAGTTTCGGAGCTTCGAAAAACGCGAAAAATCGACCCCGAAAACGACATCTTTCGACGTTTTCGCGTGTCGCGCGTTAACGACGCCGTTCGGACGGACGAATTAAACGGTTTCCGATAGAAAAATGTCCGCGGAATCGATTGCGACCGCTACGGACGTCCTATCTCTAACCGTTTAGCGGCTACGGCCCGTCAAAGTTGAAAGAGAGAGAAAAAATCCCAACTTTGAAGCGCTGTAGCGTCGGAACGCGTTGAGCTAGGGCGTCCTTCTTTCGCCTGTTTAGAACCCTCGTAGGGTCCTTACGACGCGCCGATAAGCGAACGTCTAACTCTTCCCGTTAACGCGCAGCAGAAACGTCGCATTTTTTCTGACCAAAACGATGAAATTTTTTCGACCCGAAAAATCGAGGGTCGGAATTTCGGGTTTTGACCCTACCGGAACGTGGCCATATATGGGTGTATTACGCCTGAGAAATTTCAGCCCCTAGCCCTAACCGTTTGGGAGATATGGACGTTTGAAAGTTGAGGAGGTGCAAAACTCAACTTCTTAAAGGAGCTCGAATGGGGTCGAGTGACATATCAAAAGACGCGTATTTTCGCGTAGATTACGATAAAAAAAGTTTGCCTCTTTATCTCTAACCGTTAAGGAGAAAATCGCGTTTAAAGTTGCGAAATTTCCAAAAATGCTTAACTCCGAAACTTTGAAGCGCCGTAGCTCCTAAACGGTTATAGATAGGGGATCCCGGTTTGCGCCGTTCGAAAGTACGCGTCGAGATCTTTCGAATGAGCACCGAACGGTCGCGCTGCGACCACGCATAACCGAGATACGGAGATTCGGTCGAGAAATTTCGGTAAAATATATGTCCGAAAATTACCGTTTTTATCATCCTATCCGGTAGATTTTTGCGCGCCGAACAAGAATTTTTTTAGCACGCTTCGATATCTCTAACCGTTTAAGAGATACGGGCGTTTGAAGTTTCGGGACTTTCGGAAAAACGCGAAAAAATCGACCCCGAAAACGACATCTTTCGACGTTTCCTCGTGTCGCGCGTTAACGACGCCGTTCGGACGGACGAATTAGACGGTTTCCGATAGAAAAATGTCCGCGGCATCGATTGCGACCGCACCGGACGCCCTATCTCTAACCGTTTAGCGGCTACGGCCCGTCAAAGTTGAAAAAGAGAGAAAAAAAAATCCCAACTTTGAAGCGCTGTAGCGTCGGAACGCGTTGAGCTAGGGCGTCCTTCTTAATAAGCGAACGTCTAACTCTTCCCGTTAACGCGCAGCAGAATCGTCGCATTTTTTTCTGACCAAAACGATGAAATTTTTTCGACCCAAAAAATCGAGGGTCGGAATTTCGGGGTTTTGACCCTACCGGAACGTGGCCATATATGGGTGTATTACGCCTGAGAAATTTCAGCCCCCTAGCCCTAACCGTTTGGGAGATATGGACGTTTGAAAGTTGAGGGGGTGCAAAACTCAACTCCTTAAAGGAGCTCCGAATGGGGTCGAGTGACATATCAAAAGACGCGTATTTTCGCGTAGATTACGATAAAAAAAAGTTTGCCTCTCTATCTCTAACCGTTAAGGAGAAATTCGCGTTTAAAGTTGCGAAATTTCCAAAAATGCTTAACTCCGAAACTTTGAAGCGCCGTAGCTCCTAAACGGTTATAGATAGGGGATCCCGGTTTGCGCCGTTCGAAAGTACGCGTCGAGATCTTTCGAATGAGCACCGAACGGTCGCGCTGCGACCACGCATAACCGAGATACGGAGATTCGGTCGAGAAATTTCGGTAAAATATAAAAGTCCGAAAATTACCGTTTTTATCATCCTATCCGGTAGATTTTTGCGCGCCGAACAAGAATTTTTTTAGCACGCTTCGATATCTCTAACCGTTTAAGAGATACGGACGTTTGAAGTTTCGGAGCTTCGAAAAAACGCGAAAAAATCGACCCCGAAAACGACATCTTTCGACGTTTTCGCGTGTCGCGCGTTAACGACGCCGTTCGGACGGACGAATTAAACGGTTTCCGATAGAAAAATGTCCGCGGAATCGATTGCGACCGCTACGGACGTCCTATCTCTAACCGTTTAGCGGCTACGGCCCGTCAAAGTTGAAAGAGAGAGAAAAAAAATCCCAACTTTGAAGCGCTGTAGCGTCGGAACGCGTTGAGCTAGGGCGTCCTTCTTTCGCCTGTTTAGAACCCTCGTAGGGGTCCTTACGACGCGCCGATAAGCGAACGTCTAACTCTTCCCGTTAACGCGCAGCAGAAACGTCGCATTTTTTTCTGACCAAAACGATGAAATTTTTCGACCCGAAAAATCGAGGGTCGGAATTTCGGGGTTTTGACCCTACCGGAACGTGGCCATATATGGGTGTATTACGCCTGAGAAATTTCAGCCCCCTAGCCCTAACCGTTTGGGAGATATGGACGTTTGAAAGTTGAGGGTGCAAAACTCAACTTCTTAAAGGAGCTCCGAATGGGGTCGAGTGACATATCAAAAGACGCGTATTTTCGCGTAGATTACGATAAAAAAGTTTGCCTCTCTATCTCTAACCGTTAAGGAGAAAATCGCGTTTAAAGTTGCGAAATTTCCAAAATGCTTAACTCCGAAACTTTGAAGCGCCGTAGCTCCTAAACGGTTATAGATAGATCCCGGTTTGCGCCGTTCGAAAGTACGCGTCGAGATCTTTCGAATGAGCACCGAACGGTCGCGCTGCGACCACGCATAACCGAGATACGGAGATTCGGTCGAGAAATTTCGGTAAAATATAAAAGTCCGAAAATTACCGTTTTTATCATCCTATCCGGTAGATTTTTGCGCGCCGAACAAGAATTTTTTAGCACGCTTCGATATCTCTAACCGTTTAAGAGATACGGACGTTTGAAGTTTCGAGCTTCGAAAAACGCGAAAAATCGACCCCGAAAACGACATCTTTCGACGTTTTCGCGTGTCGCGCGTTAACGACGCCGTTCGGACGGACGAATTAAACGGTTTCCGATAGAAAATGTCCGCGGAATCGATTGCGACCGCTACGGACGTCCTATCTCTAACTGTTTAGCGGCTACGGCCCGTCAAAGTTGAAAGAGAGAGAAAAAAATCCCAACTTTGAAGCGCTGCTTAGCGTCGGAACGCGTTGAGCTAGGGCGTCCTTCTTTCGCCTGTTTAGAACCCTCGTAGGGTCCTTACGACGCGCCGATAAGCGAACGTCTAACTCTTCCCGTTAACGCGCAGCAGAAACGTCGCATTTATTTCTGACCAAAACGATGAAATTTTTCGACCCGAAAAATCGAGGGTCGGAATTTCGGGGTTTTGACCCTACCGGAACGTGGCCATATATGGGTGTATTACGCCTGAGAAATTTCAGCCCCTAGCTCCTAACCGTTTGGGAGATATGGACGTTTGAAAGTTGAGGAGGTGCAAAACTCAACTTCTTAAAGGAGCTCCGAATGGGGTCGAGGGACATATCAAAAGACGCGTATTTTCGCGTAGATTACGATAAAAAAAAGTTTGCCTCTCTATCTCTAACCGTTAAGGAGAAAATCGCGTTTAAAGTTGCGAAATTTCCAAAAATGCTTAACTCCGAAACTTTGAAGCGCCGTAGCTCCTAAACGGTTATAGATTGGGGATCCCGGTTTGCGCCGTTCGAAAGTACGCGTCGAGATCTTTCGAATGAGCACCGAACGGTCACGCTGCGACCACGCATAACCGAGATACGGAGATTCGGTCGAGAAATTTCGGTAAAATATAAAAGTCCGAAAATTACCGTTTTTATCATCCTATCCGGTAGATTTTTGCGCGCCGAACAAGAATTTTTTTAGCACGCTTCGATATCTCTAACCGTTTAAGAGATACGGACGTTTGAAGTTTCGGAGCTTCGAAAAAACGCGAAAAAATCGACCCCGAAAACGACATCTTTCGACGTTTTCGCGTGTCGCGCGTTAACGACGCCGTTCGGACGGACGAATTAAACGGTTTCCGATAGAAAAATGTCCGCGGAATCGATTGCGACCGCTACGGACGTCCTATCTCTAACCGTTTAGCGGCTACGGCCCGTCAAAGTTGAAAGAGAGACAAAAAAAATCCCAACTTTGAAGCGCTGTAGCGTCGGAACGCGTTGAGCTAGGGCGTCCTTCTTTCGCCTGTTTAGAACCCTCGTAGGGGTCCTTACGACGCGCCGATAAGCGAACGTCTAACTCTTCCCGTTAACGCGCAGCAGAAACGTCGCATTTTTTCTGACCAAAACGATGAAATTTTTCGACCCGAAAAATCGAGGGTCGGAATTTCGGGTTTTGACCCTACCGGAACGTGGCCATATATGGGTGTATTACGCCTGAGAAATTTCAGCCCCCTAGCCCTAACCGTTTGGGAGATATGGACGTTTGAAAGTTGAGGGTGCAAACTGAACTTCTTAAAGGAGCTCCGAATGGGGTCGAGTGACATATCAAAAGACGCGTATTTTCGCGTAGATTACGATAAAAAAGTTTGCCTCTCTATCTCTAACCGTTAAGGAGAAAATCGCGTTTAAAGTTGCGAAATTTCCAAAAATGCTTAACTCCGAAACTTTGAAGCGCCGTAGCTCCTAAACGGTTATAGATAGGGATCCTGGTTTGCGCCGTTCGAAAGTACGCGTCGAGATCTTTCGAATGAGCACCGAACTGTCGCGCTGGCGACCACGCATAACCGAGATACGGAGATTCGGTCGAGAAATTTCGGTAAAATATAAAAGTCCGAAAATTACCGTTTTTATCATCCTATCCGGTAGATTTTTGCGCGCCGAACAAGAATTTTTTTAGCACGCTTCGATATCTCTAACCGTTTAAGAGATACGGACGTTTTGAAGTTTCAGAGCTTCGAAAAACGCGAAAAAATCGACCCCGAAAACGACATCTTTCGACGTTATCGCGTGTCGCGCGTTAACGACGCCGTTCGGACGGACGAATTAAACGGTTTCCGATAGAAAAATGTCCGCGGAATCGATTGCGACCGCTACGGACGTCCTATCTCTAACCGTTTAGCGGCTACGGCCCGTCAAAGTTGAAAGAGAGAGAAAATCCCAACTTTTGAAGCGCTGTAGCGTCGGAACGCGTTGAGCTAGGGCGTCCTTCTTTCGCCTGTTTAGAACCCTCGTAGGGGTCCTTACGACGCGCCGATAAGCGAACGTCTAACTCTTCCCGTTAACGCGCAGCAGAAACGTCGCATTTATTTCTGACCAAAACGATGAAATTTTTTCGACCCGAAAAATCGAGGGTCGGAATTTCGGGGTTTTGACCCTACCGGAACGTGGCCATATATGGGTGTATTACGCCTGAGAAATTTCAGCCCCCTAGCCCTAACCGTTTGGGAGATATGGACGTTTGAAAGTTGAGGAGGTGCAAAACTCAACTTCTTAAAGGAGCTCCGAATGGGGTCGAGGGACATATCAAAAGACGCGTATTTTCGCGTAGATTACGATAAAAAAAAGTTTGCCTCTCTATCTCTAACCGTTAAGGAGAAAATCGCGTTTAAAGTTGCGAAATTTCCAAAAATGCTTAACTCCGAAACTTTGAAGCGCCGTAGCTCCTAAACGGTTATAGATTGGGATCCCGGTTTGCGCCGTTCGAAAGTACGCGTCGAGATCTTTCGAATGAGCACCGAACGGTCACGCTGCGACCACGCATAAACGAGATACGGAGATTCGGTCGAGAAATTTCGGTAAAATATAAAAGTCCGAAAATTACCGTTTTATCATCCTATCCGGTAGATTTTTGCGCGCCGAACAAGAATTTTTTAGCACGCTTCGATATCTCTAACCGTTTAAGAGATACGGACGTTTGAAGTTTCGAGCTTTCGAAAAACGCGAAAAATCGACCCTGAAAACGACATCTTTCGACGTTTTCTGCGTGTCGCGCGTTAACGACGCTGTTCGGACGGACGAATTAAACGGTTTCCCGATAGAAAAATGTCCGCGGAATCGATTGCGACCGCTACGGACGTCCTATCTCTAACTGTTTAGCGGCTACGGCCCGTCAAAGTTGGAAAGAGAGAGAAAAAATCCCAACTTTGAAGCGCTGTAGAGTCGGAACGCGTTGAGCTAGGGCGTCCTTCTTTCGCCTGTTTAGAACCCTCGTAGGGGTCCTTACGACGCGCCGATAAGCGAACGTCTAACTCTTCCCGTTAACGCGCAGCAGAAACGTCGCATTTTTTTCTGACCAAAACGATGAAATTTTTTCTGACCCGGAAAATCGAGGGTCGGAATTTCGGGTTTTGACCCTCACCGGAACGTGGCCATATTATGGGTGTATTACGCCTGAGAAATTTCAGCCCCCTAGCCCTAACCGTTTGGGAGATATGGACGTTTGAAAGTTGAGGAGGTGCAAAACTCAACTTCTTAAAGGAGCTCCGAATGGGGTCGAGTGACATATCAAAAGACGCGTATTTTCGCGTAGATTACGATAAAAAAGTTTGCCTCTTCTATCTCTAACCGTTAAGGAGAAAATCGCGTTTAAAGTTGCGAAATTTCCAAAATGCTTAACTCCGAAACTTTGAAGCGCCGTAGCTCCTAAACGGTTATAGATTGGGGATCCTGGTTTGCGCCGTTCGAAAGTACGCGTCGAGATCTTTC